>CM062816.1:1126343887-1127543887 GCA_031772625.1 Pinus tabuliformis | reverse complement strand
TAATGCCCATTAAGCTGGTGGACAACAAGCTGAGAATCCAGATTCACAACCAATGTATGAATACCGAGGTTGATAGCCTCGGTCAGTAACTCAATAACAGCGCTATATTCAACGACATTGTTTGTGGTACAACCCAGACAAACACCTTGAAGGTCTACTAACTCACCGTGATGATCGTAGATCACCCATGTCATAGAAGAAAGGTTGCGGGTACTGTGGCAGGCACCATCAACAAAACCAACATAAGGTGTACCAGACATCTACATAGGAAGCAAAAGACACAATAAGCAGCAATTATGCCTATACACCAAGCCAAACATGAAAACACACACACAACACACCTGCTGAAAACACACGTATGTACAAACTAGAGTGCATGGAGTTCATGCATAATATTTTTTTAGATAAAGCCCATTTCGGGGCTTATCTAGAGGGTCCCATTCATAATCAATCAGCTCATAGGCCCCTTTTTGCAAAACGCGCTTTACAATATAAGGTCCGTGCCACATGGGCTCGAATTTGCTTGCCCCTAGTTTATCATTTGCTTGATCATAGAGCAAGACTAAATCTCCTTCAACGAATGAACAAGGATGAACAATATGATCGAAGCGAGTTTCACTCTCTTCTTCTGTGCTTCAATAGCTAGAGAGGCTAGTTGACGAGTCTCATCTAGCCGATCTAGGTAGAGAAGATGTTCTTCTATCGGAGTAGTATTGGGGAGTAATTCGACGGCTAATTTCAAAGAAGGGATCTCACACTCAATCGGAAGGGTAGCCTCCAGCCTGTAAACCAATTGGAATGGGGTGAGCCTAGTGGCATCCTTCACAGAAGTTCGGTAGGCCCATAAGGCGGAGAACAACATCAAGTGCCAGTTAGACTTGTGCATGCCAATGGTGCGTTGAAGCATCATAACTAGAACTTTGTTGATGGCTTCTACTTGGCCATTGGCCTGAGGATAGTACGATGTCAAGTTATCATGCCGCAAGCCTAGCTGGGTTGTTAACTCAGTCATCATATGATTACATAAATGTTTGCTGTGATTAGTGATGATAGCCCGAGGGACTCCGAACCGTGAGATAACATGATTAAATAAAAATTGCACCGTTGTGTGACCATCTTCAGATAGTGTAGGCGTCGCCTTGGCCCATTTTGTGAAATAATCAACGACAACGATGATATACCCATGCCCCTTGGCCAAGTGAGGGTTACAGGTCATATAATCAATGCCCCATTTGGCAAAAGGGCCAACGGTAACAACAGGGTGCAATGGAGTGGGAGGCGCACGCATCTTCCGTTGGTAGATTTGGCACTCATGACAAGAGCGGACAGTGAAAATTCAATCCTTGAAGATGGAGGGCCAAAAGTAACCAGAACAGAGGATCTTCTGAGTAGTAGCATACCCAGACATCTGACCACCACAGGAGCTAGAATGGCAGTCATTTAGAACTCGTTCGACTTCCTCGAATGTTAAGCATAGACAGAGAACAGAGTCAGCACCGAGATGGTATAGGGTGTCCCCAATAATTTGATAGGGTTGAGAATGATGGCGAATCCATCACTGGGCATCCTTGGAAAAATCATGACGAAAAAAGGATGTCTGAAGATAGATAATGATATCCCCATACCAAGGATCGAGGGTACTAATTAAGAACAAAGTTTCATCCGGAATATGGTCCTCTAACCGAGAGGGCACAGTAAGAGATGGCAGAGAGCAAAGCAACTCAGCAAAGATGAGGTACTTCTTAGACTTGGCAGTGGTGAACTCCAAGTCAAACTCTTGGAGGATGACAGTCCACATTGAGTATTTGCCCCCCAGTAACTGACGTGATAAAATTTACATCATTGGGTTGCAATCAGAAACCACCATCGTGGTGCACAATAAAATATAGTGGCAGAAACTTTGAATGACACAAACGGTGGCTAATGCCAACTTCTCGACATAAGCGTATCGAGTTTCTGTATCTAGTAAATTGTGGCTGAGATAGTAAACGACATGCTCAGTGTCATCGTCATCATCTTGAACTAGAACCATGCCAATAGTGGTATCAGCAATGGCTAAATACAGAGTGTAGTCATGATGATAATCAGGAGGATGCAACAATGGAGCAGAAACAAGGAGGTCCTTGAGGCACTCAAATGAATCTTGTGCAGCGATATCCCAAAGAAAAGGGGTATCCTGCTTTAATAACCACGTATAGCCTTTGGCCACTTCAGCATAGTTCGGAATGAATCGTCGTAAAAAATTCACTTTACCCTGCAAACTCTGCAATTGCTGCAAAGAAGAAGGGGGAGGGAGATTTAGGATGGCTTTGACTTTAAGGGGATCTAGATAGATACCCTCTCAGGAGACGATGAACCTGAGAAGTCTGCCTGACTCAACACAGAAGACACACTTATGTGGATTAAGCCGGATACGATAGTGTCGACAGTGGAGGAAAATTTCGCGAAGGTGAGTTGGATGGTCCTGGTGCTTTGCTGAATGAGTCGGCATATCATCCAGGTAAGGCTGCATAATGTGTCGAATATCATGGAATGCATAAGACATTACGTGTTGGAAGGTGGAATTGGCATTTTTTAAACTGAAGGGGAGCTTTTTATAAGCGAAAGTGCCCCATGGATAGACAAAGCCGATCTTGTGTTGATCCACAGGTGAAATATTAATCTGGTTATAACCAGAAAAACTGTCCATGAATGAGTACATTTCACTCTCAGCACACTCATCAATGATCTGGTCAATGAAGGGTGTAGGGTAGTTATCTTTGGGATAGGCACGATTAATATCACGATAATCAACACATACCCTGATAGTGCCCTATTTTTTAGTCACAGGGAAAATATTAGAGACCCAATCTGCGAGTTGGATGGGGTAAATAAAACTAGCCTTAAGAAGCTTTTCAACTTCCACTTTAATAGATACAGCCTTTCGGGGGTGCACGGGCCGTAGACACTGCCAAATAGGTTTAGCACCTAGATATGTAGGTATCTCATGCACCATGATGCTAAGATCGATGCCAGGCATCTCTTCGTAAGACCAAGCAAACACATCACATAATTCATGAAAAAGATCAGTATAAACCTGAATCTCCTCCGGAGTATAGGTTACTCCAATGTGGATGAGCTCGATAATCCCTGGTTTAACATAGATGTCGATTGGCTGTGTTTGCTTGATGTTTCCCATGTTCCCTTCAGAATACACTTGATGAATTTGAATGGGTGTTTGAAGGAGTTGGGATGGGAGACAAGGAGCAAACTGCTCAAGACAAGTAAGTATTTCCCAATGGGTGGAGAGAAACGAGGAACGATGGTGATGATCAGACCAAGGGGGTTCCTCGAAAGACATAGTCTCAATAATCACTTCATCAGAAGGAAAAATTTCCTTTAAAGGGTCTAAAGAAGTGGCATCTCCAAGCCAAGGGGATTGAACGTACGAGTCGATAACATTGATCGAAGGAGCAGATTCAGAGGAGGGAGCCGATGCAGAAACAATTTCAATGTAGTTGAGCTTGGTAGGACTCAACGGCATCTCATCGCCCCAAGATTCTATCTAATCAGCGGGGGCAAGAACCCAAGGATCAGAGTGAACATAAATCATATTAATGGGAGCAACGTTGGGAGGCGGGAGCGAAAAAACACCCATAAGGGCAAGATCTTTAAAGAGTCCAACTCCCACACTCTCAAATGGAACAGAGGTATGCTCCACAAAGGCACATTGCTATCGGAAGAGGAGGAGGCAAAGGGAAGTTGGTCTACTATGACGATCTTCCCCTTATGAGGGAAACGAATGACATGAAATAGAGATGAAGCCATGACTTGCATGGAATATGTCTAGCTCCATCCCAAAAGGAGGTTGTAAGTTAAATTGGCATCAAAAACTTCAACCTCCACTTCGACCGTCTTCCCTTAAAAGTAATAGGCAAGCGTTGGAGTATACCATAAGGACGAGACTCTCTCCCATCAAAGGCTTCCAAGGTCATAGGAGAATGGCTCAGAGTTGGAGAACCAATAGCCTTCCAACAAGCAACAAACATTATGTAAGTATAAGCGCCTTCATCAATGACGGTACAATGAATCATTGTAGAATTGATGATGACCTAGATAAGGAAGGAAGCTCGTGAGGCAGTCTTGGTATATGACTGTCTAGGTCAAAAGTGATCAAATCTGACTCGGCCAGGTCAATGCCACCGATAGTTGATAGCAAGACTTCCTCTGAGAGGGGCAGCTTTGGAGAACTTTTAAAGTAGACATAGCTGATGAAGCCTAGGCTAAGTCCTCAACGATGCTATAGTGCTGAGTAGCATGAGCATTAGGGTTGTAAGAAGACTTCCGAAGTACCCCTTTAGGAGGGGGTCAGATGGTTGTTTCAATGCTAGGTCTCTCGATATGGAGGGGACCAAAACTATATGGAGGAGAGCTAGAGGGACCTCAAGCTCTTTCCCAACAGGTGACAGATACTCTTTTGCCCAAGTACTAATGTGGACGGGAGAAGAGGATTGAGATGGATCAGTGACCATTTGCGTTTGCTACGAGGTAAAAGCCTCTTTGAGCATGGCAGGAGTCCCGGGGGCACCTTTCAACAAACGACTAGCTTCAGACCACCTCGGGTAGTCTTTGGTATAGTGATCCTCATCACAGATAAGGCAAGGATACTTAGGCTTGCACTTGGTACCTTCCTCAGGTGGAGGTTTAGGGGAATCCTGCCTCGGTTGATCAACTTTTTTCTTCCCTTTTCCCTTGTTCTTTCCTTTCGAGGCTTTTTCCGTCGTGGTGGACTGGATGACATTAAACTCGGATGTATTACCGTAATTGGATACAGCCTGAGAAGTGTTTTCATTCAGAGAATTCAACTTTTGCTTCCTAGGGTTTGCAAAAGATTTCATAGAGGACGGATTAACAGAACCAATGATGCAGTCAACAGATGGTGTTGGCAGGGCTTTGGAAGTTCCGGGACTCAGGGCATCAAGCAAATAATCATATAGTGTACCAGACTGGGAGTAAACGAAGTCAAGGTACTGAGCACGCGCAATAGCATGGTCTTTAGTTACACATGCACCCATAGCAATGTCCCGTGCTATTGGACCGACAAATGAGGTCATGAACCAGTTGGTTAGAAGCTGATCGGGAATCTAAAACTTAATCAAACGGCGATGCCATCCCCATTCATGGATATGATTGAAGATATGCATAGCCATTGTTAGTTTTAAAGATGTTAAGAGATGTGTGCCTATCTCATATCGAACCAGCAATTGAAAATGAGTTAAAAATGCCATAGGCAATGAGTTCAAATCCTGAAAAGATCCACGAGGTAACTCAATATACCATTTAGCAGCAGAGCTAGTGAGGGTCTATTGAAAAAGGTGGATCTGGATTGAATCATCAAGCCACGAATTTGATGAACACCATAGATGATAAGTCATGACGTGAGCTTGGGGATCTTCTCCAGCTTTACCATCAAACTTAGGACAATCACTGGGAATCTTAGTTGGGACCGGTGGCCAATACGGATTATGAAGAATAGGATCATTTTTCAATTTGGACACATCTGGTAACTCCAACATTGCTAAAAAGGGTAATTGAAGGTTAAAGGACATCTGAGGCCGCCGGTAGGAGGTAGCACCAGAGTTCCAGCCAGCTACTTGTTGTCCCCATTGATTTTTTCCAGACGGATTTGGCCTAGAAGGGTTCTGTTTGTAGGGATTTTGTCCATAGGGGTTATAGTTGTAACTGGACAATTGTCCCTGGATCAGCCCCCCAGCATTCCATTCATTACCAACTTGGCCTGCAAGAGAAACATACGGTTGCTGGTAATTCTGGTAAGGGCTCACCTGTAGTTGTTGATAATTTTGGTACGAGAAAAATTGGGTTTGCCCTTGGGATTGTTGGAAACCATAAGGTGGCTAGGCTCCAAACTGAGCTTGGGAGCCAGGCTGCATCTGATAAGTAGGTTGAGATTGGGATCCAACCTGAATTTGACAACCGGATTGGGTCTAGAGCCTAGACTGGGGCTGAAAACTAGGTGGAGCCTGAGAAGCAACAATCATTTGAGTGCCCAGTTGAGCAGGCTAAGATGGATGTCCTTGAGAGAACTGAGGCTGAGTCATTTGGCTAGAAGGTTGACCTAGTTGAGATTGAGGGTGACCCATTTGCCCAGAAGGTTGAGTTTGTTGGGTATTGGGTTGTCCTGATTGGCCAGATGGCTGAGTAGACTGGACAGTTGGTTGGCCTGGTTGGATTTGACGCTAACCAATTTTTCCAGAGGGCTGAGTTGACTGGACAGTGGGTTGGCCTTGCTGAACATAAGGCTGACTAACTTGCCCAGAAGGGTAGCCTTGCTGGACATTAGGTTGGCCTTGTTGTATGTAAGGTTGTCTCAGATTACTAGAAGGTTGCCCAAAATAGGTAAAAGATGAACCACCAGAGGCCGAAGGTTTTCCCTGGAAGGGTTGTCCTTGTGGGCCTCCAGGTTGGCCTGGATAAGGTTGTCCGTAATATTGTTGTCCATTAGTGGGCTACGCGTAAGATGACTAACCTTGATAGGGTGGTCCTTGAAAATTGGCAAGGGGTACTTGGCGACCATGATAAGCAGTGGTACCCCAAGCAACAGATAAGGAAACTGAGACCTCAACTACAGGTTGAGATGGCAAAGGTCTAGGGTAATAAATATGAGCCCCTCGAGAATCGTAATAATGAAATGGATCTTGGGCATCCGGATTTTGAAGAGCTTGTAAATGTTAATCGTATGCCCCCCTACTGGAATGGAACCAGAAGAAGGTGGGGCATTTAGTGTAGGATCAACAATTCCGAATGTAGATGCCAATGTGCCACTATTTGCAAATCCGAACGAAGGTCCAGCAATAGTGGTCACAACTGAGGATGCAGTGATGGCGCTAACAATAGGGGCTAAAGAAGCCACATAAACAGTTGGAATAGTCAGGACTGAGGTGACAGACACATTTTGAATTTGAGGGGTAAAAGGCTCCGAATTCGAAGTGATAGTACGAGACCACATGGAACTTGTAAGGGGAGTTATAGAACCCATAATATCCTTCAAAGCCTTATAGCATAAAGGCATCGTGACACCGAGAGGAGTGACATGGAAGGGTGACGTTTCCGTTGGGATAGGAATTTCACCGCTCTTCACAAAGGATTCTTCACTCATGATGGGGGATGTGTCATCCATGTCAGAAGAAGACATTGGGGCCGAGACACTAGGAGAAGTAACAGGAATATCTTCTTCAGAAGGCTCCCAAATGGGGTTCCAATGAATATCGTAAGACTCATCTTTTGGGGTGCGAGAGTTAAGCAGTTGGATACTCGGAATAATAGGGAGAGTATCACTAACAACCAATGCCTCAGGAGCAACAGAAGATGGAGACCCTTGGTCACTTGGAATGGGAGACGGGATCAGTGATTCTGCCAGGATGATTCAATTCAAAAATCCTAGGAAAACTTAACAAGAAAGAACCCTACACAAGCTAAAATGCAAACAAGATCTAATAGGGTAAATATGAACGTGGCCGAATAAATTTTAAGACACAGGAACAGAACTTGACCTTTTCATCTTTAAAGAGTCGAGAAAAGGACGAAAAGATGATTCTAGTCACCTTCGAATATTTAATGAGCCTGAAGTGATAAGTGCTCAGATGGACCTTTTCTTTTAGGGAGACCAAAAAGGAAAGAAAGTGACTACTCTGGAGAACTAGGCAAAAGGTTTACCAAACAACCCGTAAAATTGCATATACACCTTGGCAGTCGTATGAAAACCAAGGACTTTCCGTACGACAATCAATCTTCCTGAATGTTGTGTTTGGTGTGGTACGGTTTGCAAGGCGGCAGACACAACTTCCTAAGGATAAAGGATGATAACCTAGTGGGGTATCGCAACATATACTCGACAGTACATGGGAGCACAATTCTGTACTAGACCGCTATTGAGTCACAGAAGGAGGAATCACCCAACCTTGAGTCCAAACAATAGTGACTAGGTTTAACGACGCCGAAGCACGTCTCTAGCCTAGACCTCTAAATAGTGTGAGTTATGTTCCAATGCGTTGGTAGGTTTATTCAGTTTGTTTTAGGGTTGATCTTGAATTATGTTTTAGTTTTCAAGCCTTACCGTATGTATACAACAAATCCTAGGATGCAGCTAGAATGAGTAAAATATCCTTTTACTTCAAAGAACACCTACCTACGGGAGGGTAGAGAGATCATTCTCAAACCAAGAAAACCAAGATAAACAAAGACAGTCACTCAATGCTTACATACATCAATTCCTAAAGTGCACGGGTACTACTAATGAGAGATTTTATCATTCGCTTTCCAATATGCAAACTTGAAATTCAAATTCACTTTCACTTTCATTGTCTTTAAATCTAGAAGAAAAAAATAAGGAAACAAGCAAGTGTGGAAAAACCGGTTGATCCAAACAATTTTGATCTATGTACAGTAGTGAAAAGAAATCGAATCAATACCAAAGACTGATTCAATAACAATCACTAAACAATCAACCAAAAACGTGCAATGGGGAAGGCTCAATCAAACCAACAAGAAAGTCGCAAACGAATCTTGGGCAAACCAGCAACCAAGCCAATTGATTTCAAAAACTTGAAAGAATGAACTAGGTCACACAGGCAAAAAGCAAGATTCATTCAACAAAGCCAACGAAAGAGTGCCTTAACCATAAACAGTCAAAAACAAGCTACTGAGCAAGAGGAAAAAGCCAGGGATCAACAGGATGGGTGAATTCAGGAGGCAGAATTGAAAAAATCAATTCTACAGGAATCGTCGCGAGTACAACACAAGCAACTAGCGCTGATCAGCAACTAACTACAGCAACAGAGTGATGTCGTCATGGAAGTACACGACTTTAACGCGACGTACCGATTTTCACAGTCGTCGCGACTGTGTGACGTTTTTCAGCGACGCACAGGATTTTACAAAAGAGTGAGCGCGACATCAGTGCGACTATTAAACTATTATCCATGATGATGTTCAAAACAGTGACAGGCGAAAAAAAACTCTCAAACCAAAACCAGTCAATTCTTCAATCAAATAGAGGTATTTCCCAGATCAACCCAGGAAACAGAAAATACTGATAGTTAATCCCCAAAATTCAAGAGAGACCAAATCAAAATCAAAAGAAGAGCAAACAAGAGAAAAACATAGGCCAAATCTCCCCAATGGAGTCGCCAACTTGTGATGCAAGAAGGTGTTCCCTCTGCGGACAGAGGCAACCTCTCTAGCCCTAGAGTGGGTCTAGTCACAACAAGGACAGATCAATAATGGATTTCCTTAAACAATCATAGTTGGAGGCCCACCTCAACCGGTGGTTGATAGAGTTCCATTGCACTGCTCCAGCTTCCGCTTCCCTCTCCTCAATGAGTTATCAACCTGAAACAATGCAAAGAAAATAAAACAAAGCACATAACTGGAAAACAACAATGATCTATTTACTCAAAAATTCAAGAAGTCATGATATATCAAGTAAATTACATACAAGACATAGGAAAACATCATTGATTGTATTAATTAATGAAATAAGAGCAAGATTATAACCAAAGTCTTGACATCGCAAGCCTTCTCAGAGGGTCCAACCAGTGTATTTCTCTAGCATTCACTCTTTGAAGATGGATCTCCCAATATACAAATTTCTCTCTTACTCATAATTTTTACACAAAGTTAAGGGCACTTCACAACCTTCCACACCACACCAGCTATCTATCAAACCCCAAAAGTACTAACAACACTGCTCAATCCAAGAATTTTCCAACTAGCTAATCATGGCAATGGTGAGTGTTTAAATAGGAGAAGGAGTCTCCATGAAAGGTGGAAGAGAGATCTTATCCCCAAGGAAGGTAGCACAAATGACGGAACTGCCATACTAGAGGAGGAAGGATGACACAAACTATGCCAACAACTAGGTCTGGAGATATCCAAAAGGCTGACTGTTGGAATGAATTTGCCCAATCTAGATCATCGCGAGTTTATAACTAATCTTTAGCACTGAAATCGCTAGTAGGCAATGTAGCCAGTCAGACCGTCGCTAAAGATAGCAAGTAGCCTCGCATCGAAGCATGAAATCAGACCGTCGCGGGAAACATATGTACTTCTGCACTGGAAGCGTGGCCGGACTATTTACAACCGTTATTCATCGTGTATATTAAGCCCAGAGTCGTGATGAGGCAAAAAACTTAGGATAAGTGGGTCACTTGGCAATATCAGAGAGAATTTGTTCAATATTAGCATGTTTCATTGGGACACATGACACAACAGAAAGACTGGGGTGAAAGTAGTGACAAATTACTGTGTAATAGTACAGATGAAAGAATAGGTGTAGAATAAGATCAAGGAGAGCATTGAGACTAATACTCGAGTGTAGAATATAGTGAAGCAGATAAAGAAGGGGAAGACATGGAAGTTTTTTCTCCGAGACAAACTCTTATTCTTTGGGAATCGACTCTATTTTCCAAAGTCATCTGGGCTTAGGAGGCACCTTTTGAAGGAATGCCATAATTCTCTATGGGCTAGCCAACCAAGGCAACATCGTTCTTTTGGCATTATTGGAGAGAGGATTCTTTTGGGAAAAGATGAGGGAGGATGTAGAGGAGTATGTACATATGTGCATCATTTGTCAGCAAGACAAATTAGACACTCAGAGGCAGGGAGGATTTTTGCAGCCTTTACCGATTCCAGAGAGATCATGGAGGAGTGTCTCGATGGAATTCATCACTCAATTACTGTAGGTACAGGGGTATACTAGGATCATGGTCGTGGTCGATCGTTTTTCCAAGTATGTTGTCTTTATTCCAACAAAGATACCTTGTGGAGTTGAGAGGACTGTGGAGTTGTTCTTCAAGAACATATTGAAGTATTGGGGAATGCCATTGAGCATTGTGTCGGATCGAGATCCGTGATTTACAAGCAGCTTTTGGACCACATCATTCAAGCTAGTTGGGATAGAATTGTTGATGAGTTTGAGTTACCATTCGTAGACAGATGGGCAGAATGAGCTAATCAACACATCGGTGGATAACTACTTGAGACATTGTGTGACAGTTGATTAGAGGAATTGGCTTGAATTCTTGGATGTAGCTCAAGCTACAACATGCAGAATAGTTCTGTGACAGGTTACAGTCCATTTGAGTTGGTAAATGGGCAGTTTCCAGTCGCTCCGCACATCGTAGTGACAGGATGTTTCTTGAGGAGTCCTCATGCGAAGAATTTCATGAAGGCTTGGGATGACACTTTGGAGTTAGCATGGTTGCACTTGCATGAAGCTGCAAGGAGGATGAAAAAATGGGCAGATAAGGACAGGAGGGATGAACACTTAGTGTGGGAGATATGGTTTTTCTCAAGATCACCTGAGATCAGTTTCAGTCACCTAAGGGGACTACAAGATCTTTTACGAGGAGGTATGAAGGACCATTTCAAGTGAAGAAGCAAGTGGGGAAGGTTTCCTATGAGTTGGATCTTTCATACGACATGCATATGAGACATCTTGTTTTCCATATCAGCTAGTTGAGGAAGTGTCAAATTGATGCAAAACATCTAGACAGGGTGGAGCCACTAAGGGGACCAGCCATGATTGTTGATAGACCAAATATTATGTTGGAGAAGATTTTGGATCTTCAAACGACAAGACATGGGAGTAACATGAGATGAG
Source organism: Pinus tabuliformis (assembly GCA_031772625.1). NCBI lineage: Eukaryota > Viridiplantae > Streptophyta > Pinopsida > Pinales > Pinaceae > Pinus > Pinus tabuliformis. The sequence goes on along the minus strand of CM062816.1, from coordinate 1,127,532,228 downwards.
AATTGCTCATTAGATTTTTTGGGCATGGAATCCACCTAGGGCATGTTTTTGGGCTCAAAGCCCAATTTTTGACCCGATATTATTGTAAAGACTCCACGAATTGCGGGCGCAGAGCATGAAATGTATGATAGAGTCACAGGGTTCTCCTCCCTAGTTTTGTAATGTAATGTCAGCCTACCGATGGTCAGCGGACCATGGGATTGTATAAATAGATCGAGGCTCTAAGTGTAAGGAAGAGAAGGAAGTAATAGAGAGAAGAAAGATTCTATGTGAAGTGTGTCTTTGGGTCGTAGAATAGGAGAAGGCTCTATAGCTGAGTGCGTAGAGGCCTAGTAGTCTGCAGCTAAGTGTGTGGACCCCTACAGCTGAGTGCGTAGGGCAGAGTCTAGTTTGTAACCAAAGAAGGGATTAATAAAGAGAAGTTTGATATCATATTTGTGTATTTGTTCTTAGATTAATGAATGTTTGATATAAATTGCAAATATATTGTTTATTTTCTGTGCACACCTGTATGAATGGTTTATATTGTTAAGTATAACTTAGAGCATGCAAGTAGGCTAAGATAATCAACTAACATTGGAATATTAGTAAAGTCTTGGGTAATAACACAGAAGCACAACGTTCAGCCCTTGAGTAGGGTTGCATGAAGGCAATATCTCAGGCTGCAAGGTACAAGAAAGTGTGTGAAGTGACTTGCGTGCAGGGTTGAACCGTGGACCACTTGAACTCATCAGACATCTCGAAGGTGTGAGAACCTAGTTCTAGCACCCTCCCATACTACTTCGGGTGAGACCTCAGTCTGCGCTCCATACACTGTTGCCAAAAGGGCTATTAGTACTGGGATTTTTTTGGATAAATCAACTCTGAACCTAGGTCAGGCCCCAATAAGACAACAAATGGTTTCGTTGCCAGGACCTAGATCTACATAATAGATGTCTGATGTCGTATCACCGGAATCCGATAAAGAAATAAATTGAAGAGGGGTTGGACAAAAAGATTCACGATTTTGCGGCATAGGAAAATAGGAATCCATGAGTATCAAAGGAAGAGTAGTTAGAGTGCTACTTATATATGGAAATCCATGAAATTTTCTTTGCATCCTTCCCCTCTGAGTTGTATGAGTGGATCGTGAAGCTAGCAGACAGTCAGGGAAGGTGTAGGCTTGACAAACCTATTGTGTGGACTCCAAATTTGGTGTGCATACTAGAAGCATTAGAATATAAGATCGCACACTCTATGGACCATTGGATTGATCTAATTATAAGAGGGTTTATCACCAAGTTTGTGGTAGATACTTTAGTCATCTATAGCGAGGTGGAACGAAGCTTCCTAAAAGGACCGTGAGGTAACTACATTAAATCTTTGAACACTGGATTAAAATGCTACTGTGTGAAAAGCAGGGTATGCAAATAAATTAATTTTTGGGGCTATGCGAAGTGGGAGGATCTACAGAAATGAAGGTAGCGAAGAATTAAAGGCTAATCCCTTTATTTCACCTCTGTGGGAGAGTGAGGAGGAGTTGGTGAAGGTTTCACCAAGAAGTGCGATCAGTCTGATAAGAAAATGAATTCCATGCATACCACCCCCACCTACACCACCACTAGTTTCACCATATTCACCCCCATCTTTTCCCACACCACCTCCTCCACCACCATAGTTCAATATGGCAAGTGCAATAAAATTGCCGGTGTTCAAAGGAGTAGGGAATGAAGATCCGGACCAATTTTAGTTCATGGTAAAGGTTGTAAGGGAAGCACAAGGAGTCACAGATGACAATATAAAGAAGGCAATGCTGGTCAGTGCCTTGCAGGATTGCACACTGACATGGTACATTAAGCATTCCAATGACAATCCAAACGCGGGGATCACGGATATCAGCTGTGCTAAACAACGAATTTAGCATGTGAAAATCAGAGACGCAATCGATTATTAGATTTAAGGAGATCGCGATGCTTCTAGGTGAGCCCCCTAGGAGCTAGATCAGAGACTGAAGGGTATGATTTGTGAAGCTAATATGACCTTGACAGATGGGTAACACCACGCATGTTTTGTAGTGTCGCTAATGCCACATCTAAGGAATACGTTGTCACAGTAGAAGCTATCCACTCAGGCCGAGGCCTTGGAGATCACAATGAGACTACACGAGACCCAGATACAAGATCCTAACTTGGGATTCCAACATATCCATGCACAGTTGAAAAACTTGTGTTGAGATGCAGAGCTTGAAACAAGACAGGACAACTTGCCCAAAAGTGCGCGAAGAGGTATGGTGCATAAAGTGAAAAGGCCAATACATGACAAGGACCATTTTCTAGTCTTCGCAAACTACCTGTTCGAATAAGGGCCAATTCCATTGAGACTAGAGGCACAAGCAAGATTGAGCTTAGCACCTATATTATGGTGTGTGATTTTTCATATATGAGGGAAGCATGCTACAAATAATTGCCATCTATTACAGAAGTATACATAGACATCCCAGTAGTTGTTCTATAATTTATGTAGGTCAGTAGGCCATGATGAGCATTCTTCTAGAAGTTATGAAATGATGATGGATTAGACTCCTACCTATAGAGTTCATACTGAAATGCGAGCCCTCAATCAAAATTCAGGGATGGCACGCACTTGATTTTAGGGGCGTGGACAAGGTCTAGGTCGAATGGGACCAGGAAGGGGTCATGGACAACTGATTTGTTACAATTGTAGAGGGCTAGGGCATTATGCCCATGATTGTACAAATCTGATGAGAGCATCATGCTTATATTGTATCGATTTTGATCATGAGATGGAGGACTATCCCATGCTGATAGCAAGGTTATGCGATAAAGGAGCAATCCAACCTCCCCCGACTTAGAACCTGCAAATGATGAGGTCTGAGCCACATGAGGAGGACCCGAATGTAAACATCATGCTCTGAAGTGGTATCATGACAGGAGATGACAAGGGCAAGTAGCCCGAAGAGAGTGCCTAGGTTCGCAAGGCTCCAACAAACTAAATAGAATTTGATTTGGAGTGCGCGAAGGAGACATTCATGGAAGCTAAGAAGAGCTTCATGGAGGCCTCCACTTCAGGTAGTAAAGACAAACTAGAATCAGAAATGTACCCATCAATGCTCACTACCTTTATGTAGAAATGCATGAAGCTACTGCGTGACAGTAATGTGGTGAAGGGACTGCAAGAACTCATCACTAGATGTGCTGGACCAAGAGAACCATGCGTAGTTCAGAAGCTCGGAAAGCACACAACATGAACAGGAAGGGAGATGAGATTGACTGCACAAATCAGGGAATATGGAATGGATCAAGTGATTTTGGATCTAGGATCAGATGCGAACATCCTGCCAAAGCAAACATGGGAGTGCAAGGGCAAGCCTGCGTTGCAATGGTCTCCTATTCAATTGTGAATTGAGAACTAGCAAAAGATCCTACCTATGGGGAGATTACAAGGAATAACGGTGGATATCGAAGGTGCGAGCATGCTTGCAGATTTTGAAGTGATAGAGATTGTTTATGACATCAATCACTATCCCACGCTACTCGGAATATATTAGGCCACTGACATGAATGGAGTTAGAAATCTAAAGAATTGCAAGATGATTTTTGAGAAAAAGTCACTCTGCGTAGTGGTACCTTTAGACCCTGCGGAAGGATAGTGTTACTCAGAGCCAGTGCGTGACTGCAAAAGAGAAGATGATCTAGACTGTATCTACAGGATAACCATGCAGGAGTAGGATTGGGTGAATCGAACAACAGATGGCAGGATTTTTTGGGAGCGTGAAATATCCTGCACCTCAGATTTGGATGAGGAGATAGAACGGTGGCAAAACTGGTTACACGAGGTAACCATGCTAAATTGCAACATGATAACAAGGTCGCTGTGTTGTGTGGAAATAGAGGCAAGAGTTTTGCCTATGTTTGATGAAATGACCGAGGTAGATGATTTCCTGAACAAATTTGAAAGAGAAGCACCGGAACAACAATGTTTCGATGCTCTGAAATGAGAACTGCACACTATGCCCACAAAATGGTGGGGTATGCATCAAAAAAGTTTTGAGGACTAGCGCGCATGTAGAAGGATGATGCTCATGCGGTTTGGAATGCCTCAGATGTGGATGAAAGCCAGGTATTATGGACAAAATAGCCTGCACGCCCACCTCTCCAGATGGGTATAGGCATATGGTATGCAACCTGCATGAATGCACACTGTCCTCGTGATAGGAAATAGAACCAACAAGTAGGAACGGGCAAGACGAAGGTGAAAATGAAAAAGTATGATAAGACCAAGCATGCAAAAGATTATCTGTGTGGAAGCTCTTGACAAAGTGTGCGAAGTATTGAAAGCGGTCCACCATGTGAGATGCATTGACTGGGACCTACGCGTACCAGCGGTCCTATGGGCTTATAGGACCATGTGCAAAACCCTGACTGCACAGGCACTTTTGAAGTTGAAGTATGAAGTAGATGCTGTAATCCCTATGAAGCATGCAAAGCCTAGACCGTGCACAGTAGCACCCATAGATACGATGGTTCACGAAGCGCAGAAAGTAGGGATCACACCACCGCAAGAAACAGAAGGCATCAAACTTGAGGAAGCAATCCAATAGGGAAACCTTAGACTTCATGAACTTGATAAAGAAAGGGTACGGTTAAGGAAGAAAAGCACTTTGATGGACGCGAAGGTCAAAAAGCTGGAGGACGAGATAAAGGAAGAGTTTCTCACTGAAAACACTAGAATGGTAAGGAAAGGTGCATACGATCATACTGAAAAGTTTGAGAACTATCGCCATGAATTGGTTAGTCTGATGCCTTGGTTGGGACCGCATATTGCTAAGCATAGTGACCAGGGTAGCACATTGCAAATGGTGAAATACGTGATGCCGACCGTAACAATACAAGGTGGGGATTCTCCAAGAGCCATGATGAGGGACAGGATGGACCTCTACATGGGTCGTGTGACCACCTGACTAGCCAAGGGAAGGATAGTCTTAGCACTCTAGGCATTTGGAAGGGAGCGCGGGACTATAAACTACCCTGCCTGTGAGCTGCGCGGTATTGGAGATGCGCAGAAAAATAGAGTAACAAGGTCCACAACCGTGCACGGGGGGTTGCGCTACCACGCGAGTTGGCCAGAAAGTGACTGTTGAAGTCACTATTCATGATGTGATACTCGACTTGAGACCAAATGGAGTGGGTGAAAGGCATTTAAGATGCGATTTATGGGCAAGATTTGGGAAAATATGCTGCCAAGAAAGCATTAATGAACTGGAATTAGGGGGAACGCTCGAATTCAAATTTAAAAAGTTTTATAAAACACAAAGGGTTACCCAGCAAATAACACTTGGTCATTTAGAATTGAGCGATTGAACAGAGTGTTGATTGAGCCGCTAAATTCACGAGTGAAAAATTACAGCCCAAATACAATGTCAGTAACTAAGGATGGTTTGGGAATAGAAGAGGTAATCATCGACGAGGCCATACAGGCTCTAACTATGGAGGATGTTCCAGAAGATTCTGGGGTTTTGGCAGAAATCCCCAAATCACTGCGTATGCAAAGACCCAAGAAGGATAAACAAGCAATGGCTCCCGTACGCATGTCCCCGAGGAACCCGCTATGCAACAAACTATCGATGGAAGAGAAGGGGAAAGTTGTCACGATAAAAACAGATGAGGAAGAAGAAGATTTGCAAGGCCTTATTATCATAGAGGAAGAACATGAAGGAATGGAGGGGGATACTCAGCCTAGGAACTCTGCAAAAAAACTACCTGGCTATGTCCCCCTATGAAAAGGGAAGACCAAAGTGCGAAAGGACCTAGACGAGATCAAGAGTTTGCTCCATACCCCGCTCCTCCCAGATGGAATTACTTTCAAAGGCACACACCTGGGTCATGTGCCAACCTTGAAGTTTGAATATTGGGACCTCGCTGACTGTGAGAAGTTCCCTCACCTTGAGATTGGGAACCTCATGAAGCAGCACACGACGGGGATAGTAACAACATTAGAGCTGTGGAGGTGGTTGCGCGGTGTGGAAAAGGTTGGGTTGCTAAACCTACTTTGGGTGTCGCATTTCCACTACCCCCCAATAACCATTTTCTTCATCAGGCAGCTGCTCTACCTGGTGCATGATGGGTATTTGTCGGCCAGATAAGTCGTTCTTGCGGACAAGACCGACCTCCCTAGTATCTAATGATATCTAGCGACAAGCAAACCAAACAAATTCTATCTTTCTCTAAATATGCAATTTATAGATAAAGGCAAACAAGTGTTTTAGGCCTACCTCAGGTCCAGTGCAAGTTTTTGGAAGCCACGCTCTGTTGATCCAAATGATCTCCCTTGTAAAGAATCTGCAAACACAAACAAGCACACACATTAAATAGCACCTGAAAAGCCAATATAACAAAGCATATTTATCATGATGATCAAGGAATTCATGAAACAAACCATATAAGACAATTTGTTGAGAAAAATGAATCTGATTGTATTAACTTTGATCAAAGAAGAACTTTACAACCCTAATGCCTTGATGTTGTACAAGCTCCTCTCACGGTCCAACAAGAATCTCCTCTACTTTGACAAGTTTCACTCTCTTCCCAATGAAGCCAAAAGGTATGTAATCTCTCCTCTCAAGCTTAACTAGGAAGTTTCAATTCCAACAACATTTACCCTAAAAAATGTTCAGCTTTCAACCTCTTTAGCAACTAGCCCAATGCCTTAATTTATAGTGCAATGGAGGGAAGTTACTAGGTCCACCTTCAAAGGGATAAAGCTCTCCTTCAAAGGGATAAGCTCCTCTCATCAAGGGATTAGCTCCTTTAGTTTTGGGATGCATGAACCACCTAGGAGTGAAACATCCACATCAAGATTCCTTCTAGAATCATCCAGAATTAACCACAAGTGAGTTTTTAAGAATAAACTTGCGTCTTTTTGACTTTCACAAGGGTCCGCACCCACTCACTTAGAGACAGAGTGGGCAGGTCCGCAGGTAACATGAACAAGGGGTGCGGGACCGAAAGCAACAGTAAGAGAAAGTGCGGAACCAGAGCTTTATTTATTTTCAAAGTCTTTCTCTTACTTTTAAAGCTTGACATGAAGAGCTGAGGTTTGAGACTTGCTAAGGAGGATAGTATGAATGATGATAGACCCATACTAACTGCAAATAGTCATGGTGACAATATTTTGTGTAACAGATTGCCCCCTAAAGTGCGAAGTCTATAGTATATGAGGATTTAATTTATCATCTAAGAAGAGTGAAGTACCTTATCATTTAGAGGATCATCTTGTGGAGAGCCTGGTTGGAACTTGTAAAAACATTCAATACAAAATATATATATGATATCATATCATCGCTGAGGTAGGCATTCCCATACTCAGATCAAAATTGACTAGAAAACTAACTACTGCTCTGATATAGGAATGATATTGTAATACATCACAAGTATAGACACATGTAGACACAATATGGACACAGCCATTTGCTTATGAATGGTCTACTGTATAATGAATACAAAATTCCTCGCAGCCTGGATAGTGGAAACTAGATCCAGGGTCTTGATTTCTACTTCCCGAAATAGTACGATTCTATCCATGTGAATGAATGTGTCGAAGTTGAACATGGTAGAGACCACATGATTACCAGTCAATGATGTAAATTGTTAACAAGTGTGAGGGAAACCACCAGTAATGTCAATGGCTCTCAAAGTACTCAGTACAATCCATGAGATGTGAATAGATGTGTTGTTATCGAACATGTCACGGAATCCTTTGATCAAAGGTCAATGATGCAACCTATCATCGAACGCGAGAAACCTGCCATTGGGGCATGCAAATCCTAAGGTACTGACGATTTCTAGATCATCTTTCTAGATAATGAGTTGAAGTCGATAGAAAGCAATCCGTCGTAGGCAAGCCCACAACACGAAATCATAGATCAAGTTTGAAGAAATCAAGTTGCAAGGACTGACTCAGAGATGGTCAAGATGGATGACAGATATTTTGCAGATGAATGGTTTATTTGCACTGACCTCTTGAACACATAACGACACTGCAGATGGTTTGGTGAAAATTGACCCAAAGTTAATACCCAGAAACTAGCTGAAGACTTTCAATATGGTTTGATTAACTGTTAGACAAAGTATTTCCCAACCCAGGTGAACAAAAAGTGTCGTGTTAAAGAGTGGTTAAATGTTTTTCTGAGGTGAAAAGTATGACAAACAGGTTCATTTTTCTCTCTTTTCCCCCAGCATTTCTGGCAAGTACCTCTTTATTTTTGACAAGCTTGAGGAGGATAACATTTGCTTGGTTATAAGCTCACCATTCAGATGAGTCCAAATTAGTTTAAAATTTGAACCCTAAGAAGGAGTGGTCCATTCCTGTTTGTAATTGAACAGGTCCTTTACTGTTAAATTTTAACGAGTCCAGTATAGGAGAAACTCGGCGTTTTTCAATTTTAGAGAGTCTGAAAAAACTTAAGAAAACTCCATGGTTGTCCTTTTTCGTAAATTTGTGTCTCCCAAGCCTGAAAAGTATAAAATAATACTTGAGAGAACCGCTTGACCATTACAATCAAGAAGTATTTTTCATAATTAGTGTCTTCGATCCGAAAAAGGAAAAACGTGACTAAGGACACATCGTTTTATAACAAATACCGAACTTGAAACGACAAAAGCCCAGCAATCTTTTCATGTTTATACGGTCAGAAAAGAGCTGTAAGTAGACCGTCCTTTTAATTCCATTTTAACGAGTTTAAAAGAAAAAGCTCCGCCATCTTTTCATATTTCACGAGTCAGAAAAGAGCTTAAAGAGGACTCGTCCAAGGGGAACGAGTGGTATAAAGGGTAGCAACTTGTTTCGACAATAGAGGAACTGCTCAAAACATGTAATGGTTAAGAGGCTGGCTAATAAAACCACTCATAGATGCGGTCCCTCAGAAAGGGTAAACACCCAAGTGAAAGCATATGATCAGACAAAGAGATGGGGGCGATGGAATGAAAACAACCAAGGCTCATCTAATGGAATTTAGTAGATAAAAACGGCAGTCACGAGATGTAAAACGGGTATGAGTTCATTTTTACACAAGCTTGAACCATAGAGAACTCTGCTTGGATTTGGTTTCATGTTTACACAAGCTTGAAACGAAAAACTATGCTTGTTATAAGTCCACATGCCCCCAGCATAATGATGCAAAATGAGGTACATGCCCCCCAAGCTTCGTTGCATTCAACCAGGTGGATGGAATGAATCTTTACTTTCAAGATCTTGAAAAGACTCGACTTGAAAAGGGAGTTGTTTCATTTTTTCATGAGGTTGACACAGGAAAAGAAGTATCCTCAAAACCCTTGTTTCATTTTTTAAACGAGCTTGACACAAGATAAGGAACTATTCTCATGACTCCTTGTTTCATTTTTTAACGAGCTTGGCACAAGACAAATAACTATGCTCATAACTACTCTCTACAATATACATAGCAAGGAACTATGCTCTAAAATCCTTGATTCATTTTTTAATGAGCTTGACACAAGACAAGGAACTATGCTCTAAAATCCTTGATTCATTTTTTAACGAGCTTGACATAAGACAAGGAACTATGCTCAAGTCTACTCTCTACAATCTACCTAACAAGGAACTATTCTCTAAAATCCTTGATTCATTTTTTAATGAGCTTGACACAAGACAAGGAACTATGCTCTAAAATCCTTGATTCATTTTTTAACGAGCTTGACACAAGACAAGGAAACTATGCTCAAGCCTACTCTCTACAATCTACCTATATAACCTACTGATTCATTTTTTTTAATGAGGTTGAAACAGGAAAAGAACTGTCCTCATACCTGATTCATTTTTTAACTAGGTTGAATCAGTAACAGGAACTATCCTCTGACCAACTGATTCATTTTTTAATGAGGTTGACACAGGGAAAGAATTGTCCTCATACCTGATTCATTTTTTAACAAGGTTGACTCAGTCACAGGAACTATCCTCTGACAACCTGTTTCATTTTTTAACGAGGTTGATACAGGAAAAAAGTATCCTTGCAGATTCCTTGTTTCATTTTTTAATGAGGTTGACACAAGACAAGGAACTATCCTCGAAACCCTCTATTTCATTTTTTAACGAGGTTGATACAAGAAAAACTATCCTCGTGGTAGCCTGTTTCATTTTTTAACGAGGTTGATACATGAAAAACCTATCCTCGCACCTGATTCATTTTTTGACGAGGTTGACTCAGTAACGGGAACTATCCTCTGACCAACTGATTCATTTTTTAACGAGTTTGACACAGGAAAAGAATTGTCCTCATACTCATTGATCATGGCTTGCAACTGGAAGAAAGACATGTCAATGGACACACCTTGATCATGGCTTCCAAGAGGTCTTCATCAGAAGGAAGAATAGTTCTTTGGAAGGAACACATGTCAAGGGACTCAAAATGGATAATAACATCGCGTTCAAGTAATCCCATAGAGTTTTCCATGTCAATTACGAGATCTAAATGAAAGGAAGATGAGAAAATAGTGAGAGGCTCACTTACGTTGGTAACTGAAAACATGGGACTAGTTGCCACATAATTAACCCGTGGCAGGGTAGATACCACTTTAGAATCAGGAACATTTAGGGCTGTCATATTATTGGTAGTTGAAACAAGACTAGGGAACGAAATCTGGTCTACAGTCACAATATTTCCATTGTGAGGGAAAGACATCACGCAAAAGAGTGTTGATACGATAGCTTTCATTGCATAAACATAGTCTCGCCCAAGGAGTAAATTGAAATCCAAGGGACCTCGAACTACCATAAGATCAATACAGACAGTTTTACCTTCCAAGGTAATAGAAAACTTAGGAAGGATCCCTAAAGGTTCACTAATGGTTCTGTTAAAAGCTTTCAGATTCTGCGTAATAGGTGCAAGCTGAGGGGAACCCAAAGCTTTCCAAGGAGTTGAGGATAAAATACTAACAGAAGCACCTTCATCTACCTGAGTGCGATGTATGTCCCTACCACTAGCCTTGACAATGATTTGCAAAGGGATGGAGGAAGGATGACGAGGCTCTGTCAGTCTATTCCAATCAAAGGAAAATACCTTAGTACTTGGAGGGGGTTCTGTAGAAATAGGTGAAATGCCCCCCGGCATAGAAGAATCTGATGTAACAAGAAGAACCTGAGCGGTATGAAGTTCAATCTCTAAAGGGAGAGTGGGATCGACCGAATGTGAAATTGAATCGACCACTTGATCAACTAATGGATCATCAACCTGAATGATATGAGTTTCACTCTCTAATGGAAGAGTGGGATCGAATGTACTTGAAATTAGATCAATCACTTCGTCAGTTGACGGTAGGTTGGGAGAAAGTTTACGGTAACCAGTTGGAAATTCTTTCTGTGTAACAGTAAGGTTTTCCAAAAAATTTGAGGCTTCATCCATGTGAGGGAAAATGTGAGTTTGATGACTCCCTTTGCATAACTTACAAGGAAACCTAACTTTACCCTTTTTCCCAGGAACCTGACTATCACTGGTTGATGGATCAATGGAAAGTTGATGAGATTTTTCTGACCATACTTCCAAGACCTTTGGAATACCAGGACAATTGATAAGGAAGTGGTCACCCTTACAAAGCCTGCAAGGGTATTTGGGTTTATGATGCATGTTGGAGGTTTCCTCAACATAACTAACACTTACAACCATGGTTGGTTGGTTGACTTCTTCCTTATCTTGCTTCTTCTTCTTCTTCTTCTTCCCTTTCTTCTTCTTCTTAGTCACCTAGTTACTAGCGTCAAGGCTTTTACCAAGAGAAGAGGAAGAAATGGAGGAAGAAAAATTAGGCGAAGAAGGTAAAGGGTCAACAAAAGGTTGGTGATGTTGAGATAGTGAACTCTGTTGAGGTGGAACAATTGGAGTATCTGGGGCCAACGAAGTTGAAAATAACCATATTGGTAAACCTATTGTAAATCCAGGTAATGACAAAGTATCCATATAAGGAGGACCAACATTTCCAAAGTAAGAAAAAGTACTAGGATTCTTGTTAAGAGGGGTTCCTTGGTTGGTAAATTCCAAAACAGTTGCCATTATATTCAACTTCAGTGAATTTTATTAACAATTTAAGACTAAAATTAACAATTCACAATTCACATCTAACAATTAAAATTCACAATTCACACCTATAGTCTCTAAAAGTAAAAACAAACAAATTAACACGCACTATCAAATCTAGGAGTCAAACCACACAAAAACAGTAACTTTCCGTATCGAAAACACTAGTTTTTGATGAAATCCAACGTCGCAGAATTCAATACAGAAATGGAAGTTGGAACAGTTACCCCGACAACCTGCTTAATGAACAGAATGGTTTTGAAAAGTGTGCAACAAGAAATGCTTGTTGATAATACAACAAGATGATGGAGCTTAGTGGAAAGGAGTCACCTTCACTAAGGGGGCCCATAGGAAAATTATGGCGCAAAGTCTATTTTTGGATCACAGCAGGAGTGATCACAGCAGGAGTGATCATAGCAGGAGTGATCACAGAAAGAGTGATTACAGCAGGAGTGATCACAACATGAGTGATCACAGCAGGAGTGATCAGAGTCTATTTTTAGACTACTAGTCAAAAATAGAAAAGTCAAATATTATTGTCTCGTAATACTATTTAGACTATAAACTTTATCTTATCCTCTTGGAGCACTTCAGTTTGAGCTACAGATGTGGCACATGCAGCTGTTAGAAGGAAATACGTTTTCTTATGTTTTATTTGAGCTATTGCATGCAGGACATCAGTTAGAGCTCATGTGGTTGAGTTCTGTGGAGTTGGCTGAGAAGTTAATGGAGTTGTGTTCAGTTTGACTTAGTTGAACTAATTGTATTTAGTCTAACTAATCAATAGACTAAGTGATGAGTTGTGTGAATTAGTTATTAATTAATTCACTAATTATTAACTCATAATGCAACTGAAGAATACATCAGTTAACTCAGTGCATGTACAGGTCAGTGGAGACAGGTGTTAGAGGTTGAGATTGCTATCAGTTGTGCATGAGATTTTTCACATGCATGGGATTGAGTTATGCCAATGATCTCTGCGTAGTGTGGGCTAATACCAAGTGAAATATAGCTTGTGCTCACGTGATTTACAGTGCGGGTGATTTTCACAAGGTAAATAGGAGTTTGGATCAGCCATTCTCATTCATTCTCTTGCAGGATTGTGCAGTGGAGGCAGGCAAGCAGTGGGGGAGATTTGGAGATCAAATCTGAGCTAGTTTTGTGTGTAACAGGTGGAGATTGTACTGAGTACTTTTGGGGAGTATTGTACTATGTTTGTTACATGTTCTCAATCAATATAATATATAGATAATTGGGGTTTTTAGCGAGATGCTTTCCCCGAGAAAATACTGTGTTGATATGTGCGATTGATGCTTCTATGTGCGCATGTCATTGTTTCTGCTTCTGTAAATTGATGATCAATGTAGAGGAGGTTATGTATTATGCATGTATTCCGCAATAGTGTATAATCGGGATAATCTCTGTAAATATGTGTCTTATTATTAAAAATTTCTACAACTGGCACAAGTTTCTCCACTAAACCATCTCGAGTGAAGATAACCCCCCAGAAAGTCCAAGTGAGTCTAGTTGATGTCTGCTCTAGGTACAGTGGGATCTTCCCTCCACCATCACCTTAGAAAAGAATCCTATAGATTATGGTCACTATGGTTACCAACAGAAACAAATATACCTAGGGGAACAATCTATGATCCGATACACATGCAAGGGCAGAGTAGCAAAGCTCAATCCCCTTGAAGGCTCCTTGACATAATCCAAGGTTTACCAACAAGTGACCCCAGGCTCCTTGACAATGGTTAATCTGAGGTTTACCATTTTTAATATGTGTATATCTGCTATCGTTCCAAATGAGGAAGGATTGATTACCTCACTAGTTTAGATATGATCTCGTGCTTGACTCCTTTAAGAGGAGCTTCACAGAGCATAGATGTAACAATTGGAATGTATTTCCTACCGCAAGATCGACTACTTGTTTGTTTTACTGTCTTGAAGAGTTAACTAAAACCTATTCCAAGGCACTAGCCTAAGCTAGATTGGTGGAAAGAGCCCTAAAAATGTAAAAATTACTAGATGAATTTTAATTAAGTGTTGTGTTATTTAGGTTGTTATTACTCAAAAGGGTAAATGGATATGAAACCAATGGTGTTATGACCCGACCCAAAACTGAATGCAATCGAATATGATAATGTAATCTTTTCAATTCGATGAATCCTAACTAAAGTAAGGAGAGAGTTTCCATTCACTTCCAACAATGCAGAAAATTGATCATTAAGAGAAAATATAACAAATTCTCTAATGCACTAATTTCATCAAGAAAAATTAATGCAAATCAATTCCAAAACAGTTTTTATTTTTATTTTTATGTGTTAAAAACAAGCATAAAAATATGTAAATTCAAATCAAATAAAGCTGATCTAAATCTACGATTGATTTTTCAGAATGTAAACTATGCAATTGCAATCTATGCACAATTCATTTGAAAAATATGCAAATGTAATCTATGCACATTTTTCATTCATATTCTTAAAATGAGAATTCTAATTATGCAAATGTAATCTATGCAAGAGAATTCTCAAATACAAGATGATTCTAATGTAATCTAAGAACCAATCAAGTGCAAGTCAAGAAAATTGGGTTAGAGTTCCAAAGATCAAAAAATAAAAACACTGAAAGGCGATTAACACTCATACACAATTTAGTAATGACAAACCTCCAAGTAATGACCAAAGGAAATCAAATTAAGAATTTTTCAAAAAATAGACTCAAAACACCCAATTAACTTAATGGAGATTGATGAGATGAAGAATTTGCTGAAAGAAGCTCATAAACAAGGCTTTTTGACAAAACACATGCAGATCTGGGTAGAGGCTAAAAAATGTAAACAAATCCTAAGCTTAACTGAATGAAAAGATTTTAAGTTTTTCAAAAATTTGACAAGGTCCGCAGGCTCCCGGCATAACCAGGTGCGGTACTGCACTGTGTAGTAAACAAATAGTGTGGGTATGTCCGCACTGTGTTACAAACAACAAGTGCGGTCCACTCTCAAAAACGTGAAAAAACAAAAACAATTCAAAATATAAAAACCTACCCAATCCCACACAACAAGCAAAAACCCAGAAATAGAGAAACTGTTTCTGAAGTCAAAGTAAAAGCAAAGGAAAAAACCAAAAATTCAAGTCCCCAGTGGAGTCGCCATTTTATCGGTCGGATAAGTCGTTCTTGCGGACAAGACCGACCTCCCTAGTATCTAATGATATCTAGCGACAAGAAAACCAAACAAATTCTATCTTTCTCTAAATATGCAATTTATAGATAAAGGAAAACAAGTGTTTTAGGCCTACCTCAGGTCCAGTGCAAGTTTGTGGAAGCCATGCTCCGTTGATCCAAATGAGCTCCCTTGTAAAGAATCTGCAAACACAAACAAGCACACACATTAAATAGCACCTGAAAAGCCAATATAACAAAGCATATTTATCATGATGATCAAGGAATTCATGAAACAAACCATATAAGACAATTTGTTGATAAAAATGAATCTGTTTGTATTAACTTTGATCAAAGAAGAACTTTACAACCTTAGTGCCTTGATGCTGTTCAAGCTCATCCCAGGGTCCAGCAAGAATCTCCTCTACTTTGACAAGTTTCACTCTCTTCCCAATGAAGCCGAAAGGTATGTAATCTCTCATCTCAAGCTTAACTAGGAAGTCTCAATTCCAACAGCATTTACCCTAAAAAATGCTCAGCTTTCAACCTCTTTAGCAACCAGCCCAATGCCTTAATTTATAGTGCAATGGAGGGAAGTTATTAGGTCCACCTTCAAAGGGATAAGCTCCTCTCATCAAGGGATTAGCTCCTTTAGTTTTGGGATGCATGAACCACCTAGGAGCGAACCATCCATGTCAAGATTCCTTCTAGAATCATCCAGAATTAACCACAAGTGAGTTTTTAAGAATAAACTTGCACCTTTTTGACTTTCACAGGGGTCCGCACCCACTCCTTTAGAGACAAAGCGAGCAGGTCTGCAGGTAACATGAACAAGGGGTGCGGGACCACAGGCAACAGTAAGAGAAAGTGCGGAACTAGAGCTTTATTGATTTTCAAAGTCTTTCTCTTATTTTTAAAGCTTGACATGAAGAGCTGAGGTTTGAGACTTGCTAAGGAGGACAATATGAATGATGATAGACCCATACTAACTGCAAATAGTCACGGTGACAATATTTTGTGTAACAGTATCTATGGCTGGAGGAGCCCATCCCCATCACGGTAGACCTAATTCATCACATTTCCCAGCTCCCCTACAAAGGAATGGACCCCACGACCATATCGGAAGGAAAAGGCAGTGAGTTGGCCCTTAAAGAGGCCATGAAGATGAAGTACAAGCTGGAAAAGAAGAAGAGAGGTTACATCATCTCTAGCATCAAGGACAAAGTGGTACACATGGCAGCCCAAAATCTGGTAGGCAAAGTTATGCAGAAGTGCCACGCAGATGAGGTACCTGCACCGATGGTCCCACTGGCAAGCAGTGTGTGGAGGGGGTCTAGTTTAACTGGTCTGAATTCCTCTGCACATAATTCTTAGAGAATTATCACAAAGCACATAAGTAGGGTAAAGACTTCCACTATGCATGGCTATTGCTATCCATATTTCACGTAGTGGGGGAACTTCCAGAGGACAGTCAATTCCCCATAATTGACAGAGATTTACCAGAGGCTACAAAGTACGCTTCAATCTAGGCCACGAAGGATGCAAAAGGATCCATAACACAAAAATATTTTGGGTGCTCATGGAGATGACCATACGAATGTGGATCAACCATAAGTTGTGGTTGTCACCCATGGTTTACAACAGTCTACAGAGTTTTGAAGAAATTAAGGCAGCTATGCACAACATCTTTATCAGGGTGCGTAAGGATCCAACGAAGCAGTGGATGAAGCTACCTTTTATAGCCACTGACGATGCCATTTTTACTATCTTGGAGGCATGGCCTTTGGAATGGCGTGCCCCAAATCTTGCAGAACTCGAGAGGGTGGAAATGTAGAAGAAAGACGATGCCAAGCTGTGAATCGCGTAGTTGGCCGAGAAAAGTCGGAAGGAAACAATAGCATTCAAGGTGCGGGCAATGCGGGAAATGGCATAGAAATCCATCAAGTAGAAAAAGGCCGCAGAAGCAGCTACAAGAGCACATGAAGAAACCGTGAAGGCGAGTGAGGGTCAAGTAAGGTCCTCGCAGGGGCATGAGGCAGAGAAAGCAAAAAAAGAAGAAGGAGGTGCAGACCCATGAACCGCATCCATAGAGTTGAAGCGCCCACACACAACCGAGCGAGCGGGATTGAAGAAGAAGTTCAAGGCCTCGAAATTGGCCATTGACCTGATCACCCTAACCGAGGGTGATATGCATGACGTTGGTGAGATAATGCGTGATGTCACCAATGAGGCTCTTCAAGATTTTATGCAGGAGCACTAGACTATGTTGGGGGCCTTCAGAGCACAGTTGCAGGAGTTACAGGTGTGCTCCCCACAGGTTTGTACCCTTTCAACCCACCTCATAGCAAGATCCTCAGCAGCAGAGCAGATGTTGCACACACGTATGGCAAACACAATATTGTTGCTGGAAGGGGCTCTAGTGACATCGAATGAGGCCAATATATTTTCGATTAGCAAGATGAAATGCCTTGGTGTTATTCTAGCTTCCCTTCCATGTGAGACCTTATATCTATTATAGGATGGGATAACAGTAGAGCTGTGTGCTAGGGAGAGCCATGTGATCCAAGTCTTCAGCGAGCAAAAGATAAACATGAAACAAATTATCTTGCAGTGCAACGAATTGGTGTCGTAAAAGCAATAGCTGGTGTAGGTGGTAGAAGACACTTGTAAAAGTGTCCCAGAGATGGCCATCCCAACAGATCTATTAGTGGAGGTGTGGATCCACATGTTAGCAATAGGAGTCCATGAGGCCAAGAAAGAAACGACCAAGGTTCATCTGGAGCTCAATCTTCGGATCGTCGAGTTGCGGTTAAATGTGCAGCCATCCACTCCCCCATAATTCAGAGAACAACGCACTAGCGCTATCACAACAAGACTGGAGGAAATCGGAGGTGTAGTGCAAGATTGTACCAGCATGTTGGAACAAGCACTTCAGGTCCTCATGACTCTACAGGAGGACCCCAACATCCAGCGCTTGGAGACAGAAGCGCAAGAACTCCAACAACAATACAACAGTGTCCAAGGAACTGCGCATACAACAATCCTCACCCAGAGGCTTGCGAGGATGCAGCAAGCTAAAGCACTGAAAGAGCAGGTGGATACGACATGACACAAGGAGGTAGTTCTCAAAGCGTGCATTAAGCCTTGGATCGAAGAGGCCTTCACTATCACAAAAAACATTGAAGGAAAGCTCACGCACATACAAGGGATGCACACATTAATGTAGAGAAGCACCCTAGACACAAAGGTCTTAGAACAAAGGATGTAGCAGATCCAGCAAGTAGCAGCTTATTGCACTACTGACCTCAACATAGTTTGAGAACAGTTGAAGGGACTCTGTAAAAATATCACCGTGGTGACAAAGTGATTTGAGGGCAAGTCACAATGTTTGTGTTGGCATCCTGTTAGGTATGGAATCCCCCCAAGGCATGTTTTGGGGCTCAAAGCCCAAGTTTTGACCCGATATTGTTGTAAAGAGTCCATGAATTGCGGGCGTGGAGTGCGAAATGTATGATAGAGTCACAGGGTTGTCTGCCCTAGTATTGTAATGTAATGTCAGCCTACCCATGGTCCACGGACCATGGGATTGTATAAATAGAGTGAGGCTCTAAGTGTAAGGGAGTGAAGGAAGTAGTAGAGAGAAGAAAGATTCTAAGTGAAGTGTGCCTTTGGGTCGTAGAGTAGGATAAGGCTCTGCAGTTGAGTGCACAGAAGCCTAGTAGTCCATAGCTGAGTGCACGGACCCCTGCAGCTGAGTGCGCAGGGCATAGTCGAGTCTGTAACCAAAGAAGGGATTAATAAAGAAAATTTTGATATCATATTTGTGTATTTGTTCTTGGATTAATACATGTTTGATATAAATTGTAAATATACTGTTTATTTACTACGCACACCAATATGAATGGTTTATATTTTTAAGTATAACTTAAATCATGCAAGTAGGCTAAGATAACCAACTAACATTGGAATATCAGTAAAATCTTGGGTAATAACGTAGAAGCATAGCGTTCATCCCTTGAGTAGGGTGTGTGAAGGTGGTATCTTACGCTGCGAGGTACAAGAAAGTGTGCGAAGCGACTTGCGCCCAGGGTCAAACCGCAGACCACTTGAACTCATCAGACATCTCCAGGGTGCGGAAACCTAGTTCTAGCACCTTCCCATACTACTTCGGGTGAGACCTTAGTCCACGCTCCATGGACTATTTACGAAAGGGCCAGTAGTACCAGGATTTGTTTGGCTAAATCAACTCTAAACCTAGGTCGGGCCCCAATAAACCAACAAGATGGAAGGATGCACCGGAAGAGGATAGGTGGGAAATGGAGGACTCACTATGGAGGTGGAAGAAGAAGATTTTGAATTATGACAGGAAGTTGCGATGGATATCTGGATTTCCGAGGAAAACAATGACTTTAGGTTGGGGGAGAATGCAATGCCCATGAGTCATTGACATAGTCGGGCGAAATGGGCATGCCCTCTAGGCGCATTTAACCAAACTTCAAGTGAGATTTTGCGATGAGTGCACGATGGGAAGGCAACGATATGGGTAGATGGAATGGCAAGTTGGGCGTGCGGGTGGGTGAGCAGGCTAGTGGACACATGATGGGTCATTTTGAAAATGGCTAAGTGTCATGGGTGCATGGACTTAGATGGGTGGGCACCCCACACCAAAGTCGACGAGCTAACATGGTGAAAATTCAAAAGTTGGGTTGGCTTGGCCATTGACCAAAGACCCCCACTTAGGCGAGCCACCATATAAGTTATCAAAGGCATTGGTGGAAATCAACATTGAACAAGTGGATCATCTCACGGTTAAGAGGTTGGCTCTGCAGTTTGGGTGTGAGTTGCCCTTAGTGATGAGATGGGATGAGCTCGCATGATGAGCAGTGAAGTTGAAACATAAAACAGGAGAGTGGTGTTTCGAGAGCACGTGGACTTGGTGGACGAGCAGCAGGTGGCACCACCAGGCAAACGGCGAATGACAACGGTGAGCACTGAGACTTGGGTGCAACGACTCGGTGTTGGCCGCTAGCCAAACTGTGTGACGAGCTACCGAATGGCAGTTTGGGTAGCGGTGAACGATGGAATACGGTGCGATGGTGTCGTGTAGCCCAAAATGAAGGTTGCAGGCGGTAACTCATGCAGGGGTAAATGGTGAGCTGTGGGCATGGCGATTCATGCCAAAAACTGAACAGCAAGTCGTTTGGTGAATGAAGCGATATGGTGAATGAAGGGCATTCGGGTGAAACACTGAGTTGGGTGTCATGCAAGGCTGAATGGTGTAGCAGCCATGTAGGTTTTAACCCCGTGCAGAAATTACCTGCATACAAATTCTAAAACACAGAAAATAAACAATGCGAGAGCATAACACATAAAACACATATACACAAATATTTCCCCTAGATCCCAAAATCGGGACTACTAGCTTGATTTTTCATTATTTTCCTTTTAATGTTACAATACACATTTATACATGCGGAAGCATTCAATACCATGGACCGAAAACCATCACATCCAAAACCATGGACCGAAAAACCATAGGTAGGTTCACCTAACCTAATATAGGGTCCAAAAAAAAATTTCCCGGGGTGCTGCCCCAGACCCCGTAGAGGGGGCTTACCCGCCCCCCTCAAACCCCCCTGTGACCCTCCTGCTATGCAATCGACGCAGTGAAGGGGGGGATCTACCACCCCTCTAACCCCCCACTTCAATACGTAGGTTAGTTGTGGAAAGAATATAACACAACCCAACATTCTCCCACTTGTTGTTTTCTTTCCACGGGGGCCACAAGAGAGCTTACTCATTTTTCCAGCATTGAAATGCCCATTGTTTCTCTACACCAAGAGAACTTCTCAGAGCTCACAGATTTTTTTAATGCATCTGCAGTATTATTCAAAGTGTCCACCTTTACTAGCAACACCTTTTTATCTTCTATCATATCCCTCACAAAGTGATACTGAACATCAATGCCCTTGAATAATAAGCAGGGTTCTTTGCAAAGAAAATTGCACTTTAGATGTCACAGTCTATCCTTATAGCTCCTTGTACTAACCCCATACTTGAACACAATCTCTGCAACCAAACTGCTTCCTTGCTTGCATGAGTGGATGCCATGTATTCTGCCTCTGTAGTTGATAATGCCACTACAGATTGTTTCTTACTCATCCAACTGACTGCACCTCCAAATAGGCTAAACACATACCCACTTGTAGATCTTCTACGATCCATATCTCCAGCCCAGTCTACATCAACAAAGCCACGAATATCCAACACTTTGTCCAATCGCGGTATTCCTTGGTAGCACAAACCATAATCACTAGTGCCATGCAAATACCTGAAAACCCTCTTCACTGCTGTCCACTGCTCCTTCCCTTGTTTTGACATAAACCTGCTCAATACTCCCACTGCATGTGCAATGTCTGGTCTAGTACAGACCATTGCATACATCAAGCTACCGACTGCACTTGCATATGGAACATGGGACATATCCTTTTCCTCTTCTTGTGTCTTGGGACACTGTTCAGCAGATAACTTTACAGCTACAAGAATATGAACCTTCACCAGTTTACTATCCTGCATATTAAACGTCTGCAGTATTGTCTCGACATACTTCCTCTAGTTTAACCAGATCTTCCTCTTTGTCGGATATCTTTTAATTTCCATGCCCAAAATATAGTTTGCAGCACCAAGATCTTTCATGTCGAATTTGGAGCATAATTGGGTCTTGAAATCTTGGATAATTTCTTTGTCATTTCCAACCAGCAACATATCATCCACATACAAGACCAGATAAATAACACGGTCACCAATTAATTTAAAATACACATAGTGATCTACTTTTCTTCTAGTGAAGCCAAGTCCCTGTATAAATGTATCAAATTTCTAATACCGCATCCTTGGTGACTGTTTTAACCCATACAAAGACTTCTTTAACTTGCATACCAGTTCTTTCTTACCCTTCATCGCAAAGCATTCAGGTTGCTTCATGTAGATCTCCTCTTCCAGATCCCCATGAAGAAATGTTGTCTTCACATCCATCTGTTCTACCTTAAAATCAAAAGCAGCAACAATAGATAAAAGTAACCTAATAGAAGTTACCTTGGCAACAAGAGAAAAAATATCACCAAAATTAATTCTCGACACTTGGGAATAACCTTTTGCTACAAACCGAGATTTGTACTTCTCCACCCTTCGTTCTAAATTTGACTTCTTCTTGAACACCCATTTGCTGCCATTGGGTTTCCTTCTAGTTGGAAACTCCACTAGATCCGAAGCGTCATTTTTGTGTAAAGATACCATTTCATCAACCATGGCCTCCTTCCAGCGTTTTCCATCCTCTGAATCTACTGCTTCCTTCATAGTTCTGGGATCATCATTAGTAATAGATAAAGAAAATTTTGAATAGAAAGTGGATGGAATATACCTTTCTGGCTACCTTCTTTCTCAAACCCAACAGGCCAGGTCGGTGAACTAGCCAAGCTATATGACAGTGGTTTTTGCCTAAGTGTAAAAACACCAGTTGAGATCTTCTCCCAATCACTTGTAATAAAACAAAATTTGATAATAATTATTACTTACATATCATTGGACTATGTCTCTTATTGGTTATGTGTTTATTAGTGTATTTCCACACATAAATGTTTTAACATGATAAATAAGATGAGTGTTAGGCGTAGTTTGGGAAACATGTTAACGAAGGAAAAAGTTAAGTGTTTTTCCGATGCCGCACGTTGGAAAATTCACGAAAAAAGGATTGGGGGTGTGACAGATGATATTAGAGCCCTGATTCAGAGAACTAACAAATGTAGGTTTTAACCCCATACAAAAATCACTTGCATATGAATTCTAAAACATAAAATAAACAATGGGATAGCATAACACATAAAACACATATATACAGAGATTTCCCCTGGATCCCAAAACTGGGACTACTAGCTTGATTTTTTATTATGTTCCTTTCAATGTTACAATACATATTTATACATGCTGAAGCATCCAATACCATGGATCGAAAACCATCGCATCCAAAACCATGGACAAAAAACTATCATGTCCAAAACCATGGACTGAAAGCCATCGCGTGCAAAACCATGTGCAAAAACCATGCATAAAACCATAGGTAGGTCCGCCAAAACTAATATAGGGTCCAAAAAAATTTCCCGTGGGAGCTGCCCTGGACCCTGTTGAGGGGAGATACTAGCCCCCCTCAAACCACTCTATGACCCCCCTGTTGCGCAATCAGTGCAACGAAGGGGGGGGCTCTGACCCCCCCCCTCTAACCCCCTAGTTAACTATGTGGGCTAGTCATGGAAAGAATATAATATAACCCAACATTCTCCCACTTGTTGTTTTCTTTCCACAGGGGGACACAGGAGAGCTTACTCATTTATCTAGCCCTAAAACACTCATTGTTTCTCTACACCAAGAGAACTTCTCAGATCTCACAGATTTTGTTAGATTTTAAGCTTCTGTGGAAGTTTTTTGCAGTGTCATGATCTGAATTATCCACAGTTTCTTGTTCATTTTGTCGACGTTTCAAACCCCAAAGGGGTTCCATCATCAGGACTAATCAGAAAGAATATGAATGAAAGTTCATTCATATTCTTTCTAATTAGTCCTGATGATGGACCCCCTTTGTGGTTTGAAATGTCGACAAAACTCACAAATTTTGTCAATGCATCTGCAGTATTCTTCAAAGTGTCCACCTTTACGAGAAACACCTTTTTTTCTTCTATCATATCCCTCACAAAGTGATACTAGACATCAACGTGCATTGTATTTGAATGATAAGCAGGGTTCTTTGCCAAGAAAATTGCAATTTGGCTGCCATAGTCTATTCTTATAGCTCCGTGTACTAACCCCATACTTGAACACAATCTCTACAACCAAACTGCTTCCTTGCTTGCATGAGTGGTTGCCATGTATTCTACCTCTGTAGTTGATAATGCCACTACAGATTGTTTCTTACTCATCCAGATGACTACACCTCCAATTAGGTCAAACACATACCCACTTGTAGATCTTCTTTGATCCAGATCTACAACCCAATCTGCATCAACAAAGCCATGTATATCCAAAACTCTGTCCAATCCTGGTCTTCCTTGGTAGCACAAACCATAATCACTAGTGCCACGCAAATACCTGAAAACCCGTTTCGCTGTTGTCCAATGCTCCTTTCGTGATTTTGACATAAACCTGCTCAATAACCCCAGTACATGTGCAATGTTTGGTCTAGCATAGACCATTACATACATCACACTACCGACTGCACTTGAATATGGAACACGAGACATGTCCTCTTCCTCTTCTTGTGTCTTGGGACACTATTCAGTAGATAACTTCACACCTATAGGAATAGGAACCTTCATCATTCTACTATCCTACATATTAAACCTTTGTAGTATTGTCTCGACATACTTCCTCTAGTTTAACCAGAGCTTCCTTTTTGCCCAATCTGTTTTAATTTCCATGCTCAAAATATAGTTTGCAGCACCAAGATCTTTCATGTCGAATTTGGAGGACAATTGGGTCTTTAAATCCTCGATAATTTCTTTGTCGTTTCCAACTAGAAACATATCATCCACATACAAGACCAGATAAATAACACGGTCACCAATTAATTTAAAATACACACAGTGATCTGCTTTGCTTTTGGTGAAGCCGAGTCCCTGTATAAATGTATCAAATTTTTGATACAACATCCTTGGTGACTATTTTAACCCATACAAAGACTTCTTAAACTTTCATACCAGTACTTTCATACCCTTCACCGCAAAGCATTCAGGTTGCTTCATGTAGTTCTCCTCTTTCATATCACCGTGAAGAAATGTTGTCTTCACATCCATCTGTTCTACCTCAAAATCAAAATCAACAACAACAAATAAAAGTAATCTACTAGAAGCTACCTTGGCAACAAGAGAAAAAATATCACCAAAATCAATTGGTGACACCTGGGAATAACCTTTTTCTACCAATCAAGATTTGTATTTCTCCACCTTTCCTTCTACATTTGTCTTATTCTTGAACACCCATTTGCTGCCAATGGGTTTCCTTCGAGCCGGCAACTCCACCAGATCCCAAGCCTCATTTTCATGCAAAGATGCCATTTCATCAACCATGGCCTCTTTCTAGAGTTTTCCATCCTCTGAATCTAATGCTTCCTTCATAGTTCTGGGATCATCATCAGTAATAGATAAAGAAAAATTTGAACAGAAAGTTGATGGACTATACCATTTTGGCTACCTTCTTTCTCGAACTGATCTTCTCACACCTAGAGTTTGTGTGTTATGCTCTCAACCTGCAAGATGATACTAGAATACCAAATATGTGAAGAAGTATACCTAGAACATAGAAAAATGAGCAATAACAACAAGTATTTTATTATTCAGAAAGCAATGTTCACTTGCCTCTTCGAGGGGGCAACCTCCAATAGAGTTGAGCTCGATTACAAAATAAGACACGATGCTCCTCGAGGGGAGTCTCTATAGTTTATATAGGATTCATACATGCAATACCATGGGGCAATACTGTGATATGGGCTTTATTGACTCTTTACGTAACTATAACTATGACTCGATCCTATTACATAAATAAGGTGGTTAGGGTGGGACCCTAACATGCCCTACCCCATAAGAATAGCCTTGTCCTTAAGGATGAAGCTGCAGAAACTACTAAAGAATAATGGTTGGTTCCTAGGTTGCATCTTCCGGAGAGGTATCTTTCCACTTGATGATGACTTCCTTGATCATGTGGCCACGCAAGTGCCATTCTCATGTGTCAAGAACTTGTTTAGGTTGGAGCCAGACTGACCCTTCTTCATCTAGTTCAGGTAAACTGGTTTGAATTCTGCAATTGTTCCCAATCACTTTCTTGAGGCATGAGACATGGAAGACTGGATGGATTTTTGCCATGGGTGGCAAAGCTAGCTTGTAGGCAACTTCTCCAATATGCTAGAGTACTTGATATGGTCTGTAGAATTTTGGAGATAGTTTCTGACAACCCTTGGCTTTGAGTGATGTTTTCTTATATGGTTGTAGCCTCAAAAATACCTGATACCCTTCTTGAAATTGGCATTGTGAGCAATGTTGATCTACCTGTTGCTTCATGTGGTTCTGAGCTTGATGAAGATTCTCTCTAAGGTGGGCCAGCATGGTTGTGCAATTCTGTAGGAGTTGATTCATGGCTTGTACCTTCGAGCATCCCTTGATACAAGAAGTAGGAGAAGGGGGGAGTTGACCATAAAATGCTTCATATGGAGTCATTTTTGTGGTGGTGTGATAGTTGGTGTTATACCACCATTTATCTAGAGGTAACCACTGTACCCAGAGATGTTGCTTTTCTGAAGTGAAACACCTAAGGTAGGTTTCCATACATTTGTTAACTGCTTCAATTTGACCATCAGTTTGTGGATGATAGGAAGTACTGAGTTGTAGTTGGGTACCTTGTAACCTGACGAGTTCCTGCCAAAAGTTACTGGTGAAGACCGGGTCACGATCAAACACAATGGAAGTGGGCATGGCATGCAATTTGAAGATCTGATCCATGAAATATTGAGCGACCAAAGTCGGTGTAAAAGGGTGGGGTAGGGGGAAAAATGAGCATACTTAGAAAGTCTATCCACAACCACCATGATGACTGACTTGTTTCCTGACTTTTGAAGACCTGTAGTGAAATCCATAGAAACCTCCATCTAGATTGAGGTCGGGATGGGAAATGGCTGTAATGTTCTTGGGGATTTGACTATTTCTCTTTTGTGACACTGACAGATGTCATATTTAGATACAAAAGTAAGAATGTGCTTTTTCATGCCCATCCAAAAAAAGGATCTTCGAGTGCGAGCATATGTCTTCTGAAAGCCTAAATGTCCTACAATGGGAGATGAGTGCAATTCTGCCAAAATGTGGCTTTTGAGGGTGGATGTTGGTGATATTACAACTCTGTCCTTGTAGCGAAGAATCTCATCCTGCCACGAGTAGCTCATTGTGGAATTTGGATCCGCCTGCAATTGATTAATGAGTTGGGAGAGCCAGGGATGTGAAAACGATTCCTTGTGAGCCTCTCCAGTCCATTTTGGAATGGGAAGGGAAATTGCGAGCAGGGTACTTTCCTCCTCAAATTGGCGGGATAATGCATCTGCTACAATATTTTCACGCCCTTTCTTGTAAATGATCTCATAATCATATTCGAGCATTCTTGGTGAGACATTTATTTTGTTGTGGTGAGGATAGGTGCTACACCAAAAAATATTTAAGGCTTTGCTGGTCTGTGTGGATTTGGAAACGTCGCCTCAATAAGTATGGTCGCCAGGTATCTACTGCATGTAAGATGGCCATCATCTCCTTCTCATAGGTAGATTGTCCCAGATTCTTCCCACTTAGTTGTTGGCTCATGAAGGCCAAGGTTTGACCTTCCCACTTTAAGACTGCCCCAATACCCGTACCCAAAGCATCACATTCAATCACAAAAGATTTGGTGAAGTCAGGTAGTGCTAAGACAGGAGTGGAACACATGGCATGTTTGAGAGCTGTAAAGGGCTGTTGTGCTTCATCATTCCAGAGGAATGAATTTTTATTGAGGAGTTGAGTGAGGGTCCTAGAAATGTGACCATAATTGCAGACAAATTTGCGATAGTAGCCTATGAGACCCAAAAATCCTCTTAGGCTCTTCAAGGTCTTAGGTTGAGGCCAATCTTGCATTGCCTGGATCTTTTTGGGGTCCACCCTGACACCTTCACGCCCCACAATGTGGCCCAAATATTCAACTTCTTCCATGCTAAAAGAACACTTGGACATCTTGATAAATAATTTATGCTTGCAGAGCAGTTGCAAGAGTAGATCTACATGTTGAAGATGTGTGGCCCATGTGCAACTGTAGATGAGGATGTCATCAAAGAAAACAAGGACAATTTTTTTGAGATATGGTTTGAGCAGGTTGTTCATAAGGCTCTGAAAAGTGGATGGGGCATTACAAAGATCGAATGGCATGACCAAGAACTCATAATGGCCTTCATGAGTTCGGAAAGCAGTCTTTGGAATGTCAACTTCTTTCATGCGAATTTGGTAGTAGCTTGAGCGAAGGTCGAGCATAGTAAAGAATTGAGCCCCATTTAGTTCATCCAGCAAATCATTGACAACTAGGATGGGAAATTTATCTTTGACTATCAACTTCTTAAGGGCCCTGAAGTCTGGACACATACGCCATTGCCCATCTTTCTTGAGCACCATGACCACCAGTGATGAATAAGGACTAATGCTGGGATGAATGACGCCTGCTTCTAAGAGTTCCTTGATTATTTTTTCTATTTCATTATTTTGGGCAAATGGATATCTATATGGACTCACATTTGGTGGTTGGTCCCATGGGACCAAAGTAATGTTATGATCATGTTCCCCTCTCGAGGGTGGAAGCTCATGAGGCTTGTCAAAGACTAGAATATGGTTGTTTAAGATTTGTTGCATCTCAGGATGAATATGAAGAGAATTGGGTTCAAAGGCCTAGATGGCATTAAATTGAGCTATAAAACCATGGTGGCCCTTTTTTAACAATTTTTCCATCCAATGTGAGCTGATAATAGAGGGATCTCCCGCCTGGAGTCTGCGGAGGGTATGTGTGTGGTTGTTCTACTTAAAGCTCACATATAACTCCTGGAAATCCATTGTGATTGGGCCAAGTGTGTGAAGCCATTCAGTACCAAGGACAATGTCAAACCCTCCCATGTGTATGGAAAACATGTGGGTCTTTAACTGATAATCCCCCATTTGAAGTTTGACATTTTCACAGCAGCCTTCACATTTCATTGTTCCCCCATCAACAATTTGGACCTGGAAGTTAGAAACTGCTTGGACAAAACAATGCACTACTTCCATGACTCTTTGATGGATAAAATTATTTGTACTTCCACTATCAATCAAGACTATTACTGGGCGATTCTTAATAAAACCTCAGAATTTGAGAGTTCGAGGCGAGGAAATCCCTGCCAAAGCATGCAACGAGATAACTGGTTCTTTAGTTACATTATCCTACTAGTGGTCCTCTTCTTCCTCCTTTGGTTGCTCAAGTGGTGGGGCTTCCTCCGATGAACTGTGATAAGTCGCATCAATTTGAAAGAATTTGGGCTCCTTTCATTTATGCCCAGGGGAGTATTTCTCATCACAGTAGTAACATAATCCTTTCTTTCTTCTTTCTGCCATTTCTGCTGGTGACACCTTTTGAACCTTGAGTGTTTGGGTAGTGATTTGAGCTTGTGGGGGTGACCCTTGGCGATGAAATTTGGACAATTTGATCGGGCCACTAACGCACGTTGAACTACACGAGCTATCCTTTAAGCCTGTATCCATGAGCTAGGGTGGTGTAGTCGGACGTGGGCTTGTATGGCTTCTTTGAGACCGCTGACAAAACATTGCACATAGAACTCATCGTGTAGACCCCCAGTGCAAAAATCTAAGGCTTCAAAAGCTACAATATATTCATTCACTGTTCCTGTCTTTCGGAGCTTAGTGAGATGACCCAAAAAGTCAGATTCATGGTCAAAGCGATCCATAAGAGATTTTTTGAATGTCTCCCAAGTCAAGGGCCTTCCATAGCAACATTGATGCCATTGCCACCATTGCCATCTTTCATTTTCCAAGTACATAATACCCACACTAAGCTGAGTCACATTATCCAGGATGTAATTCAGATTGAAATATTACTCCATTTGTGCTATCCATGTAGCCGGGTGAGAGCCATCAAATTTATACATGTCCAACTTGGGTGGTCGCGGATGGGATTGTTGGTGGGTGAAAAAGAGGTGAAGAGACTAGCTAGACTCACCCTCCCTATTTTCAATGCCAATATATGCCTCCTCGTGTGCCTCCACCTTGCCCTTAGAGAGTGTTATATTTAAATCCTTCAGCTACGACACTACCTCTTTCAAGGCTGATTCAAGGTTGTCCATCCTCTCATTCGCCATTGCTTGAGCTCTAGTTTGTACCATGCACCGAGGTGATGTACTTG
Source organism: Pinus tabuliformis (assembly GCA_031772625.1). Taxonomy (NCBI): domain Eukaryota; kingdom Viridiplantae; phylum Streptophyta; class Pinopsida; order Pinales; family Pinaceae; genus Pinus; species Pinus tabuliformis. Next base: position 1,127,501,996 of record CM062816.1, on the reverse strand, counting down.
AAATTTAGGACCACCCAAATTTTTTGGCACTAACAATTGAATGGTACCACCTTGCTCAGCTCGACATCCTCATTCTTATGGGCTAAAAAGTCACCAATAAGTGCACCGTGGGGGGTCTCTGACTCTTTTTTTTTTTTTACTCTGAATGGAGTTTTACTCCTTGCTTAGGAATACTGTAGTACCTGAATCCTAGAAATATCAATGCTACCAAAAGTCCTGCGAAAATCACGCCCAGGTATAGGAACCCACACAACTACTTAGATCTGGAAGGTGGATCTGATGGATCTGAGAGATCTGAACGACAGAACTGATTATTGTTGCAGATCCGATGGATCTGAGAGATTTGAATGGCTAATATGATAGATCTAAATAGTGGAGTGACAAAACCCCACTTGCGAGATCTGATCTGGAAAAGATTATGCGTGATCCAGAGATAGATCAGGGAACTATGATCTCCAGGAGTGTCAGGTGCTACAGATCACAATATACATAACGGTCTAGCAGTAGTACTCAGCCTAATTTTTCAGGGCACTAACCAAGGAGGATCAACCATATCCTTAGCCGTACAACCTGACTACGCTATTGTACATGCAAATAATCTCTCCGAGTGTTGTTCTCAGTGTACTGTAGTAGCAAGATGGCCAAAAGTTTATCTATGGCAAGGTTTCAAGGGAGAGAGGGGGCTTCTAATATACCCATAGTTTACTTGGAAGATAGTCTCTGCGTGATTCTATCTAATGCACTACTACTCGAAGGGGTACCCACAGAGGTTACAAGGGAGTCCAACAAGCGTGACCACCTCTTGTATTTCCTACGCGCACGCCTCCCCAAATCCATAGGTTTTTGCACTCAACAATAGATCCTGTGGTTTAAAGATGCTGGAACACTTCTCTAGCCAAAAAAAAAAATTGCTACAAATTGGAGATCCCACTGGCCCTGGAAAGTGCTCTGATACCACTTGTTATGCTCTTAACCTACAAGTCGATACCAGAATACCAAATATACGAAGAAATATACCCAAAACATAGAACAATGAGCAATAATAGCAAGTATTTTATTATTCAGAAAGCAATGTTCACTTGCTTCTTCGAGGGGTCAACCTCCAATAGAGATGAGATTGATTACAAAATAAGACACGATGCTCCTTGAGGGGAGTCTCTATCCTTTATATAGGATTCATACATGAAATACCATGGTTCTTATTAATATCATCTATCTAATACCATGGCCCATTTGCAACTAATTATGGTCCCTTCATTAAATACGGGTTAACCACTTACAATTATTAATACGGGCTTTATTGACTCTTTACTTAACTATAACTATGAATCGATCCTATTACATAAATAAGGGGGTTAGGGTGGGACCCTGATATTGTGGCTCTTCATCTTCTCATTTCTCCTCTGTTGTAGAGTCTGATTTTTCCTCCTTAATCTCAAACTCTATCTTCTTAGGTTCCTTTGGTTGGACTTCATGTTTAATAACATCTTTCACCTCTCTGAACACAACATCTTGGATGTACACAACCTTCCTTGTTACTAGGTTCCAAATCTTATAACCCTTTAAACCATCCTTATACCCAATAAAGATGCACTTTTCAGATTTACTATCCAACTTGATTCTTTTCTCCTTTGGAACATGTACATATGCATCACATCCAAATACCCTCAGATGTGAAAGAGAGGGTTTCTTACCAGTCCATACCTCTTGTGGATTCTTATCCTCCAATGTTGATGAACGTGATTTGTTGACCAGGTAATATGTTGTCTCCATCACCTCTACCCAGAATTCCTATCCTAACCCGGCACCAGTGAGCATGCTTCTTGCCCTTTCCATGAATGTCTTGTTCATTCTTTCTGCAACTCCATTTTGCTCAGGTGTGTATGGAGTAGTATTCTATTGTGCTATACCACACTTCTTATAGAATTCTTCAAATTCCTTGCTGCAAAGCTCTCCACCATTATTTGACCTCAACACCTTTATCTTCTTCTCCGTCTGGTTTTCCACCAAAGCCTTAAATTATTTAAACCTATCAAAGACTTCAAATTTGTTCTTAAGGAAATATATCCATGTATTCCTTGAGAAGTCATCTATAAATGATACATAATACACAGACTTAGCCAGTGATGGAACCTTCACAGGTCTAAACACATCACTGTGCACAAGCTCTAATATATGTTTCGCCCTCTTACTGCCAGAGGGGAAACTCACTCGATTCTGCTTCCCATATACACAATTTTCACAGAAATAAAAATACAGAGAGCTATTACTCATAACTTCTACCATACCTTTACCATGAAGTATCCGAAATCGCTTCTCTCCAATATGTCCAATCCTTTGATGCCACAACATGGTCTTCTGTCTAGAGACTGCTAGATTTTCTGCTCCACTTTCTAGAACCACAGAACTGTTGCACCCATCAACAATAGTGCTACCTTGCAACTTGTACAGAGTTCAATCCAAACTCCCCGCATCAATACCAGTGCTCCTCGAACCATCTTTCAGGTATCCTTCTTGAACACTGTTTTTACACCTACATCATTTAGCTTGCTTACGAAAATCAGATTTCTAGCCAATGCAGGAATATGCAGAACACCCAGAAGTGTTCTAATCCTTCCACCTTGCAACTTCAACTTTACTTTTCTGTGACCAATGATTCTAGCCTTCCTATCATCCCTAATAAGACATCACCACCATCGTATTTCAAATACTTGCAGAACCACTCTCTATGGGGAGTGAAGTGAAAGGATGCACTTGAGTCAATCAACCATGCCTCATGATCTACATGTGTACTTGAAGAAGCCAATTACACATCCCCACCTTCATCTAAGGTGGTTTTTACCTCTGTAGAGGGACCGTCATCGGATCCCTTTCCTTTGCCAGGGGCTTTAGATTTACAGTCCATTTTGTAGTGCCCTTCCTTTCCGCATTCCCAGCAAACTACCTTTACAGGTTTTCCTGGAGATTTAGATCTCCCTCTAGATTTAGATATCCCACTTGATGAATTATTTGTGTTTCTGTTCTGGGACCATCCTCGTACAGACAAGGAATCACCTTTCTAGATCTTCATATTTTTTCCGTCTCATCTCCTCCGTTAGCAAGGATGAGACTATTTCATCAAACTGCAAGGCAGTTGCATTGCTACCTATTGCAATAACTAGACTATGCCCCACGAATTTCATAGAGAAAACAACAAACTAATGCACTTAACTTCATCTGAAATTTTAATATCAACAGATAATAATTGACTTACCAGAGTATTAAATTCACTCAGATGTTCTGTCACCGAGTCTCCATATTTCATCCTCAGGTTATACATATTTTTCCCTAGGAAGAGTTTATTCACCAGAGAATTATATTGGTTCAAAGTCCCTAACTTGTCCCACAAAGCCTTAGTCGTATCTTCCCCTGATACATTCAGTAATACTGAATCTGAGACACACAATCGTATTGTGCTCTTTTCCTTCAGATCCAACTTCTTCCATTCTTCATCGGACACTCATGTTGGTTTGGTACCTGGATCTACCATGATCCACTGATCTTTATCCACCAATAGATCCTCCATCTGGAGTTTCCACAACTCAAAACTCTGACCATTAAATTTATCGATCTCTATCTTTCCACTGTTTGCTATCTTATTTCACCACCAAAATCAATCACACAGATCTCCCACTGAACAGTGTCTACCGCAGGCTCAAGCGAAACCCGTCAACAACAAAGGTGTCCCCTTAAAGCCAAAACAACTCTGATACCAAATTTAGGTTTTAAGCTCGTACAAAATTTACCTACATACAAATTATAAAACACAGAAAATAGACAATGCGAGAGAATAACACATATACATAGAGATTTCCCCCTGGATCCCAAAACCGGGACTACCAAATTTATTTTTCATTATGTTCCTTTCAATGTTACAATACATATTTATACATGCCGAAGCATCCAAGACCATGGACTGAAAACCATCACGTCCAAAACCATGGACCGAAAACTATCGTTTCCAAAACCATGGACCGAAAACCATTATGTCCATAACCATGTGTGAAGACCATGCACAAAACCATAAGTAGGTCCACCCAACCTAATATAGGGAAAGAATATAACACAACCCAACAAGTTGAAGAACAACTTCACTGCGTGATAGTTGAATCAGAGGCCAGTATCTGACAAATAAAAACTTTACAGATGATTCATGTTTGCAGGTGATTTAGTTGAAGTTTTAGGTTTGAAGACATATCACTGTTGAAGGTGAAGCAAGTAATGAATACTTGCCGAACAGATGAATATGGTCGAAGGGACGTTTCAAAAGCTCAAGAACGTAAGCGATTATTGGAAAGAAGAAATGAAAATATCTGTGAAGTGGTTGTATGAAGGTGGGAACTTTTGATGCATATTGGGAGCAACATAGCAGATTTGTAGGAAGAATCCAATGATCTTGATGTGGGAACTGGTGAGCTCAAGGGACTTGATGAAGAGATACAACAGGGTGAACTTCGACTCTAAGAACTCATGGATGAAAGAGTTTGGTTGAGGGAGAAAAGCACCATGGCGGAAGCAGAAGTCAAGAAGCTTCAAGATGGAATAAAGAGGGACTTGATTGGTTGAAAGACCGTTGTGATAGAGTAGGATGAGCTCGATTACATTGGCAGACTTGGGGACTACCACCAGGACAATTAGACAGATGTTTAGAGGCTTATTTCACTATGGATGGAAGGAGTCAATGGGTACTTGATTGGTGCACTTAAGAAAGAAATAATGGAGGATAAGCTTGAAGGTGTTCAAGAAGAACCAAGGTTGGGTTGTTTAGAAGAGCCAAGAAAGGAAGTAAAATACCTTAAGAAGGCAGTTAGGTCGAAGCACAGTTCGATAGACTCTTCTGAGGTTGAGTTGTTGAAGTAAGACACAAGATTAAGCCGAAAGAGGATGGTGATGCCTTGAAGCTGAGTTTTGTGCAGGTGATCATATATGGCAAGAGATTTGTAGCTTTGCTAGACATGGGAGCTAGTCATGGAAAGAATATAACACAACCAAACAAGTTGAAGCACAACTTCACTGCATGATAGTTGATTTAGAGGTCAGTACATGACAAAGAAAAACTTGACAGTTGATTCAGGTTTGTAGGTGATTTCAGTTGAAGTTTCAGGTTTAAAGACCGATGACTGTTGAAGGTGAAGCAGATGACGAATACTTGCCGAACAGATGAAGATGGTAAAAGGGGAATTTCAAAAGCTAAAGAACAATAGTGATTGTTGGAAAGAAGAAACATAGAAAAGATATGAAGCAGTTGTACGAAGGTGGGAACCTTTGATGCATATTGGGATTAGCATTGTAGATTTGTGGGAAGACTTGAACGATCTTCATGTGGGAATTGGTGAGCTCAAGGGACTTGATGAAGAGATCTAGCAAGGTGAAATTAGACTCCAAGGACTCATTTGGTTAAGGGAGAAAATCACCATGGCAGAAGCAGAAGTCAAGAATCTTGAGGATTGAATAAAGAGGGGATTTCTTGGTAGAAATACTGTTGTGATAGATCAGGATGAGCTTGATTATGTAGGCAGACTTGGGGACTACCATCGGGACAATCAGACGGATGTTCGGAGGCTTAGTTCACTATGGATGGAAGGAGTCAATGGGTGCTTGATTTATATGCTTAAGCAAGGAATGATGGAGGATAAGCTTGATGGTGTTCAAGCAAAACCAGTATTGGGTTGCTAGAAGAGCCAAGTAAGGAAGTGAAATACCTTAAGAAGGAAGTCAGGTCGAAGCACAGTTCGATAGACTATTTTGAGGTTGAGTTGTTGAAGAAGGTTGCAAAAGTAAGACGCAAGATCAAAAGCCGAAAGAGGATGGTGATGCCTTGAAGCTGAGTTTTGTGTAGGTGACTGTATGTGGCAAGATATTTGCATATTTGGTAAACATGGGAGCTACTCATAGTTTCTTGAGTAGGAAAGCAGCAAAGTCTTTTGGGAAGAAATCTGAAATGGGGAGAGAGTGAAGTGCTTTTAAAGCAGTAAACTCTACCATGAAAGTTGTGACTAGTGTGATGGAGAACACTCAGGTGAGAGGGGGCTCTTGGTTTGGAAAGTCGGACTTGAGGATCGTGGACTTGGATGATCATTCTATGGTGTTGGGGCAATATTTTTTGAAGCTTACACAAGCCATACCGATGGTGGACCGGGACATTCTCTTAATCATAGTAGAAGGGGGAACCTTGTTGGTTTTGATGAATAGATGGAGTTGCTTAGGGTATAGACCAAGGATGGCTTCTATGACTTTGTATCCCAAAGATCTGAATGTGAAGCATGTGGATGTGGAGCAGGGAGGACTTGGGAGTATGACTCGAACAGTGAAGGAAGAGAAGTTAGTAGACTTCGTTGCAAGAGATAGAGGAAAAGATGGAGGTGGAAAATTAGTTTCACATATCTTGAGACACTTGGTAGGAGCATATTTTACCAAAGATCTTCATGATGGAGTTGTATATGAAGGGAGTTTGAGTACTTCTTCAGAGGTAGTGGTTGGAGAGGATTATGCAGGTAGAGATCTGCCTGGCATTATGGAGTTTTGCAAGTATGTCATGGGCATATATGACTTTCAATTGATGAAAGACAAGCTTGAGAAGCTTGGGTGTACATGTGAGGAGGTTGAGGTTGTGCACATATACTTGAGAACGTAGCATCAATCTGATACGTGGGTGGATGAGAGTCAGGGAGCAAACTTCCTGGCCCTCCTTTCTCGATAGACAACCTTGGAGAAAGGTTGGTGTAATGACCTTGTTTAGGGAGGACTGCACCACCTTGACAAGGAGCCTTGGGAGGAGGCTTCTTTATATTGATAGGTGGAGGATGCAAGAATGAATATGGCTGCGTAGAAGCACATTGGCATTAGCATCATGGACAACATGTAGCAGATGGGATGGGCATACCATGGACTTAAGCATGGCTTATTCTAGACATATTTTGATCAAGTTTGAGATTGTGACAAAATGCTGAAGAAACAATCAACGATGGCATTGACAAGGTACATTCTCATGGGTTGAGCATTACGGTTGGATTGGCTACCCAACTAGTTCGATGACATGGGGGCATGGAGTGCAATGTGTTTGTGTCAGATAGATGTCTTGGTTTTGACTAAGATGTTGTGTTGGCTGGAGTGTTATGTAGAAGTTCACATGATGAAACAACACATGGTGGAGATGGTCCTATTACATATGTTGCGGGGATGTTTGCAAAAAATGGATTGATTGAATTCATGGATCAAAAGTGAGTTCCTGATTATGGAGGCATAAACCGATGGTTTGTGTGACATTAGAGTGAAGGTAGGCAGTATGAGCATCTTGGATGTTGGAGCTAGTAGCACTTTATGACAGTGGATGTTTGGAAGTCTTGGTGACAGATGGTTTCTTGGATGGAGATTTGTTGAAATCGACAATGAAATTGACTGGGGGAGGATGTAACGCCCACGAGATTCAATTTGTTTGGTGGTGGGCACGCGAGGAGCGAGCAGGCAATGAGCTGGGGCAACCGGTGAGTTCGATGCGCTTGGAACGGTGCGACGAGTCAAAGAAAACATGGAAAATTGACTAAGTGTTGGAAAGCTCGGTGGTGAGCTTATATGGTGTGGTGGTCACAGGTGTGGGCACCCTCACCATGGCTGACATGGAAAATTGTCTAAGTGTGGGTCAAATTAGCCATAGGCGAAGCCCCTACCTTGGGCGTCCTTCATATATATATGTGAGGGGGAGTTGGAGAAGATCATTGAATCAATGAAGTCATGGAATTCTAAGCGTTCTAGGAGCAGGAACTGTGAGCTAGAGCTTGGGAGTCTGAAACGTAGGACGAGGTGCAAGTGACATCATAGGCCGAAGCACTTAGCCGCAGAACTGAGTTAGCTAAGAAAGGTCATGCGAGGGCGTGTGAGGGCATTGGTGGGCGAGCTGAATGAACTCGTGCGAGGGCATCGGTGGGTGAACTGAATGATGTTGTGTGAGGGTGTAGGCGGGCAGGTTGAACGATTCTTAGGTGAAGTCGTTTGGTGGACGAGCTGAACGAAGGCATACGAGGGCATGCGACGGTGTCGGTTGACAGCCCGAATGCGATATCATGTGAGGTCGTGCAAGAGCGTCGACAGGCAGGCTGAATGAAATCTTGGGTTAAGTCGTTCAAGCGAACAGACGAATGAAGGTACATTTAGGTGAGTTGTCAAACAAAGGTGTGTTTGGGCGAGCGGTTGAATGAGGGCATTTTGGCGGTCGGTCACACGATCATTCGGTGGACAAAATGAACGGACGGTCACGGTGACTTGGGTGGAAAAGTTGGGCACCCGTGCAAATGTGAATGGTGGAGGGCGGGTTGGTCGGGCAAGGCCACATGGGTTGGTAGCGCGGTGAGTTGAATGGTGGTTCGTTCAATGAGTTGGAACGCCATGACGATGGGCGCGTGTGGTTTAACAGTGAGTTTGGGCACCGGTGAAATGTGAACGGGGATTCATGCGGTGAGTTGTGTTATGGGTGAAACGAAGGAGTGCAGGCGAATGAAGCGTTGGGCAGATGAACTACAGGTGTGCATCGGGTGGGCGACACAACCCACCAGGGTTGCACGACAACTGAACGATGAAGCACCAATTTTGAACGAAGTGTTAGTGAGGCTGAACGGTGATGCAAGCTGAATTGTGAAAATTTGCAGGTTGATGTAAATTTATAAAAATCGAAATATTGTCATTATTATTCGGGCAGACTCTATTTCTAAGGAGTTTCCCCTCCCGAGTTAACATCCATTGTGCACTCATGGTTAATGATAATGATAATGTGTATGTCTTTTAATGTGAAAGTTTCCACTACGTTAAAAGAAATATTATACTTGGCTAGTTGAAAAATAAACTAAGTATAGGAGTAGGCATAGTCAAAAATCATGAGTATTGTTAAAAAGAAAGTGTTTGGTGGTGCCGCACCCCCGATCGTGCAGTTGGAATATTACCACCAGGGTAGGGGTGTGACAGGTGTTATCAAAGGTGCAGAATCCATAACAGGGAGTTGATCCCACTTCACTTCATGATAGGTGGTATCAGAGCTCCTTATTCTATGGGATTTTCTGGTTCAGATTGAAGAAGAAAACTTGATAGGTGATTTAGTTTTGTAGGTGATTTCAGCTGAAGTTTCAGGGTTGAAGGCTGATGACTGTTGAAGGTAAAGAAAGTAACGAATACTTGCCGAACAGATGAAGATGGTCGAAGGGGAATTTGTGATCCAGGTAGATATTGGTGCCCACCTACCTATCCCACTTGGACCCCCACAACTGTCTCTTTCAGTTTTCCAGTTTCCATAACTATAGCACAATTTACTATTTTTAGCAGTTTTTTGGGTCCTGAACTTCTTGAGCCATTTTGAGGCCATAAACGATGTTTTCTGGGAAAATTAGGAGTAACATGACACATAGACCGATATTTCTCTTCCCAAAGTTATAGTCCTTGAATAGATCTTTCTGACGAGCTATTGTGTGCATCAAACAGAGATCGTATGCCAAAGTTACGACCCCAGCAAGTTGATGTACCAACTTACCCAAAACGGGGCCCAAAATTTGGCGTTTCATCTTCGAGGGTTAGTTTTTGGGGTGTTAAGGGTTTTCCATTGTTTCTCAACAATAAATAGGCCTTTGAGCCTCATTGTAACACAGTTCAGAGGCATGTAGCCACCACATCTCTTCTCAGAGATAAGCTACCATTGCCCTAGCTGGTTTATTTCCATTGTTGTTTGTAAGCATATTTTAGTATTTTACATTAATGAAATGAAGTATTATTTCCACTGCATCTCTGTGTTTATGGCTATCTCTGTAATTTGTTGCATTTCTGTTTAAATCTGGATCAATGGTGTCAGAGCGGTCTACTTTTTCTCTGTTTTTCTTTGCATGTCCCCAATGAGGTCGGGATATAAGGAGTTAGGGCTTGAACTGGTCGAACCTTTGCAATACCAGCCTCGCAAATCCCTACGACCTCCCATGGTAGATGAAAAGAAATATGAGGGGGCAAGAAATCCTATCAAAATCTTGGAGCAGATAAATGGTTAAAGCTACCCAGAGGCAATGCACCGACTTCCAGTAGCTACTCTGGAAAAGCCACACCCTTTAAGGTACAAGTTAATTTTGAAATCCCCATGTTTAAGGGTCAAATAGATGCAGATGCCATAGATAAATGGTTAAATGTACGAGAGGGTTATTTTTTTGTTCACAAATTTTCGAGTCGAGAAAAGATTGTTTTCTCTCTTCTCAAAGAAACCCCCCACGTCAAGGACTGGTGGGAAACCTACTGCGAGCAGAAGGATGAAAGTAAAAACTCACTGTTCTCAGCCACACCCACTTGGAATTCCTTACATGATTCCATCAAGGAGTAGTACTACCCTATCAAAAGCTATGAGGACAAATACATAAAGTGGACAACGCTGCTACAGGGACGAGATCAAGATGTGTCAAAGTTCACAAACAATTTTCATACCCTCGCACACAGTTGGGTATCAAAGATTCTCAGCTACATCTGGTACTCAAATAACATGGATACCTACATAGATACATCCAGGAAGATATGGAGTTCCTGAACATCTCCTCACTCAGCACGGCATACCGATATGCTGTCAAAATCGAGAAAAAGTTTAAACAGAAGAAGCGAGACTTTAGATCTACGAATCCGAAGACCAAAGAACAAAGCCAAGGTGGGGTGACCCAAGACAACCCATTGAAGCCGCAAGAAAAGAACAACACCATGAAGTTGAAGAAGGACACAGGAAAGTGGTGAGTTCCACAAGAGCCCCACTCAAAAAACAAGTGAGTGTTGGACCAAGCAGTCGCTGGTGGCCGAGTTGAAGGCTTCAGAATCCGATGCATGTTCCGACCGAGTCAAAACCTGACAAGGGAAATGGCAAAGGGAAGTAGATCATTGATTTGAAGCCCAGCGTCACTTTTTCCACCACCAAGATCCATAAGAATGAGCCCAAAGATCCAGAGGAGGGGGAGCGTCTTTTCCACACACAGAAGTGGGTGAAGGGTTCGCCGCTGCAATTCATTATCGACAGTGGTAGCCAAAAGAACCTCATTTCAGCAGAGGTCATGAAGCGGTTTGGCCTATTGACTACACCACACCCGCAAGCGTACAATATCGAGTGGCTTCACCAAGGACGAGATATTCAAGTTCGCCAGCAATTCCGCCTTCCCTACAACATCAAGCCCTTCACAGATGAGGTATTGTGTGATGTTACAACTCTAGATGTTTGTGATGTACTATTAGGCTAGCCATACTTGTGGAGGTGACATGTTGCATATGAGTCAAGGCCTCGTGCTGTTATTATTTATTTGGGTAATTCATTATACAGGATACCAGAGGTAGCCCCACCTACTGCCACCTCTTTGATCACTTCCAAGAAAGGGAGCAAGCTTATCTCCCAGACGAGGAAATTCATTTTCTGTTTGGTTTGCTCCCAAAGTAAAGGGAAGATCGTCACCACATACATGACCCCCGCGAAGGGTTCCTTCACATAGTAGCAGCAGAAAAGGGATACAGTTATGATAGAACACATGAACAACTTCTCCTCACCCATAGGGATACCATTGCACTGTCAAGTCAAGCATTCATTCTATTTGACTCCCAGAGCACCTCTACCCAATGGGCCGATATATCACCGCTCCATTCTGAAAAATGACAAGTACAAAAAGCAACATGGTCCTTACACCAGTAACAAGGCTATGGGGAACAATGCTTTGGATCATAGCATTCCCCCATTCCTTCACTTGTACTGATTGTTCAATGTGGACCGCCCTCTACCATGCTTCCCACCATTACTAGACACATTAGACATTGCATAACAACTCACTAGGGACGAAGGTCAGCAGATGGAGGAACTCAACACAATGGGGACCATTGCTTCCTAATGGGGGAGGAATGATCCAAGTGGATGTTGGTGACAACCCACCTATCCCACTTGGACCCCCACAACTATCTCTTTTAGTTTTTCAGTTTCTGTAATTGTAGCACAATTTACTATTTTTAGAAGTTTTTTAGGTCCTGAACTTCCAGAGCCGTTTTGAGGCCCTAAACGACATTTTTTGGGAAAATCGTGAGAAAAATGGGTTGTGGACCAATGTTTCTCTTACCGAGGTTATATTCCTTGGATATATCTTTCTAACGAGCTATTTTGAGCATCAAATGGAGATCGTATGCCAAGGTTACGACACCGGCAAGTTGATGTACCAACTTACCCAAAACAGGGCCCACAATTTGGTGTTTCATCTTCTAGGGTTAGGTTTTGGGATGTTAAGGGTTTTCATTGTTTCTCAACAATAAATAAGCCTTTGAGCCTCATTGTCACACATTTCAGAGGCATGTATCCACCACATCTCTTCTCAGAGATAAGCTACCATCGCCCTAGCTGGTTTGTTTCCATTGTTGTTTGTAAGCATATTTTAGTATTTTACAGTAATGAAATGAATTATTATTTCCGCTACATCTCTATGTTTATGGTTACCTCTATAATTTGTTGCATTCCTATTTAAATTTGGATCAATTTCAAAAGCTGAAGAACATGAGAGATTTTTGGAAAGAAGAAACACGGAAATGTTATGAAGTTGTTGTACGAAGGTGGGAACCTTTGATGCACATTGGGAGCAGCATAGCAAATTTGTGGGAAAACTTGAACAATCTTCATGTGGGAACTAATGAGCTCAAGGGAATTGGCAAAGAGATCTAGCAGGGTGATATTAGGCTCCAAGAACTCATGGATGAAAGAGTTCAGTTGAGGGAGAAAAGCACCATGGCAGAAGCAAAAGTTAAGAAGCTTGAGGATGGGATAAAAAGGGACTTTCTTGGTAGAAAGACCATTGTGATAGAGTAGGATGAGCTCAATTACATTGGAAGACTTGGGGACTACCATTGAGACAACCAAATGGATGTTCGGAGGCTTAGTTCACTACGGATAGAAGGAGTCAATGGGTACTTGATTGGTGCGATTAAGCAAGGAATGATGGAGGATAAGCTTGATGGTGTTCATGAAGAACCAGGATTGGGGTACTTAGAAAAGCTAAGAAAGGAGGCGAAATACCTTAATAAGGAAGTCAGGTTGAAGCACAGTTCAAACGAATCTTCTGAGGTTGAGTTGTTGAATAAGGTTGCTAAAGTAAGACACAAGATCGAGCAAAAAGAGGATGGTGATGCCTTGAAGTTGATTTTTGTGCAGGTAACCATATGTGGAAAGATATTTTCGGGTTTGGTGGACGCAGGAGCTACTCATAGTTTCCTGAGTAGGAAAGAAGTAAAGTCTTTTGGGAAGAAAGCTAAAATGGGGAGAGAGTGGAGTTCTTTCAAAGGAGTCAACTCTACCATGAAAGTTGTGACTGGTGTGATGGAGAACACTCAGGTGAGAATGGGCTCTTGTTTTGGAAAGTTGGAATTGAGGATCGTGGACTGGGATAATCATTATATGGTGCTAGGGTAATAGTTTCTGAAGCTTGCACAAGCCATACTGATGGTGGACCAAGACATTATCTTGATTACGACTAAAGGGAGAACCTTGTTGGTTCTGATGAATAGAAGGAGTTGCTTGGGGTATAGACCAAGGATGGCTTCTATGACTTTGTATCCCAAAGATATGAATGTGAAGCATGTGGATGTGGAGCATAGAGGACTTGGGAGTATGACAAGAAAAACGAAGGAAGAGAAGTTAGTAGACTTCATTGCAAGAACTAGAGGAAAATATGGAGGTGGAAAATCAGTTTCACATATCTTGAGACACTTGGCAAGAGCATATTCTATCAAAGATATTCACGATGGAGTAAGAGCATATTTTACCTAAGATATTCATGATGGATTTGTAAATGAAGGGATTTCAAATACTTCTTTAGAGGCAGTCATTGGAGAGGATTATGCAGGTAGAGATTCGGCTGGCATAATGGAGTTTTGCAGGTATGACATGGGCATATATGACTTTCAATTGACGAAAGACAGGCCTGAGAAGCTTGGGTGTACATGTGAGGAGGTTGAGGCTATGCATAGATACTTGAGAGTGCAGCATCAATCTAATACATGGGTGGATGAGAGTCAGGGAGGAAACTTCATGGTCCTCCTTTCTTGATAGACAACCTTGGAGAAAGGTTGGTGCAGTGACCTTGTTTAGGGAGGACTGCACCACCTTGACAAGGGGCCTTGGGAGGAGGCTCCTTTATATTGATAGGTGGATGATGCAGGAATGAATGTGACTACGTAGCAGCACATTGGCATTAGCATCATGGACAACATGTAGCAGATCGGATGGACACAGCATGGACCTGAGCATGGCTTATTTTGGAAAGATTTTGATTGAGTTTGAGATTGTGACAAAATGCTGAAGAAACAAATGACGGTGGGATGGAGAAGGTACATTCTCATGGGTTGAGCATTACGGTTGGATTAGATACCCAACTAGTTCGATGACATGGGGGCATGCATTGCACTGGGTCTGTGTCAGATAGATGTCTTGGTTTCGACTAAGATGTTGTGTTGGCTAGAGTATTATGTAGAAGTTCACATGACGAAACGACACATAGTGAAGACAACCGTATTACATATGTTGTGGGGATGTTTGCAATATATGGACTGATTGAAGTCATGGATCAAAAGGGAGTTCCTGATTATGGAGGCATAGACCGATGGTTTGTGTGACATTGGAGTGAAAGTAGGGAGTATGAGCATCTTGGATGTTGGTGCTGGTAGCACTTTGCGATAGTGGTTGTTTGGAAGTCTTGGCGACAGATGGTTGCTGGGATGGAGAATTGTCGAGGTTGACAATGACTTTGAGTGGGGGAGCATGTAACTCCCACGAGTTACAGTTCATTTTTTGGTGGGCATGAGATAGGCGAGTGAGTGACGAGATGGTCCAATTGGTGAGTTGGGCACACTTGGAATGGTGCGATGAGTCAGAGGAAATGCGGAAAATCAACTAAGTTTTGAAAAGTTCAGTGGTGAAATTATATGGTGGGGCAGTTTCGGGTGTGGGTGCCCTCACCATGGTTGACATGGAAAAATTTCTAAGTGCGGGTCGACTTAGCCATAGGCGAAACCCCTACCTTGGGTGACCTTCATATATATACATGAGGGGGAGTTGGAGAAAGGAATTCAGCAAAGTCATGGAGTTCTAAGCATTCTAGAAGCAAGAAGTGCGAGTTAGATATTGGGAGTCTGAAATGTAGGGAAAGGTTCAGGCGGCATCGCAGGCCGAAGAAATTAGTCGTAGAACCAGGTCAACTGAATGAAGGCATGTGAGGGCGTTGGTGGGCGAGATGAATGAACTTGTGTGACAGTGTGCGAGGGTGTTGGTGGGTGAGATGAACGAACTCATGTGACAGTGTGCGAGGGCGTTGGTGGGTGAGATGAACGAACTCATGTGACAGTGTGTGAGGGCATTGGTGGGAAAACCGAATGAAGTTGTGTGAGGGCATGAGAGGGCATCGGCAGGAAGGTTGAATGAGTCTCGGGTGAAGTCATTTGGTGGGCGAGTTGAATGAAGGCATGTGAGGGCATGTGAGGGCGTCGGTTGATAGATCGAATGTGATTTCATGTAAAGGCATGCAAGGGCATCGACAGGCAGGCTAAACGAAATCTTGGGTTAATTTGTTTAGGTGGGTAGTTGAGAAAAGGTACTTTTGGGCAAGTGGTTAAACAGAGGTGCATTCGAGTGAGCGGTTGAATGAGGGCATTCAGGCAATTGGTTGAACAGTTATTTGATGAACGAAACAAACGGGTGGTCGTGGTGACTTAGGTGAATGATTTGGGAACTCTTGCAAATGTGAACAGTGGAGGGTGAGTCGGTCAGGCAAGGCGACATAGGTTGGTAGCGCGACGAGTTGAATCGTGGTTCGTTCAATGAGTTGGAACACCACGACAATGGGCATGTGCAGTTGAATGGTGAGTTGGGGCACCGGTGAAATGTGAATGACAAGTTGTGTGGTGAGTTGTACGACAGGTGAAATGAACGAGCATGGATGAACAAAGTGTTGGGCAGACAAGATGCAGGCGTGCACTGGGTGGGAAAAATGGCTTCGTAGGGCTACACAACAACTGAATGGTAGGGTGTTGATTTTGAACGAAGTGTTGGTGAGGCTGCACGGTGGTGCAAGGCGAACTGTGAAAATTTGCAAGTTGATGTAAATTTGTAAAAATTGAAAGATTGTCATTATTATTCGGGCAAACTCTATTTGCAGGGAGTTTCCCCTCCCGAGTTAATATCCGTTGTGCACTCATGGTTAATGATAATGATAATGTGTATGTGTTGTTAATGTGAAAGTTTTCGTTGTGTTAAAAGAAAGATTATACTTGGCAAGTTGAAAAATAAACTAAGTATAGGAGTAGGCGTAGTCCACAATTACGAGTATTGTTAAAAAGAAAGTGGTTGGTGGTGCCGCACCCTTGATCTTGCAGTTGGAAGAGTACCGCCAGGGTAGGGCATGACAAGTGGTATCATAGCTTTGGATTTTGTGGGCTTTGGTGATTTAGATTTGCAGAGAAGTTGATCCTACTATCACTTCGTGACAAGTAGAATTAGAGGTTGTTGATACATGAAAAAGGAAGATCCAAGACTTGGCAGGTGGTTTGAGTTTTGTTGTTGAATTTGGTGGATGGTCTATACAAGATCACAAAGAAGGAAAATAGCAATAATGGTAGAGGAACCCTGGGTTGTAACAGGTGAATCTAGAAAGGATGTTGGTGAAGCTTTCTTTGACACGGTATTGAATCGGATAGAGGAACTTGTTTTCGACATGGCTTCGATGAAAGATGAGAATGTACAAGTGAAAGGGGAGATGGAAGACCTCAAGATTCGATATGAATATATTGAATGGAAGTATGCTTGAATGCAAGATAAAGCCAAGAAGATTGGTGAAGCAAGAGATCAAGGTTTGGTTTAAATCTTGAAATTGCAGCAAGCTCTTGATGATGCTCTAATGAGATCGCAGTTTTGAAGAGGGTTGTGGGACACAACTTAGGTGGAGGTGTGGCTCATGTCAAATTCAAAGAGCTAGATTCGTATGATAGGACTAGGAGTGTGAAAACTCTTGGTAACTTTCTATGGGATATGGAGCAATACTTGGAGCACTTGGGTTGAAAAATGAAGAGTCCAAAGTGAAAGTAGCTACTCAATTCTTGATGAAGGATGCTAATATGTGGTGGAAAAGGAGGATGGATCATATTGCCAACGGTAATGCTGAAGACATAACTTCATGGGATGGCATGAAAAAGGATTTGCAGGCTCATTTCAGTCCACAAGATGAAACGTGGGATGCAAGGATGAAGATAGAATATATAAAGAAAACTGGAAGTCTGCAAGCATATCAGCGAGAGTTCTCAAGTGCAGTTTTGGAACTTCCAGACATGGTGAAAAGAGACAAGGTGTTCAACTTTATCATTGGGCTGAAACCTTGGGCATAGAAGGAAGTGCAGAGGCATAAGATTAAGAAAATTGAGGAGGCATTTGCTGTTGTGGATTCTTTGGTGGAAAACTATGATGAGGGTTCCAATGAGAAGAAGAAGAAGTATGATAAACTGAAAGAGAAAATTGTGAAAGAGGATACTTCGAGATCGAGTGACAAGGCGAAGATGAAGAAACCATTGAAGTGTTGGATTTGTAAGGGACCACATGTGGTGAAGAATTGTCCTTCAAGACCAAAGGTGGTTGCCTTGGCACAAGCCAATAAGAAGAAGAAAGAAGAGACTTCTATAGGAGTTATGCATATTTTGGGAGCTGTAGTGGCTATAGAAGTAGTCTCATGGAGAAACCCAAAAAAAAAAACAAATTGGAGTATGACAAAATGAAGGTTCGGAATTCTAATGTACTCACTATGGTGGATAGTGGGGAAACTCACAACTTCATGAGTGAAGATATTGCGCGAAGGATTGGACTGAAATTTGTACCGGTGCAGGCATGAATGAAGGCAATGAATTCTCCTTCAGATTCTATGATCGGTGCGGTTGACAAGGTGGCTGTGACACTTGGTGAATCAGCTGGGAGAGTTGACTTCACTATAGTGTAGATAGATGACTATGAGGCTGTACTGGGCATGGATTTTATGAAACAATTCGAAGTGATGGTTTTTCCCCATTTGAAGAAACCGTGCATTTACGACGGACGAGATGATGTAACTATCATTGTTCTAACCATGGGAGTAAGTAAGCCCATATGTAAACTTGCAGTGATGAGTATGGAGAATGGGAAACGAGATGAAGAGGTCTATGAGCGGTTGTCTGTTGTAGAGGAAAAGCTTATGTAGAATTCAAATATTATCAGTACATTGTCAGATAACATATTGGATCTATCTAGGAGGCTGGAGGTAGTGGAGGATGATGATGAAGAAGAGTATGTGAGGCCGAATGTTCAAGTGGAGGATCGGGAGGCATACTTGCAGAGAATGGAAGTGGAGGATCCAAATAGGTGGATTGAGTTGATCAGTGAGGGAGAGCCTTCACGCTCTTCTCCCTCCTCATCTACTTAGACTATCATGGAGATGAGGCTCATTGTTAGCTACCCATGGCAATGAGTCTCCAACATTTTGAGCAAGCATCTAGGGGTGAGATGGCACAAATTGACAGGTAGCATGTAGTGGACAGTCTTGATGATGTAGGGGCATGAGTTCTTATGGAGGTGATGCATGGTTGGATTAGCTACCGAACTAATCACTGACATGAGGGGTATTAGCACTTGATTCCTTGCAAAGCAGTGGCACATCTATAGCATGAAACACAGTCGAATATTGGACATTTGGGTTACCCATATACATAGTTGTGTGGATAGCTATCTTGGCAATAGGTGGTTGCTAGGATGGGAAATTGTCAAGGGAAACAATGACTTGAGGTGGGGGAGGATGTAACGTCCGTGATTTACAATTCAGTTTTGTGATGGGCATGCGACGGGTGAGCAGCGGACGAGATGGAGGAAACAATGAGTTGGGCACGCCCGCATGGTGTGACGAACCAGACTGAATGAAGGAAAAATGTTATGTCATGAAAATGGTTGTGTGTTGGTGTAATGGTGAGTTTATATGGTGGAGAAGTCATGGGGGTGGGCGCCCTCACCATGGGCCGATGTGAGAAAGATGGCGAAGGCACCAAATGGTTGGTTGGCTAGGCTAGGCAAGCACCCCCATGTTGGGTGAGTTGCCATATAAATATGTGGGCGAACTAGGAGGAATAATTCATTCAAGTAATCTTCAAGTGATCTAGTAGCAGAAGTGTGAGCTAGAATTGGATGCCTAAAACATGAGGCCAAGGTGCAGGCGGAGCTAAGGGTCCAAGCACCTTAGCCACAGAAATAGGAAAAAACATTTAGCTGAATGGAAGTTGTGCAAGGGCATGCGAGGGTGTCGGTGGGCAAGCTGAATGAACATCATTAGGGCGATTTGGATGAGGTCGTGTGAGGGAATGTGAGGGCATTGATGGGAAAGCCAAACAAATGTCAGTCAGGCGAACTGAATGAGATTGTGTGAGGGCATCGGTGGGCAAGCTGAATGAACATCGTTCAAGCGAGATGAACTAGGTCGTGTGAGGACGTGTAAGGGCATCAGTAGGCGAGTTGAATGAGCATTGTTCAAGAAAACTGTTGAATGACGTGTTGAATGATATTTCGTTCAAGGTCTTGAACGGTCAGTTGAACGAGAAGGCGTTCGTGCAGTCAAATGGGCAAAGCATTTGGTGAAGAGTAGAAGACATTCGAGCGATCGAATGGGTGAAGCATTCAGTGGAATGGTTGAATGTGTGATGGGCAGTCAGCATGGTGAACAAGCTTGGTTAATGTAACTCATGTGAAGGGTGAGTTGGGTTGAATGAAGCATTCAAGTAGGAGTAAGCGAAGGTGATTTGGGCGACCGAGCGAGTGACATGGTTGGCAAGTGCGATGACTTGAATGGTGGATCGTTCGAGTGAGGCAGCATGACAAAGCAGTGGAGGCATGTGGAGGTAAGCATCGAGCTAGGTAAACCGGTGAAATGGTGAAGGATAGGCATGGGTGGTCTGAACAATGAAGTTCAGATTCTGGACGACCAATTGGTTGAGGTTGCACGGTGGTGCAGGCCGAGTGTAAATTTTATAGGTTGATTGCATAATTGTAAAAAACTGAAGATTATCATTATTATCAGGCAGACTCTTATTTGCAGGGAGTTTCCCCTCCCAAGTTATATGTTGTGCACTTGTGATTTTATAATGATAACATATGTATGAAGATGTTATGAAAGTTTCCACTATGTTAACGAAAGAATTTACTCGGTGAAGTTGAAAAATAAACTAAAGTACAGAAAGTATGCGTAGTCCACAATCACAAGTATCGTTAAAACGAAAGTGGTTGGTGGTACCACACTCCTGATCATATGGTTGGAAGAGTACCACCAGGCTAGGAACGTGACAAGTGTTATTTGTGACACCCCCAATTCTTTTTTCCTGAATTGTCCAACATGCAACATAGGCCAAACACTTAACTTTTTCCTTCATTAACATGTTTCCCGAACTACGCTTAACATTCATCTTATTTATCATGATAAAACATTAATGTTCATAAATACATTAATAAACAAATAACTAGCAAGAGACACAGTCCAATGATATGCAAGTAAGAATTATTATCAAATTCTATTTTATTACAACTGACTGGGAGAATATCTCAACCAATGTTTTTACACTTAGGAAAAAATTGTTGTCGTGTAGCTCGGCTGGTTCACCGACTCGGTTGCTGCACCATTCAGCCTTACATGACACCCAACTCATCATTTCACCCAAACACCCTTCATTTGTCGTATCGTTTCATTCACCAAACAACTCGTCATTCACTTTTTGGCATGACTCATCGCGCTCGCAGCTCATCATTTACCCCTGTATGAGTCACCGCCCGCAACCTTTGTTTCAAGCTGCACAACTCCACCACATCGTAGTCCGTTGTTCACCGTTTCCTGAACCACCCTTCCACATCTCGTCACATAGTTCCGCGGGCACCCAACACCAGGTTGTCACACCCAAGTCTCCATGCTCACTGTCATTGTTTGTCGTTTTCCTAGTGGTGCGACCTGCGGCTTGTCCGCCAAGACTGCCCGCTCTTCAAACACTGCTTGCCCATTCTGCATTTTGACTTTACTGCCCATCTTGCGGGCTCATCTTAGCTCTCTGCTAAGGACAACTCACACCCAAACCATAAATCCAACATCTTAACCATGACATGATCCACTTGTTCGATGTTGATTTCCAACAATGCATTTAATAATTTATATGGTGGCTCGCCTAAGTGGGGGGCTTCGTTCGATGGCCAAGCTGACCCAACTTTTGACTTTTCACCATGTTAGCTCATCAGCTTTGGTGTGGGGCACCCACCCGTGGGACCGCCCACACATATAAGTCTGTGCACCCATGACACTTAGCCATTTTTCAAATGACCCATTGCATGTCAACTCGCCCACTCACCCAGCCAGCTCATCATCGTGTATGGGCGCACGCCCAACTCGCCGTTTCATCCACCTGGCTCATTTCCCGCCCATCATGTGCCTGTTGCTGATTCACACCTGAAGTTCGGTTAAACGTGCCCGGAGGGCATGCTCGTTCTGCCTGACCGTGCCAATGACTCGTGGGCATTACATTCTCCCCCACCTAAATTCATTGTCATCCTTGACAATCCAGCTATCCGTCACAACTTCCTATCATACTTCGAAATCTTCTTCTTCCACCTCGACAGTGAGTCCTCCATTTCCCAGCTATCCTCCTCCAATGCATCCTTACATCTAATGAGAAATTCCTTCTCATGTTACTTCCAAGTCTTGACATCCAAAGATCCAAAATATTCTCCAACACAAGATTTGGTTTGCTAAGAATCATGGCTGGTCCCCTTGGTGGCTCCATCCTATCTGGATGTTCTACATCAAGTTGACACTTCTTAAACTGACTGATATGGAAAATAGGATGTCTCATATGAATGTGGTGTGGAAGCTCCAACTCATAGGCAACCTCCCCCACTCGCTTCTCCACATGAAATGGTCCTTCATACCTCCTCGTTAAAGATCTCGTAGTCCCCTTAGGTGGCTAAAATTGATCTCGAGTGATCCTGAGAAAAACCATATCTCCCACACTAAAGTGTGCATCCCACTTGTCCTTATCTGTCCATTCCTTCATCCTCCTTGCAGCTTCATGCAAGTGTAACCATGCTAACTTGAAAGTCTCATCCCAAGCCTTCACGAACTTCTTTGCATGAGGACTCCTCAAGAAATCTCCTATCACTACATTGTGCGGAGTGACTAGTAATTGCCCATTTACCAACTCAAATGGACTATACCCTGTTGTAGAACTCTTCTACATGTTGTAGTTGAATTGAGCTACATCTAAGAGTTTAGGCCAATTCTTTTGATCAACTGTCACATAATGTCTCAAGTAGTTCTCCAACAATGCGTTGATTTTCTCAGTCTGCCCATCTATCTATGGATGGTAACTCGAACGCATCAACAATTCTATCTCAACTAGATTGAACAATGTGGTCCAAAATCTACTTGTAAATCGTGAATATTGGTCCAAAACCAAGCTCAATGGAATTCCCCAATACTTCACTATGTTCTTGAAGAACAACTCCGCAGTCCTCTTAGCTCCACAAGGTATATTTGTTGGAACAAAGACATCATACTTGGAAAAAGTATCAACCACGACCATGATCCCATTATACCCCTGTACTTGTGGTAATTGAGTGATTAATTCCATCAAGACACTCATCCATGGTCTCTCTGGAATCGGTAAAGGCTACAACAATCCTCCCTACCTCTGAGTGTCTGATTTTTCCTGCTGAAAAATGATGCACGCATGTACATCCTCCTCTACATCCTCCCTCATATTTTCCCAAAAGAATCCTCTCTCCAGTAATGCTAAAGAACAATGCTGCCCTGGGTGGCCAGCCAATGGAGAATCATGGAATTCCTTCAAAAGGTGCCTTCTAAGCCCAGATGACTTTGAAACATAAAGTTGGTTCCCAAAGAACAAGAGTCCATCTCGGAGAAAAAACTTATGTGTCTTACCCTCCTTTATCTATTTCACTATATTCTACGCTTGAGTATTAGCCTCAATTCTCTCCTTGATCTTATTCTGCACCTCTTCTGTCATCTGTACTCGACTCCTACTTCGTCTTGCCCGGTCTTCCTCCCCCTCCAATGCTGCTAATTGTCCCTTCCTACTAAGGGCATCTGCAACTGCATTGAGTCTACCCGGTGGGTACTCAATAGTCATGTCGAACTCTGCCAAGAAGTCATGTCAACAAGCTTGCTTTGCTGACAGCTTTGGTTGTGATGAAAAATAACTTGCTACAACGTTGTTAGTTTTGAAAACAAAAGGATTCCCAATCAAGTAATGTCTCCATACCTGCAAACAATGGATGATCACAACCATCTCCTTCTCATGAACCATATACCTCCATTCTCTATCTTGCAACTTCCAACTCTCATATGCCACTAGATGCCCATCCTGCATAAAAACCCCTCTAATATGAAAATATGAAGCATCTGTGTGTACCTCAAATGGTCATTTGAAGTCTGGTAACTTTAGTATCATTTCTGAAACCATCCTCTTCTTTAAATCATCAAATTACAATTGACATTTCTCCATCCAACTCCATCGCTTGTCCTTCTTCAGAAGGTCTGTCAGTGACGATGTTACTTTGGAATACCACTCTACGAACTTTCGTTGGTAGTTGGTCATGCCCAAAAACACCCTCATATTATGGAAATTCTTTAGTTCAACCCAATCCTATATCACCTTCACCCTATTCGTCTCCATCCGTATGTACCCTTGACCCACGATGTGTCCAAGAAACAGAATCTTGGTTTGGGAAAACACACACTTCAACTTCTTCAAGTACAAATGACTCTTCTACAGCGCCTCAAACACCAAAGCCAAGTGCCTCTTATGATCATCCATGTTATCACTATACACCACGGTGTCATCCAAGTACACCACCATAAACAAATCCAAGTATGTACATAGTACATCGTTCATCAAAGTGCAAAATGTAGCAGGAACATTGTGCAACCCGAATGGCATGACAAGGAATTCAAAGCTTCCATACCTTATCATGATTGTATACTTCCTCTCATCTCCTTCCGCTATCTGTACCTGATAGTACCCATGCCTCAAATCGAGCTTAGAAAACACTCAGGCTTTCACAAGCTTATCGAAGCAATCTGCAGCTAATGGCAAAGGGTATCTATTCTTTATCATTTTCTTGTTAAGAGCATGATAATCACATCACATCCATAGCTCATTCGTATATTTCTTCCACCAGAACAATACTAGAGCTCCATATGGGGACCTTGAAGTTCTGATGAAACCTGCATTAGTTAAATCCTTTAACTGTTGTTTCAACTCCTCCAACTTAGGTCCTAAAAACCGATAGTAAGCTTTTGTTGGAGGTTGTTTCCCTGGCTCTAGCTTAATGCTATGATCCATCACACGCCTTGGTGGAAGCTTCTCTGGTAGCTCATCGTGCATCAAATCTGCATAATTCGCCAGCAGCTCGGAAATCTTATATAGAATAGGTGTCCCCACTCCATCATTGCTATCGACCTCTCTGATAACTGTCTCATATGTATCTACATCTGACTCCCACATAGCTTTCTCCAAACTTAGTGTAGAAACATGTTGCACCTTGACTTCCTTCCTTTGCTTATGAGTAGGCAAAGTCCAAGTCTATGATCCTCCAATCAACATAACCTCATCACAGAAGGGAGCGATAACTACTCTATTTCCCTTCAAGAAATCCTACCCCAATATCACATCAAAATCGTTCATCTCCATCACTGTGAAGTCCAACCAACCTTGCCAATCTTTGATTTGCACCGGCACTTCATGTGCCAATCCTACCACTCTAGCTCTGATACCACTGGTCACGCCCCTACCCCGACAGTACTCTTCCAACCGCACGATGGGGGGTGTGGCACCACCACCCACTTTCTTTTTAACAATACTTGTAAGTTTGGATTGCGCCTACTTTCTATACTTAGTTTATTTTTCAACTTTCCTAAGTATAAAATTCACATACACAGTGGAAACATTCAATTAATCATCTTCATCGTTATTACCATTTACACATATGCACAGCAGATATTTTAATGGAAGGGGCAACTCCTTGGAATATGAGTCAACAGATCACCTTCATCAGCATTGGAGAATAAGACTCCACAAGAGGTATGGACTAGTAAGAAACCCTCTCTTTCACATCTGAGAGTATTTGGATGTGATGCATATGTACATGTTCCAAAGGAGAAAATAACCAAGTTGGATAGTAAATCTGAAAAGTGCATCTTTATTGGGTATAAGTGATGAGCCCCAATTTTTGGTACAATTTGGGCTCATATTGGCCTACTTACCTTGTTCAACCATTCATCTTTTACCGCTTATGCATTCATTTCTTGGTTTATTCGTGTTGTTTGTAGGAAGAAGGGTAGGCATTCTATCTACGTGACTAATACATGATGATTTCAGGTTTTTGGCATTAAAAGGGAACAAGGACCACGAAAAAGGAGACAAGGAGACAGTAAGGTGGCACTGCTTGTTATAGACATTTTTGGGCCTTGCATCACTGAGCATGAAATGTCAATAATCAAGGGATCCAAATTCCCTAAACATGTTGTTCCTACCCCTAGAGGAACAAGGCCAACAAACCACAATAGTTAACAAAAGTTCTCCACCTGAAAACACTAAAAAAAAAAGGCAATTCTGGATCATGTCAACTGCTCCACTGAGCATCTGCGCTGAATGTCAACTGCTCCACTGTCTACCTGTGTTGAATGTCAACTGCGAAGAAGGCTACCTGCGCTGAGCGAGTTTGGAAAAGTGGCAGAGTCATTCCTCAAGGTGTCAATGCCCAGGAAGCTTCCAAAATGACACTTGGATCAAGGAATTCGACTGGTGATGAGTAAGAGGTTCCAAATCTCCAAGTGGAAGCAAGAACGTCCAAGTGGACTCAATAACTGAAGTGGGAGAGGACACTAGTCAGCTTCATGCCAGCCTCAAGCTGACTCATCCTTTCTCCAAAACTCCTATATATAGATCTCTCTCATGAGGTCAGAGGAGGCTGGAATTTAGTATTTGCAAAGAATTGTTGTTGGTTTGTGGCTAGAAACATTGGGTGTGTTATGCTTTGAAGGGAATTGAAGAAGGAATTCCATTCTTCTGGGAAGGAGATGCTGGATTGGAGCCCTATGGGTTGTATCTCTTCCTGAACCCTGTTACTTTCAATAAAGCTATCTTGATTCTTTCCTATATGCTGGTGTATTTTGTATGATTGCATTGGTGTATTTGATTTACTTCTAATCCTGAATCATTTATGAATATGTATATGTGCCTTTGTTTGTGTTCTTCTCTTGTCGCAAGTAGCTGTTCTCTTGTCACAGGTAGATGTTCTCTTGTGACCTCGTGGGATTCAAGTAGTTGTTCTCTTGAGCAAGTGAGGAGGCAAGTAGCTGTGGACACACAAAGAGAAGAGGATCTAGTTCGAGGGACAACCAGAAGACAACGGTAAGTCTGCCGATCTCCTCTCTTTCATATTTCATAAAGGAAGAAATCATGATAGTTGTATTCGTTTGTTTCTAAGGCGCTGTCACACCTTAGGTGGATAGGATCGTCCTAAATAGGCATTTTTACCCACAAAAAATTGGCGACTCCACTGGGGAAGAACTTGTTTATTCATTTCATTTGTGTTTCCGTCATTTGTTTACTTCATAGACTTGACAACAACTTTGAACTGCAAAGTGAGAAGTTGCTGCTTTGATCCAGTATGTTGGACTTGTCTATGATCTAAACTAGATCCACAAATGATTTGATTGATCCTTGTGATAGTCTTTAGTACCCTATCAAAGCATCCCTCTGTTTATACCTTGCTTGTGTTTCTGATTTGGCCTGAAACGGTTGATTTTTGAGCATTTTGTGACCCAGAAACCAAGGGAAACGAGAGTTTTCCCTTTCAGCGCAGACACTGTGAAGGTAGTCTGCATTTCAACGCAGGTCCCGAAGGGGCTACCTGCGCTGAATGTCAAACGGAAAGTGTTGTACCTGCGCTGAACTAGTGTGGCCTTGTGCAGCTGGGGTTCTTTGTCCTTTATTGCCCTGTTTTGATCTCTGTTTTTGCAGCCTTCAACCAGCATTGGTGCTAGTCTGATAAACCTTTTCTTTGCCTGAATTCCGCCCCATTTTTGTACAAAAATATTGTGAATGTTTTTATGTGTTTGTGGCGTCATTTACAATCTTCCTTTGCATGAGTAAAGTGGTCTTTCTGTAGCCTTTGATTCAGATCTGATTGAGATTGATCTTCGAAGAGAGTTCATTGGCTGTTTGTTCAGATTGATCATAGTTTTACTTTTGCTTATTGGTTTGAGTTTGTTCTTTTCAAAGTATCAAAAACAAGTATTTATTTTGAAAATCGCAAAGTGATTGTAATCTCTTCTACCCTTGTTGATTTCGAAGAAAGAGAACTTGTTTATTTTGATCATTGTAAAAGCAAATTCAAAGTTGTGCAAAAAGCTTTCTTTGTAGGCATTTATACTAAGAAAGTGAAAAAAAACACCTGCATTGTGCATTTTGCATTTGATAAGTTTGCATGTTGGATTTAGGGAAAGTGCATTAGAGTGTGCTGATTGCTCTTTGAGAAAAGATAGTCGCTCTCTTTTCCCTTAGTAGCTAGGATTTTCAAAGTTGAAAGATTGTAAAGCTTGCTTATCATCTTAGACTGCATTTAGGAATTTGTATCATACATCTCGTGGTGAACCTTGAAAGGCAAACTTTAAAAATATCAACCTAAAATAAACTGAATGAACCTAACAACGCTTTGTAACATAACGCACAACATAGAGGTCTAGGCTAGAGACGTGTTCCGGCGTCGTTAAACATAGTGACTGTCGATCTCGAAGAAGGTGGGTGATTCCTCCTGAGAGTCGGTGGCGCTAATACGGATTGTGCTCCCACGTATCGTCGCGTATATATTGGGAGACCCCTATAGGCATATATCTTTTATCCTTAGGAAGCTGTGTCGGCCGCCCTACTGATCGCAATGCAGTGAACACAGCATTCACGAAGATCGACCACCCGTACCGTAAAACGTATTCTGTGGTTTTGCGAAAAGTTTGGCACACCCTCTGCCTAGATCTCCAGAGCAGTTTCTTTTGGCCTTTTTCAGACTCTATAACAGAAAATGTCCATCTGAGCATTTGTCACTTCGGGCTCGTTAAAACATCGAAGGAGACTAGAGTCATCTTTAGCTTTTTCTCGACTCTTTAAAACTGAAAAAGCAAGTTGTGTCTAAAGCGTCGTTAACAATTTATTTTAAACGGAACAATCACCCTTTAATCCTGCGTTGATCTTTAGGTTGAAAAGATGGAGCACACCAACCAAGGAATTCCCTTGGGTGGAAATCCTAGTCCCTTCTCCTCTTGGGGAGATGTTGGTGCGCCCCACATGGCCACATTGTCACTTCCAGGACTGACAATTGGCCTACCAGTTTGGCTCTTTTCAACCAATGTCGTTCAGAATACCACCACTCCTGAATAGTCAAGTCAACAGTTAGATCAGATAAGAGTTGCCTCCCAGCCTTCCACTTCATCTTCCTCCCCTCCTTACTCTTCGCTTGACGGAACCGGTCGATCAAACAATCGGGTTCCTAAGGAGAAGAAGGAGAAGAAGAAGAAAGAAAAGAAGAAGAAGGAGCCTAAGGCGACTGGGGGCAAACAAGTGTCATCTAACAAAAATCCACACACCGCACTCATAAGGCCTAAATCGCCATGCGTCATATGCAGGGGAGACCACTTCCATAGAGATTGTCCCTGTATCCCACGGATACTAAGAGACTGGTCCCCCCGTTTGCACAATTCGGGAGCATCGACCTCTGATAGTCATGTCGACTGCTCGACGTCAACTAGTGGGAGTGAAGCTTCAGGACAGAGCGGGAAAGCTAAATTTCCCTGCAGACTGTGTGAAGGCGATCACGCCATCCACCGTTGTCCCTTCTTAGACGAGGCAAAAAGAGTTCTGGAAGATCGCCCGATTTTACAAGCGAATCTTCCTCCTGGATATCAAAGACTCCTGCCAAGTCCCTCACTAGTTGAGAATCTGGCTGAGCCACTTAGATGGTCAGCCGAAGCACCTGTCATTGAAGAAGAACCGTCTGGATCCATGCCTGACAAAAGTCAAAAGGTTGATACGGCAGTTGACCCGGTTTTGCCTTCAGAGGCTCCATCTTCGAATGACACTGTCACAGAGGAGAATCAAGATGACACCGTCCAGATTCTCTTCATCAGCACTGAATCTGACGATCAAGGGGGCAATGCCACCATTCCTTTGTCGCAAGAAGGAAGTTCATCAGAGCG
Source organism: Pinus tabuliformis (assembly GCA_031772625.1). Lineage (NCBI taxonomy): Eukaryota > Viridiplantae > Streptophyta > Pinopsida > Pinales > Pinaceae > Pinus > Pinus tabuliformis. The sequence goes on along the minus strand of CM062816.1, from coordinate 1,127,472,636 downwards.
CTATCCGGCCGTATATTCGGTCCCACCACCAAGCAACCTGGTTGTGTCCTTTGATTGGAACCAACTAGGCAGACCCCGCTTGCCAGCCAATGTGCCATTCAGAATTATTTGTCAAATATACAGAATGGTAATGGCTGGCACTATCATTGATGAGAGGGCATCTATGAGTATCCTTTCCTCTATTTCTTGGAAAGCGCTTGGTTCGCCAGCGCTTTTAGTTGAGATGAGAAATCTATTAGGTTTTGATAAAGGAACCAGTCGACCTTTAAGGATCCTCCCCAATGTGCCTATAACATTGAAAGGGAAGACCGTTCAAATGAACGTGATGGTCGTTCAAGGACCCTTGGATTATAACCTACTCCTTGGATGAGACTATATATATTGCATGGGAGTTGTAGTCTCCTCACTCTTTAGAGTAATGTGTTTTCCGCATGAAGGAAGAATCGTCAAGCTCGTGGACCAACTTTCGTTCCTCGAATCACACATCGCAAATAGTCATGTGCCATCCCTAAATGGTCTATTCATGCAAGAAGTGTCTCAACCCACGGTCCGTCCTCCTGATGAGCGTGAGTAATCCGGGAGGATATGACTGGAACCCAGGGGGCATGCATCCTGGCTTGCTTCGGCAGGGGAACTTTGGGTATAGGGTAGGTTTCCGCGGGAGAATATGAATAGTCTGTACCCTGTCCGTGGTTGGAAGAGGGGTTGTTCTGGAATAAGATTCTCTTCTCAAAGTTATGTGAGAGGGCGGGGGTCGTCACTCACCTTTGTTTATTTCGGTAGACATTGCCGAGGAAGTGTTTTGTTTGAAAGATTAACGAGACAATCTTTGGGTAACCTGAAAGAGGTAAGCCTCTCCCGGTGAAACGAAAGTTTCGATGGAATTGAAGTAGAGGTAACCTTGAAACTCTGTTTTATACCTGGGGGCATGCAAACCTTTTGGAGTGCAAGCAAAGAGCGGTTATTTATCTGTTTTTTGGGTTAGCCGTTTCCTAACTTGCATAAAGAAAGGAGAGTGAGCATAGCTTTGGTAAGGCGCAAGCTCTATAAAAAATGGAATCTTTCATGAGACACTCTTATCTTATGACTGGGTAATCGAGCAGTTTTAGCATAAATTTCATGCTCGTTAAAAAATAAACGCAAGATCCGAGCAGTTTTAACGCGGTCTTCATGCTCGTTAAAAAATAAATATAAGCAGTGAGCAGAGTTTCCTCCAGTGTTTAATCTCATTTTTAACTAAAAAATGAACCTATCCCGGTAAATAACCACTGTGATCGTAAATTTATCAGCCATAAAAACCTTGGTCGTGTTTGCACCTGCCACCTCCACTTTTCATTTGGCCGATCGTTCACCTCCATATGATTGTTTACCCATTTTGAGGAACAGCTGCGAAGAGTGATTTCACCTAGCCATCCTTGTGACACTGCCGTGATTGGAAAATTCCAACCTGTACCTGGAGTCAGTTGCTATCCCTGTTTATCACTCGTTCCTCAAAAGACGAGTCTTCTTAAGCTCTTTTCAACTGACTCGTAAAATATGAAAATATTGCCAAGTTTTGGCCTTCCAGCTCGTTAAAAGGACAGGAAAATCTATCCCTCCTCTAGATTTTAATCTTTTTGGACCTGAGGGATTATTGCACAAAAAGGTCGAGCGCTTGTTTTATTCGACTCGTTAAAGTTATCGAAAACTCATCCCTTCTGTATTGTTTTATACTTTTTCGGACTTAAGGGATTAGATGACGAAAAAGGAATTTTGGAGTTGACTTTATATACCTTTTCAGACTCTCTAAAAATGAAAAGGACCGAGATATCCTTGTCGTTAGACTCGTTAAAATGATTAAATAGCGACAAACTTGTCTTTAGACGAGAACGAGTTTCCCTATCGCTAGGCTCGTTAAAACATAGCGATGGGCTTGCCCGAAGGGCAGATTATAGAACAAGCATATGTTATCCTCCTCAAGCTTGACAAAAATAAAGAGGTACTGGTTAGCAATGACTGGGGAAAAATTGGGACAAATCAAGAAAACTTTGATGGTAGCAGGTCGCTCTTGAACATGACACTTTTCCTCCGTACCACATTCGGGTTGGGTTGTTTCATTCACCGGTCACATCACCATGGTCTCGCCATACCATCCATATTTGGGGTAATGCTACCGATCCATCGCATCAGTGTCACCATATGTTCAAGAGAAGTCATTCAGAAAGAGTCAACCGGGTTCCATCCACTGCCATACATTATCCTTCATCCATTCATGACCGCCACCCTGAATCATATATCACAGATTGTTTTCACCTCCATTAAAATCATTAGCTCCGTTCCGTGTCACTGATGTGGGATTCATTAAGGCCCTCCTTTGACGGATCGCTCCTTGTCGACATCAGCTCATTATCCAAGGAGTTGATCTAGGAACAACCCCTTTCAATACTTTGAAGCTTGCATGCCTCAATGGCAAGTTTCTCACTTCCTGCGACAGGTATACATCAATGACCTTCGACCAGCAGATTTTGCGTGGTGTTCGACGCCAAGTCCTTTATTCACACCACGTGAATTGTACTGCAGTACCTTGAGGATCATTATCATTATCGGTGATTCCTCTCGCGCTTGTTAACGGTTTACATCATTGATCGGTAATCAAGCGATGTCTTTCCATGTTCGACTTCAGCGCAATTCTCACATGGATCGACTTGTACTTAGAGTGAAGATCGAACGAGTTTTAAGACCCCGGATCTAGTTTCATCCATCCGGGCTGCGATATATATTCAGGAAAAATAAAGACATTTGACATGTACATCATTGCAGCAGATGATCATCCTATTCAAAGGATGATAATTTCACCAAAATTATCAGTCTACCATCAGATGATCGTCTGTTCTATGTACGAAAATAAATTTATAAAGCTGAGCATGGGAATGCCCGCCTCATCTAGATCATGAAAGTAGTATGAATCATAATGTATTGTATTGTATTTTATTACAGGTCTCCTCCCAGCAGATGGATGAACTTCGGACCCTCCTGGATAAAGCATTTCACCCGATAAACGGCCTCATACTTTAGGGGGCAACTGTTATAGACATTTTTGTGCCTTGCATCACTGAGCATGAAATGTCAATAATCAAGGGATCCAAAGTCCCTAAACATGTTGTTCCTACCCCTAGAGGAACAAGGCCAGCAAACCACATCACTTAACAAAAGTTCTCCACCTGAAAACACTCAAAAACAAGGCAATTCTGGATCATGTCAACTGCTCCACTGAGCATCTGCGCTGAATTTCAACTGCTCCACTGTCTACCTGCGTTGAATGTCAACTGCAAAGAAGGCTACCTGCACTGAGCGAGTTTGGACAAGTGGCAGAGTCATTCCTCAAGGTGTCAATGCCCAGGAAGCTTCCAAAATGACACTTGGATCAAGGAATTCGACTGGTGATGAGTAAGAGGTTCCAAATCTCCAAGTGGAAGCAAGAACCTCCAAGTGGACTCAAGAACTGAAGTGGGAGAGGACACTAGTCCGCTTCATGCCAGCCTCAAGCTGACTCATCCTTTCTCCAAAACTCCTATATATAGATCTCTCTCATGAGGTCAAAGGAGGCTGGAATTTAGTATTTGCAAAGAATTGTTGTTGGTTTGTGGCTAGAAACATTGGGTGTGTTATGCTTTGAAGGGAATTGAAGAAGGAATTCCATTCTGCTAGGAAGGAGATGCTGGATTGGAGCCCTATGGGTTGTATCTCTTCCCGAACCCTGTTACTTTCAATAAAGCTATCTTGATTCTTTCCTATATGCTGGTGTATTTTGTATGATTGCATTGGTGTATTTGATTTACTTCTAATCCTGAATCATTTATGAATATGTATATGTGCCTTTGTATTGTGTTCTTCTCTTGTCACAAGTAGTTGTTCTCTTGTCACAGGTAGTTGTTCTCTTGTGACCTTGTGGGATTCAAGTAGTTGTTCTCTTGAGCAAGCGAGGAGGCAAGTAGCTGTGGACACACAAAGAGAAGAGGATCTAGTTCGAGGGACAACCGGAAGACAACGTTAAGTCTGCCGATCTCCTCTCTTTCATATTTCATAAAGGAAGAAATCATGATAGTTGTATTCGTTTGTTGCTAAGGCGCTGTCACACCTTAGGTGGATAGGATCGTCCTAAATAGGCATTTTTCCCCACCACACTGCTGGTTTTTAGGAGAGGATGTCCATAGTCTTGGGGACCTTCCTTGTGATTCCCACCGTAGCTCCGAGCTCCAACCAATCTCCCCATCGAGCTTAGAGGCAGCCAACCGTTCTACAGGAACAGTAGTTACAACTGTTCTACAGGATCAGCAGTTTAACCTTCAGTTGGACAGCCAAGCTCCACAAATCAAGGAAACCTGTTGGATTATCATTTTGCATAAATACTGAGGTCGTAGCCTCTGATAGGAGCTTTTTGAACTTTTGCATTACGATTGTAATTTCGAAGTACGAGCTACAGCTCGGTGTTGGTTCTTTTTGTAAGCCAGTTTTGGCATGACATCAGATTTTTAGTTATGAATAAAGGCAGGCAGATTTTGATCTCATTCTGAGTTTCTAAGGGAGCTATAGCTCTCAGGTTAGGGCCCAACTTGAGAGCAATAGACCTCCTCTGTGTTGTAATGTTATTTGCCTTTCGTTCCAGCACCTTGTTTCTTTACTTTGACATGCAATTCGAATTTACAGTCTGCTGATTTAGTTTTCGTGTGATTGAGTAGGATTAGCTTATGGTTACTTTGCTTTCAGCTGCTTAGATTCGATAGGAGGTTTGTAATACACTCGAGCTCCAAGAAAAAGGTTGTTAGATATCACTACCATCTCTGCTTAGGGATTGGGGTGCAGTCCATATCAACCACCAAAAAGAAACGCAGTCTTTTACTTCCATACAAGCTGCAACATAGTCATTTTCGTTGAAGATCCATCCATGCACTTTTGATATTGAACCATACTTCTACATCTTTCATTCCATGCATGGCTTCTTTCCTCGGTTTTCCATTTTTGTTCATAGGTTTAATGGCATAGGTATCATAGGTTAATGAATTCTCGTTGTTGGTGCAAGACATAAGCCATTTGTTTCATTTACACTGCTCCATATCATTCCACTTCCTTCTTCTTCTTCTTGATCTCTCCTCAAGCCACCTACTCGGCTTCTGTCCAGCTCATTTACCCTCCAACTCATCCATTGCCACGTAGCTTCATCTTCTTGACCTTTCATTGATCCCATTCTCCCATCCACCAACCGACTTCATGCATTCTTTCTCTACCTTATTTCTCTGCCCCTGATCCATCACAAGTTCCATCTCCACCTTACCTATCCACCCAAGCCGTTCCATCACTTCACCAACACACAAAACTTCCACCTACAGCACATCCTGTAGAAGGTAGCAGACTTCCTGTAGAAATTCCTTAGTTTCCTGTAGGATCCCCTACAGACATCCTGTAGGAGCCTGCAAACTTGGTTGCCGAGCATCCGAACGTTGTAGACTTCTGTGGACCAATGCTAGGGACCCTATGGGACCTCTCCCAGCCATCCTGACCTTGCCCATTCTTTCCTTCCATTCGAACTGCTCCTGCACAGTCAAACCCTAATCAAAAGCATCATCACAATAAATCCAACCACTTAATGAAAAAATAAAAAAACATGTCTTTTCAGATGCAAGTAGCTTAGATGCATGTATTTCAGCTCACTGCAAGTAATGGCATCATTGGTAGAAGTTTCATTCACAAGTTTTGCATTGTAAGGGCCTAGCTAGTAAAATTAGGGTTTACTAGGGTTTTCATGCTTTGTTGGCTTTCAGTTTCTTTCTGCAAGTAGATTAGCCTCCTTTGAGTTATCTTTCGTCCATCACTCATAAAGCTTCTTCTGTGAGCATATAGAAGTTGGCTTGAGCCCTAGCGGACTTGTGCCAGCTGACCAAGTGACAGCTGCGACAAGAGCTAGTACTTGTGCATACAACACCGTCGCTTCCAAGTTTGTACGAACTACCGGGTTGATAAAATTAGTGATAGGAAGCTCTAGGAGTTGTAGCATTATTGCTACAATACTAGAGCCCACCATCTTTTTGGCGCCGTTGCCGGGGAAGCGTCAGAGTATTAGTAATTGTTGATTTTCTTATATTTTCTTACTCTTGCCTTCTGCTAAGTAGTTTATTTCATTTCCATTCTGCAAAAGTAGCATAGACATTTCCTGCTTTCATAGATTAGCATTTCCTACTTTCATAGATTAGCATTTCCTGCTTTCATAGATTAGCATTTCCTTTCTGCAAGCGTAGACTAGCATTTCCATTCTTGCAATTTCATTTGAGCAAAGTAGATTAGTTCTTTCATGCTTTCAGTTTAATTTTGCATCTTTCATAGTTAATTGTAGATAAATCTGTTTCAGTTTTGCAAGTACCAAAGGAAAAAAAGCAAAAACAATCAAAAGAAAAAGAAAGTCTTTTCCATTTCATGCCTCGTAGGAACCGAGATAGATCGGGCAAATTCCTACCAAACACCCCCACCACATCACTGAGTCACCCTTCTCTCTTCTTTGGTGACAGTGACCCAGAAGAACCTATAGGTGAACATCCCGAGATATACAAAGATCCTATAGTAGAAGAAGAGTTAGAGACCACTCCATCTGAAGCTATGGCTGACAATAGAAGAGAAGATGAGAGAATAGAAGGTGCCTTCCCCATCTGAGAGACCAATGGAGAGATGAAAATGAAGAACATTAGCCCCTCCGCCTTACCTCACTTCCATGGGCTGACTACTGAAGATCCGGATACATTCCTGTTTGAGTTTCTTGTCCTTTGTAGAACCTATGACTATACTGAAGATGAGCAAAAGCTGAAACTTTTCCCTTCCACTCTTAAGGATGCAGCATTACGTTGGTTCATGGGCTTACCTGGGAATAGTATCACCACTTGGGCTCAGATGCAGCAAGATTTCAATACCAAGTACCAGGATTATTGTAGGTCTAAGGAAACCAAGGGAGAAATCTTTAGGATGACCATGGGAAATGATGAGTCCTTAGAGGATTATTAGGAGAGGTTCCAACTAAGCTATAAGCGGGCCAGGTGCACACTTGACCCTGAATCCCTCAAGTTGGTCCTTCTCCGGGGAGTCCCTGAAGACCTCTTAGATACCCTTCACATGTTAGCTGGGGGGGAATTTACCAATTGCCTTATGAGGACATCAAGACTGTGTTTAGAAACCACTCCAGGGCAGCTAGGAAACGAGGTAGGGGAAACCTCCTCTCAACTAGTGTCCCTTTCTCCAAACATGAGCTTGCAAATCAATTAGAAGATCTCAAGAGTGAGGTGAGATAGACCATTGCCATGCAGCTGGACACATTCAGAATCCAGCAGAAGAAAGAAGAAGCTGAGAGAGCCTTGGCTGTCTTCTGCCCTAGGTGCACCAGGAGACACCCTAAGAACAAACGCCCATTGCATTCGGTTGAAGTATGTTTCGTTTGTGAGGAGGACCATCCCACAATTCAGTGTCCAACCTTACCTGGGTTTAAATCCATGTACCAAGGGACAAAAGCTCCCACTGAACCTCTCTATTACCTCAACCAAAGGAGGCCACAAGGATCTAGACCTTATCAGCAGGGGATGCAAGGGGCACCTCAAGCTTATTACAACCCCAACCAATCGATTCCTATGCCTTCCTGGGGTCCCCCTGCTCATCCTTCATGGTCCATGCCTCCTCCATGGTCTTATCCACCTCAGTACCCCGCTCAACCTACTTTTCATTCATATCATTCACATGTCCAGCCATAGCCTCAATGGAATGCACCTCAGTCGGGGTGGACGCCCCAATACAACACTCCTCCTACCATCTTTCCTCCACCACCAGTTCAACCTCAGCCATTACCTCCTACTCCTCCAAGGCAACCTCAAATGCCTGCTCAACCGAACCCAAACCCCAACAATAGACAGGCCCAGCAGGTATACACTGGGGAAACCTCATGCCCTACCTATGTTGTGGAGATCCAGGAGATCAATCTTCGATCTGGAAAGACTCTACCAGATCGCCAACCTCCTCCCCCAGAGGATGAGGAAGATAAATAGGAAAGTGAACCAAAGGCTATTCCACCCTTTCTTGAGAGGCTAACAGCCACCACACAACCCAACCCAGAGGAGGATGAGCTTCTGGGTGAGCTCAATCAGTTGTCTGTAAAAATACCACTTCTCCAAGCCATCAAGGATGTGCCAATATACAACAAGCTGGTTAAGGAAAAGTGCTTCAAACACCCAGGCAGGCAGAAGAAAGATGCTTCAACCATTAATGTCATAGGAAAACTGTCTGACCTGATGCTAGGACAAGTCATCTGCCCAAAGTACCTAGATCCTGGAAGTCCTGTAGTAGATGTCCACATCAATGGCACCATCATACCCCACACCTTGATTGATCTGGGGGCTGCCATTAATGTGATGACCAGGGATACCATGCTCAAACTCAATCTTCAGGGTTCCTTGAGGAAGACCTCAACAGTACTGCAATTAGCAGATCGCTCCACCGTGACTCCCGAAGGGATTGTGGAGGATGTCTTGGTCTCTATTGACTCTTGGGAATACCCTGCAGACTTCCTGGTTCTGCAACCAAAGGAAAAGCTTACTGGATATCCTCTCATTTTTGGAAGGCCTTGGTTGGCTACTGCAGATGCTTACATAAGTTGTCGTGCAGGAAACATGACCATCAAAAATGGTCCCATGTCCAAGCAGCTAGTCCTATACCCTCCTGCCCAACCCTCCTTAGAGCATGACTTACCACTCTGGTTGGAAGAAGGAGAGGAAGACGAGGTGTACTCAACACCTCTGTGCACCTTAGATACCACTAGAAGAGACCCCCCAACCGAGGATGACTTGATCAAGACCTTGATCCAGAATCCACCTTCTAGTGCACTGCCCTTAGAAAAATTGGTGGAGGATGCCCAAGCTAGCACCTTAGTGGATCTTTGTACAACCAACCCTGTTACTCCCAGAGTCAAGAATGTGGAGTTTGGCCCTGAGAAAGCATTGAAGATCAGCTCCTCCATATCTCCTTCCCAAGAAAAGGAGCTGTGTAGTCTGTTGGCCAACCACCTAGATGCTTTTGCTTCGAGCTATAAGGAAATGAAAGGAGTCCATCCTTCGGTTTGTACCCATCATATATACATCAAAGAGGATTGTAAAATGGTTAGGCAACCCCAGAGGAGAATGAATCCAGCTCTTAAGGACATTGTCAAAGAAGAATTGCAAAAACTGTTGGATGCAGGATTCATCTACCCCATCTCAGATAGTGAATGGGTGTCCCCTCTGGTGTTGGTTCCCAAGAAAAATGGGAAATGGAGAATCTGTGTGGACTACCGAGAACTGAACAAAGCTACCAAGAAGGACCATTTCCCTCTACCTTTCATAGATCAAGTGTTGGATGGACTGGCAGGAAAGAAGTTCTTCTCTTTCCTGGATGGGTTTAGCGGGTACAACCAAATCCAAATCAGCCCGGAAGACCAAGATAAGACCACCTTCACTTGTCCTTGGGGTACCTTTGCCTACCGAGTTCTTCCCTTTGGGCTATGGAATGCTCCTACTACCTTCCAGAGAGCTGTCTTGAGCATCTTCTCGGAGCTGGTCCATGATGCAGTAGAAATCTATATGGATGACTTTACTCCTTATGGGGCCAACTTCCAAGAAGCATTGTCCAACCTGGGAAAAGTCCTAACCAAATGCATTGAGATGAACTTGTCCCTTAGTCCTGAAAAATGTGAATTCCTAATGACTGAAGGGACCGTGCTAGGCCATACCATTTCTTGCCAAGGGTTGCAGGTGGATCCTAACAAAATTGCTCTCATCAAGAAGGTTCCACCTCCTCAAAAGGTAAGGGATGTTCGGAGTTTCTTAGGATTAGCAGGATATTACCGGAGATTCATTAAAGACTTCAGCAAGCTAGCCTCGCCATTGTTTGGCCTGTTGGCAAAAGATGTGGAGTTTAAATGGACTGACGATTGTCAGAAGAGTTTGAATGAATTAAAGGACAAGTTGGTGTCAGCCCCAATCCTGAGAGGTCCAAACTGGGCCCTACCTTTCCACATCCACACTGATGCCTCGAACAAAGCCATAGGTGCAGCTTTAGGACAAGTTGAGCAAAAACTTCCATATGCCATTTACTTTGTTAGCAAAAACTTGACCAAAGCTGAGCTGAATTCCACTGTAACCGAGAAAGAATTCTTGGTTGTGGTCCATGCACTGAACAAGTTCCGACATTATATTACTGGTTACCAGACCTTTCTACATACAGACCATGCTGCAATTAGATATTTAATGAATAAACCAGATGTGAATGCTCGTATTATTAGATGGTTACTTTTATTGCAGCAGTTTGATTTGACCATTGTTGACAAACCAGGTAGAGAAAATGTTGTTGCTGACTTTTTATCTAGATTGGATTTGTCTGCAGATGAGGATGGAACAATGGATGACCAGATGCCCGATGAACATCTGTTTGCTATTTTAGTACTCTCTCCATGGTTTGCTGATATAGCAAACTACCTTGTTTCAGCACAGTTCCCTCCGCACCTATCTTCCAGAGAGAAGGGAAGAATCATCAGAAAAAGTGCCTCATTTACTTGGATCAGGGGCAATCTGTTCAAGCTTGGCCCCGATCAGATCTTAAGGCGTTGTGTAAGGGAGGAGGAAGTCTTTGATATCCTCCTCACTTGTCATGATGGGCCTTGTGGAGGACATTTTGCAGCAAAGTGAACTGCCTTCAAAATCCTGCAGGCAGGCTACTATTGGCCCATAGTTCATCAAGATGTCCGAAGATATGTCAGCCAGTGTGACCAATGCCAAAGAATGGGGAAACCGACCCAAAGGGATGAGATGCCTCTCCAACCTCAAGTGACTCTTGAGCCATTTGAGAAGTGGGGCATGGACTTTGTGGGTCCAATCAACCCTCCTTCGAGGCAAAGGTCTTACATCATTGTGTGTACTGACTATTTGACAAAGTGGGCAGAGACTAAAGCACAGAAGAAAAGGTAGCCGAGTTCCTAAGAGAAAACATCTTCTATAAGTTTGGCTATCCAAGAGAGCTGGTCACCGATCAAGGGAGCCAGTTCACCTCCAACCTGGTTGAAGATCTACTAGCTCATCACAAGATCAACATAGGACTTCCACCCCTTATCACCCTCAAGAAAATGGGTAGGTGGAAGTCACCAATAGAGCATTGGAAGGGATCTTGACTAAGGTGGTGAGCAGCAGCAGAAAGGACTGGGAAGATCACCTGGTTGAAGCCACATGGGCTTAAAACACCACTTGGAAGACCACCACCGACTTCACACCTTATGAGCTGGTCTATGGGAAGAAAGCTTTGCTGTCCATTGAGTTTGAATACAACACTTTGAGGATGGCAGCTCAGCTGGACCTAGATCTCAGCCATGCACAACAAGAAAGGCTATTGCAGCTGAATGGCCTGGATGAGCACCGAATGCAGGCCCTCCTTCACTCAGAAGTGGTTCAACTTCAGAGAAAGGTGTGGCATGACAAACATATCCATGACAAGCAATTTCAGCCGGGAGATTGGGCTTTGTTGTATGACTCCAGATACAAAGATTTCAAAGGGAAGCTGAGAACCAGATGGCTAGGGCCATATTCAGTGGAAAAATGTCATGACAATGGATCTGTCCTTATTCGAACCATTGATGAGGAAGCCATTCCCATGCTTGTCAATGGGCATCGATTGAAGATCTACAGGAGACCTCTCTCAAGACAAGAGTTCATCAAAACTATGGAGAAATCTGTATTGGTCATAGAGAAGGGTTCTGCCTCTGCTTTTGGCATACCCTAAAGGATCTCAAAAAAAAAAAAATAAAAAAAAAAATAATAATAATAATAAAGATCCTTGGGTGAAAACCTCTCTGAGGCACCCAAGGCAGGTGGTAGGGGTGAAAACCTCATTGAGGCGCCCCTATTGTCTTTCAAAAAAAAAAGGAAAAGGTTTGAAAAAGATCCTTGAGTGAAAACCTCTCTGAGGCGCTCAGGGTAGATGGCACGGGTGAAAACCTCTTTGAGGCGCCCATGTTATCTTTCAAAAAAAAAGAGAAAAAAGAGGAAAAAGAAAAAAAACAATAAGCAAAATATGGTAAAATTGCATGCAGGTTGCAGATGTTCTATGGAGGAGAGGAAGCCTCTCAACTCAAAGCCAAGGGTCCTTATCATGTTGTCAAGGGACCTCACCAGCACCTCCTCCAAGGATACCCATGTTTTTTTCAAGGTATGTGCAATTTTATCATGGTTTGAATCTTCTACAGGAAGATGCAGTCTTTCTACAGGAAGACGCGGATTTTCTACAGGAAAGTGCAGACTTTCTACAGGAAGCCCGAACTTTCTACAGGAAGCTCTGTGTTCTATAGAAAACTTCCTGTAGAAGTTTGGGATGGCCCAGAATTCATTTTAAAAGGAGATCTAGCGACTAAGGATCGGTTTGGACGCATGCAAGCCTCTGTTGGCACCCTTACACATTGTTGTTACCTTGCTCCACCATCCTTGTCGACATGCAACCAAGTTCCCTGCACCAGCAAAGCAGATCGATGAGTTCTTGCGGGAAAAGCCATTTTCAAAGATAAACAAGTGCTGAGATCTCATACCACAGGCATCAGAAGCTCCAGGAGTGTGATCGAAAGGCCAGATCCTCCGTCGTGCAGCATGCACCCAAGGAGGAAGAACTATTACGAGACACCCCGCGGGAATCCTGTAACAGTTAAACCTGCTAGAGTGGATACCATTCACAGCACCGCCATCTGCAATGAAACGCGGGCACATGCAGCCAAAGCATCCACTCCATCATCGGCAGCCTGTAACCATGAGCCTCCGGGTCTGTGTAAGTTCGCATGCAGCAAGTAGATCCACTCACCATCGTCCAAAAACTGGAAAAATCGTGTGCAACCACGCAGGTAAGTGTCTCGACCCTTCCTTCCATCAAATCGCATGAATTTTACTTTGAATTGTTTGCACAACGTAAAAGTGAATGGTTGAGCGGCCGTATGGCCAGTCGACTGGCCACGTCGGCTAGTTATGGTATAGTTGGATGTTTGGGTGGCGGCCACTACAAAGAGAATGAGCAGCACGCACGTGAGAACACTCCCGTCGGAAGCAATGAGTTTAACAGAAAGAGGCGGCGGCAGATCTGTGGGAATGGATGCGGCAGCAAGTGAACACGCAGGCGAATGATGGATGACGTCGCCCAACGGTCCGGCGGGGACAACTCACCCCCCGCGCCACGGATTGCGTCGATTCAAAATCTAATCAGCTAGATTGTGCGCATGCATTTATCAACCACCACTTCAAACTCGAGTGGCTATTCTGATCTCTTCTGCACTTTGATACGCCGAGCTTTTGGCTACCAGAACGCTGGTGAAGCACACCTCGAGCGCAGGCCAACTACAGTCCTCCCCGAAATTTGCGCACTGCTCCTACAGGAACACAGTTTCTACAGGAACGCAGTCTCTACAGGGATGTAGTTCTACAGGAAGGCGGGTTCCCCATGTAAAAAAGGTGGCAGAAAAAGGTAACCCTGAAACTCTTCATGCAATTGGTTTTCAAAGGTGGCAAGATCATCGTCCACAGTCTGGTCATAAAGATATCAGTGAAATTGTTGTTTGCTGTGCCTATACTGTCGTTCTACAGGATGTCAGTGTAATTAGACTGTGTTGAGATCCGCAGGGATAAATTTTGTGGATTATGTGCATGCTCTGTCTCAATAGACCAAATCTCTTTCGCTTTTGCCACCTTTAGTTAAAACAACCTTGTTCATCATGCCGGGTGGGTTTATTAGACGGGAACCCACTGATTCAACCAAGTTAAGGGAAAACCAGGAGGTGGTAGAACTCTTCACACAGGTTCAATGGATATCGTTTTGTGATAAATTGCAGGGTCACGATGATGAAGTAGTAGAAGAATTTTTGTAGGCTCTGAGGCCGAAATCCAAGACACTGGCCACAGTGAATTTCAGGGGCCTAAGCCTCAAGCTCACCCCGCAATATATCAGTCGAATCACTGAACTTCCAATGGGTCTGCCGTGGGATAAGGAAGAACGGAAGTTGAGCCAGCAGGCCAAGAAAGAATTCTTTCCACCTGAGGAGGAATTCTCGGAGGACAAAAATGGGGTGCGAAGAACGAGTCTGTTGCCACCATGGAATGAAGTCAGTTTCCAAATCATGAAATATATAACTTGTGAAGGCCGTTATAGCATCGTCTACGGGTATCACTTTTGGTTGCTTACTGAATTAAGGCACCGGAGTGAGCTTCCTGTAGAACAAAAATTGAGCATCCCTTATTTCCTGTTGCAGTCTCTAATTGAGTGTGCCACAAAGCTAAAAGAGGGCATACCAGATTAGATAGCCCACCATGGGCTGATAAAGCTTCTTGTGGAGGATGCGTTGCATTCATATAAGGTTCCCCTCTCATGGGAATCCTTCCGGAATTTGACAAGAGATGGAGACATTAAAATGTTGATTGAAGAAACGGGTTCTTCCAGCAGTGAGGAACAAGAAGCAGTGGCCGAGGGAAAGAGAGAAAAAGGCCAGAAGACCCCGACCACAGTGCAGAAGAAGGAACAAAAGAAGAAGCATGAAGAAAAGGATGACAAAGAAAAAGGTGGCATCCCCATCTTGTCAGCAAGAGAAAAGAGGTTGAAGAGCAGAATGGACAAAGCTGAGGTGGTCCACGTCAGCCCAAGTACCTCATCAGCACCTGCAACCAAATAAAAAAGCAAAACCCATGCGGCTAAGCAAAAAAAGGTGGTGACACCCGTGTCTACAGGAAAGCAGAAACAGGCTTCTACAGGAAGCCCGAAGACAGAGAAAGGGTCTTCTACAGGAAGCCCCGAAAAGGTGAAACCCAAAGAGAAGAAGGTGGATATTCTGGCACGGGAGGCAGCAGCTATATTAGCTGGCCTCAGCACACCACCTAAGCCAAAAGAAAAGAGGAAGAGGGAGACCCCTCTATACTTTAAAGCTCGAAGAAGTGTTAGGATAAAGACGGGCAAGCCACAGCCTCAGTCCAGCAGCCCGATTGTCATCGAAGATACACCTGCTTCTCCCAAGGAAAAGTCACCCTCCAGGATCACAGTAACCTACGAGAAGGGGAATCCAAAGAAAAATATGTGGCAAGAAAGGTTAGACCTGTTGACTAAAAAAACTCGGCTACAGGAAGCTGAAAATGTTCTACAAGACACTCTGGCCCGGCTACAGGAAACGGAAAAGAGGGAAGGAGAAGGACCCTCATCACCACCAAGGGAGGGTGAGGTAGAACCGCCTGAAGAGATAGAAAGAGAACATATACTAGAACCTAGCCCTTCGCCTAATCTGAGTTCATACTACACCTTTTTAGAGGCGGGCAAAATCATACCGTAGAAATTTACTGTGCCTCTATTTTTTGCACTAGAGGAAGAAAGAGTCCGTTCCCACACATGGATGCAGATCACCAAATCAAAGGGTGTGGCTGACATAGGCCCTTTACAAGAGCAACTCAAGGAGGTCAGGAGTGAATTCACCATGGCTAAACATGTGGCTAATTGCCAACGTGTGCTTCTAAAGGAAGAAAATCAGAAGCTGAGATTGCAACTACAGGAACTAAGGGCAGGGGCAGGAACATCCTCCAAAGACATCACAAAAGAACAACAAAGCAAAAAGGAGCTGACCACCAGTCTTGAAGAGCCAATGACACTTCTACAGGAAGCAGAACAGCAAACAAAAATTGAAGTGCAAGCTCTAAAAGAACAACTGCAACAAAAGGAAGCACAATTGGCCTGCATGGCCAGTTGGGCCATGGAGGCAATACAGTGCAGACCACCTGCAAAATCCTATGGATTATACTTAAAATATCAATGGCTGCAGTTCCAAATAAACACCTTGGCACAAAGAGATATTTCACATATCCAAAACCCACAACAATTTTCTGAATTGTGCAGTACTAGTTCGTCAGAAGACAAAGCCAAATTAGCAGAGTTTTACCTCCACAATTTGGCTTTGCCTAATGAAGTCTCCTGGGATCCCAATATTGCCTTGGGTGATATCCAATTGATGGCGTTCGCTTCATGGTTAAACCATGAGGATCAAAGAGCAGCTGAAGCAAAATCGGTCATGAACCGAGAAGTGAGCGAGCCACTGTTCATTCGAGCAGAACCAGAGGATACGGTGGCACTCATCTCAGCCCACCAACAGTTGGCTACTAATCCCACAGCTTCCTTGAGATTTATGGACCAACAGGCACAAGCCATAGCTCACTTTGAAGACATGGAAAGGTTGTTAGGAGAAAGTGTTGCCCAAGCATGTGCACGCAGATGGAGTACCTTGGCACACAGCTTGAAACTCCGAGAGTACCATACCCCCATTCGGATGAGGGAAGCTTTGGCAAGGGTTGAACTTTACAAGAAATCCATGCAAAGCCTCCAGGCCAGCTGGATTGGCCTTAAACTCAACCCACCACTGCTGCTAGGGTTGACTGAAGGCAATACAGAGGAGGATGACAGTCAACAATGGGAAGAAGTGAACAGGAAAGCAGGGTTTCATATCAATAGAGAGGACACTACCACAGAGCCTTGGGATGTAAGGGAAGCAGTGAAAGCAATGAAGGATGAAGATTTGGACTAAGTTGCTCAAGGATGAGCAAATGGTTTAGCTGGGGGGTGATGATGAGCCCCAATTTTTGGTACAATTTGGGCTCATATTGGCCTACTTACCTTGTTCAACCATTCATCTTTTACCGCTTATACATTCATTTCTTGGTTTATTCGTGTTGTTTGTAGGAGGAAGGGTAGGCATTCTATCTACGTGACTAATACATTATGATTTCAGGTTTTTGGCATTAAAAGGGAGCAAGGACCACGAAAAAGGAGACAAGGAGACAGTAAGGTGGCACTGCTGGTTTTTAGGAGAGGATGTACACAGTCTTGGGGACCTTCCTCGTGATTCCCACCATAGCTCCGAGCTCCAACCAATCTCCCCACCGAGCTTACAGGCAGCCAACCGTTCTACAGGAACATCAGTTACAACTGTTCTACAGGATCAACAGTTTAACCTTCAGTTGGACAGTCGAGCTCCACAAATCAAGGAAACCTGTTGGATTATCATTTTGCATAAATACTGAGGTCGTAGCCTCTGATAGGAGCTTTTTGAACTTTTGCATTACGATTGTAATTTCGAAGTACGAGCTACAGCTCGGTGTTGGTTCTTTTTGTAAGCCAGTTTTGGCATGACATCAGATTTTTGGTTATGAATAAAGGCAGGCAGATTTTGATCTCATTCTGAGTTTCTAAGGGAGCTATAGCTCTCAGGTTAGGGCCCAACTTGAGAGCAATAGACCTCCTCTGTGTTGTAATGTTATTTGCCTTTCGTTCCAGCACCTTGTTTCTTTACTTTGACATGCAATTCGAATTTACAGTCTGCTGATTTAGTTTTCGTGTGATTGAGTAGGATTAGCTTATGGTTACTTTGCTTTCAGCTGCTTAGATTCGATAGGAGGTTTGTAATACACTGGAGCTCCAAGAAAAAGGTTGTTAGAGATCACTGCCATCTCTGCTTAGGGATTGGGGTGCAGTCCATATCAACCACCAAAAAGAAACGCAGTCTTTTACTTCCATGCAAGCTGCAACATAGTCATTTTCGTTGAAGATCCATCCATGCACTTTTGATATTGAACCATACTTCTACATTTTTCATTCCATGCACGGCTTCTTTCCTCGGTTTTCCATTTTTGTTCATAGGTTTAATGGCACAGGTATCATAGGTTAATGAATTCTCGTTGTTGGTGCAAGACATAAGTCATTTGCTTCATTTACACTGCTCCATATCATTCCACTTCCTTCTTCTTCTTCTTGATCTCTCCTCAAGCCACCTACTCGGCCTCTGTCCAGCTCATTTACCCTCCAACTCATCCATTGCCACGTAGCTTCATCTTCTTGACCTTTCGTTGATCCCATTCTCCCATCCACCAACCGACTTCATGCATTCTTTCTCTACCTTATTTCTCTGCCCCTGATCCATCACAAGTTCCATCTCCACCTTACCTATCCACCCAAGCCATTCCATCACTTCACCAACACACAAAACTTCCACCTACAGCACATCCTGTAGAAGGTAGCAGACTTCCTGTAGAAATTCCTTAGTTTCCTGTAGGATCCCCTGCAGACATCCTGTAGGAGCCTGCAAACTTGGTTGCCGAGCATCTGAACGTTGTAGACTTCTGTGGACCAATGCTAGGGACCCTCTGGGACCTCTCCCAACCATCCTGACCTTGACCATGCTTTCCTTCCATTCGAACCGCTCCTGCACAGTCAAACCCTAATCAAAAGCATCATCACAATAAATCCAACCACTTAATGAAAAAATACAAAAACATGTCTTTTCAGATGCAAGTAGCTTAGATGCATGTATTTCAGCTCACTGCAAGTAATGGCATCATTGGTAGAAGTTTCATTCACAAGTTTTGCATTGTAAGGGCCTAGTTAGTCAAATTAGGGTTTACTAGGGTTTTCATGCTTTGTTGGCTTTCAGTTTCTTTTTGCAAGTAGATTAGCCTCCTTTGAGTTAGCTTTCGTCCATCACTCATAAAGCTTCTTCTGTGAGCATATAGAAGTTGGCTTGAGCCCTAGCGGACTTGTGCCAGCTGACCAAGTGATAGCTGCAACAAGATCTAGTACTTGTGCATACAGCACCGTCGCTTCCAAGTTTGTACGAACTACCGGGTTGATAAAATTAGAGATAGGAAGCTCCAGGAGTTGTAGCATTATTGCTACAATACTGGAGCCCACCAATAAGGATGGTTTAAAGTGTTATAGGCTTTGGAACCTAGTAACAAGGAAGGTTGTGTACAACCAAGATGTGGTGTTCAGAGAGGTGAAAGATGTTATTAAACATGAAGCCCAACCAAAGTAATCTGATAAGATAGAGTTTTAGCTTAAGGAGGAAGAACCAGACTCTACAACAAAGGAGAAATCAGAAGATGAAGAGCCACAAACTCCAGGTGTGAGAAGATCAATTCGAGAAAGAAGGCATCCAAAAAGGTACAGTCCATCTACATTATCTTCAAATTTTTCTTTATCTGTTACTGATGATGATCCTAAAACTATGAAGGAAGTAGTAGATTCATAGGATGGCAAACTCTGGAAAGAGGCCATGGTTGATGAAATGGCATCTTTGCACAAAAATTAGGCTTGGGATCTAGTGGAGTTTCTGGCTAGAAGGAATCCTATTGGTAGCAAATGGGTGTTCAAGAAGAAGAAAAATGCAAAAGAAAAGGTGGAGAAATACAAATCTCAGTTGGTAGCAAAAGGTTATTCCCAGGTTCCGAGAATTGATTTCGATGATATTTTTCTCTTGTTTCCAAGGTAGCTTCTATTAGATTACTTTTATCTGTTGTTGATGCATTTGATTTTGAGGTAGAACAGATGAATGTGAAGACAACATTTCTTCACAGGGATCTAGAAGAAAAAATCTACATGAAGAAACCTAAAGGCTTTGCGGTGAAGGGTAAGAAAGAACTGGTATGTAAGTTAAAGAAGTCTCTGTATGGGTTAAAATAGTCACCAAGGATGTGGTATCAAAAAGTTGATACATTTATACAGGGACTTGGTTTCACCAGAAGCAAAGCATATCATTATTTGTATTTTAAATTAATTGGTGACTGTGTTATTTATTTGGTCTTATATGTGGAAGATATGTTGTTGGCTAGAAATGACAAAGAAATTATCCAGGATTTGAAGACCCAATTGTCCTCTAAATTGGACATGAAAGATCTTGCTGCTACAAACTATATTTTGGGCATGGAAATTAAAAGAGATCGGGAAAAGAGGAAGCTCTAGTTAAACCAGATGAAGTATGTCGAGACAATACTACAAAGGTTTAATATGTAAGACAGTAAACTAGTGAGGGTTCCTATTCCTGTAGTGTTATCGGGAAAACTAGTGTCTATGCAGAGCTGCTAGTCCCACTAAGGCTGGCAGCTACCTTAGAAACAAACAAACTAAAACTACTTTCATTTTCCTTTATGAGAAATAGATAAGAGGGGAATAAGGAGACCAACCTCTGTCTTGCGCTTGATTCCTTGCTCAGTTCCTCTCCCTTCTGATAGATCTTTTCTACTCGCTTCCTTTTCTACCCAGCTTCACATAGCACTTGTAGAATCAAAGCAACACAACACTATCCAAGAACATATATCTATTATCATAAACAATATAGGACCAAATATATATTGACCACACAAATGCACATAACATCAATCATACAAGAATGTGGAGGAAAACTTAAATAGCTTTAATGATAATCAAGAAAGAGCAAAGAGGATTACAACCAATTGTTCTGACCCAGCATCATCCTCTCATCAAGAAAGACCTTCTTCACCTCATGAAAAACTTAGATCACCCAACACTATGATATTGCACCAAGAAACCAGCAGCACCACCTTACAAGATACAAAATTCCAACCTCCGGATCTCTGGGATGAGGGATCCATATATAGATGTTTGAAGGGGGGTGAGTCAACATTTGAGAGTTGATTAGTGTCCTCTCTCTGATAGTTCTTGATTCCACTTGGAGATTGATGATCTCTTACTCATCCCTGGGCAAATGTAGAGAGGCAAGTGTCACAGGAGAAGTTTCTAGAAGATTCCATGATCCTCCACCTTGCAGATTGACCCTGCCATTTGTCCACTCTCACCCATCGCACCCCATAGAAGGGCTTTTAAAGATGCATCACACCTACTGTGTGTACTTAGGTGGGATGCAGTGCACTTTGACCATGGAGCAGGTGAGATGGTCCCGTTTTGACCAGTTCTGAGCAGTTTTTCATGGAGAACTTCTGGGAGAAGATGTAATTAGTTGACCTTGATCTTTTAGAGGTTGGAACAACACTTTTAGGGACTTAAGAGTCCTTGGTTTATGGACATTTATGATTGGGGTTGCAGTTCCCAAAAATTTCTATAACAGTTGCCCCCTAAAGCATGAGGTCATTAATCTATTGATGTCGGTTGAAATTCTTTATCATGAGGATCTGAAGTTCTTTCAAGCTGGAAGGCGACCTGTAATAAGATACAATACAATACATTATCTTCATAATATTTTCATGATCTAGCTGAGGTGGGAATTCCCATGCTCAGCTTTATAAATTCATTTTCATGTACATAAGACAGACAATCGTCTGAGTGTAGACTGATGATTCTGGTAGATCCATCATCCCTTAGGTTGGATAATTATCTGTGCAGTAATGATGTACATTTGATGTATTTATTTTCCTGAATATATATCTTAGCCCGGATGTATGAAACTAGATCTGGGGTCTTCAGTCTCGTTCGATCTTCACTCAAGGTACAAGTCGATCCATGTGAGAGATGTTCTGGAGTCGAACATGGAAAGACGTCGCCTGATTACCAGCCAATGATGTAAGTTGTTAACAGGCGCGAGACGAATCACCGATAATGATGATGACCCTCAAGGTACTACAATACAATTCACATGGTGTGAATAAGAGACTTGGCGTCGAACACTACGCAAAATCTTTCGGTCGAAGGCCATTGATGTAAACCTGTTGTCGGAAGTGAGAAACTTGCCATTAAGGCATGCAAGCTTCAAAGTACTGAAAGGTTTGTTCCTAGATCGACTTCTTGGATAATGAGCTGATGTAGACAAGAAGTGATCCGTCATAGGAGGGCCTTAGTGAATCCCACATCAATGACACGGAACAAAGCAAATGACTTTAATGGAGGTGAAAACGATCTGGTGATATAAGGTTCAAGGTGGCAGTCATGAAAGAATGGAGCGTAAATGTATTGCAGTGGGTGAGACACAGGTGAATTCTCTGAGCGAATTCTCTTGAACATACCGGCGACACTGACATGATGGATCGGTAAAATTAACCCCAAATATGGCTGGTGTGACGGAACCACGGTGATGTGACCAGTGAATGGAACAACCCAACCTGACTCGGATGCGGAGTGAAAGTGTCATGTTCAAGAGCGACTTGCTACCAATAAAGTTTTTTCAAATTTTCTTCCCAATTTTTCCCCAGTCATTGCTGACCAGTACCTCTTTATTTTTGTCAAGCTTGAGGAGGATAACATATGCTTGTTCTATAATTTTCCCTTCGGGAAAACCCATCGCTATGTTTTAACGAGCCTAGCGATAGTGAAACTCGTTCTTGTTTGTTACGGACAAGTTTGTCGCTATTCAGCTTTAACGAGTTTAACGACAAGGATAACTCGGTCCTTTTCAATTTTAGAGAGTCTGAAAAAGGGACGTAAAGAAAACTCCAATGATCCTTTTTCGTCATATAATCCCTTGAGTCAAAAAAAGTATAAAACAATACAAAAGGGATGAATCTTTGGTACTTTTAACGAGCCGAACAAAACAAGCGCTTGTTCTTTTTTTGTAATAAACCCTCAAGTCCAAAAAGATTAAAATCTAATAGAGGGATAGAACTTCCGGTCCCTTTAACAAGCTAGAGAGGCCAATCGCTTGGCAGTCTTTTCATATTTTATGAGCCAGTTGAAAAGAGCTTAAAGGAGACTCGTTTTTTGAGGAACGAGTGATAAATTCAGGTAGCAGCTGATTCCAGGTAAGGTTTGGAATTTTCTAGTCATGGCAGTGTCACAAGGATGGCTAGTAGGATCACTCTTCGCAGTTGTTCCTCAAAAAGTGTAAACAATCAAATGGAGGTGAATGATCGGCCAAAACAAGTGGAGGTGATGATGAGAACACGACCAAGGCTTCAAAAGGCTGATGGTAATACATTCACAATGGTTATTTACCGGAAATTGGTTCATTTTTTAATGAGCTTAAACTCTGGGGGAACATTTGCTCATTGCTTATGTTTATTTTTTAACGATCTTGAATTCCGCGTTAAAACTGCTCAATTAATCTAGTCGTATAATAAGGATGTCTCATATATAAAAACAACATTATTTCAAAGCTTTGCCCCACATCCTTTCTTTATGCAAGTTAGGAAACAACCAATCCTACGAGTTTAAATGGTTAGAGGACCTATAAATTTAAAAAATAAATGGTCACTCTTCACTTGCATGCCAAAAGGTTTGCATGCCCCCAGGTATAGCGAAGTAGAGTTTCCAGGTTACCCCTCAATTTGCAAACAAAACATTTGTTTTATCGGGAAAGGCCTACCTTTTCAAGTTACCCCTCAATTTGCAGACAAAACATTTATGTTATCGGGAAAGGCCTACCTTAATAGAGGTACCTTATTCCGGTCTAATCCCATTTTCCAAAATGGACGGGTGTGTCAGGCCAGTCATATACTTTCCGCTGAAACTTACCTTATACCCAAGGTTTTCCTGTCGAAACAGGCCAGGGTGCATGCCCCCTGGGTTTCCTTCATATCCTTTGAATCACTCACGCTCATCAGGAGGACGGACTGGGGATTGATGAGACATTCCTTGCGTGAAAAGACCATTAAAGGATGGTATATGACTATTTTCTATGTGTGAACCGGGGAATGAAAGCTAGTCTATGAGCTTGACCACTCTTCCTTCGTGCAGAAAACACATTACTATAAAGAGTGAGGAGACAATGGATCCCATGCAATAAATATAGTCTTTTCCAAGGAGTAGATTATAATCCAGGGGTCCCTGGACTACCATTACGTTCATGTGAACGATTTTCCTTCTCAAAGTTATCGGCACATTGGGAAGGATCCCTACCGGTCGACTGGTTCCTTTGTCAAAGCCTGTTAGATTTCGCATCTCAAGCAAAAGCGATGGTGAACCAAGCAATTTCCAAGCAGTTGAGGAAAGGATACTCACAGAATCCCCTTCATCTATGATGGTATCATCCATGACCATTCTATATATTTGAGCAATGATTCGAAATGGTACACTAGCCAGTAAGCAGGGTTTGCCTAGTAGATTCCAATCGAAGGAAACAACTAGGTTGCTTGGATGTGGGACCGAATAGACGGCTGGGTATGACTCTGGTGAACTTCCTTCCTGCGGTAAAGGAACGGGAAGATTGCCCCCATGTTCATCTGAGTCTGTGATTACGAAAAGAATTTGGACGATGTCATCCTTGTTCTCTTCAATGACTGTATCATCTGAAGATGGACCTCTGAAGGCAAGACCAGGTCAACTGCCGCCTCGACCTTTTGACTTTCGTCTAGTGTGGATTCAGATGGTTTATCTTCAATGATAGATGCTTCGGCCGAACACAAGGGTGTGTCAACGGGATTTTCAACTAGTGACGGACTTGGCAAGAGTTTCTTATATCCCAGAGGAAGTTGTAACGGTGAAACTGGACAGTCGTCCAAAACTCTTTTAGCCTCATCTAAGAAGGGACAATGGTGGATGGTGTGATTGCCTTCACGAAATTTAAAAGGAAATTTACATCTTCCTTTTTGTCCAGGGGCTTCACTTTCACTAGTTGGCGGTGTACCTTCAACATGATCATCAGAGGTTGACGACACCGGATTGTGCAAACGGGGAGACCAGTCCCTTAATATCCGAGGGATGCAAGGACAATCTCGATGATAGTGGTCTCCTTTGCAAATGACACATGGCAATTTAGGCCTGGTCGGTGCAGTGTGTGGAATTTCACTAGACGATGCTTGGTTTCCCCTTTTCGCCTTTGGCTCCTTCTTCTTCTC
Source organism: Pinus tabuliformis (assembly GCA_031772625.1). Taxonomy (NCBI): domain Eukaryota; kingdom Viridiplantae; phylum Streptophyta; class Pinopsida; order Pinales; family Pinaceae; genus Pinus; species Pinus tabuliformis. The sequence goes on along the minus strand of CM062816.1, from coordinate 1,127,448,034 downwards.
TTTCTTCTTCTTCTCCTTCTTCTTCTCGGTTACTTGATTTTTGGCCTTACCAGCTTCATCAAGCGAAGAGGAAGGAGGAGAGGAAGAATTGGATGAAGTAGAGGGTTGGGGGGTAACTTTGGTATCATTTAGTTGCTAACTTGATTGTTCAGGAATCACGGGGTTCTGAACAACAGAAGTTGAGAAGAGCCATACGGGCAAACCAATTTTCAATCCCAGAAGCGACAATGTGGCCATATGGGGCGCACCAACATCTCCCCAAGAGGAGAAGGGACTAGGATTTCCCCCAAGGGGAACTCCTTGGTTGGTGGGCTCCATTCTTCTCAACCTAAGACCAACGTAGGAAAGGTGATATTTATTCCGTTTGAAATAAGTTTTAGACGCTTTGACACAACTTGTTTTTTCAATTTTTAAGAGTTGAGAAAAAACAAAAGATGACTCTAGTCGCCTTCGATTTTTAATGAGCCTGAAGTGACAAGTGCTCAGATGGACCTTTTCCTTTAAGGAGTCTGAAAAGGAATGAAAGGGACTGCTCTGGAAATCTAGAAAGAGGGATTACCAAACCAATTACAAAACTGGAGAATACTTTTTATGGTACGACAGTCAATCTTCCCGAATGCTATGTTCAGTGCATTGTGATCGATAGGGCGACAGACACGGCTTCCTATGGATAAAGGATAAAGCCTATTGTTGTCTCCCAATATATACTCGATGGTACTTGGGAGCACAAGTCTTTACTGGCACTTATTGTCTCAAGGTGGAGGAATCACCCAACCAACAATGAGAACAATAGTTACCAGGCTTTACGACGCTGAAATACGTCTCTAGCCTAGACTTCTAGTTGTTGTGCGTTAGGTTCCAGAGCGTTTTTAGATTCATTAAATTTATTTTACAGTTGATCTTGCTTAAGAAATATTCCTTTTAGGTTCACCGCGTGATGTAGATGTACAATTCCTAAAATGCAATCTAAGATGATAAACACTCGTTTAATCTTCTTTTTGCAATGAAAATCCTAGCTACTAAGGAAAGAGAGATGGCATTCTTTCAACATAGAGCAGAGAGCACACACTATATGCACTGTCCTAAACCAAACCAACAAACAGTCTAAATGCAAATGCATGTGCATGTATTTGTTTTCAGCCTTCTTAATGTGTGAATGATAAAAAGAAAGCTAAGCGTAAATCTGAATTATTTTTCAAAGCGATGTTACTAACAAGTTTCTTTTCAATACAAAATGAGGACAATGACGACACTTTGTGATTTGGAAATGAAAACTTGCTTTCGACACTTGAAAAACTACTAATTCAAATAAAATACAATAGTAACAGTGTAATCAACTATCAAGAACAATCAAATTCTCTTCTATGACTGAAAACGACACTTGCGACACTTTCAAATCAAGAAATGACAGTACGATTACGCTACTTCTTTGTAAAAGAGAACTGAAAATGGCTCAAAATACATAAAAACATTTACAGTCCTTTGCACAATAGAGGCAAAATAATGGCAAGGAAGGGGGTTTCAACAGAGGTGTACTGACTACAGGTAGCAAAACTCTTGAATAGAGCTGAAAAGAGTGAATACAGAAACCAAATATAGGAGCAGGAAAGGCCTTGTCTTATCAGTGCACCTGTAACACAGTGAACTGGAGATGCAGCGCACCTACTACACTCGGGAAGTGCGATGCATCTATAATTCACAGAAGAGACAGTGCGCTGGACTAGGGATGAGACTTTAACTGGGTTCCAGGTCATAGTTTGCAGCTCAGTTCAGGGATTTAGGCTGAGCAAGTGGTAATCAGTAAATCAATCACAGGGGTAGATCTAAAGAGGTTACTAGAGCCACCACGAGGGCAATTTAAAATTTTGTAAATCAATTGTTCAGTTCATAAACAAAACCCAGAGATAGACTGAAGTAGCATTGATCTACTTTGCGCTTGTATAGCAAATGTAGTTCGAAGGCTAGCTAGCTTGACTTCAGGATCCATCTGTAAGTTTATAAAGCAAACAAATGTAGATAAACAAACAATCTATTCGCTCCCCAGTGGAGTCGCCATTTTGTTATCGGGAAAACTAGTGTCTATGGAGAGCTGCTAGTCCCACTAAGGCTGGTAGCTACCTTAGAAACAAACAAACTAAAACTACTTTTGTTTTCCTTTATGAGAAATAGATAAGAGGGGAATAAGGAGACCAACCTCTGTCTTGCGCTTTGTTCCTTGCTCGGTTCCTCTCCCTTCTAATAGATCTTTGCTACTCGCTTCCTTTTCTACCCAGCTTCACAAAGCACCTGTAGAATCAAAGTAGCACAACACTATCCAAGAACATAGGTCTATTATCATAAACAATATAGGACTAGATATATATTGACCACACAAATGCACATAACATCAATCATACAAGAATGTGGAGGAAAACTTGAGTAGCTTTATTGATAATCAAGAAAGAGCAAAGAGGATTACAACCAATTGTTCTGACCCAACATCATCCTCTCAATAGGAAAGCCCTTCTTCACCTCATGAAAAGCTTATATCACCCAACACTATGATATTGCACCAAGAAACCAGCAGCACCTCCTTACAACATACAAAATTCCAACCTCTAGATCTCTAGGATGAGGGATCCATATATAGATGTTTGCAAGGGGGGTGAGTCAGCATTTGAGAGTTGATTAGTGTCCTCTATCTAATAGTTCTTGATTCCACTTGGAGATTGATGATCTCTTACTCATCCCTGGGCAAATGCAGAGAGGCAAGTGTCACATGAGAAGTTTCTAGAAGATTCCATGATCCTCCACCTTGCAGATTGACCCTGCCATTTGTCCACTCTCGCCCATCGCACCCCATAGAAGGGATTTTCAAGATGCATCACACCTACTGTGTGTACTTAGGTGGGATGCAACGCACTTTGACCATGGAGCAGGTGAGATGGTCCAGTTTTGACCATTTTTGAGCAGTTTTTCATGGAGAACTTCTGGGAGAAGATGTAATTAGTCGACCTTGTTCTTTTAAAGGTTGGAACAACACTTTTAGGGACTTAAGAGCCCTTGGTTTATGGACATTTATGATTGGGGTTGTAGTGCCCAAAAATGTCTATAACATGTAGGTGAGAAGTTATCTTCTGAACAGTGTCCCAAGACATAAGAAGAGGAAGAGGACATGTCCCATGTTCCATATGCACATGCAGTCGATAGCCTGATGTATCCTATGGTTTGTACTAGAACATAAATTGCACATGTAGTGGGGGTATTGAGCAGGTTTGTGTCAAAACCATGAAAGGAGCATTTGACAACAGTGAAGTGGGCTTTCAGATATTTGTGTGGCACTAGTGATTATGGTTTGTGCTACCAAGGAAGACCAGGATTGGGTAGAGTTTTGGATATTCGTGGCTTTGTTGATGCAGACTGGGTTGTAGATCTGGATCAGGGAAGATCTACAAGTGGGTATGTGTTTAACCTATTTGGAGGTGCAGTTAGCTGGATGAGTAAGAAACAATCTATAGTGGCATTATCAACTACAGAGGTAGAATACATGGCAGCCACTCATGCAAGAAAGAAAGTAGTTTGGTTGCGGAGATTGTGTTCAAGTATGGGGTTAGTACTGGGAGCTATAAGGATAGACTATGACAGCTAAGGTGCAATTTTCTTAGCAAATAACCCTACTTATCATTCAAAGATGAAGCACATTGATGTCCAGTATCACTTTGTGAGGGATATGATACAAGACAAAAAGGTGTTGCTGGTAAAGGTGGACACTTTGAAGAAATACTATAGATGCATTGACAAAATCTGTGAGCTCTAAGAAGTTCTCTTGGTGTAGAGAAACAATGGGCATTTCAAGGCTGGATAAATGAGTAAGCTCTCTTGTGGCCCCGTATGGAATGAAAACAACATGTGGGAGAATGTTGGGTTGTGTTATATTATTTCCATGACTAGCCCACATTGTTAACCGGGAGATTAGAGGGGGGGGCAGAGGTCCCCCTTCGTTGCACCGATTGCATAGCGAGGGGTTCATTAGGGGGTTTGAGGGGGGTGGGTAGCCCCCCTCAATAGGGTCTAGGGTGCTACCCCAAGGAAAAGTTTTTTGGACCCTATATTAGGTTGGACTGACCTACCTATGGTTTTGTGCATAGTTTTCGCACATGGTTTTGGACACGATGGTTTTCGGTCCATGGTTTTGGATGTGATAGTTTTCGTTCCATGGTTTTGGATGCGATGGTTTTCGGTCCATGGTATTGGATTCTTTGGCATGTATAAATATGTGTTGTAACAATGAAATGAACATAATAAAAAATCAAGATGGTAGTCCTGGTTTTGGGATCTAGGGGTAAATCTCTGTGTATATGTGTTTTATGTGTTATGCCATCACATTGTTTATTTTATGTGTTTTAGAATTCGTATGCATGTAATTTCTATATGTTGTTAAAACCTACATTTGGTAGTTCTTTGAATTAGGGCTCTGATACCATCTGTCATGCCCCCAATCCTTTTTTCGTTAATTGTCAAACGTGTGGCATCGGCTAAACACTTAAATTTTTCCTCTTTAACATGTTTCCCAAACTACACCTAACATTCATATTATTTATCATGATAAAACATTAATGTGTGGAAATACATTAATAAACACATAACCATCAAGAGACGCAGTCCAATGATCTACAATTAAGAATTATTATCAAATTTTGTTTTATTACAAGTTAACAGGAGAAGATCTCAACTGGCATTTTTACACAGGCAAAAATCATTGTCATGCAGCTCAGCTGGTTCATCGACCCAACCGTTGCACTGTTCATCATTGCACAACACCCAACTCGGTGTTTCACCCTAACACCCTTTGTTCTCCATATCATTTCTTTCACCAAATGACTCGTCGTTCAATTTTTGGCACAAATTGTCGCGTCCACAGCTCATTGTTTACCCCTGCAGGAGTCACCTCCCATGACCTTCATTTCGGGCTGCATGACTCTACCACACCGTAGTGTGTCATTCACCTCTGCCCAAATTTCCATTCTGCAGCTCATTACACAGTTCGGCGGGTGTCCAACACTGAGTCACCGCACCCAAGTCTCTGCGCTCACCGTCGTCATTCGTCGTTTGCCTGGTGGTGCGACCTGTGGGTCGTCTGCCAAGTCTGCCCGCTCTCCAAACACCACTCGCCCATTTTTCATTTCAAGTTCACTGCCCGTCGTGTGGGCTCATCCCAACTCGTCGCTAAGGGCAACTCACACCCACACTATAGAGCCAACCTCTTAACCATGAGATGATCCACTTGTTCGACGTTGATTTCCACCAATGCCTTTGATAACTTATACGGCAGCTCACCTAAGTGGGGGGCTTCGTTCGATGGCCAAGCTAACCCAACTTTTTACTTTTCACCATGTTAGTTCATTGGCTTTGGTGTGGGGCACCCACCCAAGGGACTTTCCACCCATATAAGTCCATGCACCCATGACACTTAGCCATTTTTTGAATGACCCATCACATGTCAACTCACTCGCTCACCCAGCCAAATCGTCACCCCATTTAGCCTTGTGCCCAACTCGTCGTTTCGTCTGCCCGGGCCATTGTCCACCCATCGCAAACTCTCTCTCAAATTTCGGTTAAACAAGCCAAGAGGGTACACCTATTTCGCCCAACTGTGCCAATGACTCATGGGCATTACATTCTCCCCCACCTAAAGTCATTATCGTCCTTAGCAATCCGACTATCCATTGCAACTTCCTATCATACTTTGCAATCTTCTTCTTCCAAATTGTGAGTCCTCCATTTACCAACTATTCTCATCTAGTGCATCCTTCTATCTAATGAGAAATTCCCATCTCATGTTACTCCCATGTCTTGTCATTTGAAGATCCAAAATCTTCTCCAACACAAGATTTGATATGTCAACAATCATGGCTGGTCCCCTCAGTGGATCCACCCTGTCTAGATGTTTTGCATCAAGTCGACACTTCCTCAACTGATTGATATGGAAAACAAGTTGTCTCATATGCATGTGTCATGGAAGCTCCACCTCATAGGGAAACTCCCCCACTCTTTTCTTCACTCAAAATGGTCCTTCATACCTCCTCGTCAAAGATCTTGTAGTCCCCTTAGGTGACTGAAACTAATCTCCGGTGATCTTGAGAAAAAAAATATCTCCCACACTAAAGTGTGCATCTCGCCTGTCCTTATATGCCCATTTCTCCATCCTCCTTATAGCTTCATGCAAGCACAACCGTGCTAACTCAAAAGTCTCATCCCAAGCCTTCATGGACTTCTTCTCATGAGGACTCATCAAGAAACCTTTTGTCACTACAGTGTGCGGAGCGACTCGAAACTACCCATTTACCAACTCAAATGGAGTATACCCTATCACAAAAATCTTCTGCATGTTGTAGCTGAATTGAGCTACATCCAAGAGTTCAGGCCAATTCTTCTTATCAGTCATCACACAATGTCTCAAGTAGTTCTCCAACAATGCATTGATTCGTTCAGTTTTCCCATCTGTCTGTGGATGGTAACTTGAACTCATCAACAATTCTATTCCAACTATCTTGAACAATGTGGTCAAAAATCTTCCTGTGAATCATGGATCTCGGTCCGACACAATGCTCAATGGAATTCCCCAATACTTCAATATATTCTTGAAGAACAACTCCATAGTCCTCTTGGCTCTAAAAGGTATCTTTGTTGGAACAAAAACAACATACCTGGAAAAACAATCGACCATTACCATGATCCCATTATACCCCTGTACCTATAGTAACTAAGTGATGAAGTCCATTGAGACACTTATCCATGGTCTCTCTAGAATTGGTAAAGGTTGCAACAATCCTCCCTACCTCTGAGTGTCTGATTTGTCCTACTAACAAATGATGCACGTATGTACATACTCCTCTACATCCTCCCTCATCTTTTCCAAAAATAATCCTCTCTCAAATAATTTCAAAGAATGACACTGCCCTGGGTGGCTAGCCCATGGAGAATCTTGGCATTCTTTCAAAAGGTGCCTCCTAAGCCTAGATGACTTTGGAACATAGAGTCAGTTCCCAAAGACTAAGAGTCTGTCTTGGAGAAAAAACTTTTGTGTCTTCCCCTCCTTTATCTGCTTCACTATATTATGTGCTTGAGTATCAGTCTCAATGCTCTCCTTGATATTATTTTGCACATATTTTTTCATCTTTACTCGACTCCTAATTCATGCTTCCCAGTCTTCCTCCCCCTCCAATGCTGCTAGCTATCCCTTCCTATTAAGGGAATCTGCAACTGCATTGAGTCTACTCAGTTGGTACTCAATAGTCATGTCGAACTCTGCCAAGAAGCCCTGTCAATGAGCTTGCTTCGCTGAGAGCTTTGGTTGTGATGAAAAATAACTTATTGCAATTTTGTCAGTTTTGACAATAAAAGGCTTCCCAATTAGGTAATGTCTCTATACAAATAATGGATGATCACAATCATCTCCTTCTCATGAACCAGATACCTCCATTCTCTATCCTGCAACTTTCGACTCTCATACGCCACTGAATGCCCATCGTACATAAGAACCCCTCCTATAGCAAATCTGAAGCATCTATGTGTACCTCAATGGTTGTTCAAAGTCTGGTAACTTCAGTATTAGTGCTAAAACCATCCTCTTCTATAAATCATCAAATTCCAATTGACATTTCTCCGTCCAACTCCATCGCTTGTCCTTCTTTAGAAGGTCTGTCAGTGATGATGTTACTTTGGAATACCCCTCGACAAACTTTTGTTGGTAGTTGGTCATGCCCAAAAACACCCTCATATCATGGAAATTCTTTGGTTCAACCCAATCCTCTATCGCCTTCACCCTGTCCGACTCCATCCGTATGTACTCTTGACCCACGATGTGTCCAAGGAATGAAATCTCAGTTTGGGAAAACACATAGTTCGACTTCTTCAAGTACAACTGACTCTTTTGTAGCGCCTCAAACACCAAACCTAAGTGCCTCTTATGATCCTCCATTTTATCACTGTACAACACGATGTCATCCAAGTACACCACCATAAATGAATCCAAGTATGGACGTAGTACATCATTCATCAAAGTGAAAAATGTAGTAAGAGCATTGCACAACCTGAATGGCATGACAAGGAATTCAAAGCTTCCATACCCTATCATGATCATGGTCTTCCTCTCATCTCCTGCTGCTATTCGCACCTAATAGTACACATGCCTCAAATCAAGCTTTGAAAACACTCCGGCTTTCACAAGATTATCGAGGCAATCTACAGCTAATGGAAAAGGGTGTTTGTTCTTTATCATTTTCTCATTAAGAGCATGATAATCATAGCACATCCATAGCTCATTTGTATCTTTCTTCTGCTGGAACAATACTTGAGCTCCATAGGGGCACCTTGAAGGTCTGATGAAACCTGCATCATTTAACTCCTTTATCTGTCATTTCAACTCCTTGAATTCTGGTCATGAAAACTGATAAGGAGCTTTTGCTAGAGGTTGTTTCCCTAGCTCTAGCTCAATGATATGGTCCACGGCACGCCTTGGTGGAAGCTTCTCTGGTAGCTCACCTGGCATCAAATTTGCATACTTGGCCAGCACCTCGGAAATCTCATCTGGAACAGGCATCCCCACTCCATCATCGCTATCAACCTCTCCAATAACTATCGCATATGTCTCTACATCTGACTCCCACATAGCCTTCTCTAAACACGGTGAAGAAACATGTTCCACCTTGACTTCCTTCCTATGCTTATGAGTAGGCAAAGTCCAAGTCTATGATCCTCCAATCAACATAACCTGATCGCAGAAGGGGACAATAACTACTCTATTACCCTTCATGAAATCTTGCCCCAATATCACATCAAAATTGTTCATCTCCATCACCGTGAAGTCCAATAAACCTTGCCCCTCTTTGATTTGCACTGGCACCTCATATGTCAATCCTGCCACTCTAGCTCTTGAGTTCACCACCTTGACTTCCACATCTAATGGAAAACTCTGGTGTCCAACTTCTTTTTCTAGCCATGTCGTCATGAAGTTGTGTGTGGCCCCCATGTCCACCAGTTCCTGGATGGTCTTGCCATGAACCACCAAGTCCAAGAAACCCAAACTATGAATCCACTATTTCCTACACAGAATTTTAGACAGAATACATACATGGTCTCTGCAATTTTCTCTGATACCATCTGTCACACCCCAATTCTTTTTTTGTGAATTTTCCAATGTGTGGAATCGGCCAAACACTTAACTTTTTCCTTCATTAACATGTTTCCCGAACTACGCCTAACATTCATCTTATTTATCATGTTAAAACATTAATGTGTGGAAATACATTAATAAACACATAACCAACAAAAAACACAGTCCAATGATATGCAAGTAAGAATTATTATCAAATTCTATTTTATTACAAGTGACTGAGAGAAGATCTCAACTGAATTTTTTACACTTAGGCAAAAATCACTGTCGTGTAGCTCGGCTGGTTCATCGACTTGGCCGCTGCACCGTTCAGCCTTGCACGACACCCAACTCGATGTTTCACCTAAATTTCCTTCGTTCTCCCTATCATTTCATTCACCAAATGACTTGTTGTTTAGCTTTTTTCATGACTCACATCACTCACAGCTCTTCATTTACCCCTACATGAGTCATTGCTCGCAACCTTCGTTTCAAGTTGCACAACTCCACTACATTATAGTCCGTCGACCACTGCTGCCCAAACCGCCATTTTGCAGCTCGTCGCACAGTTCATCGGGCACCCAACACTAGTTTTTCGTAGCCAAGTCTCTGCACTCACCATCGTCATTCGTCGTTCACCCATCAGTGTGACCTACGACTCGTCTGCCAAGTCTACCCACCCTTCAAACACCGCTCGCCCATTTTGCGTTTCGACTTTACCGCCCATCGTGCGAGCTCATCTTAGCTCACCACTAAGGGCAGCTTGCACCCAAACCACAGAGCCAACCTCTTAACTATGAGATGATCCACTTTTTCGATGTTGATTTCCACCAATGCCTTTGATAACTCATACAGTTGCTCACCTAAGTCGGGGGCTTCGACCGATGGCCAAGTCGACCCAACTTTCAACTTTTCACCATGTTAGCTCGTCAGCTTTGGTGTGGGGCGCCCACCCCTGGGATCTCCCACCCATATAAGTCCATTCACCCAAGACACTTAGCCATTTTTCGAATGACCCATCGTGTGTCAACTCGCCCACTCACCCAGCCAATTCGTCACCCCATTCAGGTGCATGCCCAACTCGCTGTTCCATCCACCCGACTCGTCGCTCACCCATCGTGCGCCCGTCGCTGACTCTCACCCAAAGTTTGGTTAAAAGTTCCCAGAGGGCACACCTGTTCTTCCCGACCATGCCAATGACTTATGGGAGTTACATTCTCCTCGACCTAAAGTCATTGTCGTCATTAGAAATCTAGCTATCGGTCACAACTTCCTGTCATAATTTGCAATCTTCTTTTTCCACCTCGACAATGAGTCCTCTGTTTCCAATCTATCCTCCTTTGGTGCATCCTTCCATCTAATGAGGATTTCGCGTCTCATGTTAGTTCCAAGTCTTGTCTTTCGAAGGTCCAAAATCCGTATGGAGTCACTCTTCCATCCAAAATCTTCTCGAACACAACATTTGGTCTGTCAACAATCATGGTTGGTCCCCTCGATGGCTCCACCCTGTCTGGATGTTCTACACCAAGTCAACACTTCTTCAAATAATTGATATGGAAAATAGGATGTCTCATGTGCATGTGGCATGGAATCTCCTGCTCATAGGCAACCTCCCCCACTTTCTTCACTCAAAATGGTCCTTCATACCTCCTCGTCAAAGATCTCGCAGTCCCCTTAGGTGGCTGAAACTGATCTCCAGTGATCTTGAGAAAAACTATATCTCCCACACTAAAGTGTGCATCCCACTTGTCCTTATCTACCTGTTTCTTCATCCTCCTTGTAGCTCCGTGCAAGTGAGACCATGCTAACTCCAAAGTCTCATCCCAAGCCTTCATGAACTTCTTTGCATGAGGACTCCTCAAGAAACCTCCTGTCACTATAGTGTGTGGAGCGACTGGAAACTGCCCATTTACCAACTCAAATGGACTACACCCTGTCATAGAACTCTTCTGCATGTTGTAGCTAAATTGAGCTACATCTAAGGGTTCAGGCCAATTCTTCTGATCAACCATCACATAATGTCTCAATTAGTTCTCCAGCAATGCGTTGATTCGATTAGTCTACCCATCTGTCTACAGATGGTAACTTGAAGACATCGACAATTCTGTCCCAAATAGCTTGAACAATGTGGTCCAAAATCTCCCTGTAAATCGTGGATCTCGGTCCGACAAAATGCTCAATGGCATTCCCCAATACTTCACTATGTTCTTGAAGAACAACTCCGCAGTCCTCTCGGTTCTACAAGGTATCTTTTTTGGAACAAAGACAACATGGAAAAATGATTGACCACATCCATGATCCCATTATACCCCTGTACCTATGGTAATTGAGTGATGAAGTCCATCGAGACACTCATCCATGGTCTCTTTGGAATCAGTAAAGGTTGCAACAATCCTCCCTACCTCTGAGTGTCTGATTTTTCCTACTGACAAATGATGCATGTATGTACATACTCCTCTACATCCTCCCTCATATTTTCCCAAAAGAATCCTCTCTCCAATAATACCAAAGAATGACGCTACCCTGGGTGGCCAACCCATGGAGAATCGTGGCATTCCTTCAAAAGGTTCCTGCTAAGCCCAGATGACTTTGGAACATAGTGTCAGTTCCCAAAGAACAAGAATCCATCTCAGAGAAAAAACTTTTGTGCCTTCCCCTCCTTTATCTACTTCACTATATTCTACACTTGAGTATCAGTCTCAATTCTCTCCTTAATCTTATTCTGCATCTCTTCTGTCATCTGTACTCGACTCCTACTTCATGCTGCCCAATCTTCCTCCCCCTCCAATGTTGTTAGTTGTTGCTTCCTACTAAGGGCATCTGCAACTACATTTAGTCTACCCGCTCGGTACTAAATAGTCATGTCGAACTCCACCAAGAAGTCCTGCCAACGAGCTTGCTTCGCTGAGAACTTTGGTTGTGATGCAAAATAACTTGCTTCAATATTGTCAGTCTTGACAACAAAAGGCTTCCCAATCAAGTAATTTCTGTTGGGTTGTGTTATATTCTTTCCACATAGTTAACAGGGGGTTTGAGGGGCACCCGTAACCCCACTTTATGGGGTCTGGGGCAGCGCCCCGGAAAATTTTGGTTTTGGACCCTATGTTAGGTTGGGTGGACCCACCTATGGTGTTGTGCATGATTTTTGCACATGTTTTTTGGACGCGATGGTTTTCAATCCATGGTATTGGATGCTTTGGCATGTATAAATATGTATTATAACATTGAACGGAACATAATGAAAAATCAAGTTGGTAGTCCTGATTTTGGGATCCAGGGGGAAATATATGTGTATATGTGTTTTATGTGTTCTGCTCTTGCATTATTTATTTTTTATGTTTTAGAATTCGTATGCAGGTAATTTTTGTACGGGATTAAAACCTACATTTGGTATCGGAGTAGATTTGGCTTCAAGGGTATGCCTTTATTGCTGAGGGGTTTCGCTCGGGCCTGTGGTAGACCCTGTTCAGTGGAAGATCTGCGAGATCAATTCTAGCAGTGAAAGAAGATGACGAGCAGTGGAAAGATAGAGATCAAGAAATTTAATGTTCAGAGTTTTGAGTTGTGGAAACTCAATATGAAGGATCTGTTGGTGGATAAATATCAGTGGATTCAGTAGATCCGGGTACTAAACCAATGGGAGTGTCCAATGAAGAATGGAAGAAGTTGGATTGGAAGGAAAAGAGCATAATACTATTGTGTGTCTCAGATTCGGTATTGTTGAATGTATCAGGGGAAGCTATAGCAAAGGCTTTGTGGGACAAGTTAGGGACTTTGTACCAATCTAAGTCTCTGGTGAATAAATTGTTCCTGCAGAAAAAGTTGTATAACCTGAGGATAAAAGATGAAGACTCAGTGACAGAGCATCTAAACATATTTAACACTGTGGTAAGTCAGTTAGCATATGTTGATATTAAAATTTTAGATGAAGATAAGTGCATCAGTTTGTTGTGTTCTCTACCATATTCGTGGGATAGTCTCGTTATTGTAATAGGTAGCAATGCAACTACCTTGCAATTTGATGAAATAGTCTCAGCCTTGCTGACGGAGGATATGAGACAGAAAAATATGGAGAACCAAAATGGTGATGCCTTTTCTATACAAGGATGGTCCCAGAACAAAAGCAAAAATAATTCATCAAGTGGGAGATCTAAATCTAGAGGGAGATCTAAATCTCCAGGAAAACCTGTAAAGGTGGTGTGCTGGAAATGTGGAAAGGAAGGCCACTTCAAAAGGGACTGTAAATATAAAGTTCCTGACAAAAGAAATGGATCTGATGAGGCTCCTTCTACAGAGGCGAAAAGCACCTCAGATGAAGTTGGGGATGTGTACTTGGCTTCTTCAAGTACACATGTAGATCATGAGGCATGGTTGATTGACTCAAGTGCATCCTTTCACTTCACTCCCCATTGAGAGTGGTTATGTGAGTATGAGAAATATGATGGTGGTGATGTCTTCTTGGGGGATGACAAGAAGGCTAGAATCATTGGTCGCAGAAAAGTAAAGTTGAAGTTGCAAGGTGGAAGGGTTAGGATGCTTCCAGGTGTTCTACGTATTCCTACATTAGCTAGAAATCTTATTTCTGTTAGTAAGCTGGATGATGCAGGTGTAAAAACAGTGTTCTAGAAGGATACCTGCAAGATAGTTTGGGGAGCACTGGTATTGATGCGGGGAGTTCGGATTAGAACTCTGTACAAGCTGAAAGGTAGCACTGTTATAAATGTGTGCCATAGTTATGTGGTTCCTAAAAGTGGAGCAGAAAATCTAGTGGTCTCTGGAGAGAAGACCATGTCGTGGCATCAAAGGCTTGGACATATTGGAGAAAAAGGCCTTTGGATACTTCATGGTAAAGGTATGGTAGAAGGTATGAGTAATAGCTCTCTGGATTTTGATTTTTGTGAAAATTGTGTATATGGGAAGCAGAATCGAGTGAGTTTCCCCTCTAGTGGTAAGTGGGCGAAACATATATTAGAGCTTGTGCACAATGATGTGTTTGGACCTGTGAAGGTTCCATCACTGGGTAAGTCTGTGTACTATGTATCATTTATATATGACTTCTCAAGGAATACATGGATATATTTCCTTAAGAAGAAATTTGAAGTCTTTGATAGGTTTAAAGAATTTAAGGCTCTAGTGGAAAACCAGACAAAGAAGAAGATAAAGGTGTCGAGGACAAGTAATCGTGGAGAGTTTTGCACTAAGGAATTTGAAGAACTACGAGAAGTGTGGTATAGCACGGTAAAAGACTACTCCATATACACCTCAGAAAAATGGAGTTGTAGAAAGAATGAACAAGACATTGATGGAAACGGCAAGAAGCATGCTCAGTGGTGCCGGGTTAGGACAGGAATTCTAGGCAGAGGCGGTGGATACTGCATGTTACCCGGTCAACAGGTCATCTTCATCAGTGTTGGAGGATAAGACTCCACAAGAGGTATGGACTGGTAAGAAACCCTCTCTTTCACATCTGAGGGTATTTGGATGTGATGCATATATACATGTTCCAAAGGAGAAAAGAACAAAGTTGGATAGTAAATCTGAAAAGTGCATCTTTATTGGGTATAAGGATGGTTTAAAGCGTTATAAGCTTTGGAACCCAGTAACAAGGAAGGTTATGTATAGCCAAGATGTGGTGTTTAGAGAGGTGAGATATGTTATTAAACATGAAGTCCAACCAAAAGAACTTGAGAAGATAGAGTTTGAGCTAAAGGAGGAAGAATCAGAATCTACAGCAAAGGAGGAATCAGAAGATGAAGAGCCACAAACTTCGACTATGAGAAGATCAGTTCGAGAAAGAAGGCAACCAGAAAGGTATAGTACATCTACTTTCTATTCAAATTTTTCTTTGTCTGTTACTGATGATGATCCCAGAACTGTGAAGGAAGCAGTGGATTCAGAGGATGGAAAGCTCTGGAAAGAGGCCATGGTTGATGAAATGGCATCTTTGCACAAAAATGAGGCTTGGGATCTGGTGGAGTTGTCGGCTATAAGGAAACCCATTGGTTGCAAATGGGTGTTCAAAAAGAAGACAAATGCAGAAGGAAAAGTGGAGAAATACAAAGCTCGGTTGGTAGAAAAATGTTATTCCTAGGCGTTGGGAATTGATTTTGGTGATATTTTTTCTCCTGTTGCCAAGGTAACTTCTATTAGATTACTTTTATCTGTTGCTGCTGCTTTTGATTTTGAGGTAAAACAGATGGATGTGAAGATAGAATTTCTTCACGGGGATCTGAAAGAGGAGATCTACATGAAGCAACATGAAGGCTTTGCGATGAAGGGTAAGAAAGAACTGGTCTGTAAGTTAAAGAAGTCTCTATATGGGTTAAAATAGTCACCAAGGTTGTGGAATCAAAAATTTGATACATTTATACGGGGACTTGGCTTCACCAGAAGAAAAGCAGATCATTGTGTGTATTTTAAATTAATTAGTGACCATGTTATTTATCTAGTCTTGTATGTGGATGATATGTTATTGGTTGGAAATGACAAAGAAGTTATCCAAGATTTGAATACCGAATTGTCCTCCAAATTCGACATGAAAGTTCTTGGTGCTACAAACTATATTTTGGGCATGGAAATTAAAAGAGATTGGGCAAAGAGGAAGCTCTGATTAAACCAGAGGAAGTATGTCGAGACAATATTGCAGAGGTTTAATATGCAGGATAGTAAACTGGTGAAGGTTCCTATTCTTGTAGGTGTGAGGTTATCTGTTGAACAGTGTCCCAAGACACAAGAAGAGGAAGAGGACATGTCCCATGTTCCATATGCAAGTGCAATCGGTAGCCTGATGTATGAAATGGTATGTACTAGACCAGACATTGCACATGCAATGGGAGTATTGAGCAGGTTTATGTCAAAACCAGGGAAGGAGCACTGGACAACAGTGAAGCGGGTTTTCAGGTATTTGCGTGGCACTAGTGATTATGGTTTGTGATACCAAGGAAGACCAAGATTGGAAAAAGTGTTGGATATTCATGGATTTGTTGACGTATACTGGGCTGGAGATCTGGATCAGAGAAGATCTACAAGTGGGTATGTGTTTAACCTATTTGGAGGTGCAGTCAGTTGGATCAGTAAGAAACAATCTGTAGTGGCACTATCAACTTCAGAGCTAGAATACATGACAGCCACTCATGCAAGTAAGGAAGCAGTTTGGTTGCAAAGATTGTGTTCAAGTATGGGGTTAGTACATGGAGCTATAAGGATAAACTGTGATAGCCAAATTGCAATTTTCTTGGCAAAGAACCCCGCATATCATTCAAAGACAAAACACATTGATGTTCAGTATCACTTTGTGAGGAATATGATAGAAGACAAAAAGGTGTTGCTGGTAAAGGTGAACACTTTGAAGAATACTACAGATGCATTGACAAAATATGTGAGCTCTAATAAGTTCTCTTGGTGTAGAGAGACAATGGGCATTTCAGGGCTGGAAAAATGACTAAGCTCTCTTGTGCCCCCCTGTGGAAAGAAAAAAATAAGTGGGAGAATGTTGGGTTGTGTTATATTCTTTCCACATAGTTAACAGGGGGTTTGAGGGTCACCTGTAACCCCACTATATGGGGTCTGGGGTAGCGCCCTGAAAATTTTTGGTTTTGTACCCTATGTTAGGTTGGGTGGACCCACCTATGGTTTTGTGCATGATTTTCGCACATGTTTTTTTGACGCGATGGTTTTTGGTCCATGGTATTGGATGCGATGGATTTCGGTCCATGGTATTGGATTCTTCGAAATGTATAAATATGTATTATAACATTGAAAGGAACATAATGAAAAATAAAGCTGGTTGTCCCGATTTTGGGATCTAGGGGAAAATGTCTATGTATATGTGTTTTATGTGTTCTACTCTCGCATTATTTATTTTCTATGTTTTAGAATTCGTATGTAGGTAATTTCTATACAAGGTTAAGACCTACAATGCCTCCATACCTGCAAACAATAGATGATCGTGGTCATCTCCTTCTCATGAACCCGCTACCTCTGTTCTCTATCCTGGAACTTTCGACTCTCATACGCCACTAGATGCCCATCCTACATAAGAACCCCTCCTATGGTAAAATCTGAAGCATCTATGTATACCTCAAATGGTCACTAGAAGTCCAGTAACTTCAGTATTGGTGCTGAAACCATCCTCTTCTTTAAATCATAAAATGCCAATTGACATTTCTCTGTCCAACTCCATCGCTTTTCCTTCTCTAGAAGGTCTATCAGTGACGATGTTGCTTTGGAATACCCCTCTACGAACTTCCGTTGGTAGTTGGTCATGCCCAAAACCACCCTCATATCATGGAAATTCTTTGATTCAACCCAATCCTTTGTTGCCTTCACCCTGTTCGGCTCCATCCCTATGTACCCTTGACCCATGATGTGTCCAAGGAATGAAATCTCGGTTTGGGAAAACACACACTTCAACTTCTTCAAGTACAACTGACTCTTCTGCAGTGCCTTGAAAACCAAATCCAAGTGCCTCTTACGATCCTCCATGTTATCACGATACACCACGATGTCATCCAAGTACACCACCACAAACAAATCCAAGTATGGACGTAGTACATCATTCATCAAAGTGAAAAACGTAGCAGGAGCATTGCACAACCTAAATGGCATGACAAAGAATTCAAAGCTTCCATACCTTGTCATGATCATGGTCTTCCTCTCATCTCCTTCCGCTATCTGCACCTAATAGTACCCATGCCTCAAATCGAGCTTGGAAAACACTCGGGCTTTCACAAGCTTATTGAAGCAATTTGCAACTAATGGAAAAGGGTATCTGTTCTTTATCGTTTGCTTTTTAAGAGAATGATAATCACATAACATCCTGTTATAGACATTTTTGTGCCTTACAGCATGAAGCATGAAATGTCCATAATCTAAGGGATCCAAAGTCCCTAAACATCTTGTTCCTACCCCTAGAGGAACAAGGTCAGCAAACCACATCATTGAATAACAGTTCTCCATCTAAAAACACTCAAAAACAAGGCAATTCTGGATCATGTCAACTGCTCCACTGAGCATCTGCGTTGAATGTCAACTGCTCCACTGTCTACCTGCGCTGAATGTCAACTGCAAAGAAGGCTACCTGCGCTGAGAAAATTGGGACATGTGGCACAGTCATTCCTCAAGGTGCCAATGCCCAGGAAGCTTCCAAAATGACACTTGGATCAGGGAATTCGACTGGTGATGAGTAAGAGGGTCTAGATCTCCAAGTGGAAGCAAGAACCTCCAAGTGGACTCAAGAACTGAAGAATAACTGAAGTGAGAGAGGACACTAGTCAGCTTCATGCCAGCCTCAAGCTGACTCATCCTTTCTCCAAAACTCCTATATATAGATCTCTCTCATGAGGTCTGAGGAGGCTGGAATCTTGTGAATGTAAAGAATTGCTGTTGGTTTGGGTATAGAACTATTGGGTGATTTGCTTTGAAGGAGGTGAAGAGGAGATTTCTTTCTACTGGGGAGTGATGCTGGATTGGGCCTCTTATGGTTGTATCACTTCCTGAACTTTACTTCTTCCATTAATAAAGCATTTGAGGTTCTTCTATATGCATGTGTTTCAATGGTGTATTGTTATACTTGTGTATTTGATTTATTCTAATCCTTGAATCAATTATGAATGTATGCTTCTTGTAGTTTCCCTCTCTTGCCATTTTGCAGGATCTTGGTGTAGCTGGGCCAGTGAAAGAGCAAGGAGCTGGGAGCAAGCAGCAAGGAGAGAAGATTGGATCAATCATTAGCGAAAGACATCGGTTAGTGGATCTCTTTCTCTCTTATTTTACTTTCATAAAGAAGAAATCTTAGATAGCTTTGCTTTGATTGTTGCTGAGGTACTATAACCCTTAGAGTGGGATAGGGTCATTCCGTATTGGATACTTTTCCCAACAACAAATTGGCGAATCTGCTGGGGATCGTATCTTGTTGGTTTTTTGTGTTTTTTCTATTCATTTCCTAAACACAGGGAGTACCGAATCGAACTGCATTTGGATCTTTCAAATGCAAAGTAGAGGGCAGCTACTCTAGCTCAGTTTCTGGGCATGTTTATGATTTGAAGAGCTGATCCACACGGACTCTGAATAGCCCTTAGTGATAGCTTTTCATCCTCCTTTTCATCCTTTAGTGTGTACTTGATTGATAGCTTCTAATTTGGCCAAAAACTGTTGATTTTTGAGCAATCTGTAACCCGGAAACTGAGAAAAACGAGAGTTTCTCTCTTCATTGCAGGCACTGTGAAGGCATTCTGCATTTCATCGCAGGTCCTGAAGGGGCTACCTGCGCTGAATGTCAAGCTGACAGTGTACTACCTGCACTGGACCAGTTTTGCCTTGTGCAACTGGGGTTCCCTGCTTTCTGTTGCCCTGTTTTCATCCTTGTTTTGCAGCCTGTTATCAGTCAATGTACCTATCTGAAACCACCTTTCTTTGCCACTATTCCGCCTCGGTTGTATAAAGAAACTGTATTTGTTCTTTGTGTATTTCTTACATCATTTGCAGTTTCCCATAACGAAAGTGAACTAGTCTCGTTGTGGCCTCTTAGATCTAGACCTGTGATAAGTGTCGTTTTGATCTTAAGAGTTAGTTTGTTTGTTGTTCATAGTTGATTGAGCTTTTGCTTTCGTCATATGGTTTGAATTTATGTATTTCTAGTGTTGAAACAAGTAAATCTTAAGGTGTCTTTTGATTTTGGACAAAAGATTGTTTGCTTTCACTTGAAATTGAATTCAAAGTTATACAACAGCTTTCTTTTTGTAATACATCAACATTAAGAAAGAGAAAAGAAATACTTGCATTGTGAATTTTGCATTTGATAAGTTTGCATGTTGATTTAGGGAAAAGTGCATTAGTGTGTGCTCTATGATCTGTGTGAAAAGATGATGTCTTTCTTTTCCCTCAGTAGTTAAGATTTTCATAAGTTGAAAAGATTGAAAAAGCTTGCTTCTCATCTTTAGACTGCATTTAGGAATTTGTATCATACATCTCGTGGTGAACCTTGAAAGGCAAAATTTAAAAATATCAACTTAAAATATATTGAATGAACCTAATAACTCTTTGAAACATAACACAAACACATAGAGGTCTAAGCTAGAGACGTGTTCCGGCGTCGTTAAACGTAGTGACTGTCGATCTCGAAGAAGGTGGGTGATTCCTCCTGAGAGTCGGTGGCACTAATACGGACTTGTGCTCCCACGTACCGTCGCGTATATATTGGGAGACCCCTATAGGCATATATCTTTTATCCTTAGGAAGCCGTGTCAGCCGCCCTACTGATCGCAATGCAGTGAACACAGCATTCACGAAGATCGACCACCCGTACCGTAAAACGTATTCTGTGGTTTTGCGAAAGGTTTGGCACACCCTCTGCCTAGATCTCCAGAGTAGTTTCTTTTGGCCCTTTTCAAACTCTATAACTGAAAAAGTCCACCCGAGAATTTGTCACTTCGGGCTCGTTAAAACATCGAAGGAGACTAGAGTCATCTTTAGCTTTTTCTCGACTCTTAAAAAGTGAAAAAGCAAGTTGTGTCTAAAAGCGTCTAATAAAATTCATTCAATTCGGAAACACAAATTTCCCCTTTTAATATTTTGGCTGATCGAGTAATCCGCAATCGTGGAAGAAAGTCAATTGAAACCCCATCGTTCGCGGAGGCTTACGAGTCAACCGTCTTTGTCTCCGGAAGCAAAAACAGTACGGACAATGCGAACTCGTTTAACCGGTTCAAAATCTCCTATAAAAGTTAGAACAAGTGTTCCAAATGCATCTGAGGTTCCGATTACTCCAAACATTTCTGGAAACCCTGCCTCTATAGAAGAAGTTCAACAGCCACAGAAGGACAGTAATACTGATCCTAGTCTGGGGGCAAATACTTGTATAACTGAACCAGTTCCATCTGTAACCGGTCCAGAGAGTTTTGTTCCTCAAACAACTGTCGTTGTCGAAACAACCACTTCTTTGGCACCAGAAATATTTTACGGACCTGACGGTCTTCCTCTTCCACCGGGTTTGATTGCGATAGAGGAAATTGCATAGGATCCGCAAGCAAGTACTCCAACCCATTTTGGAGTCGAGGTCACTCTATTTCCTTCATCAGAAGTTAATCCACCACAAGTGGAGGTTCCTGTAGAATCGCTAGGCAATCTATTGGATAGACTTAAAATGTCTGAACAACCGTCATCATCTAGGACTGTGTCAAATGACACAGCGACAGCAGAAGCCCCTGCCGTCACTCCAACGATGTTTGCCGGCATACCATCTGTCCCGACTAGCTCGCAACCGCTAGAAGGAGTCCACCAAGGGACTATGACGACAGTGTGGTCTGTTCCAGTTTGTTCATCCGGAATAATATCCGGCAACTCTTACGTTGAGACTCGACAGATTGATCCTCATGGAGGTCAATTTGGGCCATCCAGTCCTCAAGGACAAACAATCCCTTTGAGTTCCGGATTGCTACCGTATGGGGGGCAGTATGCCCTTTCATTACCTCCTCCGGGAGGATATCCATACGGCAGTTCTCAACAGTATTCAGGTTATACTGGAATTGCATCAAGTAGTTGGGTACCTATGCTACCTCAACAACCAAGGGTTGTATATTCTATGCAACAGTGTGTACCTGTGACGAACATCCCAACCACACCAGCCATTGTAACAGTGTCACAAGTTCAAGCGATACTTGTTGCATGTCAACCTCAGATTTCTCAGGTTGTAATGCAACAGCCACTTGACCATGGGTCACAACCACAATCGCCAACTGGTGGGGCGACACAGGTCCAAACGGGTACAATTACCCCACATCTTGGTTCAACGGTTAGCATAGCACAACAGAACATGGCTTCACAACCATGGCTAGTGCAATACCAACAACCACAATTCCAGCAGGTGTACCAAGGTTCTGAACAGCAGATCTTTGCGAACAGTGGACAACCGTATATCCAAAACAGTCAAAACCAACCACTTTACAGTGGTCAAGTCCACCAACCGTATCAGTCATACCAACATCAATTACATTATGCTGGTATGCAAAGGCCCACTGCTCAAGCGATTCCATCGTACCCTGGTTATGCATCGCCTAACCTGAATCAACAGTTACCATTCGTGGCGACTTTAGAGTTACCCGATTTACACCGGTTAACCAACGATCCGATTGCTTATGCCCCTTGGTGGCCAGCGATTCCTCATAAACTTCCATCTGACATTCCTAAATTCAATGGAAATCTAGGTGAAGACCCATCGAATCACGTGATGACTTTTCATCTGTGGTGTTCGTCGAACACCCTAAACGACGATTCGATAAGGCTTCGCCTTTTTCAGAGGACATTGACAGGTCCAGCGGCTAAATGGTATATTGAATTGCCAAGAGCCTCTTTCGACAATTTTAGTTCCCTAGCCACGACTTTCTTAACCCATTTTCAATTACCGATAAGGTATGAAATGGGAACAGAAATATTAACCAAATTCAAGCAGACAACTGCCACCCATATATCTGATCATATACATGAGTGGCGTCGTCATCATAGGATGGTTAAAACATACGTTCCCGATCAGCTATTAGCTGAATGATTTATAAAGTTGTTACTTCCTGCTATTACGGAAGATGTGGCCAAGGGGGGAGTCGTAACAGAGGAGCAGGTTATTGCTCGTGCACAGTATTTGGACTTAGTTTATACTCAGTCCGGCACGCTCTACGACAAAATACCCGACGCCCCTAGACCAGAATTTTCAATTCCTCCTCCTCCTAAATCAAATAGTGACTCTCATGTTGGTGACGGTGTGATTGGCACGGAAAACGCGAAATCGATAAAGGCTTCGTCAAAGAAAGCCCGTAAGAATTCGAATCAAAATGCAAAAGAAGAAATTCTTGCTTCGGAAGTAAATGTCGTATCAGCAGATAAAGGCAAAGAAACCAATCAACCAGGAAGCAAGAAGAAGCAAAACAAAGGGAAGAAGAAAAAACAGGGTGAGTCATCCCTTGGAAAAAATTCTTCAAACCCTCCTGGAAAAGGGAAACAAAATTATCCATGTCAAATATGTGATGATGAGGATCATATCACAAGGAATTGCCCATTCAAAGATGAGTTAAAGAGGTTCTTTAAAAGTTCCCAAATCTCAGCTGTGTTAACTGATCCATTTCCCAACCCAGGTCAAAATCTGGTTGATAGTGGAAATGCTTCCCCGTCTCAAGTGCTTATGTTGTCGGTTTCAAAACAGCAGAATGATGCTTTGATTTCGACAAGGAACAAAGATTACGGGAATCCTCAGCTGTCGAACAACAAAGGTAAAGATCAACCAAGTAGTTTGACAACAACTTCGACAGAAGTTGTACCACCCATCATTCCTGAATTAACAATAAAACCGCCAAAGGGAGTAGTACACAAGTCGACGTTTAATCCTCGTGCCAGAGCGGCGCAGCATTATAACATAGTGGAAGATTTGGCCCAACCGCCATCCGCTATGTCGACTCTTGAGGTATTACAAAATTATCCATCCCAAAGGCAGGCGTTGTTATCAACAATTGGTGGGGTTGATCCTAAGGATTCCAATCTTGTATCCTTTGATTACAAAGGATATGATCCTCAGTTACCAGCTCAATTAGCTTTCCTTATTCAAGTGAAAGCCCTCAACAAAACTATTCACAGAACAATTATTGATGAGGGAGCATCTACATGTATTATGTCGATGAGCTGCTGGAAAACTTTAGGATCTCCAACCTTGTCGCGATCATCGACGACATTAAAAGCTTTCGATGGAAGGACTTATACCACATACGGTGTCCTTAATAACTTGAAGGTTGAACTAGGAGGAAAAACAGTAGAAATTGATGTTGAGGTCATCGATGGAAATCTTGACTACAACATCCTACTGGGTAGACCATGGATTTATGCCATGGCAGCTATTGTGTCGACTTATTTTAGGAAGATTGCATTCCCGTTTGAAGGAGGGATTACAGTCGTCGACCAACAGAATTTCCTCCCTAATGGTTCACAAGTTACAGGAAGCATTCCCATGATCCATGAGAGCAACCATTTGCTTCAAGATATCGGAGTAGGATTATTGAAAGACCCCACATTGATGGGAACTTTCGCGCTACCACCTCCTATTTATACAGGAAATGTACCGTTTGTAGCAACCTGCAACATGATATCTTCTACGAAGGTCGACATGGATCGTGCAATTGTTTTGCCCCCAAGCCCTCTAGAAATATTGTAGCAATCAATGTTTCAAGCATGGGAGGCGAACCCAAATCAACGCTCGTCAAGCGTTTGGGTAGATAGGTCTCGAGAATATGGAACCCCATTAGATCCTTGGTCGAAAGTACATGGGACTGACGAAGGAATCTTACAATCAATGTTGATTGAGGGGGCACCATGGAATGATCACCACCATCATTCCCTTCTTCC
This sequence comes from Pinus tabuliformis, assembly GCA_031772625.1. Lineage (NCBI taxonomy): Eukaryota > Viridiplantae > Streptophyta > Pinopsida > Pinales > Pinaceae > Pinus > Pinus tabuliformis. The sequence continues at coordinate 1,127,423,520 of CM062816.1, read as the reverse complement.
GGAATATGAAGAAGATACTCAAAGTGACCTTTATCACCCGTCAATTTTTGAATTCCTAACAAATACTATAAATACGGTGGATTCCGAGCGAAACTTATCCAATATTGAAGAGACTATAGCCATAAATATCTCGACTAAAACAAATGTTGTAGAGAATATTTATGTCGGCAAAGGTTGTTCCCCTTCAGAACTGGAAATATATAACACTCTTTTTCGCGAATTCAGAGATGTCTTTGCTTGGTAATATGATGAAATGCCAGGCATTGACTCGAGTATCGTTGAACATGAAATTAAAATGTATCCTGATGTCAAACCAGTAAGACAACGACTTCGGCAGGTGCACCCCAAGAAAGCCGCTGCCATTAAGGCGGAGGTTGAAAAACTTCTCCATGCTGGATTCATCTACCCGGTTCCTCTAACCGATTGGGTATCGAATATTGTCCCTGTTATGAAGAAACAAGGGACGATTAGAGTGTGTGTCGATTATAGGGATGTAAACCAAGCTTGTCCGAAGGACAACTACCCTACACCCTTCATCGACCAGATAATTGATGAATGCGCCGGATGTGAAACCTTTTCATTTATGGATGGATTTTCCGGGTATAATCAAATAAATATCCGCCCACAGGACCAGTCAAAGACTGCATTTATTTGTCCGTGGGGCACATTCGCTTATCGAAAATTACCCTTTGGTTTAAAGAACGCAGGGGCGACGTTTCAGAGGGCAATGAATTATGCCTTCCATGACATCAAGAACATCGTTCAACCTTATCTCGACGACCTTCCGGCTCATTCGCGAAAGCGGACTGATCATCCTCAGCATTTAAGAGCGATATTTCTACGTTGCCGACACTACAAGATAAGACTCAATCCACACAAATGTGTGTTTTGCGTTGGTTCTGGTAGTTTACTTGGCTTTGTAGTCTCCAAGGATGGGATTCGTCTCGACCCCTGCAAGGTTCAGGCAATCGTTAATTTGCCTCCACCTTCAAATTTGCTTCAGATTCAGAAACTCCAAGGGAAAGCGAACTTTCTGAGGAGGTTCATTCCAAATTATGCAGAACTTGCTAAAGGTTATACTCGTCTTTTGAAAAAGGATGTACCTTTCGTCTGGGACCAGGTGGCGCAAGCTTCCTTTGATGATCTGAAAGATTGTCTAGTAAAAGCATCATTAATGTACGCCCCAGACTATCAAAGAGATTTTAAGATGTATCTGGCTGCAGCGGATATGACCATTGCGATGGTTTTAGTTCAAGAAGTCGATGGAATTGAACATCCTATTTATTATTTAAGTAAAAACTTAAATGATACAGAAAGTAAATATTCTTATGTTGAAAAAATAGCGCTTGCAGCTGTTCAAGCGATTCAAAGGTTTCGACATTATGTCCTCTTTCGGAAAACTACCATCTTGTCAGATTGCAACCCCATGGCTTATATACTGTCGCGACAGTTGTTGGGGGGCAAATATTCAAAATGGATAGCGATCCTTCAAGAGTTTGATCTGGAATTTGTAAAATCCAAATCAAAGAAAGCTCTAGTTTTCGCAGAATTATTATGTGATTTCCCATCGTCGTCCAAAGATGAAACATCGGAAGAGTCAATCGTGGACGAAAGTTTGTTTCTAATATCTACAAGTGACGAGTGGTATGGAGATATCATAGTTTATCTCCAAACCCTAAGGTTCAGGCCAAACACCTCTCACTCTGAACAAAAACGTATACGATACCAAGCAAAAGACTACATGATCGTCGGTGATACACTTTACCGTCGTGGTATCGATACAGTTCTGAGGAAGTGTCTTACCCATGAGGAGTCCGAAAAAGCCCTGAATGAATGTCATTCAGGCGCGTGTGGGGGGGCATCAATCTGGATATGCAACAGCACAAAAAATCTTACGAGCAGGATACTTCTGGCCAACCATGTTCAAACATTGCATAATCGTAGTCAGAAGTTTCCATGCTTGTCAAATTTTTGATAGCAAAACCAGAAGACCACCCGCACCTTTACAGCCAATAGTTGTTGTTGGTCCCTTCGCCAAGTGGGGCATCGATTTCATGCAATTTAACCCCACCTCGACCGGGGGGCATGGGTATATTATAGTCGTTGTTGACTATTTTACCAAATGGGCCAAGGCGATGCCTACATTGGATAACACTGGTGAAATAGCTGCCCTTTTCTTTTTCAATCATGTAGTCGCCAGGTTCGGCGTACCACAGGCTATAGTGACAGATCATGGGTCACATTTTCACAATCACATGATGGTCGAATTAGCTGCCAAGCTAGGGCTATCTCACGACAGCTCTACCTCGTATTATCCGCAAGCCAACAGACAAGTTGAAGCAATCAACAAGGTCCTGAAGCGTATGTTGCAAAGAATGATCGGGGTTCATAAAGGAAGGTGGCACCTAATCCTGTACTCAGCCTTGTGGGCTTACCGAACGTCGGTAAAGAACGCAACCGGGTTCACACTTTTTCAATTGGTGTATGACCTGGAAGCAGTCTTGCCAATCCAGTGCGAAATTTCGTTACTTAAACTCGCAATTGATCTCCTCCCTGGAACTTCAGAAGAAGAGGCTCGTTTCCTGGATTAATCCAATTGGATGAAACCCGTCGTGATGCCGCTTTGGTTAACGAAGCCCATAAGAAAGGAGTCAAGGCTCAGTTCGACAAAAGTGTCAAACCCCGTGTCTTCTCAGAAGGTGATTTGGTCTTGCTTTATGACCAAGAATCCGATAAATTGGGAGCATGTAAATTCAAATCCTTATGGATGGGCCCCTATATTGTTAAAAGGGTGTTAGCAAAAGGAGCCTACGAGTTAATGGATTATGACGGAATTCCACTGGCACAGCCCCGTAACGGGCTGTACCTCAAGCGTTACTATGCTTAAATAGTAACCTGCATGCTTTTGTTGTATTTTGTTTTTGCTAAAGTATTTGTTCTGGTTAAGTGATCCACCTTTTTCATTTGTTGCAGATGTTGAACCTTTGGGAGACATGTGTTGGATATGCCGATGGAGCGAGTCGTAGTTCGCGGAACCTATCCTCCGCAGCCTGGGCCATTTTTGATCCAAGCAGCGAGTTAGTAAGTTTCAGAGGGGTGTGTATAGGGCAATCAACGAATAACATCGTTGAGTATAGCATGTTGATAGAACTACTCTCTGATGCCATCACACGGGGCATATGCTGACTAATCGTCAGGCTAGACTCACAGCTCGTAATACTACAACTCAATGGTATATACTCCGTTCGCAATCCAGCTATTTATCGCATGTTCCTAAGGGTTAAGATTTTGGAAAGACAATTTGATTCAATTCAATATCAACATATTTCCAGAAACTTAAACACATTAACCGACTCATTAGCAAATTATGTGTTAGATAGACATTTGCGACATTTATAAAAGAGACACGTCATCAATGATTGTACATATGGATCATATAACTCAACCAGAATAAAACTTGAAAATCAAAATATATATAAGTTGTTTATAGTTCATACATAATGTTCTGTAACCAAGACAAAATTGGTCATACGACCTAAAACTCAAAAAGTGCTAGGGGGCACCCTAGCCTAGTGGTGCTCATGATAGCACGTCACGGCCTGTGCAATCATGTGCAAGAGACGAGTCCATCGTCTAGGCACGCCAGTAGTATGCCGCTGCAGTTGTAAAGGTAACTCATCGATCCGTACATCTGGAATACCGAGAGTAAGGCTCTCAACCTGCTCCTGCACAGCTGTAAGGGTCTCAGTATCGTCAAGGTCGCGGAGAATAACTCTCCTAGTAGGCTCCACTGCCAGGGCAGCAACTGGCGGTCTCGGACGGACTGCTGGACGAACAGGATCAACATCTGCATGCACCCAAGAGTATGATTAAAAGTCTTGATAGAATAAAGCACAGCAACATTATGAATAAAACAGTAAACAGTGATATGGTCAAAGAGTTTACCAATAGCGCCCCATTGTTCGCCATCCGGTAGCACCAAATCCAGATCACCTCGGAAATCCATACCCACATATGGATACTCAGAAAAGACCATCTCTTGGCGCTCGAACCACCTGAAGAAGGCATCAGTAAAAGTAATCTGAGGTTGACCAGCATGCCTAGACATGTGATCGACCCACCTCTGCATACGTGGCTCGGTCGGAGAAGGCAAGTCGAGTATAATGTACTGAGGCTGCATCAGTGGGATTTTCTCCAAGGCAAAGGCAGTCATAATAGAACCAAATCCATAGTTCTTCATCTTCCCGTCATTTACCTTGGTCAACTGACTTTTCATCTGAACAAGTACTGCATCACACCAGTTGAATACTTTCGGTTGGAGACACTCCAAGGCGTGCTGCACATAAGATCTGTTGGCAACATGTAGAGATGCGATACCGGCCATCCTACCAATGGTGTACAGAATGGACCTGAGAGACCTGTCAATAATCTCATGGATAACAACCTTTTCGTCTCTGCTCGGCTGGGAACCTTCCCTGCAATACTGGCAGACATAATCTCTCACGGAATCGGTCCCCCGGGCCGTACCTGACAAGGAAATGGGGGCACCTCGCCTTGACAATCCAGTCAAGAAGTACATGTCCTCTATGGTCAAGGGGATGGACTTTCCCCTAATCTGGAATACTTGGTTAATAGGATCCCAAGCATCAAGCATATACTGCAGCAAAGTGAACTGTGCTCTCATGCTAGAGATACGGAAAAACTTCAGCAAGCCACAGTTCCGCAGCGCGTTCACCGTGACAGGGTCATGGGGGGCAATCATGTCCTCCTCTTCATGTTCTCGTTCTCGCCATGTAAGGGACATTTTGTTCAAAGTTCCCTGCAAAGCAAACAAGAGGAGTAAGTTCCTGATTTTGATGAAAAACTGGCGAAAATTCATCAAAAAATGAGCTGGAAACTCAGTTTTCTGAGCCCAACGCAGGTTTCGAATGGGGAACCTGCGCTGAAGTTAGGGCGCCCTGGCAAAACCCCTGAGGCTCAGAAATACTGAAAAACAGGCATAAAACTGGAAAAGAAAACCATGAAAAGAAAGAGCTAGGGTTTAGCTCCTACTTGGTCCAGACGGCGCCGAAAATCGTCCGCAGAATCTCCTGGAATCAGCTGGTGAAAATCAAGGGGGAAGAGGCACCTCCAGAGCTCCAACAAACCAAATGCAAATGAAATGGTAAAATGAGAGGTAAAAACACCTTTTAATGGCTTTTTACGTAGTTCAAAGCAAAATATTAGGGTTATAATCTCGTTTTCATGCAAATATTATTCATTTCTAACAAAGTTTGTTGCAGCAATTAAGAATGCAGTACTATCCTTGAAAAGAGAAAAGCTAGTAATGGTAAAAAATCAAAATTTGACCATATATTCGAGCAGTTTTACCGCGGAATTTATGCTCGTTAAAAAATAGAAAAGTGAGATCCGAGCAGTTTTAGCACATAGTTCATGCTCGTTAAAAAATAAACATAAGATTGAGCAGTGTTTCGACGCATTCAAGCTCGTTAAAAAATGAATCTATCCCAGTAAATAACCAGTGTGATCGTAAATTTATCAGCCATAAAAAGCCATTGGTCGTGTTTTGCACCTGCCACCTCCACTTTCATTTGGCCGATCGTTCACCTCCATATGATTGTTTACCCATTTTGAGGAACAGCTGCGAAGAGTGATTTCACCTAGCCAGCCTTGTGACACTGCCGTGATTGGAAAATTCCAACCTGTACCTGGAATCTGCTGCTATCCCTGTTTATCACTCGTTCCTCAAAAGACGAGTCTTCTTTAAGCTCTTTTCAACTGACTCGTAAAATATGAAAAGTTTGCCGAGTTTTCGACTTCCAGCTCGTTAAAATGACCGGAAGAGCTATCCCTCCTCTAGATTTTAATCTTTTTGGACCTGAGGGATTATTGCACAAAAAGGTCGAGCACTTGTTTTATTCGGCTCGTTAAAATTATCGAAAACTCATCCCTTCTGTATTGTTTTATACTTTTTTGGACTTAAGGGATTAGATGATGAAAAAGGAATTTTGGAGTTAACTTTCTGTACCTTTTCAGACTCTCTAAAAATGAAAAGGACCGAGTTTTCCTTGTCGTTAGACTCGTTAAAATGATTAAATAGCGACAAACTTGTCTTTAGACGAGAACGAGTTTCCCTATCGCTAGGCTCGTTAAAACATAGCGATGGGCTTGCCCGAAGGGCAGGTTATAGAACAAGCATATGTTATCCTCCTCAAGCTTGACAAAAATAAAGAGGTACTGGTCAGAAAGGACTGGGGAAAAATTGGGAGAACCTCAAAGCTTTAATGGTAGCAAGTCGCTCTTGAACATGACACTTTTCCTCCGTACCACATCGGGTTGGGTTGTTTCATTCACCGGTCTCATCACCATGGTCTCGCCAAACCATCCACATTTGGGGTAATGCTACCGATCGATCGCATCAGTGTCGTTATATGTTCAAGAGATGTTGTTCAAAAAGAGTCAACCGTGTCCCATCCACTGCCATACATTATCCTTCATCCATCCATGATCGCCACCCTGAATCATATGTCATAGATTGTTTTCACCTCCATTAAAGTCATTAGCTCCGTTCCGTGTCACTGATGTGGGATTCATTAAGGCCCTCCTTTGGCGGATCGCTTCTTGTCGACTTCAGCTCATTATCCAAGAAGTTGATCTAGGAACACGCCCCTCAGTACTTTGAAGCTTGCATGCCTCCATGGCAAGTTTCTCACTTCCGGCGACAGGTATACATCAATGACCTTTGACCAGAAGATTTTGCGTGGTGTTCGACGCCAAGTCCTATATTCACACCACGTGAATTGTACTGCAGTACCTTGAGGTTCATTATCATTGTCGGTGACTCCTCTCGCGCTTGTTAACGGTTTACATCATTGACCGGTAATCAAGCGATGTCTTTCCATGTTCGACTTCAGCGCAATTCTCACATGGATCGACTTGTACTTAGAGTGAAGATCGAACGAGTTTGAAGACCCCGGATCTAGTTTCATCCATCCGGGCTGCGATATATATTCAGGAAATATAAAGACATTTGACATGTACATCATTGTAGCAGATGATCATCCTACTCAAAGGATGATAATTTCAGCTGAGAATTATCAGTCTACCATCATACGATCGTCTGTTCTATGTACCAAAATGAATTTATAAAGCTGAGCATGGGAATGCCCGCCTCAGCTAGATCATGAAAACAGTATGAAAATAATGTATTGTATTGTATCTTATTACAGGTCACCTCTCAGTGATTGAATGAACTTCGGATCCTCCTGATAAAGCATTTCACCCGATAAACGACCTCATACTTTAGGGGGCAACTGTTATAGACATTTTTGTGCCTTACAGCATGAAGCATTAAATGTCCATAATCTAAGGGATCCAAAGTCCCTAAACATGTTGTTCCTACCCCTAGAGGAACAAGGTCAGCAAACCACAGCACTGAATAACAGTTCTCCACCTGAAAACACTAAAAAACAAGGCAATTCTAGATCATGTCAATTGCTCCACTGAGCATCTGAGCTGAATGTCAACTGCTCCATTGTCTACCTGCGCTGAATGTCAACTGCAAAGAAGGCTACCTACGCTGAGCGAATTGGGACATGTGGCACAGTCATTCCTCAAGGTGTCAATGCCCAGGAAGCTTCCAAAATGACACTTGGATCAGGGAATTCGACTGGTGATGAGTAAGAGGGTCTAGATCTCCAAGTGGAAGCAAGAACCTCCAAGTGGACTCAAGAACTGAAGAATAACTGAAGTGAGAGAGGAAACTAGTCAGCTTCATGCCAGCCTCAAGCTGACTCATCCTTTCTCCAAAACTCTTATATATAGATCTCTCTCATGAGGTCTGAGGAGGTTGGAATCTTGTGAATGTAAAGAATTGCTGTTGGTTTGGGTATAGAACTATTGGGTGATTTTCTTTGAAGGAGATGAAGAGGAGATTTCTTTCTGTTGGGGAGTGATGCTGGATTGGGCCTCTTATGGTTGTATCACTTCCTGAACTTTACTTCTTCCATTAATAAAGCATTTGAGGTTCTTCTATATGCATGTGTTTCAATGGTGTATTGTTATACTTGTGTATTTGATTTATTCTAATCCTTGAATCAATTATGAATGTATGCTTCTTGTAGTTTCCCTCTCTTGCCATTTTGCAGGATCTTGGTGTAGCTGGGCCAGTGAAAGAGCAAGGAGCTGGGAGCAAGCAGCAAGGAGAGAAGATTGGATCAATCATTAGCGAAAGACATCGGTTAGTGGATCTCTTTCTCTCTTATTTTACTTTCATAAAGAAGAAATCTTAGATAGCTTTGCTTTGATTGTTGTTGAGGTACTATCACCCTTAGAGTGGGATAGGGTCATTCCGTATTGGATACTTTTCCCAACAACACATCCGTAGCTCATTCGTATATTTCTTTTGTTGGAACAACACTCAAGCTCCATAGGGAGACCTTGAAGGTCTGATGAAACCTGCATTATTAACTCCTTTAACTGTTGTTTCAAATCCTCTAACTCAAGTCCTAACAACTAATAAGGAGCTTTAGTCGGGGGTTGTTTTCCTTGCTCTAGCTCAATGCTATGGTCCACTACATGCCATTGGTGGAAGCTACCTTGGTAGCTCATCGGGCATCAAATCTGAATACTTGGCCAGCACCTCAGAAATCTCATCTGGAATAGGTGTCCCCACTCCATCATCACTATCGACCTCTCTGATAACTGTCACATATGTCTCTACATCTGACTCCTGCATAGCCTTCTCCATACTCAGTACAGAAACATGCTGCTCCTTGACTTCATTCCTTTTATTATGAGTAGGAAAATTTCAAGTATGTGATCCTCCAATCAGCATAACCTCATTGCAAAAGGGGACAATAACTTCTCTCTTGCCCTTCAAGAAATCCTACCCTAATATCACATCAAAATTTTTCTCCATCACTGTGAAGTCCAACCGACTTTTCCAGTCTTTGATTTTCACCAACACCTCGTGTGCCAATCTTGCCACTCTAGCTCTTGAGTTCACTGCCTTGACTTCCACATCCGATGGAAAAATCTGCAGTCCAAACTCTTTTGCTAGTTTTTTCATCATGAATTTGTGTGTGGCCCCCATGTCGACCAGTGCTTGGATGGTATTTGCATGAACCACCAAGTCCAAGAAACCCAAACTATGAATCCAAGATTTCCGACACACAACTTCAGACTGCATACATACTTGGTCTCTACAATTTTGTCTGATACCGCTTGTCATGCCCCTACCTTGGTGGTACTCTTCCAACCGCAAAATCGAGGTGCAACACCACCAACCACTTTCTTTTTAACAATACTCGCGATTGTGGACTATGCTTACTCTTATACTTAGTTTATTTTTCAACTAGCCAATTATAATCTTTATTTTAACACAACAAAAACTTTCACATTAAAGCACATACACATTATCATTATCATTAACCATAAGTGCATAGTGGATGTTAACTTGGGAGGGGAAACTCTCTGCAAATAGAGTCTTCCTAAATAATAATGGCAATCTTTCATTTTTTACAAATTTACATCAACCTACAAATTTTCACATTTTAGATTGTTGTCATGCAGCCCTTTTAGGTCATGTCACCCACCTGACGTACAACCACAACTCGTCTACCCAACGCTTCGTTCGTCTACGGTCCTTCATTTAACCCATCACACGACTCACTGCACGACTCGTCATTCATGTTTCACCAGTGCCCCAACTCACCGTTCACACACGCACCCACCTTCATGGTGTTCCAACTCATCGAACGAACCACCTTTCAACTCACCGTGTTGCCAACCCATGTCGCTTTGCCCAATTGACTCATCATCCCGCTATTCACATTTGCACGGGTGCCCAACTCGTCCACCCGAGTCACCGCGACCACCCGTTCAATTAATCCACTAAACAATCATTCGACCGACTGCCCGAACACCCTCGTTCAACCGCTCACCCGAACACACCTCCATTTGATCACCAAGTCGAATGCACCTTCATTCAACCACCTGTCTGGACGACTTCACCTGAGATTTCGTTTAGCCTACCTACCAATGCCCTCGCATGCCTTCACATGAAATCGTGCTCGTTCTGTCAACCAAAGCCCTCACATGCCTTCGTTCAACTCATCCACCAAATGACTTGAGAACTCATTCAACCTACCCACCGACGCCCTTGCACGACATCATTTAGCTTGCCCGCCAATGCCCTCGCATGCCCTCACACAAGGTCGTTTAGCTTGCCCGCCAATTCCCTCACATGCCCGCGCATGCCTTTTATCAGCTAACTCAGTTCTACAGCTAAGTGCTTTGACCTACGATGTCGCCTGCACCTCGCACTATGTTTCAGAGTCCCAAGCTCTAGCTCGAACTTCCTGCTCCTAGAATGCTTAAGACTCCATGACTTCATTGGATCAATGATCTTCTCCAACTCACCTTCATGTATATATATGAAGGTCTCCCAAGGTAGGGGCTTCGCCCATGGCTAAGCCTACCCATACTTAGACAATTTTCCATGTCAGCCATGGTGAGGGCACCCTCACCCAGGACTGCCCCACCATATAAGTTCACCACCAAACTTTCCAACACTTAGTCAATTTTTCGCGTTCCCTTTTACTCGTCGCACCGTTCCAAGCGCGCCTAACTTGCCGATTGGCCCAGCTCATCACCTGCTTGCCCGTCACGCACCCATTTCCAAATGAACTCCAACTTGTGGGTGTTACATCCTCCCCCACTCAAAGTCATTGTTGACCTCAACAATTCTACATCCCAACAACCAACTGTCGCCAAGACTGTCAAACAGCCACTATCGTAAAGTGCTACAAGCTCCAACATCGAAGATGCTCATACTGTATGCCTTCACTCCAATGTCACACAAACCATCGGTCTATGCCTCCATAATCAGGAACTCCCTTTTGATCCATGACTTCAATCAGTCTATATATTGCAAACATCCCTGCAAAATATGTAATATGACCATCTCCACCATGTGTCGTTTCTTCATGTGAAGTTCTGCATAATACTCCAGCTAACACAACATCTTAGTCGAAACCAAGACATATATCTGACACAAACCCAGTGTACTGCATTCCCACTTGTCATCGAACTAGTTGGGTAGCTAATCCAACCGTAATACTCAACCCATGAGAATGTACCTTCTCCATGCCACCATCAGTTGTTTCTTCAACATTCTGTCACAATCTCAAACTCAATCAAAATCTGTCCAAAATAATCCATGCTCAGGTCCATGGTATGCTCATCCCATTCGCAACATTTTTTCCATGATGCTAATTTCAATGTGCTACTACGTAGTCGCATTCAGTCCTACATCATCCACCTGTCAATATAAAGAAGCCTCCTCCCAAGGCCCCTTGTCAAGGTGGTGCAAACCTTCCCAAACAAGGTCTCTGCACCAACGTTTCTTCAAGGTTGTCTATCGAGAAAGGAGGGCCAGGAAGATTCCTCCGTGACTCTCATCCACCCATGTATCAGATTGATGTTGTGTTCTCAAGTATCTGTGCATAGCCTCAACCTCCTCACATGTACACCCAACCTTCTCAAGCTTGTCTTTCATCAAATAAAAGTCATATATGCCCATGGCATATCTACAAAACTCCACTATGCCAACCAGAACTCTACCTACATAATCCTCTCCAACCACTGCCTCTGAAGAAGTATTCAGACTCCCTTCATCTGTAACTCCATCGTGAAGATATTTGCTAGAAGATGCTCTTTCCAAGTGTCTCAAGATATGTGAAACTGATTTTCCACCTCCATCTCTCCCTCTAGCTCTTGTAATGAAGTCTACTAACTTATCTTCCTTCGTTGTTCAAGTCACACTCACGAGTCCTCTTTTCTCCACATCCACACACTTCACATTCGGATATTTGGGGTACAAATTCATAGAAGTGATCCTTGGTCTGTACCCCAAGCGACTCCTTCTATTCATTGGAACCAACAAGGTTCTCCCTTCAGTTGTGAACAAGAGAATGTCCCAGTCCACCATCAGTATGGCTTATGCAAGCTTCATAAAATCTTGCCCTAGCATCATAGAATGATCATCCAAGTCCACGATCCTCAAGTCCAACTTTCCAAACCAAGATCCCACTCTCACCTGAGTGTTCTCCATCACACCAATCACAACTTTCATGGTAGATTTTACCGCTTTGAAAGCACTCCACTCTTTCCCCATTTTAGGTTTCTTCCCAAAAGACTTTGCTACTTTCCTACTCAAGAAACTATGAGTAGCTCCCATATCCACAAAAGTTGGAAATATCTTTCCACATACAGTCACCTACACAAAACTCAGCTTCAAGGAATCACCATCCTCTTTTGGCTTGATATTACGTCTTACTTCAACAACTTAACCTCAGAAGAGTATCAAACTATGCTTCAACCTGACTTCCTTCTTAAGATATTTCACTTCCTTGCTTGGCTCTTCTAAGCAACCCTATCCTGGTTATGACTAAACACCTTCAAGCTTATCCTCCATTGTTTCTTGCTTAAGCGTACCAATCAAGTACCCATTGACTCCTTCCATCTATAGTGAACTAAGCCTTTGAACATCCATCTAATTGTCCCAGTGGTAGTCCCCAAGTCTACCAATGTAATCAATATCATCTCGCTCTATCACAACAATCTTTCTACCAAGAAAGTCCCTCTTTATTCCATCCTCAATCTTCTTAACTTCTGCTTCCTCCATGGTGCTTTTCTCCCTCAACTGAACTCTTTCATCCATGAGTTCTTGGAGTCTAAGTTCACCCTGTTGGATCTCTTCATAAAGTCCCTTGAGCTCACTAGTTCCCGCATGAAGATCGTTCAATTCTACCCACAAATTTGCTATGCTGCTACCAATATGCATCAAAGGTTCCCACCTCCGTAGAACTGCATAGAATTTATGCATTTGTTCTTTCCAACAATCGCTCATGTTCTTCAACTTTTGAAATTCCGCTTCGATCATCTTCATCTGTTCGGCAAGTATTCGTTACCTACTTCACTTTCAACAATCATCAGCCTTCAAACCCGAAACTGAAACTGAAATCACCTGCAAACTTGAATCATCTGTCAAGATTTTCTTTGTCGTGTACTAGCCTCTGAATCAACTGTCACGCAGTGAAGTTGTGCTTCAACTCATTCTCTGAATTAGGGCTCTGATACCACCTGTCACGCCCCTACCCTGGCGGTACTCTTCCAACCACACGATGGGGGGTGCGGCACCACCATCCACTTTCTTTTTAACAATACTTGTAAGTGTGGACTACGCCTACTTTCTAAACTTAGTTTATTTTTCAACTTTCCTGAGCATAACATTGACATACACAGCAGAAAAATTCAATTATTCATCTTCATCGTTATTACCATTTATACATATGCATAGTGGATAATTAATGGGAGGGGCAACTCCCTGCTCCTTGGCCACGAGATCTCTTCCTATTGTCTATTCTATATCTTTTTCCCCTTCATGTTGTTCCAATTTCTTCTTTGGATAATATCCCAAACATAAGTAACTAATAATCTAATTGTATTCGTAAGAATCCCTTTTCACACAAAAGCATCTTAATCCAAATTTTTAGAGATTTCAAGAACTTACCTCACAGTCCTTTGAAAAAGTTTTGTTCTGCTTCGCTATATGACACAATCAAGTCACTGTGAACTTAGTAATGAATCCTCCTAATATTATATCAATCCATAAATAAACAACTCCTAAGATCCTATTGTCGATGTTCTTGAGTCATTGTATCAGTTCAATAGTCTACTCCTTAGGTTCTATTATCACTCCAAAATTTCTTTTGAGTTGTTAGGAAAGAAATGATAGAGGTAACCATAAACCTACTTTGGAGATTAGGATCTAGCCTTCCTAATGCTCAGAGAGGGATCTCTCTTTATGATTTAACTTTGTTTAGTTAATTGATTTTAGGCTAGTTATGATTGTACTTGGTTTTTTATTTTGATTTGGTGGTGGGATCACTTACATAAATGGATAGAGGGATGTCTTTTACCATTGGGCTATGGGGTTAAATTTCAAGTAAACAAGACATGATTAAGTTCTAAAAATAGTGTCTACAAGGCAAGGTATCTAAGTTACTTCAGATCTTAAGGAAGTGAAGTGACTTTCAATTGGATCCAAGGAGCAATTAAGGGTTCCTTAGATCGGATTTTGAAGGAATTGAAAGAGGTCAACCGCAATGGGAGAGCAATTAAGGATTCTCAGATCCGGATATTAGAAGAAAACATAAAAATGACTAACTGTTCCAAGACAGAGTGTAATTAAACAAATTCCGAAATAAATTTCCAGTTAATTCATTCACTTTAGATAACATGCAATTTTGTGAGATACATAAGAAAACAACAAATTTGACAAAGAAAATACTTCACTGTAATAGCTCAACACATGAATCCTGTAATGCAATATCTTTATTACTCAGTCTAGCCTATTGACTTGAAAAGATTGGTATAATAACCCTTAGGTTTCTGACCAATATAACTCTACAAATGTATAGAATCCACACCCAATACTTCAAATTATGAAGTATTTATACAAAAATAATTTACAAAATATCCCAAACTATCTTAGGAATTAATCTAGAAGAAAGAAATATCTTCATGCAAGAAGATAGAGATAGATGTTCAACTGTTGTATGTTGTCCCTGTTTATTTGGTTGTGTTGTCTTTATGCTTTGATATTTTGCTACTTATTCTCTACCTTGTTGTTGGTCTTCATGCTAACTATTGTTTTTTCACATTTCCCTTTCTCAACTGATACACTTTACTTTATACTCTTTCACCTAGCTGATCTGTCATTTTCCTTTCTGTGTGATGTTTTCACCTTTATCGTGTATTTTTACATTTTGACTGTGCATTTTTATAGCAAGTCATTTAACTTCTCCATCTGGTAATTGAATATTTACCATCTTCCTGTAGATTTCATCTGCTTCTGTGTACTTGGAAAAAGTGGGTTTATTTACAAAAACGTGTTTTACCTCATGCTGGAGGTAAAATAGGTTCTCAAATTTCTGATATAGAACATTTCCAGTGTGCATTCCCTTCATGGAAGAATTACTTGCCTGATCCTTTGCCACCTCTCTGATTCTTTTATTGCAGTCCTCCCGTGGCATTAATTTATCATTTATTACCAAGGGATTTGGCGGACCTTTCTGCCTCAAAACATCAAATTTTACCATGAACTTGTCTATAGTCAGATGCATGGTTTGGCATTTGTCCTCAAGGTTTAGCATCAAATTCCTCTTGGTGAGAACCCTTTTAACTTCTAGTATGGTGCCTGTCCTGTCAGCTATATCCAGCTCCTGCAATTCATATTTTTTTGGAGTTGATGAAATGAATTATTCTAGTGGCTTCTTCTAGCATGTCTCGCAATTCAGCCTTAACTCTCTGAATGGCTTCTACAGTTTCTTTGACTAAGTCATTATGTTCAAATATGACATGAATGGATGGCCAAATATCATTGAAAAATTTAATGATATTGGCCCATAATTGTTCCTTAGCCTGGAAAAGTGGCTCCTTTAATGTCAATTCCTTCTACAAGCTCTTCATTCTTTTAGTCAACCTGGTTCACTTCTAAACTTATTCCTTGTGCATAATCTAGGAAAGCTTATTATCATTCTCTAGACTTATTATCTTTTCCTTAAGCTTGTTTATTTTTGTGGTCTGAATGGACATGTCTTTTATTGCCTTCACTAATTTACTTGCCTCATCACCTAGCTGAGCTATTGTTGTTGTCGAACTTGTTGTTAATGTAGATGTTGTGGCAACTGGTAGTGTTGTAGCCAGTGGATCTATAGGAGCCAATGAAGCTACCAAGGTGGATGGTACTACTGTGGTGACTGTTCGAATGACAGTGGCAGTGGAAATCCAAGGCTTACTTGTTTTAAATGTATCAAGTTTTCCAACTCCTTCTCCATCTCTTTTAATTGGTTATTTAGTTGGAGAACAAGGTCCATCATTTCCCCCTAATGTGTTTGGCTTTCTAACACCTCTTTTGTCTGTGGATTCTCTGAATGAGGCAGTTTTAGTTGTTTTTTGAGAGCAGCAATGTCCTCATTCATTTTCATTATCAACTTCTTAGCAGCCTTGATATCATTGGGATCATGTCCAAGCTCAATGACCAAGTATTTCAGTGACTTGATTCTGTTATCTTTGGCTTGTGAAGAGGCCTTTTCCAGCTTGTATTATGCAGTGATATTATCTAATGTACTTTGAAGTTTGTCTGCAGTCATAGATTTACCAATCAAGGTGGATTAGGCATCTCACGTGCCTTCTTATGAAACTCTATTTGGTCAATGGCATGAACATCCCTGGCCAAAACCTCAAAATCTATTTTCTTATAGTCTGCTGATGATTTTGGTTGCTAGATTATAGGTTGCATGAATGCCATCTTCATTTTCCCTGTTTTAATGTCAAAGGCTGACATTAATCTATTTTTATTTACAGGTGTCTGCTTGAAATATTAGGCATAAGTCTCAACCTTAAATTTCTCATTTCTCAACTTAATTTCCTTGTACCTATCTTTGATGTATTCCTTTTTATCCACAGGCCTGGTGAGTGAAGAGACCTCCATGGTGAGCTATCTCTCAATAAGTTGACTATTTGATGTTGAGGGATGGTGTGTTTCTCTTGAAGCTATTATGCCTTGTTTCTTCCCACCATTGTGTCAGTTTCAATGATTTCCACTGAGTCAATGGTGTCTTCCTATTCAGTTACAGGATTAAGCTTGGGCCTCTTCCTGTAACTGATCTCAAACTGTTCATTTGTGGTTTCCATGGCTTAAATAGAACCTTCTTCCCTACTTCTCTTTGTATTTTTGTCTTCATTTTCTAGAGTTTGTAAAAGAGGAGGAATGTTCATTTGTTCTCCTAGTTCTGGAACCTACAGGAAGGAACTTGTATCAATCCATTTTTCTACATCAATTAATGTATTCTCTACATCAACTACAGTACTGTCCATGTCTATCAAATTGTTTTCCAACCATTCTGATTGGTTGGAAAATATTTCAATGTCTGGCTTGGGATGATGTGTTAAATGACCCAATTTGACCTTAAGCCTTAGCTTATTTATGAATCCATGAGGGTCCTATTGCCACATAAAATTGTTCTTCAATTTCATCTCCTGTAGAATATTATTGGCCTTTGGTCCAATTTCCCTATTATTACAAATAAAGGGGTCCAATTGGTTTTTCATTTTAAATTGGGTCTTCTTCTTGGCTGCCAGGAAATTAACCTCATCAGAGTTTATAATCTTTCTAAAGTACTCTAATGCAAATATCCTCATAGGGATGTATTTGGGCAATTTGTAGGGAGCTAGTTGGCATCCATATATCTTGATCTCTATGCGGTCCTGATATAGATACTAGTCTCCCACTTTAATGTTCTTTTCCAACATAAGACCCTTTTAATCTCCTACCTGATCCTGGGCTGATGGCTACTGGTGAGCATGTTTATAACATGATGAACAAATGAATCAATGAAGTGATTGTAAGTAAATACAATGGAGTACTTTTGAATCAAGGGTGTCCAATAGATGACTGATCTTGGATTTCCTTTGGTGTCTAACTTATAATGTTGAAATGGAATTTTTCTGATTGGTGGTACAAGAACATATGAAATAAAACTGAATAATACTTGAAAAATCTCTCATTTGGTAGTATGATGAATTTTTCATGCATCCTATCTGCTATGAACTTAGCATAGTTGTAAATTATAGAAGGAGGCTTTACTAGGAAAAAGATGGAAAGGAAATCAAGGACAACCTCATCCACATGTTCATCTATAGTGTATCCTAAAATGCAGGAGAGCATGGTTATGATTTGTCTGTCTCTCTCAGAAAAAATGGTGGTAGCATATGGAGGACTATCTATTAGAGTATGAAATTACTCTATGATGAAAGTTTGGAAAATTTGGGCTATCCTAGGAAGGTCTAACTCAGTATAGAGGTCAAGCAAGCCTTCAATAGAAATTGGGGTCTCATTTGGTCTTGGTTGGAATTGTAGAATTTGATTAATGGATTCTGTAGTAATGGTGAATAAAACTTGTTGGTCAAGGGTGACAATGGATCTTTGACTGGGAATGTAGCAAGCTTGGCAGAAGTGAATGATTTTTGGGAATAGGTGTACTTCTGGGAACAAATACTTGGGAAAATTAGACTCCCAAAGGTGAATGTCATCATTTTGGTTCAAAAATGTGTCTTTACTCCAGTAGTGGGGTTCCAGTAGGTAGGAAAGGGAAGCAGTGTCCTTAATTTGGAAGTCTTTGTCTGCTAATGCAAGGTGGTCAATATCTAAGTGAGGGGTTTGCAAAGGTATTACATCCAGAGAGGTTTGGGAAGCCATAATTGAGTTTACTGAATTGAATTTAGGCTTTCCGTGGTTTCAGGAGTGAGTTTTAGAAGCTCTAGAATAGTGGGAGGGTAATTACAGTCCGTAAAAGGGTTTGGGATTTACAAATAAGTTTCTCTTCAATTTCAGGAAGGTTTCTTAATTAATTCAATTAATTAACCACTTAATTACAATTGTTCGTTTTCAAATTCAAGGGTCATTCTGGTTTTTTCCAAGAATACCTAAAAATTGGCAATTTGGCGTGCAGAGGGGTTTTGTGGTAGCTACAAATGGTACTAAGGCTTCAATTGTCAATTGGTTTCTTCTATTGGGTATCTGCAGTGTCTTCAGGTGACAAAAGGTGATCAATTCGATCACACAGAGCTTCACGGTGTCGTAAATGACTTAGCAGAGGTTTACAGTGAAAATGCAAGAAAAGAGAGAATTGGGAATTTTTCAGCCTTTTAACCGATAACGGTCACATTTTGGCACGAAAATTATTAAATAAATAGTGGGAAGTTTTTGGTTTAGGTGGGGAGGTGGTTTTTTTCACCATCGCACCACTTTTGTATGGCGAGTGGTATTTTTCATGAGCACACAATGTAACACAATGTTGCCACTTAGCCAAAGAGTGCTTGGCCAAATATGTGAATCTCGCATGTTCTCGGGCTGTTAACAGTCGGACGATGAATCCACGTGATATGGCTATACACTGTTGGTTCTGGGGATAGGAGATTTGAGGGATATCACACAGTTGAGTTTCATGGATGGAATCGGGAAAGTGATTTGTCGGGGCCCGAGATTTAATTACAAATAATTGTAGTTAATTAACCAATAATGTCAGGATTTTCAATATAATCAAATGGTTAATTAAGGTAGGACCAAGGGTTATATGGCAGGGTTTTCTTTAACTGCACCAAGGGTTTGTGGGTTAAAAAGGTTTGTCGGGAAATATAAAGTGGGGGCGTTAATTACATAATAGGGGGTATGGTAAATAAAAGAGAAGGGGGTTTTAAGGGGTTTTAAGGGGGAAAAGGGAAATTAACAAGGGGGAAAGTGATATTCGTAATGGGGAATGGGTTTCACACTAGGGAAAGGGGTTTTCGGAGGAGAGGATGAATTTTGAAGGGTAATTTCTAGGGAAATGTGTGATACCAACTGGTAAAAGGTCAAAATGAGGGGAAAGGGTATTTAGAAGTAATGAAGGGATAATGGGGGAAATTAGTAAACAAGCTTGGTGAACATCCTTTCTTTTTCTCAACTCTTCCTGCACATGAAACATAGGATTAAGCATGATAAATGCTCTTTTGACTTAGCAACCTTGTGCATTTGCAACATTTCTTCTACCTAACCTTTATTTACCTTAACATTTTCTCTTCATTTATTGGGTGCATTTGAGCATGTTAACCCTTTATTTCTTTTTCTTTTGGAAAGAAAACTATCTAATTCTAACCTTATAACTTTCAATTGCTTAGATTAAAATAATGAGCTCATTTGTATTCTCTACCTAACTATTGATCTGCCAAGGTTAAACAGTTTAGATAGAACTTTATTCTCTATCTATCAAAATGAAATTCAAAGCATGAATGATTCAAGATTAAGATATTTGACCATCATGAATTGTGGCATTTCTGACAAGCTACACACAATCTTATTTTACAAAGCAAAGAAAAAGGAGTGGCATTTGAATTTGCACACTTTCATGATCTATTTTTAATTCTTTTTTGGGGGTACATATTTTTCACGTTTTTGATCTTTTTTCTTTCTTTTTGTCCTTTGATTATTATTTTTGTCATTTGATTATTTGTTTAGGACATACCCTCTTTACATTTTTTAATTTTTAATATTGGAAACATTTTTTAGAAAGAAAAAGTATGTACAATATTACAAGGCTAAGCATAGCCAATTCAAATGTTATATACAATGAGTAAAGTAAAATGAACTATTGTAAATATGTGGATAAGTAGTGCGTCAACATTCTACCATTGATAGGTCCTCCTGGTATATCTATTCCATTTAACTCTCTCAAGAAAAATGCATTGTTACCTTTGTAACCATAAATAATATAAGGGCCTTGCCATAGGAAATCAAATTTTCCATGTTTACCCTTCTCTTCTCTTCTAGAATGCCATTTGAGAACTTTATCACCTATGTAAAAATCTTCAGCTTTGGTCTTTTTGTCAAAAAAACATTTGATTTTATCCTAGATCACTTGTGATTTGACATAGACTTCTTCTCTAGTTTTCTGCAAATGTATTGTCTGATTTATCCTCCTTTGGATATCATTCGCCTCTACTTGCAACTCTTTAATGTTCTTCATCACTGTAACTCCTAAGGAGGAAGGAAAAACAACATCCATTCCATATACTAGCTGATAAGGAGATGTACCAATGGACCTTTTAGTAGTTAGTTTGTCTGCCCATAAAGCATTAACCAACTTTTTATTCCAGGTCTTCTTGTTGTCTTCCACCAGTTTCTTAATGATATTGACAAGGCTTTTGTTTGAGGATTCTTCAAGTCCATTACCTTGAGGGTAATAGGCAGTGGAATGGCTAAGGGTAATATGATATTTGTTACAAATTCTACCATTTTCTTAGATTTGAAAGCAGGTGCATTATCAGTAATGAGCTTTTGGGGGCATCCAAATCTTGAAAGGATACTGTTTTCAAGGAATGAGATAATGACAAATTTTGTGGCTTGCCTAGAAGGGATGGCTTCTATACATTTATTAAAGTAATAAATGGCTGTCAAAATCCACTTATGTTGGGCTGAGGAGGATGGGTGAATTTCCCCAATGAAGTCTAAACCCCATTGTTGAAATGGAAATTATGTGGATATGGGTTTGAGAGGTAAAGGTAAGAGCTTCATTTTTCCCTCAAATATTTGGCACTTATGACAGGAAGTCGCATGTTTCTTGACATCTCAAGAAAGGGTGGGCCAGTGAAAACCTGCCCTTAAAATCTTGTCAACAGTTGTTTTCCAATAGAGGTGTCCTCCACAATATCCTGCATGAAATTCTTGCATAACTTTGTTAGCTTCATATTTTAATAAAAAATTTAATAGAATGCCACCATTATCTTTCCAAAATAAAGCATTATCTATGATACAATATTCCATTGATTTCATTTTCAAAAGTCTAGCTTTATTTCTAGATAAACCAGGAGGAGCTTGTAAGTTTAGTAAAACAAATATGATATCTGCATACCAAGGTGAATCTGTAAAAGGTTCACTAATCTATGGAGTCGTCATCTCTTCTTGATCATCTAGGGCACCAATGAAATTTATATATAAGGCCTGATAGTTCGATTCAGTCATAAGTTTAGCTAAACCTTGGCCTTTAATAAGTTTTGTAGGCTTTATTTTTATGTCATATTCCAAAATAGTGGCAATCCATTTGCCTCTCTTTCCTTCAGGCCAATTCTATGTCAAAATGTACATTGCTACTGAATTTGGAACATAAGAAATGATGTGTGAATAAAAGATGTACACTCTGAAATATTTAATATATTTTACTAAAGTAAGTGCTTGTTTTTCCATTA
This sequence comes from Pinus tabuliformis, assembly GCA_031772625.1. NCBI lineage: Eukaryota > Viridiplantae > Streptophyta > Pinopsida > Pinales > Pinaceae > Pinus > Pinus tabuliformis. The sequence continues at coordinate 1,127,401,668 of CM062816.1, read as the reverse complement.
TGTTGTACTTTTGTGTATTATCTCTCAAAGATTTGCTGAAAAATGCATTAGGTTGTTCATATCTTTGATCATTCTTTTGCAACAAGATTGTTGCAATACTATGTTCTGAAGCAAAAGAAAAAATTATAAAATCTTTTTGGAAATCAAGACTTATGAGGACTGGTGTTTTAGTCAGGGCATCTTTGATTACCTCAAAAGACTTTTTAGCCTCTATTGTCCACTTAAGTGATGAATCTTTCCTTAACATGTTATTTAGTTCTCTAATTAATTATGCTAAGTTTTAAATGAATCTCCTAAGAAAATTTATTTTGCCTAAAAATGATTGTAATTCTTTGATGTTTCTAGGATGAGTGATGGTCAGGATTGCCTCTATTCTAGCTAGATCTATTCTAATTCCATCTTTGGATATTATGTGTCCCAAGAGTTTACCTTCCTCTAGACCAAAGAGTGTCTTTTTGGGATTTAAGGAAGTACCGAATTTTGTGCATTTAATGAAAACTCTTCTTAGGTGATCTAGATGTGCGTTATCTGATTTAGAAAATACTGTGATGTCATCTTGATAAACAACTACAAAATCATGGATTTCTTTGGCAAAAGCTATATCCATAGCTCTTTGGAATGTTTCTCCTGCATTCATTAATCACAAAGGCATCTTTAAATACATGAAAGTGCCCCAAGGAGTAGTAAATGTAGTCTTTGCTTGGTCCTTTGGTTGAACTAAGATTTGGTTGTATCCAGAAAATCCATCAAGCAATGAAATTCTGGATGAGCCTACTACCCTCTGAAGAATGTGGTCCATTTTTTAGAGAGGATAGTTGTCTTTTAATGAGACTTTGTTCAAGTTTCTGAAATCAACATAGAATATGATTTCTCCTATTTTCTTCCTAGTAGTGACCAAATTAGGGACCCAATTTGAATATCTTATGGGTGCTATGATTTTGGCATCATACATCATTTTTACTTCCTTTTCAATTGGTGGCATAAGAATTGGATTGATTCTACTAAGCTTCTATTTAAAGTGTTGATCTTCTTTGATGGGTATCTTGTGTTGAATTATGCTGGTGTCATAAGACTTAAGGTCTTCATAACTCCAAGCAAAGACATATTGAAACTCTTTGAACAGATTTATATATTTCATCTTTTCATCTAGAGGTAAGGCTTTTGATGTTTTAATAAGATTGGGTTTTTCTTTAGTTTCTATGTTACATTCTTCTATATCTACTCTTAAAAGCTCCATTTTTGGTTTTCTAGCTACATCGTTTGAATCAAACAAATCTTCTAATGGGACTAACCCCTTAGGAAAAAAGTTATTTTTAAGGTTTAGAATTTCAGTATCATCATTCATTATTTCTTCTATTTCTACATTTTCTATGTTATCTATTTCTACTTTAGTGAAATTAGTGGGTTTACCTATATCTAAAGCATTTATATCTACCTCACTATCTGTGTTATTATCTACTATACAATTGGTATCAATATTATAGTTTTGAAACTCTCCTTCAACATTCATGAAATCATAAATTTGAGAATCTTGTGAGAAAATCTACCAATATTTCAAATTGTTAGGTATAACAGGCCTATGTCTCACTTCTGCAGTGTACTGGTGGTTGGGCTGAAAAGACAATTTATAGGTACTAGCAAAGGTGGCCAGACTATGAGCTTGCATATTCTGTTTCCTAGGAATGGTAGCAAAATCAGTTTCCAGAAGGTCCTTAATCAAAGCTAGGACAATCTCTGTATATTGGATAAGTCTGGGATTATTCACAGAGTATTCACCTTTGATTTGTGTTATAATCAATTATGAGTCTTCCGTGATAGAAACTCTCTTGGCTCCAAGTTTTCTAACTATTTCTATTCCTAGGATTAGAGCTTCATATTCTGCCATGTTGTTTGTGCATTTAAAGTTTAATCTAAATGCATGATCTTCAAAATGATTATTTTCCATGTTGTGAATCCAAACTCCTGCACCTACTCCTAATCTATTCATAAAGCCATCAAATCTAAATGTCATAGAGACTCATGAAAAATGTTTTCACTATCAGGTGTTTTGTATTTCTCTTCTACAACTGTGATTTAATTTTTGTCATTGTCTGAATTGTACAAGATAAAAGAGTCCATATCATAATGCATGGAGTATATAGAGAAATTTTTATGGTTTTCTGCAATACTCACCATGTTTTCATTAATGTGTATCTGTAAAGTTTCCTTTGTTGACCAAACACAGAGATGGTGGCATATGACATATCTAACTATAAAGATCCCTGCAATTTTGCTCCCCATGAGCGAGATAAAAACATTCCATACTTGGGTGGGATATCAACAACTACTCTGTCCATAAAAATACTCTTTTTTGGGCACTGGACTAGAGTCACACAAAAATATTTAATCAGGCCAAGGCATTTGACTTGGCTAGACTCAAAGGAAAGGAGGTCCTTATATGGTCTAGTGATAAATAAGTTTAGTCTCTCCATGATTGCTTTTGGCATTAAGTTATGGGATGCCCCTGAGTCTAGCATAACATTATGTAAGATTTTATCATGAACATTCAAGCTAATGTAGAAAGGAGGAATTCCCCCTTGCTTATGTGTGTCATTTACTTCAAGACCAAACAATAACTTAGGTTGATCTGTTGGGTTGTGTTATATTCTTTCCATGACTAGCCCACGTAGTTAACCGAGGGGTTAGAAGGGGGGTGGAGCCCCCCCTTCGTTGCACTGATTGCATAGTGGGGGGAGTCACAAGAGGTTTGAGGGGTGCAGGTAACCCCACTCTATGGGGTCTAGGGCAGCGCCCCGGAGAATTTTGTTTTTTGGACCCTATATTAGGTTGGGTGGACCTACCTATGGTTTTGTGCATGATTTTTGCACATGGTTTTGGATGCGATGGTTTTCGGTCCATGGTATTCGATGTTTCAGCATGTATAAATATGTATTGTAACATTGAAAGGAACATAATGAAAAATCAAGCTGGTAGTCTCGGTTTTGGGATCCAGGGGAAAATCTCTATGTATATGTGTTTTATGTGTTATGTTCTCACATTTTTTGTTTTCTGTGTATTCGAATTCATATGCAGGTAATTTTTGTACGGGGTTAAAACCCACATTTGGTATCAGAGCCATTTTGGCTTCAAGGGGACGCCTTTATTGCTGAGGGGTTTCGCTTGGGCCTATGGTAAACCATGTTCAGTGGAGGATCTGTGGGATCGATTCTAATGGTGAAAGAAAATGGAAAGCAGCGGAAAGATAGAGATCAAGAAATTTAATGGTCAGAGTTTTTAGTTGTGGAAACTCAAGATTGAGGATCTGCTGGTGGATAAAGATCAGTGGGTCGTGGTAGATCCAAGTATTAAAGCAACGGGAGTGTCTGATGAAGAATGGAACAAGTTGGATTGGCAGGAAAAGAGCACAATATGATTGTGTGTCTCAGATTCAGTATCGCTGAATGTATCAAGGGAAGCTATGACTAAGACTTTGTAGGACAAGTTAGGGACTTTGTACCAATCTAAGTCTCTGGTGAATAAATTGTTCCTATGGAAAACACTGTATAACCTGGGGATGAAATATGGAGACTCAATGATAGAGAATTTGAACGCATTTAATATTGTGGTAAGTCAGTTATTATCTGTTGATATTAAAATTTCATATGATCATCAGTTTGTTGTGTTCTCTACCACTTTTGTGGGATAGTCTGGTTATTGCAATAGGTAGCAATGCAACTGCTTTGCAGTTTAATGAAATAGTCCCATCCTTGCTGACCGAGGAGATGAGATGGAAAAATATGGAGATCCAAAATGGTGATGCGTTGTCTATACGAGGATGGTCCTAGAACATAAACAAAAATAAGTCATCGAGTGGGAAATCTAAATCTCCAGGAAATTCTGTAAAGGTGGTGTGCTAAAAATGCGGAAAGGAAGGGCACTACAAAAGGGACTATAAATCTAAAGCTCTTGATAAAGGAAAGAGATCTAATGATGCTCCTTTTGCACAGGTGAAAACCACCACAGATGAAGGTGGGGATGTGTACTTGGCTTCTTCAAGTACACATGTAGATCATGAGGCATGGTTGATTGACTCAGGTGCATCCTTTCACTTCACACCCCATAGAGAGTGGTTCTGCGAGTATGAGAAATATGATAGTGGTGATGTATTCTTAGGGGATGACAAGAAGGCTAGAATCGTTGGTCACAGAAAAGTAAATTTGAAGTTGCAAGGTGGAAGGGTTAGAACACTTCCAGGTGTTCTGCATATTCCTGCATTGGCCAAAAATCTAATTTTTGTAAGCAAGTTGGATGATGCAGGTGTGAAAACAGTGTTTGAGAAGGATACCTGCAAGATGGTTCGGGGAGCACTGGTGTTGATGTGGGGAGTTTGGATTGGAACTCTATATAAGCTACAAGGTAGCATTGTTGTTGATGGGTGCAATAGTTCTGTGGTTCCTAAAAGTGGAGCAGAAAATCTAATGTTCTCGGGAGAGAATACCATGATGTGGCATCAAAGGCTTGGACATATTGGAGAGAAGGGCCTTCGAATACTTCATGGTAAAGGTATCGTAGAAGGTATGAGTAATATCTCTCTGGATTTTGATTTTTGTGAAAATTGTGTGTATGGGAAGTAGAATCAGGTGAGTTTCCCCTCTTGTGGTAAGAGGGTGCAACAGATATTAGAGCTTGTGCATAGTGATGTGTTTGGACCTGTGAAGGTTCCATCACTGGGTAAGTCTATGTATTATGTATCATTTATAGATGACTTCTCAAGGAATACATGGATATATTTCCTTAAGAAGAAATCTGAAGTCTTTGACAGGTTTAAAAAATTTAAGGCTCTGCAGGAAAACCATACAGAGAAGAAGATAAAGGTGTTGAGGTCAGATAACGGTGGAGAGTTTTGTAGCAAGGAATTTGAAGAATTCTGTAAGAAGTGTGGTATAGCATGGCAGAAGACTACTCTATACACACCTGAGAAAAATGGAGTTGTAGAAAGAATGAACAAGACGTTGATGGAAAGGGAAAGAAGCATGCTTAGTGGTGCCAGTTTAGGACAAGAATTCTTGGCAAAGGCAGTGGAGACTACGTGTTACTTGGTCAACAGATCACCTTCATTATCATTGGAAGATAAGACTCCACAAGAGGTATGGACTGGTAAGAAACCTTCTCTTTCACATCTGAGGGTATTTGGATTTGATGCATATGTACATGTTCCAAAGGAGAAAAGAACCAAGTTGGATAGTGTTGTTGGGAAAAGTATCCAATACGGAATGACCCTATCCCACTCTAAGGGTGATAGTACCTCAGCAACAGCCGAATGCAAAGCTATTCAAGATTACTTCTTTATGAGATGTAAGAGAGAGGAGAAAGAGATCCACTATCCTTTATCTTCCGCTAATGGTTGATCCAATCTTTCCTCTTTGCTGCTTGCTCCCAGCTCCTTGCTCTTTCACTGGCCCAGCTACACAAAGATCCTGCAAAAGCACAAGAAAGGGAAACTACAAGAAGCATACATCCATAATTGATTCAAGGATTAGAATAAATCAAATATACAGGTATCAATACGCCACAGAGACACATGCATATAGAAGAACCTCAAATACTTTATCAATGGAAGAAGTAAAGTTCTGAGAGTGTTACAACCATAATAGGCCCAATCCAGCAACACCTCCCAGCAGAAAGAAATCTCCTCTTCACCTCCTTCAAGCAAATCACCCAATAGTTCTATACTCAAACCAACAGCACTTCCTTACAGTCACAAGATTCCATCCTCCCTAGACCTCATGAGAGAGCTCTATATATAGGAGTTTTGGAGAAAGGATGAGTCAGCTTGTAGTTGGCATGAAGCTGACTAGTGTCCTCTCCCACTTCAGTTATTCTTTAGTTCTTGAGTCCACTTGGAGGTTCTTACTTCCACTTGGAGATCTAGACCCTCTTACTCATCACCAGTCGAATTCCCTGATCCAAGTGTCACTTTGGAAGCTTCCTGGGCTCTGACACCTTGAGAAATGAGTCTGCCACATGTCCAAACTCGTTCAGCGCAGGTAGCTAGTGTTGGAGTTGACATTCAGCGCAGGTAGCCAGTGTAGCAGTTGACATTCAGTGCAGGTAGCCAGTGTAGCAGTTGACATTCAGTGCAGGTAGCCAGTGTAGCAGTTGACATGATCCAGAATTAGCTTGTTTTTGAGTGTTTTCAGGTGGAGAACTGATATTTAGTGCTGTGGTTTGCTAACCTTGTTCCTCTAGGGGTAGGAACAACATGTTTAGGGACTTTGGATCCCTTATATTATTGACATTTCATGCTTCACGCTGTAAGGCACAAAAATGTCTATAACAGATAGTAAATATGAAAAGTGCATCTTTATTGGGTATAAGGATGGTTTAAATGGTTATAAGCTTTGGAACCCACTAAAAAGGACAGTTTTGTATAGATGAGATGTGGTGTTTAGAGAGGTGAAAGATGTTATTAAACATGAAGTCCAACCAAAGGAACCTGAGAAGATAGAGTTTGAGCTAAAGGAGGAAGAATCAAACTCTACAGCAAAGGAGGAATCAGAATATGAAGAGCCACAAACTCCGGGTGTGAGAAGATTAGTTCGAGAAAGAAGGCAAACAGAAAGGTATAGTCCATCTGCTTTCTATTCAAATTTTTCTTTATCTATTACTGATGATGATCCCAGAACTGTGAAGAAAGCAGTAGATTCATAGGATGGAAAACTCTAGAAAGAGGCCATGGTTGATGAAATGGAACCTTTGCACAAAAGTGAGGCTTGGGATTTGGTGGAGTTGCCGGATGGAAGGAAACCCATTGGAAACAAATGGGTGTTCAAGAAGAATACAAATGTAGAAGGAAAGGTGGAGAAATACAAAGATCGGTTGGTAGAAAAAGGTTATTCCCATGTGCTGGGAAGTGATTTTGGTGATATTTTTTCTCCTGTTGCCAAGGTAACTTCTATCAAATTACTTTTATTTGTTGTTGTTGCTTTTGATTTTGAGGTAGAACAGAAATATGTGAAGACAATATTTCTTCACGGGTATATGGAAGAGGAGATCTACATGAAGCAACCTGAAGGCTTTGTGGTGAAGGGTAAGAAGGAAATGGTATGCAAGTTAAAGAAGTCTCGGTATGGCTTAAAATTGTCACCAAGGATGTGGTATCAGAAATTTGATACATTTATACGGGGACTTGGCTTCATGAGAAGCAAAGCAGATCACTCTATGTATTTTAAATTAATTGGTGACCGTGTTATTTATTTAGTCTTGTATGTGGACAATATGTTTCTCGTTGGAATTGACAAAGAAATTATCCAGGATTTGAAGACCCATTTGTCCTCCAAACTCGACATGAAAGATCTTGGTGCTGCAAACTATATTTTGGGAATGGAAATTAAAAGAGATCGGACAAAGACGAAGCTCTGGTTAAACTAGAGGAAGTATGTCGAGATAATATTACAGAGGTTTAATATGCAGGATAATAAACCAATGAAGGTTCTTATTCTTGTAGGTGTAAAGTTGTCTACTAAATAGTGTCCCAAGACACAAGAAAAGGAAGAGGACATGTCCTGTGTTCCATATGCAAGTGTAGTCGGTAGCCTGATGTATGCGACGGTCTGTACTAAACCAGACATTACACATGCAATGGGAGTATTGAGCAAGTTTATGTCAAAACCAGGGAAGGAGAACTAGACAACAATGAAGCGAGTTTTCAGGTATTTGCATGGCACTAGTGATTATGGTTTGTGCTACCAAGGAAGACTAGGATTGGGTAGAGTGTCAGATATTCGTGGCTTTGTTGATGCAGACTGGGCTGGAGATCTGGATCAAAGAAGATCTACAAGTGGGTATGTGTTTGTTACACAAAAATATCGTCACCATGATTATTTGCAGTCAGTATGGGTCTGTCATCACTTGCACTATTCCCCTAATCAAGTCTCAGACCTCAGCTCTTCAAGTCAAGCTTTGAAAATGAGAGAAAGACATTGAAAATCAACAAAGCTCTAGTTCCGCACTTTCTCTCACTATTGCCTGTGGTCTCGCACCCCCTGTTTACAAAAACTGCGGACCTGCCTGCTCTGTCCCTAAAGGAGTGGGTGCGGACCCCTATGAAAGTAAAAAAGGCGCAAGTTTATTATAAAAAACTCACTTTGGGTTAATTCTAGATGATTCTAGAAGGAATTTTGACGTGGATTGGTCACTCTTAGGTGGTTCATGAATCCCAAAAGAGAAGGAGCTAATCCCTTGATGAAAGGAGCTATCCCTTTGAAGGAGGGCTTTATCCCTTTGAAGGAGGACCTAGTAACTTCCCTCCATTGCACTATAAATTAAGGCATTGGGCTGGTTGCTAAAGAGGTTAGAAGCTGAACATTTTTGAGGGTAAATGCTGGTGGAATTGAGACTTCCTAGTTAAGCTTGAGAGGAGAGATCACATACCTTTTTGGCTTCATTGGGAAGAGAGTGAAACTTGTCAAAGTAGAGGAGACTTCTTGTTAGACCTTGGGAGGAGCTTGTACAACATCAAGGCATAGGTTGTAAAGTTCTTCTTTGATTTGAATTAATACAATCAGATTCATTTTTCTCAACAAATTGTCTTATGTCATTTGTTTCATGAATTCCTTGATCATCATGTTAAGTATGCTTTATGATATTGGCTTTTCAGGTGCTATTTAATTTGTTTGCTTGTTTGTGTTTGCAGATTCGCAACAAGGGAGCTCATTTGGATCAAAGGAGCGAGGTTTCCACAAACTTGCATTGGACCTAAGGTAGGCCTAAAACACTTTTTTTCCTTTGTTTGTAAATGCATATTTAGAGAAAGATAGTTTTTGATTGGCTTGCTTGTCACTAGATATCGTTAGATTCTAGGAAGGTCTATCTTGTCCACAAGATCAACTCATTCTGTGTGACAGTGTTTAACCTATTTAGAGGTGCAGTCAATTGGATGAGTAAGAAACAATTAGTAGTGTCATTATCAACTATAGAGGCAAAATACATGGCAGCCACTCATGCAAGCAAAGAAGCAGTTTGGTTGCAGATATTGTGTTCAATATGGGGTTAGTACAGGGAGCTATAAGAATAAACTGTGACAGCCAAAGTGCAATTTTATTAGAAAATAACCCTGCATATCATTCAAAAACAAAGCACATTGATGTTCAGTATCACTTTGTGAGGGATATGATAGAAGACAAAAAGGTTTTGCTAGTAAAGGTGGACACTTTGAAGAAAATTGTAGATGCATTGACAAAATCCATGAGATCTGAGAAATTCTCTTGGTGTAGATAAACAATGGGCATTACAAGGATGGATAAATGACTAAGCTCTCTTGTGGCCCCTTATGGAAAGAAAACAACAAGTGGGAGAATGTTTGGTTGTGTTATATTCTTTCCACAACTATCCCGCGTAGTTAACCGGGGGGGTTAGAAGGGGGGCGGAGCCCCCCCTTCATTGCACCAATTCCGTAGTGGGGGGAGTCACAGGGGGTTTGAGGGGTGTAGGTAACCCACTCTATGGGTTCTGGGGCAGTACCCCAAAAACTTTTGTATTTTGGACCCTATATTAGGTTGGGCGGACCTACCTATGGTTTTGTGCATGATTTTCGCACACGGTTTTGGACTCGATGGTTTTCGGTCCATGGTATTGGATGCTTCAGCATGTATAAATATGTATTGTAACATTGAAAGGAATATAATGAAAAATGAAGCTGGTAGTCTCAGTTTTGGGATCCAGGGGAAAATCTCTATGTATATGTGTTATGTTCTCGCATTGTTTGTTTTATGTGTTTTAAAATTTGTATGCAGGTAATTTTTGTACAGGTTAAAACCTACATGATCATCATTCAAGTTTGAAACATGCTCTCCTTCACCTATATTTAATGTTTCAATGATTTGTGCTCTATATGATTCATTTTTCACTAGCTCGATCAAAGGAACTAATATTTTCAACTTGTCTATCTCAGTGTTAATGTTAAATGGCATTTGAGTTTTGCTTGATTGGATGAGATCTTCCTTAGCAAATGTGGTATGTGTATTTTTATCTTATTTTTTAGTACTACACAATTCAGTTTGAGTCTCAGCTGTCTTTTTTTGAATTATATTATTTGGAATTATTTGAGTAACAATTTCAGTTTGAGTTTTAGATGAAGCTATATCTAAAAATTTTGAGTTGGAAGTCTCCTAAGTTCCCCTAGGGAGAATTTGTAGAACTTTGGTCACACGATATTTTGTTATCTTTTTAGTTTGGGTTTGGATTTATCTCTTAGTGGGAATTTCAGTATTATTTTTGCTTCTTAGGTTGTATTGTTTGTGAACCTCATATATAGCATATTCATAACCCTATTTAAAGTCGAAGGACCTCTAGATTCTAATTGAAATTGTTGCGGCATGTACAATTCATGTTCTTCGTGAGTAAGAAAAACAACATCTTCATTTTAATCCCTAATAGGTTTACCTAGCTGTCATCCTCTCCTTCATGGTTTTGTGAACCCTCAGCATAGTTTCCTGGAAGGGTGGTCTAATTTGCTAATTTGGTATTGCATTTTTTCCCGTGTTAGGGTTCTTCCTAAAGTTGGGGTTTCTTATTGGGGTGGTCGTTGATTCTCCCACTGAGTTTTTCTTTCCATGTTTCCTTATATATCCATTTTTATTTCTACACTCTTTGCTAAACTATCTATTTTACTATCAGAAGTGGAGGTTTCCTCTTTAATGACAACTCTTTTTTCATTTCTCATCTTATATTTCTTAGCTAATAGATTGGCTTCTACACTAATAGCATTACTTTGCATTTGTTCCAATGTTTTAGCGTTTAATCCCTTAATTGGTATGACATATCAGTGTCAAAACCATCAGGGAATTTGATTACTGTCAGGTCTGGTGGAGGTTTAATATTAGCAGGGATTGCATTGTAGATATTGTTGAACCTAGTACAATAATCCTGAACTGATTCATTAAGAGCTCTTATAATGTTATCGTATTCAAATAGTATTTTCAGAGGGTTTTTCTTTCTTTCCCATCTATCAATAAAACAATCTATGAAAAAAGGCTAAATCTGCAATATGATTAGTAGGTAAACCTTTGAACCATTTCTTTACATTTCCTGTCAATGTTTGGGAAAATAACCTCATTTGGACATCATAATCATCAATCTCATGCAACTCAAAATAGCCAGTCATTTTTTTCACATGTTGTTGGGTAGTATACTGACCAGTAGCATCAAACAAAAAGATTTTTCTTTGGTAATCTTAGGGCATGGGATGTAATTGGGCTGGTAAAACCAAAGGTGCATATCTGTCTGCCATGGCTAAGTTTTTGGTTTGACTAGGGGGAAAGTAGTGGTGCTAGAAGAAGGACTTGAAATGGGTGTAGATGAACTTGAGATGTTCAGTTGGAGGGGAAGTTGAGGTATCAATGGTTTAGGGGAATGAACTGTGGTGGATATTATAGGTGAGGTGGTAGTAAATGAAGGTGTATTTACAATATTTGGAGATTCTGTAGAAAGCTCAGAGGAAACAACAGTGAGGGTAGCTAATTCAACTGATTGTTGAAGATAGGCATCATCTATATGGCTTATCAAGGTTGAGGTTAAATCTTATAGTTTATCAAAAGTATTCAAAACAAGTTGATCTAAATCTGGATGTATAAGCACCTTTTTAACTCAATGAACTGAATAAAATTAGCATCTAATACAGTTTCATGAATTGAAATTTTTTATTTGGTTCTAAACAATGAAAGATCAAATGACAGATCAAACTGAATGCCCTCTAAAATTGATAATTCTTTGGGGAGAGAATTTTATTTAGCTAACTAACTTACTTCCTTGAGTTTCTACCTTTTTGGTTTTCTTAAAATTCTATCAGGGTCATCAACAATTGTTGCGAGGATTGGATCTACATTTTCCTTGGTATAGTGAGTATTTTTTAGAGCCAAAATTTTGATTTTTTAATTGTTTTTTGAAACTTTTTAACAACAACTCCAAAATGACCTTAAGGTGAAACAGATTAATTTAAAGGTTTCCTTAAAGTTTTGTTACACTGAGGATCAAGTCCCCAGTATGGTCACCAATATGTTATCACTCCAAAATTTCTTTTGAGTTGTTAGGAAAGAAATGATAGAGGTAACCACAAACCTACTTTGGAGATTAGGATCTAGCCTTCCTAATGCTCAGAGAGGGCTCTCTCTTTATGATTTAACTTTGTTTATTTAATTGATTTTAGGCTAACTATGATTGTACTTGGGTTTTTATTTTGATTTGGTGGTGGTATCACTTACTTAGATGGATAGTGGGATGTCTTTTATCATTGGGATATGGGGTCAAATGTCAAGCAAACAGGACGGAATTAAGTTCTAAAAATAGTGTCTACGGGGCAAGGTAGCTGAGTTACTTCAGATCTTAAGGCTAGATGGTGAAGTGGTTTTCAATCAGATCCAGGGATAAATTAAGGGTTCCTTAGACCATATTCTGAAGGAAGTGAAAGAGGTCAAACAAGATGGGAGAGAAATTAAGGATTCTTAGATCAAGATATCAAAAGAAAACATAGAAATGAATAACTATTCAAGACAATGTACTTAAGCAAATTCTGAAATAAATTTCTTGTTAATTCATTCACTTTAGATAACATGCAAGTTTGTGAGATAAATAAGAAAATGACAAAGAAAATACTTCACTGTAATAGCTCAACACATGAATCTTGTAATGCAATCTCTTTATTACTCAGTCCAGTCTGCTAACTTGAAAAAATTGGCACAATAACCCTCAGGTTTCTGATCAATATAACTCTACAAATGGATTGCAATCCACACCCAATACTTCTAATTATGAAGTAATTATACAAAAACAATTTACAAAATATCCCAAACAATCTTGGGAATTAATTTAGGAGAAAGAAATATCTTCATGCAAGAAGATAGAGATAGATGTTCAACTGTTGTATGTTGTCCGTGTTTATTTGGTTGTGTTGTCTTTATGCTTTGATATTTTGTTGTTTATTCTCTACCTTGTTGTTGGTCTTCATACTGGCTATTATTTTTCACTTTTCCCTTTCTCAACTGATACACTTTACCTAATACTCTTTCACCTGGCTGATCTGTCATTTTCCTTTCACTGTGTTGTTTTCACCTTTACCATGTATTTTTACATTTTTATATCAAGTTATTTAACTTCTCCCATGTGTTTGCATTTTGTAGTTGAATATTTACCATCTTCCTGTATATTTCATCTACTTTTGTGTACTTGGAAAAAGTGGGTTTATTTACAAAATGGTGCTTTACCTCATACTGGAGGTAAAACAAGTTCTCAAATGTCTGATATAGAACCTTTCCAGTAGGCATTCCCTTTGTGGACAAATTACTTGCCTAATCCTTTTCCACCTCTCTGATTCTTCTGTTGTAGTCCTCTTGTGGCATTAATTTATCATTTATTACCAAGGGATTTGGCAGATATTTCTACCTCAAAACATCAAACTTTACCATGAACCTGTCTATAGTCAACTGCATGGTTTGGCATTTTTCCTGAAGGTTTAGCATCAAATTCCTCTTGGTGAGAACCTTCTTAAATTCTAGTATGGTGCCTGTCCTATCAGCTATATCCATCTCCTGCAATTCATATTTGCTTTTGGAGTTGATTTTATAGACATATTTGGGCACTTCAACCCCAATCTTATATGTCGATAAACTAGGGTTCTTTAATCCCTAAAAGTGTTGTTTCGTACCCTAAAAGATCATGGTCAATTGATTACATCATTCCCCAAAAGTTCCACCTGAAAAACCATCCAAAACTAGCCAAAACAAGACCATACTAACTGCTCCACTGTCAGGGTGTGATGCATACTAACTTCTACACTAGCCAGGTGCGATGCATACTGATGAGGCCTTCTGTGGGGTGCGATGAGCGAGAATGGACAAATGTCTGAGATAGTTTGCTAAGTGGATGCTCATGGAATCTACTAGAAACTTCTCCTATGACACATGTTTCTTTGAATTCACTCAGGGATGAGTAAGAGATCCAAGAAATCTCCAAGTGGAACCAAAAACAACAAGTGGAATGGCACTAATCAAAAACCCAGAGATCACTCACACCCTTGCAGACATCTATAAATGGATCCCTCATCTGAGAGATCTGAAGGCTGGAATTTGGTAATTTGTAAGGAAGTGATGATAGTTTGTATCTGAGAAAGAGAATTGTGTTGTTGCGTAATCTTGCTTCTCATGAGGTGAAGAGGGCTTTGATGCTGGGAGGATGATGCTGGATCAGACAGCTGGGTTGTAATTCTCCCTTCTATTATTAATAAATTTCTTTGATTTTTCCTTTATACAATTATGTATTTGTGAATTTTTTTATTTGTGAATGCTATTGTATGTTCATTGTATTTCTGATTCTGCAATGCTTATGATATAATAGATCAAGATGCTTTGATGGTGTTTTGTTACTTTGTCTCTACAGGTATTCACTAAGCATGATAAGTAGGAGAGGAGTTGCAAGCTCTATCAAGGGAGAGAGAAATCAAGCAAGGAGTCAAGCGGAAGATCTAGGTTGGTCCCTTTGCTTCTCTCTTACCTATCATACATAGAGGAAATCACAAATTGCTTTGAATGTTTGTTTCTAGGATAGCTGCCAATCCTAGTGGGGCTAGCAGATTGAAAAGACACTAGGATCCTGGAAACAAAATGGAAACTCTGCTAGAGATTGAATAGATGTCTATTGGTTATTGTTGTTTGTTTTATAAACTATAGACGAAGCCTAAAGTTAGCCAAATAGCCTTTGAATTTCTCTTGCTCTGCAATTGCATAGTAGATGAACGTTTCTTCAGTCAATCTCCAGTTTAGTTTATGAACTGAACATCTAACTTACAAAAATTCTAGATGCCCTTGTGGTAGCTTAGTAACCTCCCAAGATCATACCTCTGTACTTTGCTTTTTACTGTCTATCATAGCTCAGCTTAACTCACTGAAATCAGCTGCAAATCTTAGCGAAAACCCATCTCAGTTGCGCTCCCTGGCCCATCGCACTATCTGTCACTATCTGCTAGTACGCATCACTCCTCCTGAGTTTGAAAAGTGCGATGCATCCTTGTTTTTGTGAAGCCCAGGTGCGATGACTGATTGAGCCTATTTCCCTTCTTGAAATTTAGGGTTTTTGTCCTTGTTTTCAGCTCTGTTTTGTTATTTTGTTGCTTATGAACAATACCTCATTACTGAAGCCTCCTTGCATCAGATAGATCAGCCTCCATTGATTAGGATTAGTAAATGTTTTTTATGTATTTGCCCATCATTTACGGTCCTTTGTCAAAAAATTTCTTAAATCGAACTATCATTTCGGTACAAAAAGTGTCGGAACTGTTGTTTTGTGTCAAAAAGAGAAGTGTCATTGAGTCTTCCTTCCTTGAATAGTCGATTGAAATTTTTGTCATGTATTTGATTTGAATTGTTGATATTTTGAAGTGTTGAAAGTATTTTCTATTCGAAATCGAAAAGTGTCGTTCAGTCTTCCTTTCTATTTTGAAAAGGAAATTGTCAAAATGTCTCTTTGAGTAAAAATATTTCAGATCTTTACCACATTTAGTTTTCTTTTTTGGAATTTTCACATTAAATAAAATGAAAAACAAATACATGAATTTGCATTTTCATTTAGACTATGTGTGAAAAATGATTTAGGAAAACTGCATTTAGTGTGTGCTCTTTGCTCTTTGTTTGAAATAAATCGTAATCTTCTTTCCTTAGTAGTTAGGATTTTCATTGATCAAAATAAACAACGATTGTTTATCATTGTAGATTGCATATTTGGGAATTTTAAATCTACATCACGCAGTGAACCATTGAAAGGCAAAATTTTAAACAAGATCAACTCTAAAATAAATTTCAATGAACTTAACAACGCTTTGGAACCTAACACAACACATCTAGAGGTCTAGGCTAGAGACGTGTTTCGGCATTGTAAAATCTAGTAACTATCGTTTTCATTGAAGGTTGGGTGATTCCTCCTCTTTGATATGAAAAGTGCTAGCTAAAACTTGTGCTCCCCGTACTGTCAAGTATATATTGGGAGACCACAATAGGCTTATATCCTTTATCCATAGGAAGTTGTTTATGTCGCCCTATCAGTCGCAATGCACTGAACACAGCATTCAGGAAGATTGACTGTTGTACATAACTCCTTGGTAATTTCTCTTTAATTTATCACCAAGGTGTATTTTGCAGTTTTGCGATTGGTTTGGTAATCCCTCTATCTAGATCTCTAGAGTAGTCACCGTTGTTCCTTTTTGACTCTTTAAAAGAAAAGGTCCATCTGAGCACTTGTCACTCCAGGCTCATTAAAAATCGAAGGGGACTAGAGTCATCTTTAGCTTTTTCTTGACTCTTAAAAATTGAAAAAGAAAAGTTGTGTCAAAGCATCATTAAAATTTATTAATTTCGGAATAACATCCCTGTTCCTTCGTTGGCCTTAGGTTGAGATAATGGAGTCCACCAATCAAGGAATCCCTTTGGAGGCGATTCCTAGTCCTTTTACATCTTGGAGAAATATTGGTGCACCTCATATGGCCACTTAAGGACTTACTATTGGCCTGCCAGTATGGCTATTCTCAACCTCTATGGTTCAAAATAACGTGATTCCTCAGTAATCGAATTAGCGTCTAGTTGATGTTAGAATTGAACCCTTGCCTTCTTCTTCCTTTGTTTCTCCCTCCCCTTCTTCCTCTTCGCTTGGTGGAATTAGTGATGCTAATAACCAAGTGGCTAAGAAGAAGAAGAAAGGTAAGGAGAAGAAGAAAAAGCCAATTTAGCAAGGGGGCAACCACCCAACCATATATTTGGATGCATCAACTAGTGAAAATCCACACATTAAAGCTCATAAACCCAGATATCCTTGCATAATCTATAGAGGAGACCATTATCATTAAGATTGTCTGTGCATTCCTCGGATCTTGAGAGAATGGTCCCCCCATTTGCACCAACCAGTGTCATCAACCTCTGTTGATCATGTTGATAATACACCATCAACTAGTGATAGTGAAGTCCACGGGCAGAAAGGAAAAGTCAAAGTTCCATGTGCGTTATGTGAAGGGAACCATATACTTCCTCGTTGTCCTTTTTTGGATGAGGCCAAAAGAGTCTTGCATAACTATCCTGCTTCACCACAGCGACTTCCACCTGGATACAAGAAACTCTCCCCTAGTCCTTTACTAGTGGAATATCTAATTGACTTAACTAAACCATTGGTTGAAACATCTATCATTGAAAGTGAATCTTCTGAGTCCGTATTAGACCAAATTCAACAGGTTGAAATGGAAATCAACCCAATTTTACCTTCAGAAGATCATATCCTTCCCAAAGAGAGTGAGAACGATACTGTTCAAATTCTTTTTGTTACTTGAGAGTCTTATGAACTTGGGGGAAATCCGACCATTGCTTAAAAATAGGAAGAGAATCCCCCAGTTCCAGCTACTTAAGGGGTTATTTCACCAGTTTATTTGGTAGCCCCTCCAAGAAGTCTGGTTGCTTCCTTTGATTAGAATCGACTAGCAAGACCCTGCCTTCCTTCTAATTTACCATTCCAGATCATAGTACAAGTTTACAAAATGATCGTGTCTGGAACTATTATAGATGAAGGTGCATCAGTGAGTATCCTTTCCTCAACTACTTGGAAAGCGCTTGGTTCGCCATCGCTTATGCTTGTTACATAGAATTTGTTAGGCTTTAACAAAGGAACCAGCACACCGTTATGGATCCTTCCTAAGTTACCAATTACCTTAAGAAGGAAAACCGTTCACTTGAACGTGATGGTAGTCCAAGGGCCATTAGATTAAAATATACTCCTTGGGCGTGACTATGTTTACAACATGGAGGCTATTGTTTCGACACTCTTTCAAGTGATGTGTTTCCCACATGAAGGAAAAATCATCCAGCTTATTGACCATCTTTCATTTCTGTTATAGGCATTTTTGGGCACTGCAACCACAAGCATAAAATGTCCATAAACCAAGGGCTCATAAGTCCCTAAAAGTGTTGTTCTAACCCCTAAAGGAACAAGGTCAACTAATTACAGCTTCTCCCAGAAGTTCTCCATGAAAAACTTCTCAGAATTGGTCAAAACAGGATCATTTCAGTTGCTCCATAGACAAAGTGCGTTGCATCTCACCTAAATACACTCTGTGGGTGTGTTGAATTTCAAAAAGCCCTTCTATGGGGTGCGATAGGCGAGAAGTGACAAATGGCAGTGTCATTCCGCGAGCTGGAGAGGCATGGAATCTTCCAGAAACTTCTCCTGTGACACTTGCCTCTCTAAATTCGACCAAGGATGAGTAAGAGATCATCAATCTCCAAGTGGAAGCAAGAACTATCAGAGGGAAGACACTAATCAAATCACAAGCTGACTCATCTCCCTTACAGATATCTATATATGGATCCCTCATCCTAGAGATCGAGAGGCTGGAATTTTTCATATTGTAAGGAATTGTTGTTGGTTTCTTGAGACAACATCATAGTGTTGGGTGATCTAAGCTTTGTATGAGGTGAAGAAGGGCTTACTTGCTGAAAGGATGATGCTGGGTCAGAACAACTAGTTGTAACTCCCTTGGCTCTTTCTTGTTTATCAATAAAAGCTATTCAAGTTTTCCTCCATACTCTTGTGTCATTTATGTTTTATTCATTTGTATGGTCAATTTACATCTGATCCTAGATTGTTTATGATTATAGATCCATGTTCTTGTATAGTGTTATGCTACTGTGATCTTACAGGTACTCTGTGAAGCTGGGCATACAAAGGAGCAGGTAGCGAAAGACTATCAAGAGAGAGAGGAATCAAACTAGGAGATTAGTGCAAGACAGAGGTTGGTCTTCTTTGTTCTTCTCTCATCTATATTTCATCAAGGAAAAACGAAAGTAGCTTTACTTTGTTTGTTTCTAAGGTAGCTACCACACCTTAGTGGGATAATCAGTTCTGTGTAGACACTTTTCCCTGTAACAAAATGGCGATTCCGCTGGGGACGAATTAGTTTGTTTGTTTATCTTCCTTGTTGTTTATTTTATAAACTTACAGACGGAGCCTGAAGCTGAGCCATTAGCTTTCGAACTGCATTTTCTATGCAAATGCAAAGTAGATAAATGCCGCTTCAATCAATCTTCAGGATTTGTTTATGACTTAAACAACTAATTCACAAACTCTCTGATTGCCCTCGTGGTAGCTCTTAGAACCTCCTTAGATCTACCCCTGATTGTTGCATTACTGATTACCATTTGCTCGGCCAAAAACCATGAACTGAACTGCAAACTGTGACCCAAAAGCCAAGCAAAGTCTTGTCTATGGCCCAGCACAGGTACTATTCTGTGAATCTGAAATTCAGCGCACTTCCTGAGTGTAGTAGGTGCGCTGCATTTCAAATTCCCTGTGTTACAGGTGCACTGATCATACTAGGCATTGTTCAGTTTTGGTTTCTATGATTCATTCTTTTCAGTTCTATTCATGAATTTTGCTGCCGGTAATCAGTATATCTCTGTTTGAAACCCCTTTTCCTTGTTGTTATTCTGCCTCCTTTGTGCAAAAGAACTGTAAATGTTATTTTGTATTTGTTGAGTCATTTTCAGTTCTCATTTGCAAAAAGTATCGTAATCGTACTGTCATCCTTTGATTTGAAAGTGTCGCAAGTGTCGTTTTTAGTCATAGGAAAGAGTTTGGTTGATATTGATAGTCGATTACCCTGTTACTATTGTATTTGGTCCGAATTTTTAGTTTTTCTAGTGTCGAAAGCAAGTATTCATTTCCGAATCATAAAGTGTTATGATTGTCTTCATTTTTTATTTTGAAAAAGAAACTTGTTAGTAATTGTCGCTTGAAAAGTAATTCAGATTTGTGCATTAGCTTTCTTTTTACCATTCACATACTAAGAAAGCTGAAAAAATACATGCATGTGCATTTGCATTTAGACTGTTTGATTGGTTTGATTTAGGACAGTGCATTTAGTGTGTTCTCTTTGCTCTTTGTGAAAGAATACTGTCTCTCTTTCCTTAGTAGCTAGGATTTTCATTGCACAAAGAAGATAAAAGACTGTTTATCATCTTAGATTGCATTTTAGGAATTATACATCTACATCTCACGGTGAGCCTGAAAGGCAAATTTCTTAAGCAAGATCAACTATAAAATAAATTTAATGAATCTAACAACGCTTTGGAACCTAACACACAACATCTAGAATTCTAGGCTAGAGACGTATTCCGGCGTCGTAAAGCCTGGTAACTGTTGTTCTCACTGATGGTTGGGTTATTCCTCCACTTTAAGACGATAAGTTCCAGTATGGAATTGTGCTCCCACGTACCGTCGAGTATATTTTGGGAGACCCCAATAGGCTTAATCCTTTATCCATAGGAAGCCGTGTCTGCCGCCCTATCGATTGCAATGCACTGAACACAACATTCGGGAAGATTGACTGCCGTACCGTAAAAAGTATTCTGTAGTTTTGCGATTGGTTTGGTAATCCCTCTATCTAGATTTCCAGAGCATTCCCTTTTGTTCCTTTTCAGACTCCTTAACGAAAAAGGTCCATCTGAGCACTTGTCACTTTAGGCTCATTAAAAATCGAAGGCGACTAGAGTCATCTTTTGTTTTTTCTCAACTCTTAAAAATTGAAAAAACATGTTGTGTCAAAGCGTCTAAAATTTATTTTAAATGGAATAATCATCACCCTTTCCTACGTTGATCTTAGGTTGAGAAAATGGAACCCACCAACCAAGGAATTCCCCTTGGAGGAAATCCTAGTCCCTTCTCCTCTTGGGGAGATGTTGGTGCACCCCATATGGCCACATTGTCGCTTCCAAGATTGATAATCGGCTTGCTCGTATGGCTCTTCTCAACCTCTGTTGTTCAGAACACCACAATTCCTGAACAATTGAGTCAGCAACTAGACGAATCCAGAATTACCCACCAACCTTCTACTTCCTCCAATTCTTCCTCTCCTCCTTCTTCTTCGCTTGATGGGGTTGGTAAAGCCAAAAATCAAGTACCTGAGAAGAAGAAAGTAAAGAAGAAGAAAGAGAAGAAGAATAAGGAGCCAAAAGCGAAAGGGGCAACCAAGCGTCGTCTAGCGAAAATCCACACACTGCACCGAACAGGCCTAAATCGCCATGTGTCATTTGCAAAGGAGACCACTATCATAGAGATTGTCCTTGCATCCATCAGATCTTAAGGGACTAGTCTCTTCATTTGCACAACCTGGTGTCGTCAACCTTTGATGATCATGTTGAAAACACACCGTCGACTAGTGAAAGTGAAGCCCCAGGAAAAAAAAGGAAAATATAGATTTCCTTGTAAACTGTGCAAAGGCGATCATGTCGTCCATCGTTGTCCCTTCTTAGATGAGGCTAAAAGAGTTTTGGACGATCGTCTGGTTTCACTATTACAACTTCCTCCTGGATATAAAAAACTCTTGCTGAGTCTGTCACTAGTTGAAAAGCCGGTTGACCCGCCCAGGTGGTCGGCCGAAGCATCTATCATTGAAGACAAACCATCTGAACCCATACCAGATGAAAGTCCAAAGGTCGAGGTAGCAGTTGACCTGGTCTTGCCTTGAGAGGTTCCATCTTTAGATGATACAGTCACAGAAGAGAATAAGGATGACACCATCCAAATTCTTTTCGTAAGCACAAACTCCGTTGAACATGGGGGCAATTTACGCATTCCTTTACTACAGGAAGGAATTTCATCAGAGTCGTACCCGGCCGTCTATTTGGTCACACCTCCAAGCAACTTAGTTGTTTCCTTCGACTGGAATCAACTAGGAAGACCCTGCTTACAAGCTAGTGTACCATTCAGAATCATTGCTCAAGTATATAGAATGGTTATGGCTGGTACCATCATAGATGAAGGGGTTTTTGTGAGTATCCTTTCCTCGACTGCTTGGAAAGCGCTTGGTTCACCATCGCTTTTGCCTGAGATGAGAAATATAACAGGCTTTGACAAAGGAACTAGTCCACCGTTAGGGATCCTTCCCAATGTGCCCATAACATTGAGAGGGAAAATTGTTCACATGAACGTAATGGTAGTTCAAGGACCCCTAGATTATAATCAACTCCTTGGACAAGACTATATTTATTGCATGGGAGCCATTGTCTCATCACTCTTTAGATTGATGTGTTTTCCGCACGAAGGAAGAGTGGTCAAGCTCGTAGACCAACTTTCATTTCCCGGATCATACAGAACAAATAGTCATATGCCATCCCTGAATGGTCTTTTCACACAAAGAATGTCTCATCAATCTCTAGTCCGTCCACCTGATGAGCGCGAGTGATTCGAGGGACATGACTGAAACCCATGGGGCATGCACCCTGGTCTGCTTCGGCAGGAAAACTTCAGGTATAGGGTAGGTTTCCACGAGAGATATATGACTGGACTGTACTCCCATCCGTGATTGGAAGAGGGGGTTAGACTGGTATAAGATTCTCTTGTCAAATTTATGTGAGTGGATTGTCTCACCTTTGTCTATTTCGGTAGACATCGCTGAAGAAGTGTTTTGTTTGCGCTATGAATAGAACAATCTTTGGTAACCTGAAAGAGGTAGACCTTTCCTGATAAAACAAATGTTTTTTTGGAGATTTGAAAGGTGACCTTGAAACTCTGTTTTATACCTGAGGGCATGCAAACATTTTGGCATGCAAGCGAAGAGCGACTATTTATTTTTTAAATTTGTAGGTCCTATAACCCTTTAAACTCGTAGGATTGGTCGTTTCCTAACTTGCATAAAGAAAGGATGTGGGGAAAAACTCTAAAAATTGTCGTTTTAAAATGGGACATTCTTATTATACGACTGGATTAATCGAGTAGTTTTAGCACATAGTTCAAGCTCGTTAAAAAATAAACATAAGCCATGAGCAAATGTTTCCCCCCGCGTTTAAGCTCATTAAAAAAATGAGCTATTTTCCGGTAAATAACCATCGTGAATGTAGTACTTCAGCCTTTAAAGCCTTGGTCGTGTTCTCATCATCACCTCCACTCTGTATTGGCTGATCATTCACCTCCATTTGATTGTTTACCCCTTTTGAGGAATAGTTGCAAAGAGTGGTCCCACTAGCCATCCTTGTAACACTGCCGTGATTGGAA
Organism: Pinus tabuliformis; assembly: GCA_031772625.1. Classification (NCBI taxonomy): domain Eukaryota; kingdom Viridiplantae; phylum Streptophyta; class Pinopsida; order Pinales; family Pinaceae; genus Pinus; species Pinus tabuliformis. The sequence continues at coordinate 1,127,378,616 of CM062816.1, read as the reverse complement.
AATTACAAACCTTACCTGGAATCAGCTGCTACCCAAGTTTATCACTCATTCCTCAAAAGACGAGTCTCCTTTAAGCTCTTTTCAACTGACTCGTAAAATACAAAAAGATTGCCGAGCCATTGGGCTCTCCAGCTCGTTAAAGGGACCGGAAGTGCTATCCCTCCTCTAGATTTTAATCTTTTTGGACCTGAGGGATTATTACACAAAAAGATCGAGCGCTTGTTTTGTTCGGCTCATTAAAAGTATCAAAAATTCATCCCTTCTGTATTGTTTTATACTTTTTCGGACTTAAGGGATTAGATGACGACAAAGGAATTTTGGAGTTTCCTTTACGTTCCTTTTCAAACTCTCTAAAATTGAAAACGACCGAGTTATCTTTGTCGTTAAACTCGTTAAAACTTAATAGTGACAAACTTGTCCATAGCAAACAAGAACGAGTTTCACTATCGCTAGGCTCGTTAAAACATAGCGATGGGTTTGCCCAAAGGGCAAATTATAGAACAAGCATATGTTATCCTCCTCAAGATTGACAAAAATAAAGAGGTACTGGTCAGCAATGACTCGGGAAAAGTTGGGAAGAAACTTGAAGAAACTTTGTTGGTAGCAAGTCGCTCTTGAACATGACACTTTCACTCCACATCCAAGTTGGGTTGGGTTGTTTCATTCACCGGTCACATCACCATGGTCCCATCACACCATCCACATTTGGGGTTAATGCTACCGATCCATCACGTCAGTGTCGCTGATATGTTCAAGAGAATTCATTCAGAGAATTCACGTGTGTCTCACCCACTACAATACATTTACACTCCATTCTTTCATGACCGCCAACCTGAACCTTATGTCATCAGATCGTTTTCACCTCCATTAAAATCATTTACTCCGTTCTGTGTCATTGATGTGGGATTCATTAAGGCCCTCCTGTGACGGATCGCTTCTTGTTGACATCAGCTCATTATCCAAGAAGTCGATCTAGGAACACCCCATTCAGTACTTTGAAGCTTGCATGCCTCAATGGCAAGTTTCTCACTTCCGGCGACAGGTTTACATCAATGGCCTTCGACCGAAAGATTTTGCGTGGTGTTCGACGCCAAGTCCTTTATTCACACCACGTGAATTGTACTGCAGTACCTTGAGGGTCATTATCATTATCGGTGATTCCTCTCGCGCCTGTTAACAGCTTACATCATTGGCTGGTAATCAGGTGATGTCTTTCCATGTTTGACTCCAGAACATCTCTCACATGGATAGACTTGTACTTCGAGTGAAGATCGAACGAGATTGAAGACCCTGGATCTAGTTTCATCCATCCAGGCTGCAATATATATTCAGGGCAATAAAGACATCAAATGTACATTATTGCTGCACAGATAATCATCCAATCAAAGGTGTGATGACTCCACCAGAATCATTAGTCTACACTCAGACGATTGTCTGTCCTATGTACATGAAAATGAATTTATAAAGTTGAGCATGGGAATGCCCGCCTCAGCTAGATCATGAAAATATTATGAAGATAATGTATTGTATTGTATCTTATTACAGGTCTCCTCTCAGCTTGAAAGAACTTCAGATCCTCATAATAAAGTAATTCACCTGACATCAAAAGATTAACGACCTCATGCTTTAGGGGGCAACTGTTATAGACATTTTACGACAGTGCAACCCCAAGCATAAAATGTCCATAAACCAAGGGCTCCTAAGTCCCTAAAAGTGTTGTTCTAACCCCTAAAGGAACAAGGCCAACTGATTACAGCTTCTCCTAGAAGTTCTCCATGAAAAACTGCTCAAAACTGGTCAAAACAGGATCATTTCAGCTGCTCCATAGACAAAGTGTGTTGCATCTCACCTAAGTACATTGTGTGGGTGCGTTGCATTTCAAAAATCCCTTCTATGTGGTGCGATGGGCGAGAAGTGACAAATGGCAGTGTCATTCCGCGAGGTGGAGAGGCATGGAATCTTCCAGAAACTTCTCCTGTGACACTTGCCTCTCTGAATTCAACCAAGGATGAGTAAGAGATCATCAATCTCCAAGTGGAAGCAAGAACTATCAGAGGGAAGACACTAATCAAATCACAAGCCGACTCATCTCCCTTACAGATATCTATATATGGATCCCTCATCCTAGAGATCGAGAGGCTGGAATTTTGCATATTGTAAGGAATTGTTGTTGGTTTCTTGAGACAACATCATAGTGTTGGGTGATCTAAGCTTTGTATGAGGTGAAGAAAGGCTTACTTGCTGAGAGGATGATGCTGGGTCAGAACAACTGGTTGTAACTCCCTTGGCGCTTTCTTGTTTATCAATTAAAGCTATTCAAGTTTTCCTCCATACTCTTGTTTCATTTATGTTTTATGCATTTGTATGGTCAATTTACATCTGATCCTAGATATTTTATGATTATAGATCCATGTTCTTGTATAGTGCTATGCTATTGTGATCTTACAGGTACTCTGTGAAGCTGGGCGTACAAAGGAGCAAGTAGCGAAAGACTATCAAGAGAGAGAGGAATCGAACTAGGAGATTAGCGCAAGACAGAGGTTGGCCTTCTTTGTTCTTCTCTCATCTATATTTCATAAAGGAAAAACGAAAGTAGCTTTACTTTGTTTGTTTCTAAGGTAGCTACCACACCTTAGTGGGATAAGCAGTTCTGTGTAGACACTTTTCCCTGTAACAATTTCCCAGTTCAAACATAACCCCAAGTCAAACATCACCCCTAAATGGTCCTTTTGCATCAAGAGTGTCTCTTCAACCTTCATTCCATCCACCTAATTACCTTGAGTAGTCTGGTGTATGTAGCGAAGCTTAGGGGGCATGCACCCTGGTCTACTTAGGGGGATGAACCCAACCGAAAAGATAGGTTTCCCTATAGGTTATGTGATTGGAAGTGTTATCTCACACCATTCACCTTTGTCTATTTGATGGACAAAGCCAAGGAAGTGTTTCGTCGGCTCCATTGACAAAACAAATCCTGCTTAACCGTAGTGATTTCCATATGGTTACCTGGAAACTCTCCTTTTCTCAATGCCTGGCGGCATGCAAACCTTTTTATGCAAGCAAAAAATGACCAATTTCATTTTTTTATCTTTTTAGATTTTTAGCTTTTCAACTTCTTAGGTTAGGTGATTGGTCTAATCCACTATTCACCTTCGTCTGCACCACAGTTTGTTAGCTTTTTTAGTTTTTCTAGCTTTTAGTTTGGTCATTTCTAGTTCACATAAAAGGATAAATCTAACTGAGCATGTTGTCGCATGGTTTAAGCTCGTTAAAAAATAAACCCACCACCCGAGCATAGTTTCTTCAAGGTTCAAGCTTGCTAAAAAATGAACCCGCCTTCCCTAAGCAATGTTTTTGCATGGTTTAAGATCATTAAAAAATAAACCTACCACCCAAGCATAGTTTCCGCAAGGTTCAATCTCACTAAAAAATGAACTCGCCTTCCCTGAGCAATGTTATCGCATGGTTCAAGCTTGTTAAAAAATAAACCTACCATCGAGCATAGTTTTCGCAAGGTTCAAGATCGCTAAAAATGAACCCCCCTTCACTGTGCATAGTTTCTGCAAGGTCCAAGCTCGTTAAAAAATCAATCTGCTCCCAAACAGAGCATATGTTCCCCTGGAGTTCAATCTCTTTTAAAATGAACCTACCTTCGGTAAATAACCTTCGTGATTGCCATTACATCAGCCTTTTGAGCCTTCGTTGTGTTCCTACCATCACCTCCATTCTTTTGGCCAATCATACACTTCCACTTGATTGTTTACCCTTTTGATGAATAGCTGCGACTAGTGGTCTTATTAACCACCCTCTTCACATCACCATGTTTTGAGAAGTTCTAAGATTACCCAGAACTAGTTGCTACCCTAGATACCACTCGTTCCTAAAAAACGAGTCCTCTTTAAACCCTTTTCAAACTCGTTAAATATCAAAATATTGTCAAGCTATTGGCCTTTCCAGCTCGTTAAAGTAATCAAAAGTGCTATCCCTCATGTAGATTTTAATATTTTTCGAACCTAAGGGATTATCTCATGAAAATGTTCGAGCGCTTTTCTTTTTCGGCTCACTAAAGTGATCGAAAAGTCATCCCTTTTTGTATTATTTTAATCTTTTTCGAACCTAAGGGATTATGCTATGAAAAAGAACTATTGGAGTTTTCCTTTCATCCCTTTTCAAACTCTCTAAACATGAAAAGGACCGAGTTGTCTTTTTCATCAAACTCGTTAAAACAATAGCGAAAAACTTGTCCACCTAGACAAGAACAAGTTTCGTTGTCGCTAGACTCGCTAAAACATAGCGATAGGTTTGCTCGAAGGGAAGATTATAGAACAAGCACATGTTATCCTCCTCAATCTTGACAAAAATAAATAGGTACTGGTTAACAATGACTGGGGAAAAAGGGAAGAAAACTTAAAGAATTTTATGGTAGGAGGTTTCTCTTGAACATGACACTTTCACTCCATCACTATGATTGAGTCGGGTTGGGTTATTCCGTTCACCGTTCATTTCAGCATTGGTCTTTCACACCATCCATTTTTGGGGTTAATGCTACCAATCCATCTCAATGTCACCGATATGTTCAATAGAAGTCATTCATTTGAGAATTCACCATCCAGTTAATGCCTCATCCACTGCAATACCTTCAATCTCCATTTTTCATGACCGCCATTCCTGAACCTTGTGTCGTCAATCATTTTCACCTCTAGAAAATCATTTGCTTCATTTTGTGTCATAGATGTGGGATAAATTAAGGCCCTCGTATGACGATCCACTTCTTGTTGACATCGGCTCATTATCCAAGAAGTTGACTTAGAAACAACCCTTTCAATACCTTGAAGCTTGCATGCCTTAATGGCAAGTTTATCACTTCCGGCAACAGGTTGACATCAATGGCCTTCAACCAAAAGATTTTACATTGTGTTCGACATCAGATCACATATTCACACCACGTGAATTGTATTGTAGTACCTTAAGGGTCATTATCATTATCGGTGATTCCTCTCGCGTCTTTTAACAGCTCACATTATTGGCTGGTAATCAGGCGATGTCATTCCATGTTCAACTTTAGAACATATTTTCACATGGATCGACTTGTACATCGGGCGAAGATTGAAACAATTTGAAGACCCCAAATCTAGTTTCATCCATCCGGGTTACGATATATTCAGGAATATAAAGACATCAAATGTACACAGAAGCTACACAGATGGTCATCCAAGCCAGGGACAATGACCCTACATATGAAGAATCACCAGTCTACAACTGTAGACGATTATCTGTTCTATGTACATGAAATGAATTTATAAAGCTAAACATGGGAATGCCTGCCTCAGCTAGATCATGAAATTTATATGATGATGATGTATTGTATTGTATCTTATACGAATCACCTTCTAGTTTTGAAAACCTCGGATCCTCATGTTAAAGCATTTCACCCGACATCAAAGATTTACGACTTCATGCTTTAGAGGATAGCTGTTATTGACATATTTTGGAACTTCAACCCAAATCTTATATGTCAATAAACTAGGGCTCTTTAATCCATAAAAGTGTTGTTTCATACCCTAAAAGATCATGGTCAACTGATTACATCATTCCCCAAAAGTTCCACCTGAAAAACCATCCATAACTGGCCAAAACAAGACCATACTGACTGCTCCACTGTCAAGGTGCGATGCATACTGACTTCTAAACTAGCCAGGTGAGATGCATACTGATGAGGCCTTCTGTGGGGTACAATGAGCCAGAATGGACAAATGTCCAAGATAGTTTGCTAAGTGTATGCTCATGGAATCTACTAGAAACTTCTCTTATGACACTTGTTTCTCTGAATTCGCCCAGGGATGAGTGAGAGATCTAAGAAATCTCCAAGTGGAACCAAAAATAACAAGTGGAATGACACTAATCAAAAACCCAAAGATGACTCACACCCTTGCAAACATCTACAAATGGATCCCTCATCTGAGAGGTCTAAAGGTTGGAATTTGGTAATTTGTAAGGAAGTGTTGATAGTTTGTATTTGAGAAAGAGCATTGTATTGTTGGGTGATCTTGCTTTTCATGAGGTGAAGAGGGCTTTGATGCTGGGAGGATGATGCTCGATCAGACATATGGGTTGTAATTTTCCCTTCTATTATTAATAAAGTCCTTTGATTTTTCCTCCATACAATTGTATATTTGTGAATGTTGTTATTTATGAATGCTATTATATGTTCATTGTATTTTTTATTCTGTAATGCTTATGATATAATAGATCAATATGATTTGATGGTGTTTTGTTACTTTGTCTCTACAGGGATTCACTGAGCGGGATAAGTAGGAGAGGAGTTGCAAGCTCTATCAAGGGGGGGAGAAATCAAGCAAGGAGTCAAGTGGAAGATCCAGGTTGGTCCCTTTGCCTCTCTCTTATCTATCATACATAGAGGAAATCACAAATTTCTTTGATTGTTTGTTTCTAGGATATCTGCCAATCCTAGTGGGTCTAGCAAATCGATAAGATAATAGTTTTACTGGAAACAGTTGAGGAAATGAATTATTCTAGTGGCTTCTTCTGGCATGTCTCCCAGTTCAACCTTAATTCTTTGAATGACTTATGTAGCTTCTTTGACTAATTCATTATGTTCAAAGATGACTTGAATGGATGGCCAAATATCATTCACAAAATCAATGATATTGGCCCATAACTATTCCTTAGCTTGGCCAAGTGGCTCCTTTAATGTCAATTCTTTCTCTAAGCTCTTCATTCTTTTAGTCAACCTGGTTGACTTCAGAACTTCTTCCTTGTGCATAATCTGGGCAAGCTTATTATCATTCTGCAGACATGTTATCTTTTCCTTAAGCTTCTTTATTTCTGTGGTCTGAATGGACATGTCTTTCATTACATTAACCAATTTACTTGTCTCATCACCTGGCTGAGTTGTTGTTGTTGTTGAACCTGTTGCTGATGTAGATGCTGTGGTAGCTGGTAGTGTTGTAGCCAATGGAGCTGTAGGATCCAATGAAGCTGCCAAGGTGGATGGTACTACTGTGGTGACTATTGAAATGACAGTGGTAGGGGCAGTCTCAAGGATGCCTTGTTTTAACTGTATCAAGTTATCCAACTCCTTCTCTATCTCTTTTAATTGGTCATTTAGTTGGAGAACAATGTCCACCATTTCCTCCTGATGTGTTTGGCTTTCTAAAACCTCTTTTGTCTATGAATGCTCTAAATGAGGTAGTTTTAGTTGTTTTTTAGAGCAACAATGTCCTCATTCTTTTTCTTTATCAACTTCTCAGCAACCTTGATATCATTGGGATCATGTCCAAGCTCAATGACCAAGTCTTCCAATGACTTGATTATGTTATCTTTGGCTTGTGAGGAGGCCTTTTCTAGCTTGTACTGTGCAGTGATATTATCTAATGAACTTTGAAGTTTGTGTGCAGTCATAGCTTTACCTGTCAAGGTGGAATAGATCATCTCACCTACCTACTTATGAAACTCTATTTGGTCAATGGGATGAACATCCCTGGCCAAAACCTCAAAATTTGTTTTCCTATAGTCTGCTAACGATTTTTTCTGTTGGAATGTAGGTTGCATGAATGTCATCTACATTTTCCATGTTTTAATGTCAAAGGCTGACATTAATCTGTTTTGTTTTGCAGATGTCTACTTGAAATATTGGGCATAAGTCTCAGCCTTCAATTTCTCATTTCTAAAATTAATTTCTGTGTACCTATCTTTGATATATTTATCTTTATCCACAGGCCTGGTGAATGAAGAGACCTCCATTCTAAGTTGTCTCTCAATAAGTTGAGTGTTTGATGTTGAGGGCTGGTGTGTTTCTCTTGAAGCTATTGTGCCTTTTCTTCATCCCACCATTGTGTCAGTGTCATTGATTTCTACTAAGTCAATGGCGTCTTCCTGTTCAGTTACAAGATTAAGCTTGGGTCTCTTCCTGTAACTGATCTCAAACTATTCATCTGTATTTTCCATGGCTAAACTAGAACCTTCTTCCCTAGTTCTCTTTGTATTTTTGTCTTCACTTTCTGGAGTTTGTAAAAGAGGAGGAATGTTCATTTGTTCTCTTGGTTCTAGAACCTGTAGGAAGGAACTTGTATCAATCTATTTTTATACATCAATTAATGTATTCTCTACATAAACTACGATACTTTCCATGTCTATCAAAGTGTTTTTCAACCACTCTGATTGGTTGGAAAAACTTTCAATGTCTAGCGTGGGATGATGTAAGAAAGGACCCAATTTGACCTTGAGCCTTAGCTTATTTATGACTCCATGAGGGTCATATTGCCACATAAAACTGTTCTTGAATTTCATCTCCTTAGAATCTTATCAACCTCTGGTCCAACTTCCCTATTATTACAAATAAAGGGGACCAATTTGTTTTTTATTTTAAATTGGGTCTTCTTCTTGGCTGCCAGGAAATTAACCTCATCAGAGTTTATAATCTTTCTGAAGTACTCTAATGCAAATATCCTCATAGGGAGGTATTTGGGCAGTTTGTAGGGAGCCAGTTGGCTTCCATATATCCTAATCTCTGTGTGGTCTTGGTATAGATATCAGTCTCCCACTTTATTGTTCTTTGCCAACTGTAAGACCCTTTTAATTTCCTAACTGATCCTGGGTTGATGGCTACTGGTGAGCATGTTTATAATAGGATGAAAAAATGAATCAATGAAGTGTTTGCAAGTAAATATAGTGGAGTACTTTTGAGTCAAGGGTGTCCAATAGATGATTGATCTTGGATTGCCTTTGGGGTCTAACTTCTGAATGTTGATAGGGAATTTTTCTGATTGGTAGTATAATAACATATGAGATAAAACTAAAGAATACTTGAAAACTCTTTCATTTGGTAGTCTGATGAATTTTTCATGCATCCTATCTGTTATGAATTGAGCATAGTTGTAAATTACACCAAGAGGCTTTCTTGGGAAAAATATGGAAAGGAAAGCAAGGACAACCTCATCCACATGTTCATCTGTAGTGTATCCTAAAATGCAGGAGAGCATGGTTATTATTTGTCTGCCTCTCTCAGAAAAAATGGTGGTAGCATATGGAGGACTATCTGTTGGAGTATGAAATTCCTTTATGATAAAAGTTTGGAAAATTTGGGCTATCGTAGGAAGGTCTAACTTGGTATAGAGGTCAAGCAAGCCATCAATAGAAAGTGGGGTCTCATTTGGGCTTGTTTAGACTTGCAATGTTTGATTTATGGATTCTACAGTGATGGTGAATAAAACTTGCTAGTCAGGGGTGGCAATGGCTCTTTGACTAGGAATGTAGCAAGCTTGGTAGAAGTAAATGATTTCTAGGAATAGGTGTACTTCTGGGAACAAATATTTGGGCAAACTAGACTCCCAAAGGTGAATGTCATCATTCTAGTTCAAAAATTTGTCTTTACTCCAGCAGTGGAGTTTCAGTAGGTAGGCAGGGGAAGCAGTGTCTTTAATTTGGAAGTGTTTGTCTAATAATGCAAGGTGGTCAATATCTAAGTGAGGGATTTGCAAAGGTCTTATGTCTAGAGAGGTTTGGGAGGCCATAATTAGGTTTACTAAACTGAATTTCGGCTTTCAGTCATTTTAGGAGTGAGTTTTAGAAGCTTTGGAATGGTGGGAGGGTAATTATAGTTCGTAAAAGGGTTTGGGATGTAAAAATAATTTTCTCTTCAATTTCAAGAAGGTTTCTTAATTAATTCAATTAATTAACCACTTAATTGCAACTGTGCATTTTCAAATTCAAGGGTCGTTCTGTTTTTTTCCAAGAATACCTGGAAATTGGTGATTTGGCATGTAGAGGGGTTCTGTGGTAGCTTCAAAGGGTACTGAGTCTTCAAATGTCAGTTGGATGCTTCAATTGGGTTTCTACAGCATCTTCAGGTGGCAAAAGGTGGTCAATTTGGTCGCACAGAGGTTCAGGGTGTTGCAAACAGCTTAGCAGAGGTTTACAGTGAAAATGCAATAAAAGAGTGAATTTGGGACTTTTTGGCCTTTTAATGAATAACGATCACATTTTGGCGCGAAAATTATTAAATGAACAGTGGGAAGTTTTTGGTTTAGGTGGGGAGGTGGGTTTGTTCACCATCACACTTCTTTTGGATGGCGGGTGGTATTTTTGTGAGCACGTGATGTAATGCAGTGCTGCTACGTAGCAAAAGAGCTCTCAGCCAAAACCGCGAATCTCACGTGATCTCAGGCTGTTAAAGGTCAAACGATGAATCCACACGATATGAATGTACACCATCGGATCTGGGTGCAGGAGATCGGAGGGATATCACGCAGTTGAGTTGCATGGATGGAATCGGGAAAGTGATTTGGCAGGGCCCAGGATTCAATTACAGATAATTGTAATTAATTAACCAATAATGTCAGGACTTTCAATATAAACAAATGGTTAATTAAGGTGGGACCATGGATTATATGGCAAGGTTTTATTTAATTGCACCAAAGGTTGGTGGGTTAAAAGGGTTTGTCGGGAAATATAAAGTGGGGGCATTAATTACATAATGGGGAGGCATAGTAATTAAAAACTTAGGATAAGGGGTTTTTGTGGGTTTTTAAAGGGGGAAAGGGAAAGTAACAAGGGGGAAAGTGATATTCGTAATGGGGAATGGGTTTCACACTAGGGAAAGGGGTTTTGGGAAGAGAGGATGATTTTTGAAGGGTAATTTCTAGGGAAATGTGTCAAACCAAGGGGTAAAAGGTCAAAATGAGGGGGAAGTGTATTTATAAGTAATGAAGGGATAATGGTGGAAATTAGCAAATAAGTATGTGGGGGTGTGGTGAAATGAGGGGAAATTAGTAAACAAGCTTGGTGAACATCATTTATTTTTCTCAAATCCTCCTACACATGAAACATAGGATTAAGCATGATAAATGTTCTTTTGACTTAGCAACCTTGTGCATTTGCAACATTTCTTCTACCTACCCTTTATTTACCCTAACATTTTCTCTTAATTTATTGGGTGCATTTGAGCTTGATGACCCTTTATTTCTTTTTATTTTGACAAGCAAACTATCTAATTCTAACCTTATAACTTCCAATGGCTCAGATTAAACTAATGAGCTCATTTTTATTCTCTACCTAAATACTGACCTTCCAAGGTTAAACAGTTTGGCTAGATCTTTATTCTCTATCTATCAACATGAAATTCAAAGCATGAATGAGTCAAGATTAAGCTATTTGACCATCATGAATTGTGGCATTTCTGAAAACTTGTACAAAATCATATTTTACAAAGCAAAGCAAAAGGAGTGGCATTTGAATTTGCACACTTTCATAATCTATTTTAATTTCTTTTTTTGGGGTTCATATTTTTCACTTTTTTTATCTTCTTTCTTTCTTTTTGTCCTATGATTATTCTTTTTTTCCTTTGATTATTCTTTTAGGACATACCCTCTTTACATTTTTTAAATTTTAATATGGAAAACATTTTGCAGAAAGAAAAAGTATGTACAATATTACAAGAATAACCACAGTCAATTCAAAATTATGAATCCTATTATTATAGGACACTAATAGGTTCATCTCATTTAAAACAATATTTTCTCTTAGTCAACCTTGATATCCACTCGTATAGTTCAACGTGAAACAAGATTTCGTATTGATCTTTAAAAATACCCTTATAGAAGATTTAACTATTTATCTACAGCACCCGCATCTATCTAACCTTCAAATATGGGAATGTCAAAGTTAACTTGTACCTTAAAGGGTATGGCGCTTCCAGAGTAGCTGCTGGAAGTAGATGTGTCGCCCCTAGGTAGCCACTGAAGGATCTGGGTAAAGTTGTCCATCATCACATTCCTTTGTCACTCGAGGGCCTCTTCAAAAAAGATTTTGATATTATCTCCTACCCCTCATCTTTCTTTTCATCTTCCAAGGGAGGCTGTCGGGATTTGCAAGGATGGTCTTGCAAAGGTTCGACCAGTTTAATCCTGTTGTTGGGAAAAGTATCCAATACGGAATGACCCTATCCCACTCTAAGGGTGATAGTACCTCAGCAACAATCAAAACAAAGCTATCTAAGATTACTTCTTTATGAGATGTAAAAGAGGGGAGAAAGAGATCCACTAATCGATGTCTTCCGCTAATGATTGATCCAATCTTCTCTCCTTGCTACTTGCTCCCAGCTCCTTGCTCTTTCACTGGCCCAGCTACACCAAGATCCTACAAAATGGCAAGAGAGGGAAACTACAAGAAGCATACATTCATAATTGATTCAAGGATTAGAATAAATCAAATACACAAGTATAAGAATACACCATTGAGACACATGCATATAGAAGAACCTCAAATGCTTTATTAATGGAAGAAGTAAAGTTCAGGAAGTGATACAACCATAAGAGGCCCAATCCAGCATCACCTCCCAACAGAAAGAAATCTCCTCTTCACCTCCTTCAAAGCAAATCACCCAATAGTTCTAAACTCAAAACAACAACAATTCTTTACATTCACAAGATTCCAGCCTCCCTAGACCTCATGAGAGAGATCTATATATAGGAGTTTTGGAGAAAGGATGAGTCAGCTTGAGGCTGGCATGAAGCTGACTAGTGTCCTCTCTCCCTTCAGTTATTCTTCAGTTCTTGAGTCCACTTGGAGGTTCTTGCTTCCACTTGGAGATCTAGACCCCCTTACTCATCACCAGTCAAATTCTCTGATCCAAGTGTCATTTTGGAAGCTTCCTGGGCATTGACACCTTGAGGAATGACTGTGCCACATGTCCCAATTCGCTCAGCGCAGGTAGCCTTCTTTGCAGTTGACACTCAATGCAGGTAGATAGTGGAGCAGTTGACATTCAGCGCAGATGCTCAGTGGAGCAGTTGACATGATCCAAAATTGCCTTGTTTTTTAGTGTTTTCAGGTGGAGAACTGTTATTCAGTGCTGTGGTTTGCTGACCTTGTTCCTCTAGGGGTAGGAACAACATGTTTAGGGACTTTGGATCCCTTAGATTATGGACATTTCATGCTTCATGCTGTAAGGCGCAAAAATGTCTATAACAGTTGCCCCCTAAAGTATGAGGTCGTTTATCGGGTGAAATGCTTTATCAGGAGGATCTGAAGTTCATTCAATTGCTGAGAGGTGACCTGTAATAAAATACAATACAATACATTATTTTTCATTCTGCTTTCATGATCTAGCTGAGGCGGGCATTCCCATGCTCACCTTTATAAATTCATTTTAGTACATAGAACAGACGATCGTCTGTCGGTAGACTGATAATTCTCTGCTGAAATTATCATCCTTTGAGTAGGATGATCATCTGCTCCAATGATGTACATGTCAAATGTATTTATATTTCCTGAATATATATCGCAGCCCGGATAGATGAAACTAGATCCGGGGTCTTCAAACTCGTTCGATCTTCACTCTAAGTACAAGTCGATCCATGTGAGAATTGCGTTGAAGTCGAACATGGAAAGACATCGCTTGATTACCGGTCAATGATGTAAACCGTTAACAAGCGCGAGAGGAATCACCGATAATGATAATGACCCTCAAGGTACTGCAGTACAATTCACATGGTGTGAATATAGGACTTGGCGTCGAACACCACGCAAAATCTTCTGGTCGAAGGTCATTGATGTATACCTGTCGCCGGAAGTGAGAAACTTGCCATTGAGGCATGCAAGCTTCAAAGTACTGAGGGGGGTGTTCCTAGATCAACTTCTTGGATAATGAGCTGAAGTCGACAAGAAGCGATCCGTCAAAGGAGGGCCTTAATGAATCCCACATCAGTGACACGGAACGGAGCTAATGACTTTAACGGAGGTGAAAACAATCTGTGACATATGATTCAAGGTGGCGATCATGGATGGATGAAGGATAATGTATGGCAGTGGATGGGACACGGTTGATTCTTTTTGAACAACATCTCTTGAACATATAACGACACTGATGCGATGGATCGGTAGCATTACCCCAAATGTGGATGGTTTGGCGAGACCATGGTGATGAGACTGGTGAATGAAACAACCCAACCCGATGTGGTACGGAGGAAAAATGTCATGTTCAAGAGCGACTTGCTACCATTAAAGCTTTGAGGTTCTCCCAATTTTCCCCAGTCATTTCTTACCAGTACCTCTTTATTTTTGTCAAGCTTGAGGAGGATAACATATGCTTGTTCTATAACCTGCCCTTCGGGCAAGCCCATCACTATGTTTTAACGAGCCTAGCGATAGGGAAACTCGTTCTCGTCTAAAGACAAGTTTGTCGCTATTTAATCATTTTAACGAGTCTAACGACAAGGAAAACTCGGTCCTTTTCATTTTTAGAGAGTCTGAAAAGGTACAGAAAGTTAACTCCAAAATTCCTTTTTCATCATCTAATCCCTTAAGTCCGAAAAAGTATAAAACAATATAAAAGGGATTAGTTTTCGATAACTTTAACGAGCCGAATAAAATAAGCGCTCGACCTTTTTGTGCAATAATCCCTCAGGTCCAAAAAGATTAAAATCTAGAGGAGGGATAGCTCTCCCGGTCATTTTAACGAGATGGAAGGCCAAAACTCGGCAAACTTTTCATATTTTACGAGTCAGTTGAAAAGAGCTTAAAGAAGACTCGTCTTTTGAGGAACGAGTGATAAACAGGGATAGCAGCAGATTCCAGGTACAGGTTGGAATTTTCCAATCACGACAGTGTCACAAGGATGGCTAGGTGAAATCACTCTTCGCAGCTGTTCCTCAAAATGGGTAAACAATCATATGGAGGTGAACGATTGGCCAAATGAAAGTGGAGGTGGCAGGTGCAAAACACGACCAATGGCTTTTTATGGCTGATAAATTTACGATCACACTGGTTATTTACCGGGATAAATTCATTTTTTAACGAGCTTGAATGCGCCAAAACACTGCTCAATCTTATGTTTATTTTTTAACGAGCATGAACTATGTGCTAAAACTGCTCGGATCTCGCTTTTCTATTTTTTAACGAGCATAAATTCCGCGGTAAAACTGCTCGAAAATACCAGTCATAAGATAAGAAATGTCCCCTGTGAGATCTCTATTTTTTAAGGAGTTTCATCTTCACTGAGCTTTACTCCATATCCTTTCTTTATGCAAGTTCGGAAACAGCTAATCCAAAAAACAAATAAATAACCGCTCTTAGCTTGCACTCCAAAAGGTTTGCATGCCCCCAGGTATAAAGTACAATTTCAAGGCTGCCCCTACTTATCCGTCAAAACATTTGTTTTAAAGGGTGAGGCTGACCTCTTTCAGGTTACCCAAATATTGTCTCGTTAATCTTTCAAACAAAACACTTCCTCGGCAATGCCTACTGAAATAGACAAGGGTGAATGACTGTTGTCAAACACGTAACTTTGACAAAAGAATCCTATTCCAGAACAACCCCTCTTCCAACCACGGAAGGGGTACAGACTAGTCATATTCTCTCGCGGAAATTCTACCTTATACCCAAGGTTTCCTCTGCCTAAAGCAGACCAGGATGCATGCCCCCTGGGTTCCAGTCCCATCTTTCCGAATCACTCGCACTCATCGGGAAGGAGGACTGGGGGTGGAGACATTTCTTGATTGAATAAACCATTCAGGATTGGTATATGACTATTTGCGATGCGTGATCCCGGAAATGAAAGTTGGTCTACGAGCTTGACCATCCTTCCTTCGTGTGGAAAACAGATTACTCTAAAGAGTGAGGAGACTATTGCTCCCATGCAATATATATAGTCTCGTCCAAGGAGTAGGTTATAATCCAAGGGTCCTTGAACGACCATCATGTTCATTTGAACGGTCTTCCCTTTCAATGTAACAGGCACATTGGGGAGGATCCCTAATGGTCGACTGGTTCCTTTATCAAAACCCGAGAGATTTCTTATCTCAGGAAAAAGCGCTGGGGAACCCAGTGCTTTCCAAGCAACAGAGGAAAGGATACTCACAGATGCCCCTTCATCAATGATAGTGCCAGCCATTACCATTCTGTAAATTTGGACTATGATTCTGAATGGTATACTGGCTGGCAACTGGGGTCTGCCTAGTTGGTTCCAATCAAAGGACACAACCAGGTTGCTTGGTGGTGGGACCGAATACACGGTCGGATATGACCCTGACGATGTTCCTTCCTGCGATAAAGGAATGGGCGCATCGCCCTGATGCTCGTCAGAGTCTGTGTTGATCAAAAGAATCTGGATGGTGTCATCCTTATTCTCTTCAGTGAGGGTGTCATTTGAAGATGAATATTCAGTGACAGTGTCATTTGAAGACGAAACTTCTGAAGGGAGAACCGGGTCAACTGTCGTTTCGACCTTTGGACTTTCGTCCGGTCTGGATTCAGTTGGTTCATTTTCAATGACTGACGCTTCAACTAACCACTTGAGCGGGCCAGCTGTATTCTCAACCAACGAAGGACTTGGCACAAGTTTTTTGTATCCAGGAGGAAGTCTCAACAGTGAAACCGGACGATCTTCCAAAACTCTCTTCGCTTCGTCTAAGAAGGGACAAAGGTGGATGGCATGATCACCTTCACACAGTCTGCAGGGGGATCTTTCTCCCCCTCTTTGTCTTGAACCTTCACTTTCGCTGGTTGACGGTAAGCATTCAACATGGCTATCAGAGGTTGATGCTCCCGAATTGTGCAAACGAGGGGACCAGTCCCTTAGTATCCGGGGAATACAGGGACAATCTCTATGGAAGTGGTCTCCTCTACATATGACACATGGTGATTTAGGCCCGGTCTGTGCTGTGTGTGGATTTTTGTCAGATGTCTTTTGCTTGCCCCCAGTCGCCTTAGGCTCCTTCTTCTTCTTCTCCTTCTTCTCCATGGGAGCTTGGCTTTTGCCGGCTCTACCTTGCGAAGATGAAGGATTGGAGGAAGAGTTATAGGAAGTAGAAGGCTGGTGGGCAGCTCTAGACTGATCTAACTGTTGACTCGACTGTTCAGGAACCATGGTGTTCTGAACTACATTGGTTGAGAACAGCCAAATGGGCAGGCCAATTGTCAGTCCTGGAAGCGACAATGTGGCCATGTGGGGCGCACCAACTTCTCCCCAAGAGGAGAAAGGACTAGGATTTCCATCATGTGGAATTCCTTGGTTGGTGCGTTCCATGTTCTCAACCTACAGATCAACACAGGAATAGGAGGTGATTATGTTCCGTTTAAAATAAATTTTATAACGACGCTTTAGACACAACTTGCTTTTTCACTTTTTAAGAGTCGAGAAAAAGCTAAAGATGACTCTAGTCTCCTTCGATGTTTTAACGAGCCCGAAGTGACAAATGCTCGGATGGACTTTTTCAGTTATAGAGTTTGAAAAAGGCCAAAAGAAACTACTCTGGAGATCTAGGCAGAGGGTGTGCCAAACTTTTCGCAAAACCACATAATACGTTTTACGGTACGAGTGGTCGATCTTCGTGAATGTTGTGTTCACTGCATTGCGATCAGTAGGGCGGCTGACACGGTTTCCTATGGATAAAGGCTTTGTTCCTATAAGGGTATCCCAATATATACGCGACGGTACGTGGGAGCACAAGTCCGTATTGATACTTATCGTTTCACCGTGGAGGAATCACCCAACCACTCAACGCTAAGATATCACGTTTAACAACGCCGGAACACGTCTCTAGCTTAGACCTCTATGTGTTTGCGTTATGTTTCAAAGCGTTGTTATGCAAATTCAATTTATTTTAAGGTTGATCTTGTTTAGCAGTTTGCCTTTATGGATCACCACGAGATGTATGGTACAACTCCTAAATGCAGTCTAAAGATGAGAAGCAAGCTTTTTCAATATTTTCAACTTATGAAAATCTTAACTACTGAGGGAAAAGAAAGACATCATCTTTTCACACAGATCATAGAGCACACACTAATGCACTTTTTCCTAAATCAACATGCAAGCTGTCAAAATGTACATGCACAATGCAGGTATTTCTTTTCTCTTTCTTAATGTTGATGTACTACAAAAAGAAAGCTGTTGTATAACTTTGAATTCAATTTCAAGTGAAAGCAAACAAGCTTGTCCAAAATCAAAAGACACCTTAAGATTTACTTGTTTCAACACTAGAAATACATAAATTCAAACCATATTATGAAAGCAAAAGCTCAATCAGCTATGAACAGCAAACAAACTAACTCTTAAGATCAAAGCGACACTTATCACAGGTCTAGATCTAAGAGGCCACAGCGAGACTAGTTCACTTTCGTTATGGGAAACTGCAAATGATTTAATAAATACACAAAGAACAAATACAGTTTCTTTATACAACCGAGGCAGAATAGTGGCAAAGAAAGGTGGTTTCAGATAGGTACATTGACTGATAACAGGCTGCAAAACAAGGATGAAAACAGGGCAACAGAAAGCAAGGAACCCGAGTTGCACAAGGCAAAACTGGTTCAGCGCAGGTAGTACACTGTCAGTTTGACATTCAGCGTAGGTAGCCCCTTCGGGACCTACGATGAAATGCATACTGCCTTCACAGTGCCTGCAATGAAGAGAGAAACTCTCGTTTTTCTCAGTTTCCGGGTTACAGATTGCTCAAAAATCAACAGTTTTTGGCCAAATCAAAAGCTATCAATCAAGTACACACTAAGGGATGAAAATGAGGATGAAAAGCTATCACTAAGAGCTGTTCAGAGTCCTTGTGGATCAGCTCTTCAAATCATAAACATGCCCAGAAACTGAGCTAGAGTAGCTGCCCTCTACTTTGCATTTGAAAGATCCAAATGCAGTTCGATTCGGTACTCCCTGTGTTTAGGAAATGAATAGCAAAAACACAAACAACCAACAAGATACGATCCCCAGTGGAGTCGCCAATTTGTTGTTGGGAAAAGTATCCAATACAGAATGACCCTATCCCACTCTAAGGGTGATAGTACCTCAGCAACAATCAAAGCAAAGCTATCTAAGATTACTTCTTTATGAGATGTAAAAGAGGGGAGAAAGAGATCCACTAACCGATGTCTTCCGCTAATGATTGATCCAATCTTCTCTCCTTGCTGCTTGCTCCCAGCTCCTTGCTCTTTCACTGGCCCAGCTACACCAAGATCCTGCAAAATGGCAAGAGAGGGAAACTACAAGAAGCATACATTCATAATTGATTCAAGGATTAGAATAAATCAAATACACAAGTATAACAATACACCATTGAGACACATGCATATAGAAGAACCTCAAATTCTTTATTAATGGAAGAAGTAAAGTTCAGGAAGTGATACAACCATAAGAGGCCCAATCCAGCATCACCTCCCAGCAGAAAGAAATCTCTTCTTCACCTCCTTCAAAGCAAATCACCCAATAGTTCTAAACTCAAACCAACAGCAATTCTTTACATTCACAATATTCCAGCCTCCCTAGACCTCATGAGAGAGATCTATATATAGGAGTTTTGGAGAAAGGATGAGTCAGCTTGAGTCTGGCATGAAGATGACTAGTGTCCTCTCTCACTTCAGTTATTCTTCAGTTCTTGAGTCCACTTGGAGGTTCTTGCTTCCACTTGGAGATCTAGACCCCCTTACTCATCACCAGTCGAATTCTCTGATCCAAGTGTCATTTTGGAAGCTTCCTGGGCATTGACACCTTGAGGAATGACTGTGCCACATGTTCCAATTTTCTCAGCGCAGGTAGCCTTCTTTGCAGTTGACATTCAGCGTAGGTAGACAGTGGAGCAGTTGACATTCAGCGCAGATGCTCAGTGGAGCAGTTGACATGATCCAGAATTGCCTTGTTTTTGAGTGTTTTCAGGTGGAGAACTGTTATTCAGTGCTGTGGTTTGCTGACCTTGTTCCTCTAGGGGAAGGAACAACATGTTTAGGGACTTTGGATCCCTTAGATTATGGACATTTCATGCTTCATGCTGTAAGGCACAAAATTGTCTATAACAAATCCCTAACTCCTTATATCTCGACCTCGTTGGGGACATGCAAAGAAAGACAAAGAAAGAGCAAACCATTGTGATACCACTAATCTGGATTTAAATAGGAACACAAAAAATTACAGATAAAACCATACATATAGAGATGCAACAGAAATAATAATTCATTTCATTACTGTAAAATACTGAAATATGCTCACAAACAGAAATGGAAATAAACTAACTAGGGTGATGGTAGCTTATCTCTGAGAAAAGACGTGGCAGCCACATGCATATGAACTGTGTTACAATGAGGCTTGAAAGCCTATTTATTGTTTGGAAACAATGGAAAACCCTAAAAATCCAAAAACCTAACCCTATAAGATGAAACACCAAACTGTGGACCCCGTTTGGGTAAATTGGTACATCAATTTCCTGGGGTCGTAACTTCAACATACAATCTCCATTTGATGCCCACAATATCTCGTTAGAGAGATCTGTCCGAGAACTACAACTTTGGGAAGAGAAATGTTGGTCTATGGGCCGATGTTGCTCTTATCTTTCCCAAAAGAAAGTCGTTTAGGGCGTCAAAATGACTCCAGAAGTTTAGGACCTGAAAAACTGCTAAAAATAGTAAACTGTGCTACAATTAAGGAAATTGAAAATATGAAAGAAACAATGGTGGGGGTCCAAGTGGACGTGGTGGGTGGCCACCAATATCCACTTGGATCATTCCTCCCCCTTAGGAGTAAATGGTCCCCATTACATTGAGTTCCTCCATGAGATGAGGAAATTTCTACTGAACTTGGTCCCTGGTGAGGCACTTGCCTTGGTGAAGGAGTTGGCCTACTTTGACAACTCAATACAATTGGATATTCTGCTGGTGAGTGTGCTTGATCTGTGTGTCCATGATTCGATTAATTGTATCTTCTTCCATGCAATCTGGATTTAACTCTGTGCGTGTAAGTTTTTCTGCAATGTCGAATGTGTCTAGTAATGGTGGAAAGTATGGCTGAAGGCGGTCCACATTGAACACTAGGTGCAGGCCAAGGAATGGGGGAATGCTAAGCTCAAATGCATTGTCTCCCATAGCCTTGGTAATGGTGTAAGGACCATATCGTAGTTGTCTGAATTTCCAATAGGCTCCAGTAAGGCGTTCCTTTTGTAAATGCAACCAAACTTTATCGCCTACCTAAAACTTGTGTGGCACCCGATGTTGATCATTTCGTTGCTTGTACTTGGCATTTGATTTCTTCATAATGTCGTGGACCTGTTGGTGAATATGTTGGATGCTCTCAATGAAGTTGTTTTCCTTATTTGTTTTGTACTGGACATGAGCTGAATTTGCGTGAATAGCTGCAAATGGCATGGCCACATCAATGGGACATAGTGGTTGGAATCCCAAGCCCACCTAAAAAGGGTTGTGGCCAGTCGAGCTATGGAGAGCCCAGTTGTAGCTGTGCTAAACATAGGGGAGGCTCTCATCCCATGTGTGTGGATGCTTTGAGTTGTACATGCGTAGAATGTGTATGATCATCATGTTGACAACCTCTATCTAGCCATTAGTTTGAGGATGGAAGGTTGTCGACTTAGTGAGTTTGGTGTCCAGCATCAACCAGAGACTAGACCAAAATGTAATAAGGAACCTGTTGCCTCGATATGAAACAGTAGATTGTGGGATCCCAAAGCGTACCCACACTTGTTCAAAGAAGAGTTTAACAGTGGCTTCTGCTGTGATATTCTTCTTGTAGGCCACCATAATGGCCATCTTCAAGAACCTATCGATGACCACAAAAACACAATCATTTCCATGCTTAGTAGAAGGAAGGCCTGACATGTAATCCATGGAGATGGATTCCCAAGGTCGAATAGGGGTATGCAGCGGGGTATAGAGGCATTTCTTCTTGATGGTTGGTTTGGAAATGGCAAAGGCATTGCATGATCTGATGTACTTCCCAACATCCTGTCAAAGATTCGGCCAATAGAAATACTTCTATAATACTGCCACCATTTTCTTGACCGTGAAATGCCCAGCAGCTCGACTATAGTGTGCTTCCCAAATCACCTTGGCACGCTCGCTTGAAGGAACACAAAGGTGGCCTAGGTGGCATAATAAGGCATCCCATAGGTGAAAATCTAGAATATGTTGACCCTCCAAGAGTGTCTAGTATGTGTGGCCGAATTCTAGGTCACTTTTGTAGGGAAGTGGCCAATCAGAAGTCTTGTGCCCATAAGAGTTGAGTACAGTGGTTAACGCCATAATCGGTGGTCGACTGAGGCAATCTGCAACATTATTGGTGTTGCCCTTCTTATACTTGATATTCAAATGGAATTGTTGGAGGTATGTGGACCACTTTTAATGGCAATGATTCTGCAATTTCCCTTGGGTCTGTATGAATTGCAGGGGTTGGTGGTCTGTGTGGATGACCATTTCCTTCCCCAAAATGTAATGCTTCCATTTTCGGTAGGCCTGCACAATGGAATACGTCTCTTGTCATAAGTGGGATACTTCCAAATTGTTTCTGAAAGTGTCTCATTGTGATAAGACACTGGATTTCCATGTTGAGTCAGCGCTACCCCAATAGCATAGACAAAGGCGTCTGTCGCAACCTCAAATGGTTGTTGCAATTCTGGTAATGCGGGCACTGGTGCTGAGCAGAGGTGATCTTTCAACTCTATTAATTCCTTCTATTGAGATTCATACCAAAATAATTTTGCTTTCACTCCTCCCTTGGTTACTTGACTCAAGAGCCAAGTGATATGAGAAAATCCCAACATGAACCTGTGGTAGAAGTTGGCAAGACCTAGAAAGTTACGGATCTCTGTCAGAGTGGTTGGAGATGGCCAATCTTGAATGACTTGGATCATGGCTAGATCCACATGCATCCCCCATTCATCAATAATTTATCCTAGATATTGAACCTGGATCATGCCAAAAGTGCATTTCTCTAAATTGGCACCTAACTTGTGTTGCCGCAGTGTTTGGAGAACCTGTCAGATGTGGTGGAGGTGCTCTTCCCAAATCTAGCTGAAGATCAGGATGTCATCCAAGTAAATGAGTTGTTGAATGGCCTCAAGATGTCATCCATTAGCCTCATGAAGGTTGCAAGAGCATTCGTCAATTTGAAAGGCATAACCAACCATTCAGAAAGGCCCTCCTTGGCTTTGAAGGTAGTATTCCACACATCGGAGGGTTCAATTGGTACCTGGTGATATCCTGACTTCAAATTGATCTTGCTGGAATATTTTCCCCCCTTCAGTTGGTCTAGGAGATCATCAATCTGTGGGATCGGGTACCTATTATGGATAGTGATCTTGCTCAACACCCGATAGTCAATACAGAGTCTCCAAGTCCCATCCTTCCTCTATACCAACATGATCGGGCTCCCACAGGGCAATGAACTTGGATGGATGTGACCTTTCCGCAATAGCTCATGAACCTACCTCTTTATTTCATCATTCTCCATAACAGAGCGCTGATAGATTGGTCCATTGGGCAGCGATGCACCTGGGGTCAGATAGATAGAGTGCTTGACTTGACAGTGCAGAGGAACTCTTATGGGGGAGGTGAAGATGTCCTCATACTCCTCCACGACCTTGTCCATATGTATTTGTCGTGTAGAGGGGCCCTGTATGGAGGTCATGGCCATTGTTTTCTTCTTTCCTTAAGGATGTATCATCAGGAAAACAAATTCCCAGTTTTAGAAATGAGCTTACTGCATTGTTTTGCAGTAACCAAAGAGGTGGTGGTAGGTGGTGCTACCTTTGGTATCCTATACAAATTATTTCCCAAAGTAACAATAATAGCACGGGGTCTTGATTCACACACAACATGTCACTTCCACAAGTATGGTTGTCCTAATAATACATCACAAACATCAAGGGGAGCAACGTCACACAATACCTCATCCGTGAAGGGCATGATGTTGTATGGAAGGCGACACTATTGTCTCACGCGAAGATCCCATCCTTGGTGAAGCCACCCGATGGTGTATAGTTGTGGATGTGTTGTGGTCAGTAAGCCCAAACACTTCACGACCTCTACCAAAATGAGGTTCTTTTGTCTCTTTCTATCGACAATGAACTGTAGTGGGGAGCCCTTTACCCACATCTGGGAGTGGAAGAGATGCTCCTCCTCCTCTGGATCTTCGGATTCCTCCTTTTGGATCTTTGTGGTGGCAACAGTGGCATTGGGCTCCGCATTGATAAACTGCTTCCCTTTGTCATTCCCCTTGTCAAGTTCTGACTCAGAGTCGGAACATGCATCTGATTCTGAAACCTTTAGCTTGGCCACCAGTGACTGCTTGGCCCGACACTCACTTGTGTTGTGAGTGGATCTCTTATGGAACTCACACCACTTTCCTGTGTCCCTTTTCGGCTTCGTGACATTGCTATTTGCTTACAACTTTGGCGGGTTGTCTTGGGCCACCCCACCTTGGCTCCGTCCTTTTTTCTGTGGTTTGGGGGAACCTTTCCCTTGCTTTGGATTTACAAATCCAAATTCTCGCTTCTTATGTTTAAACTTTTACTCAATCTTGAAAGCATATCGATATGTCGTGCTGAGCAAGGAGATGTTCAGGAATTCTATTTCTTCCTAGATGTATTTGTGTAGGCAGCTACGGTATTGGAGTACCAAATGCTGCTTTGAATCGTTGATACCCAAATTTGTGCGAAGGGTATGGAAAATATTGGTAAACTCCTACACATCTTAGTCCCTTCCCTACCGCAACGTGGTCCACTTTATGTATTGATCCTCATAACTTTCGACTGGCTAGTACTACTCCTTAATGGTAGTCCAAAATGAATTCCAAGTGGGTGCGGCTGAAAACAGTGAGGTTGTACTTTCATACTTCTGCTCGTAGTAGGATTCCCACCAGTCCTTGATGTGGGGGGCAGCTTTGAGAAGAGTGAAAGTAATCCTTTCCTGGCCGGAAAAATCATGAATAGGAAAATACCCTTCTAGCAGATTTAACCACTTATCTACGACATCTGCATCTATTTGACCCTCAAATATGGGAGTGTCAAAGTTAACTTGTACCTTAAAGGGTGTGGCACTTCCAGAGTAGCCGTTGGAAGTATATGTGTCGCCCATGGGAAGCCGTTGAAGGATCTGGGCGAAGTTTTCCATCATCACATTCCTTTGTCACTCGAGGGCCTCTTCGAGAAAGATTTTGATAGGATCTCCTGCCCCCTCATCTTTCTTTTCATCCGCAATGGGAGGTCATTGGGATTTGTTAGGATGGTCTTGCAAGGGTTCGGCCAGTTCAAGATCTAACTCCTTATATCCTGACCTGGTTGGGGACATGCAAAGAAATACAGAGAAAGAGAAGACTGCTCTGATACCACTGATCTGGATTTAAATAGGAATGCAACAAATTATAGATAAAACAATACATATAGACATGTAGCAGAAATAATACTTCATTTCATTACTGTAAAATACTAAAATATGCTTATAAATAGAAATGGAAATAAACTAGCTAGGGCGGCTACATGCCTCTGAATTGTATTACAATGCGGCTCGAAGGCCTATTTATTGTTTAGAAATAATGGAAAACCCTAAACATCCAAAAACCTAACCCTAGAAGATGAAACACCAAACTTTGGGCCCCGATTAGGTAAATTGGTATATCAACTTCCCGGGGTCGTAACTTTGGCATATGATCTCTCTTTGACGCCCACAATATCTCGTTAGAAAGATCTATCTGAGAACTACAACTTTGGAAGAGAAGCATTAGTCCATGGACCCATGTTGCTCCCACTTTTCCCAAGAAACGTTGTTCAGGGCCTCAAAATGGCTCTGGAAGTTTAGGACCTAAAAAACTACTAAAAATAGTAAATTGTGCTACAATTAAGGAAACTATAAATCTGTAAAAAAAAAAAAAAAAAAAAAACAATGGTGGAGATCCAAGTGGACTTGGCGGGTGGCCACAAATATCCACTTGGATCAACTTGCCTCATCCTTTTGTTCTTCTTCTTTATTGTTCTCTTCTCCTTCCTCTTTTCCTCTGTTTTATTTTTCTTTGCCTCCTCTTCTTCCTCTTCTTCTTTAGGTTCCTCCTCTTCTTCTTCAAGTTCCTCCTCTTCTTCTTCAATTTTTTCCTTTTCTTGTTCCTTAAGTTCTTCTTCTTCCTTGCACGATATCTGATATGATGGTACCTGATGTCATTGTGCTTAGATCTATCATGAACGATGCGTGTAGATGGGGTGGCACATTCATCAGATGGATGTGAGACTACGTTCCTCAACGAGTCATTGAGGAGGAGGTGTACATAGAGCAACCCGAAGGTTTCAAGATCTTAAACAGCTAGTCGCATGTGTGCAGGCTAAACAGAGCATTGCATGGGTTGAAACAAGCACCACGTGCTTGGTACACATGGATAGACAGTTATTTCACGAGACTTGGATTCTCCAAGAGTGAGACAGATCCTAACCTATACCAGATTATGGTGGAGGGTAAGTTTCTTATCATTGTATTTTATGTAGATGATTTGATTTTGACAGCTGCTGAGCTGATGATACTTTCATGCAAGGATGATCTTTCTAGGGAGTTTGAGATGAAGGACTTGGGCCTCCTTCATTATTTCCTGGGATTGGAAATTTGGCAGCGCAGTGATGGACTAGTTGTTTCTCAGGGTAAGTATGCTTGGGAGATACTGGAGAAGTTCAACATGCATGGCGACAAGCCTGTTGATACTCCTCTTCCTGGAGGTTGGAGGAAGGAGGATGCTACTTCAGCAAAGGTAGTGGATGCCACTGTTTATTGACAATTGGTGGGGTCGCTTATATATCTGGTCAATACACGACCCGATATATGCTATGCTGTTAACCAGCTTTCACAAGCTATGGTTAAGCCAACCAAGCTCTTCTGGAAGGCTGGCAAGCATGTATTGTATTATCTCAGAGGCACATCGGGATATGGATTGTGGTACAAATAAGAGGATGAGGTGAAGCTATGTGGCTTCATGGATGCAGATTGGGCAGGGAACCCAACGGACTGAAAGAGCACATTTGGAGGGATTTTCAGTATCGGGTTGATAGCAGTTTCTTGGTACAGCAGGAAGCAGAGATCCGTGGCACTTAGTTTAGCAAAGGCCGAGTATATGGCAGCAAGTTTGGTTGCATGGAGGCTATATGGATGAGGAAGATCCTGGTCGGGTTGTTCAGGTCACACTTCGAGCCTACAGTGATTTATTGTGATAACTAGAGTTGCATTAAACTCTCAGCTAATCTAGTATTTCATGATAGATCTAAGCACATTGACATCAGGTACCATCATATCAGAGATTGTGTGCAGCGGAGAATCATGTTATTTTCATACATTCCAACGGAGGATCAGGATGCTGATATCTTGATGAAGGTGCTCACCAGGAGAAAATTCGAATACCACCGAGGCAGGATAGGGGTTGCAGATAATCCATATCTTGTTGAGAGGGAGTGTTGAAAATGCAACAAGATGATGGAGCTTAGTGGAAAGGAGTCGCCTTCACTAAGTGGGCCTGCAGGCTATTTTTGGCGCAAAGTCTATTTTTAGACTATGTCTATTTTTGGACATATGGATCATGGTCTATGAGTTGTAGGATGCTATTTGTGGATGATTGGTCATGTTGGTAAAAATATATGGACTTCTATTTTTAGACATATGGGCAGAGTCTATTTTTAGACTACCAGTCTAAATATAGAACAATCGAATATTATTAGCTCTTAATAATATTTGGACTATAAACATTATCTTATCCTTTTGGAGCACTTCAGTTCGAGCTACAGATGTGGCACATGTAGCTGTCAGAAGAAAATACACTTTTCGTATGGGTCAGTTGAGCTATTGCATGATGGACTTCAGTTAGAACTCAAATGATTGGGTTTGGTGGAGTTGATTGAGGAGTTGATGGAGTTGTGTTCAGTTTGACTTGGTTGAACTAGTTGTATTTAGTCTAACTGCAGAATACACTAGTGATGAGTGATGTGAATTAATTATTAATTAATTCACTAATTATTAACTCATAAAGCAACTAAAGAATACATCAGTTAACTCAGTGCATGGACAGTTCATTGGTGACAAGTGTTAGAGGTGGGTGAAAGAGTGAGACTGCTATCAGTTGTGACTATAGATGTGCATGAGATTTGCACATGCATTGATGGAGATTGCCAATGAGGATTGTGCAATACAAGCCAAGGAAAACGAGCTTGGATCATTCACATTCTTGCTTTGGATTCCACAGTAGAGGCAGGCAGATAGCGGAGGAGATTTGAACCTGTGACTTGATTCAGATCTGAACTAGTTTGTGTGTAGCAGGTGGAGATAGTACTGAGTACTTGTGAGGAGTATTGTACTATGTATTGTTACATGTTGTCTATCATTATAATATACAGATAGTTGGGGTTTTCAACTGTATGCTTTCCCCGGATTACATACTATGTTAATGTGCGCATGTGATTGATGTTTCATTGTTTTCAATTCCGCAAAATTGATGATCAACGTAGAAGAGGTTATGTATTATGCATGCATTCCGCAATAGTGTATAATCAGGATAATCTTTGTGAATAAGTGTCATATTATTCAAAATTTCTACATTTTTTTTATTTATGGTTGATTCCTTTGAGCATTGTGTTGGCTAGCAGTGTATGTGATTTCCCCTTTTGGAGTGTTGGACCACCATTAGTTTTCATGCAACCTTTCCTCTTAATCATCACCCACTAATATACAACATAACTTGACCACACCTTTGACTTATTTGCTTTGATGTGAACTTTCCACGTGGCCTGTTGACTAGGACTTTACTTTTTGTTTTCAGGATGAGGGTGGCCAAGTTAATTGGCCACCTTCAACTTATAAAATCCAATTTTTCATATTCCTACACTTTTATCATATTCATACTTAGGAATGAGTGTGGATGAGGTGACATACTTGTGGCTTCCTTCACTTGTTCGATGCATGCTGGAGTGTGGATTTTTTGTGCTTCTTCTTGTTAAGGTACATGTTTTAGTTGGCTCTTGTTTTTTTGATTTCACCCAGCTGATATGTTTGTCTTGTTTGTTGTGGTGTGCAAGTGTTTGGCCTCTTATGCTACCGCTAAGCTCTGGATAGGTGACATAGTGCCTGTAGGGGTGTTGATACTCTTTATGTGCATGGATGCTTGTTTCAGGGAAAACTAGTGTCGATTCGAACTGCTAGTCCCACTAAGATGGGTAGCTATCTTAGAAACAAACAATAAAAGCAATTCAAGATTTCCTTTATGTGTAATAGATAAGAGAGAAGAAAAGAGGACCAACCTGGATCTTCTGCTTTGATCATTACTTGATTTCTCTTTCCCTTGATAGAATTTGCCACTCTTCTCCTACTTGTCCCACTTCAAAGAGCACCTGCAGAGTCAAAGTAATAGAAAACCATCAAAGTATCTCTATCTAAAACATCCTAAACAATGCAGAATCAAAAACACATTGACCATTCAATTGCATTCATAAACAACAAGATTCACAAATACACAATTATATGGAGGAAAACTCAAAGAACTTTATTAATAGTAGAAGAGAGGATTACAACCTAGCTGTCTGATCCAGCATCATCCTCCCAACATAGGAGCCCTCTTCACCTCATGAAAATCAAGATCACCCAACAATACAATGTCTCTTCTCACAGATAAACCAACAGCAGTTCCTTACAAATTACAAAATTCCAGCCTCTAGATCTCTCATATGAGGGATCCATTTATAGATGTCTTGCAAGGGTGTGAGTCAACTCTGGGTTTTGATTAGTGTCATTTCACTGATAGTTCTTGGTTCCACTTGGATATTTCATTGATCTCTTACTCATCCCTTTGCGAATTCAAAGAGGCAAGTATCACAGGAGAAGTTTATGGAAGATTCCATATTCATCCATTTAGCAAACTGTCTCTGCCATTTGTCTATTCTCGCTAATCACAACCCACAGAAGGCCATTTCAGTATGCATCGCACCTAGCTAGTGTGGTAGCCAGTATGCATCACACCTTGACCATGGAGCAGTCCGTATGGTCCAGTTTTGGCCAGTTCTGAGTAGTGTTTCAGGTGGAACTTCCAGGAAATGATGTAATTAGTTGACCATGATCCTTTAGGGTGTGAAACAACACTTTCAAGGACTAAAGAGCCCTTAGTTTATGGACATATGAGTTTGGGGTTGCAATGCCCAAATATGTCTATAAAAATGCTGAAGAAATAACATGGATACTATTGCTGTCATAACATAGGATGCTACATGGTTTCCCTTAGTACTACAGGAAATCCTGTAGTTGCCTCTTTCTTAATTATTTTGTGTGTGTTTCTTTTTTGGATGTGGAATAAGTGGTGAGGTAGGAGTGGAAGAGTTGGAAATGGGGGAGATGGAGTGATAGGTTAAGGAGGCCACTGGTGGTATCGCCATTGGAATTTTATGTGTGTGTGTGTGTGTGTGTGTGTTATATATATATATATATATATATATATATATATATATATATATATATATATATATATATATATATCTTTCTTTTTGAGTGTTTTCTTTGAAGGACACAGAGGGTGGCATGGTCATGAGTTATTGTTGGTGAGATGTGGTGAGGTTAATGGTCTCCTCTGTCAACCCAAAACAAGCCTGCATAATCATTTCTCAATCAAAATTTCATTAATGTAGAGTTTCAAGACATCTTGTAGTACTATAGGAAACTCTTGTAGTAACTACAAGAAATCCTGTAGAAGTCAGAAAATTGCCTACAAACTAGTTTTTGCATGCTTGGAAATGAGGATGGATGTTGGAGACATGATGGGCATGGGTGATATGAAGTGAATGAATGAATAATGAGGTTTTTCTTGGCTTTCTTCCCTATGAACTTGGTATCCTTTGTTGCCTTGAAAACTTGCAAAAATCACATAATTTTATTAGTGGGCAGGTTTGAGGTCCCTGCCATAACATTTTTTTTCTCTTTTTTCTTTTTTTTTGAGAGACACATAGGTTGCCTCAAAGGAGGTTTTCATCCAGGGATCATTTATTTTCCTTTTTTTCACTGTTGGGATGCCTCAAGGAGTTTTTCAACCCAAATGTTTGCCTCATGTGCCTCATGGATTTTTTCACCTAGGTACCTTATTGTTTTTTCTTTTATTTTTTTCATTTTTGTTTCTTCAAAAATAAAGCAGTCTTCAATAATTTGGTGAGTTGGAATTTGAGACACTTCCAATCACATTCACTTCCTTACTGATAGTATTGATAAACTATTCCTTTGACATAGGTCCTTTGTAGGCTTTCAATCTATACCCATTGACAAACAAGGGGATACCTTCTTCATCAATGGTTATTATCTGAACAACCCCATTGTCATGGAACTTTCCTATCACATATGGGCCCAGCCATCTAGTCATTAACTTTCCTTTAAAATACTTGAACATGGATTCATATAGCAGAGCCCAATCACCCTCTTGAAAAACTTTGTCTTTGAATTTTTTGTCATGCTAAACCTTTCTTTGTACTTGTGTCACCTCTGTGTGTAGGACGGCCTGCATCCTGAATTCATCTAACCCATTGAGCTGGAGCAGCTTCTCTTGTTGTGACCTGGTAACATCCAAATCCAATTGTGCTTTCAATCTCAAAGTTTTGTACTCAAACTCAATGGAGAGCATATCCTTCTTCCCATAGACCAAATCATAAGGGGTGAAGCAAGTGGTTGTCTTCCAATTTGTATTATAGGCCCATGTGGCCTCCACTAGTCTGTCAGACCAATATTTCCTACTTCTTCTCACCACCTTTGTGAGAATTATTTCCAATGCTCTGTTGCTAACCTCTACTTTTCCATTGGCCTGAGGATGGTAAGAAGTTGACTTCCTGTGCATGATCTTATGTTGGATCAACATATTCTCAATCAATGCACACAATTATGTACTTTTTCTTCCCTAGTGGTGGATCAATGGGCCCAATGAAATCTGTGGCCCACTTGTCAAATGGCTCAAAAGTCACTTGAGGTTGCAAAGAATTTTCATCCCTGGGAGTAGCTTTCCCCATTCTTTGGCACTAGTCACATCGATTGGTATATCTTCTTGCATCTTGGTGGAGAGTGGGCCAGTAGTAGCCATCTTGTAGTACCTTGAAGGTTGCCCTCTTGGCTTCAAAGTGACCTCCACAAGGCCCATCATGACAGGGTAGAAAGATGTCAAAAATTTCCTCCTACCCGACACATCTTCCCAGAATTTGATCTAGTCCTAGCTTGAATAAATTTCCCCCAATCCAACTGAATGGTGTGATTTTTCTTATAATTCCGCTCTTTTCCTTGGAGGACATATTTGGAGGGAACTGTGCAACCAATAAGTAGTTGGCTATGTCAGCAAAGCACGAAGAGAGAACTGAAATAGTGAATAAATTCTCATCTGGCAACTGATCATCAACCATTCCCTCCTCACATGTAGACAAAGCCAGTCTAGACAAAAAATCTGCAACTACATTTTCTCTACCAGGCTTATCAATTATATTTATATCAAGTTGTTGTAACAAAAGAAACCATCTAGTAATTTTGGAATTCACATAAGGCGTATTCATCAAATATTTAATAGCAACATGGTTAGTATGTACAAAGGTCTGGTAACTAGTGATGTAATTTCTAAATTTATTCAAGGAATAAGCAACAACTAGGAGCTCTTTTTCAATCACAGTATAGTTCAATTCATCCTTGGCCATATTTTTGTTGATGAAATAAATGGCATAAGGTAACTTGTCATATATATGGCCCATAGTTGCTCCTATATCCTTTTCAGAGGCATTAGCATGGATGTGGAAAGGAAGAGCCCATTTTCGGCCTCAGAGTAAAGGTACAATAGTAAACTTGTCCTTTAGGGTTTCTAGGGCCTCTTGGCAGCTTTTTAACCATAAAAATTCAGAGTCATTGGCCAATAGTCAAAACAAAGGTGAGGCTACTTTGTTGAAGTCCTTAATGAATATCCTATAGTATCCAGCTAAGACCAAGAAACTTCTGACATCCCTCTGCTTCCTAGGAGTAGGGACCCTCTATATGATAACAATGTTATTTGGGTCCACTTGCAATCCTTCCTTGGATATTGAGTGACCTAGAACAGTCCCAACATCCATCAAGAACTCACACTTATTAGTACTAAGGGATAAGTTCATTTAAATTCATTTGTTTATTAATTTTCCCAAGTTAGAGAGAGCCTCCAGGAAATCACACCCATAGGGGGTGAAATCATCCATATAAATTTCCACAGACTTATGGAATAGCTCTCCAAAGATGCTTAGGCCTGCCCTCTGAAGAGTGGCACGGGCATTGCATAATCCAAAAGGAAGGGCCCTGTAAGAAAAGGTACCTGAGGGACAGGTGAAGGTGATTTTATCGTAGTCCTCTAGGCTGATCTAGATCTGATTGTAACCACTGAATCCAACCAGGAAAGAGAACTTCTTTCCTGCCAGACCATCTAATACTTGGTCAATGAAAGGTAGAGGGAAATGGTCCTTTTTTGTGGCTTTGTTTAGCTCTCTTTAGTCCACACATATCCTCCACTTCCCATTCTTCTTTGGAATTAGAACCAAAGGAGACACCCACTCACTATTTGAGATGGGGTAAATGAACCGTGTATCCAATAACTTCTAAAGTTCTTCTTTGACTATATCTTTGATGGTTGTGTTCATTCTCCTCTGAGGTTGGCACACTGGCTTGCAACCTTCCTTGATGTAAATTTGGTGAGTACACATTGAAGGGTGCACTCCCTTCATTTCCTTATAACTCCAGGAAAAGGCATCTAAATGCTTTCTTAGCATGTCACATAACTCCTCTTCCTGATGTATAGAGAGAGGAGTTGGTGTTCAATGTTCTTTCTGGACCAAATTCTATCATCTTTACATGAGTAGGAATTGAGTTAGTTAGGCACAAGTTATTCCAAGGGTTATCCTCAGCTTTCTTTACTAACTCCTCAAGGGACATGGTGTTGGGGGGTTGATTTTGGAGGATTTGCTCAATTAGGTCGTCTTCATTAGGTTACCCCCCTCCCATAGTAGCATCTAGGGTATATATTGGGGAATATTAGACTTCATCTTCCTCCTCCTATTCTAACCATAAAGATAAGTCATTCTCTAGATATAGTTGAGTAGGAGGGTACAAAGCCAATTGTTTGGACAAATGCCAATTTTCAATGGTCATATTCCCAACTATGAAACTTATGTAAGCATCAACAATGGCTAACCATGGCCTTCCAAGGATGAGAAGATAACCAATGAAATTAGTATTAGGTTGGAGAACTAAGAAGTCAGGAGGGAATTCCAAAGAATCAATGGAAACCATCACATCCTCAACAACTCCCTCAGGAGCTACTATGGATCTGTCTGCAAGCTGCAAGATTGTTGTGGTCTTCCTTAATGATCCTTGGAGATTCAGTTTAAGCATATTATCCTTAGTAATCACATTGATGGCAGCCCCAATATCAATCAAGGTATGGGGGAAAATGATACCATCAATGTGTGCATCTATCACCGGAATTCCAAGATCTAGATACTTCGAGCAAATCACTCGCCCCAACATTAAGTCAGAAAATTGTCCAATGACATTAATGGTAGGGGTGTCTTTCTTTTGCCTCTGAGGATGTTTGAAACATTTATCCTTGATTAACTTGTTGCAGATGGGGACATCCTTGATGGCTTGGAGGAGTGGGATTTTAACACATAATTTTTTCAATTCATCCAAAAGTTCAGTCTCTTCTGGGGTGTGTTGGATAGGATGGATTAATCTCTAAGGGAAAGGAGGTGGATTGGCTTGAGGAACACTCTCCTCCTTTTCCTCTTCAATGTCCTTAGGTGGATATCGAGGTTGATTATTTGTAAGAACTCTTCCAAACGTGAGGTTGATTTCTTGAATTTCCACAACATAGGAAGGGTAAGATGTTTCCCCACTATAGAGCTATTGTGTTTTTTTGTTTTTCAAGTTCAGATTTGGTTGAGTAGGAATCTGAGGTTGCTTAGGTGGAGAAGGGTGAAGGAGTTGCAGTTCAGATGGAGGTGGAGGCAATAAGGCTAGATATTAGTTGTATGGGGGCTTGCACCCCTGGGATGGTGTATTCCACTTAGGTTGTGGAGGAGCATATGGGTGAAATGATTGATTGGCAAGTTGGGAATGGTATTGAGGTGAAAACGATGACGGAGAAGGTGTGGACCATGAAGGATGAGTAGGAGCGAACCAAGGGGGAATGGATGCATTCTGGTTAGGGTTGTAATATGAATAGGACACCCCTTTCCTACCTTGCTAGTATTCTTGATGTCCTTGAGGCATTCTTTCATTGATATAGCAGAGTTGTTCAGACACCCCTTCAGTTTGCTGATACAAAACTTTCAATCTAAGCAGAGAAGGGAACTTGTTTGTGGAGTGGTTCTCCTCATAGACCAAGCAGATATCTATAAGATTAATGGACATTCATTTTTAGGGTGCCTTCTGGTGCATCTAGGGAAAAAGGCATCTAAGGCTCTTTCTGATTCTTCCCACTTCCTCTTGATCTACATGGTTTCCATTTGCAGAGAAAAGGTATACATCATTTCACTCTTGAAGTCTTCCAACATGTTCTCAACTTCACTTTTGATGGATGTGTTGGAGGAGGATGAACTGGCCAAAGATTGACTAGCCCTACCCTTCTTTCTGGCTGCCCTAGAATGATTTTTGAAAATTGTCTTGATATCATCATAGGGTAATTGATATATGTCCCCTCCTGAAAACATGTTTAGGGTTTCTAGGAGATCTTCCATGATCCCTCTAAGAAGGACTAGCTTAAGTGATTCAAGATCGAGGGTGCATTTGGCCCATTTGTAGCTGAGTTGGAACCTTTCCTCACAATCTTCCAAAGACTCATCATGCCCTAAGGTCATTTTAAAATTTTTCTCTTTGGTATCTTTGGACCTACAATAATACCTGTACTTATTGTTGAAGACTTGATGCATTTGAGCCCATGTAGTGATGTTGTCACCATGTAAACCCATAAACCAATGCAAGGTTTCACCTTTGAGGGTGGATGGGAACAATTTCATCTTCTGGTCATTAGAGGTATAATAATAAGTTCTGCATATGACATCAAACTCAAACAAAAAGGTATCCAGGTCCTCTGAGGTTAAGCCATAGAAGTTAGGAAGGGCAGAGGGGCTTATGTTTTTCATACTAACATCTCCATTAGTTTCTTTGATGGGAAAAACACCTTTAGGCCCATTTTCAACTCCATCTCTGTTTTCAATCCCATTTCTATTTTCAACCATGGTGTAGGTTGGTGGAATGGTTTCTTCTTCTTCTTCCACAATAGGCTCTTAAAATATCTCTGGTTGTTCACCTAATGGGTCCTCTAGCTCACAATCACCGAAGAAGAGGGAAGGTTGGTTGTTAGATGCGGTGGGGGTATTTTGCAAAAAAATTCCTAATTTTTCTTTACTCCTATGAGGCATGAAAGGAATTTGTTTTTTATTTAAGGGTTTTTTCATAATTACTCGCAAAATGGAAAGAAAACAAAGATTTGCAACTATTTGCTAAATGGAACTACTTGTAGAATAGAAAGAAAGCAAAGATTGCAATTATTTGTTGAATTCAAAACAAAAAGGAAATAAGAAATCACATCTACTTAGACACCTCCCTGGAAATGACGCCAAAAAGTAATGAGCTCCAGTATTGCAGCAAGGATGTTGCAACTCCTAGGTCTACCAACTTTACTTCATCAACCCGGGGTTTGTACAAACTTGGAGGTGACAGTGTTGTATACACAATAGATGAAATGGTCTACTCTTGTGATTTTTCAACTGGGGCGATAGACCACTAGGGTTTTTCAAACAAATCTTCTATTAACCAGAATGAGTCTGATTACCAAATAGCAAAGGGAAAACTATTCTTAATGCAGAAAGGAAATTTTGCCTACTCTAGGAAATGAAAGTGTTGAATTGGAAAGTGTTATG
Source organism: Pinus tabuliformis (assembly GCA_031772625.1). Taxonomy (NCBI): domain Eukaryota; kingdom Viridiplantae; phylum Streptophyta; class Pinopsida; order Pinales; family Pinaceae; genus Pinus; species Pinus tabuliformis. The sequence goes on along the minus strand of CM062816.1, from coordinate 1,127,341,915 downwards.
AAGTGACATGAAATCATCTAGCTAAGCATCTACACCTATTGATTGCAAAAGAAATCTAACTTAACCTTGCATCTAACATATAATTATCTTGATTAAATAATCATTGAAATTATCCTAAAACTACCATGACTGCTACATGCATGTGCTAACTAGAAATTGCAAAAAATCCTTTTTGAGTTTCAATTTTATGAATGAAAATGATAATTGAACCAATTTGATCTTTGGCAGGGGAGACAGGTATGGGGAAACATGTCTGGAATGGCATTGAGGGTATGGAAGCCAAGTGAAGGCCTAACCTAAGCTCAGATGACCATTTCTGCTCAATTCAGGCTTAAAAACAAGCTACTATAGGGTTTCCTGTAGTACTATAGGATGTCCTAGTTCTACTACAGGATGCCCTAATTTACTACAGGAAACATGCCAAAAGCTATAGGGAGGTAGGAAAGGTAGAATGAAGTGTGGGAAAGGTGAATGATGGGGGAATAAGGCATAGAGGAGGTGCACACTACCCAAGTCTCAACCCAAGTCTTCAATATGGTTGGACTTGCTCAAGGAAAATGTCCACTTTTCCATAAAGCATAAATTTAGATTAGGGTTTATTGGACTTTGGCAGCATAGGTGGAGAAGCCTTGGATGAGGCTGGTAAGATGAGGTCTCCTTGCAGATTAGAAACTCCTACAACAACATACATTATTTTCTTCATTTATTCCCAACTTCATCTATTTATGGAAAAGATGAGTTGAATTTAGGAAAAACAGAGTTATTAATAGCTAATGGCTAAGTCTATGAATGAAGGTGCTTCTAAACCATAGAAAACTAAAGAAACCAAAATGAAAATTTTAGGTACTTCTAAGGAATTGAGAAACATTTATGTATGCAACAAGAAATCCTAAGTTATGCAGTGATCAAACAATAAATTTGTTTTTGGGTTGTGAGAATGGAACCCTCAAAACATGATCCCATAAAGGAGATGAGGTAGAGGCCACTACCACAAGATTTTCTGAAGTATTTACTTTCACTATTGTGCCACTAATCTATCTGTTCACAAATGGAAGCAAACTAAGTAATCATCCAAATACTTGCATATTAAACAAAACAGAAACCACTTTAAGAGTTAACTATGAATGTAATCTAATCATACATATACAAAAAGAGGAACCTCTGCTACTAGAGTTGGGCCCTAACCCAATATCCTCAACCCTCTGAGTCAACTCAGTGCTAGATCAATTGAATTCTTCTCATTCTTATAAAAATGTCAAAAATACAAAAGAGTAATCAGCCACAATGTCTTAGTGCGAAAATGCATCTTGGCTACAAAAACATCAAATCCTAATGAGACCCTATGTGTTCTTATTTATACAACTGAAGCTACCAACAAATTCCTTAAAATTAGGGAGGTTTGGCTCAAAAAATAGAGATTAACTTGTCTTCAACTATCATTGGCTTGGCTACCAATGACCTTGGTGGGCTTGGCTGCTTGTAACTTTGAGTTGATGAGATTAGGTGGAGGAATCTTCAAGTGATTGAATAGTTAAGGAGGGAGATCCAATCTCCTAAAATCCCTCTTTCTTGTCTACTTCGGTTTTGTTACACATCATTTTTTCACTGTCCCTGTACTCCCCATTCCTTGATCTTGGAGGACCTCTATAGTGAACCCCGCATGATTTTCCTTCATGAAGAAACTCCCATTGTGTCCCTCTTCTTGAGTAAATAAATTCCATTATGCACCATTTCCCCTTAAACTTTTGTTTTTCCCAGTTTACAAGATTGGTGCTAATGACCCTTGTCTCCCCTGCACCGATGTGCATAGATTAGCACTAATCCTCACACCGATGGGATTGACTGAGTTGTGTTCCAGTCGCGCCGATCGTGTTATGGAAAGTTTTTCAAATAAGGAGCCGAAGCTTCCAACTCTAGAAGCTTCGTAATGGAAGTCTAGTAAATGGTTTGGCCAGATGGGGTCGAGGATGTGAGTTTGGGATCCTTTCCCCTATAATGATGGAACTACCTCAAGGGATAAGCCCTTCTCCCATGATAAGAGGATCCATCTCTCATCCATTCATATTATATAAACCTTCCTTCTTTACAAGCACAAGCTAGTGTTAGTTAGAGTGTTGATGTTAGTGTGCTTATGCTATTTTGGTTTGGAGTAGACAACAAGCTATTACTAGTTGTAGCTATCTAGTTGTGTGAGGGAGAAGTGTGATTTGGTTTGGAGTGAAGCCTAAAGGGAAGAGCGTTAAAACTATTGTTGCTTGAGGCCATCATGGAATGCTAGCAAAAGTATGTGGGAACCTAGTCTTGTCGGAGGAGGATTGCAATGTCAAGACGAATGGTTGTAATCTCTATTTGATATTAATATATGCAACTATCCATTGATTTTCTACATGTTTTGTAATATTACATATTCATGGCTTAATGTTTCTTGACTTGTCAAGTAGGTTGAATTACATTTTTTCTATTATCGTGTTTGTTTTATTTTTTTGTTTACTAGTTTCAAGTGCTTGAAGTAGGAAGCAAGAGATAGCTAGAGTGAGCAAGTGAGGACATCATCAAGCAGGATAAGCAGACCAAGAGGTAGGCCCTCCTGATTGATTCTAAACTAAGGAAATCTTCCATAGAATGTATCTATTGTGGCTAGACCCATTAACGGGATAGAGAAATTAGTTCGTGTCTGCACTCATAATTTTACTTCACCAAAAATTGGCGACTCCACTAGGGATCCCAATCCTTTTGTTTATCTTGGATTTCATGATTTCATGAGAACTTTTCTAGTTCCACATTTTCCCTTTGGTTCTATTTATTTTCTCCTACTTACTAGTCTGAGTCTAAAATTCATAGTAGCAGATCTAGTCCCTGTTTCAAAAAATAATTATTTTTTCTTGGATCCCTCAATCAACAAGCTTAATTTTTTGACAGTCGTGTCGATCAGCATGACATCTTGAGAAACAATGGTGTTGAACAGCCTCTAGTGCTTGTTTTCAATTAGGCAGTCGCGTCGATGCCTATAAGTGAAGATTAGGGTTCACCCCTGATCTTGGCTAGTGTGTTTTTCTCTCATGATTTCTACCCTGTAAGTTGTTTAGACCATCTTCTCCCTGATTAGACAGCTTCATTTAGCTTGCTTTGTTCACTTGCTTGGTTTAGCCCACCCTCTGATGTGTTAAGTCTAGCCCTATGTGAAGTTCTTTTTATTTTTTCTTTGAATCCCTCGATCGGTGCTATTTTTGGCCAAAAAGTCGCGTTGGTCAGGCCATCAATGCTAGTTGTAGTACTAGTCAGTCGTGTTGGTCGTGCTGATCAACGCTACTTTTGGCCCAAAAGTTGCTCCGGTCTCAGGAGTAAGGAAAAATTTGAATTTCTCCCATTCCAGTCCCAGTGTGTCTTGACCCTCAGACTCTCTTCTTCCTCCCAGAAGTGACTAGGATGTTTTGTTTTCAATTGAATGAGTGAAAGAGTCTCGTTTGTTCTCTTATTTCAAGTGTCTCTTTTCTCTTTCCAAGCATAGATTACATTGCTTGGTTTGTCGATTGAAGAATTTATGTGTTTGGTTTGTTCGATTCAGGGAAGAAGTTGCTTTTAGTTTCATTTATAATGCTTTGGATTTGATTGATTCTTGTTTGTTTGGAATTGTGAAAACTTTCATTTAAAGTGCTTTATGTGAAAGATTCTTTTACATTTTATGAAAAGGAGAACATCATTCTAGTTTACTTAAGTGAAAATATTACATTAGTAGCATTATTGAGGAGCTAGAATTGCATCATAAGCATTGGAAATGAAATGAAACTTCTTATGTTGTTATAGGAACATTAAGTGCATTTAGGAGATTTATTAGTGAAAGATTTCATTCTTTGATTGTTGCATTGATTTTGTGTTCCCGGTCTCACAATTAGTGTTAACTTTCATCGAAGCCAGAGATCTCTTTTCTCATATAGCTGCATGTAGGATTTTTGTAAGAGAACACCAGTAGGGCCTTGAAATTGAAACCTAATTCAATATCAACCATTAAAATTTGTTGAATTAAACTAAGGAAGCATTGAAACTTAACACTCACATTTAGTGGTCTAGGCTAGAGAGGTGTTCCGCGTCTTTAAACCGAGCAGCTGTCACTCTGTCCAGCATTAGACAACACTAGTACGGACTTGTGATCCCCGTACCATCGAGTATATAATGGGAGACACCATTAGGCTGCAATACTTTATCCATAGGAAGCTGAGTCTGCTGCCTTGCAAACGCGATACACCGAACACAACATTCGGGGAGATTGCATGCCCATACTTCTTGGTTTGCTGGGAGGTATTCTGCAGTTCATGATTGCTAGTAGTCCTTTCTGCCTAGAGTACCCTGAGTAGTCATTTTGATATTTTTGGCTCCCCAAATATAAAATATCACCCAAGCACTTGTCCTTTCGAGCTCGTTTCAAATCGAAAGTGACAGAGTCACCTTTCGCTCTTTTCTCGTCTCTTAAAATATGAAAAGGCAAAGTTTGGTTTCAACGTCTTAAAATTAAATACCCACAAAATATTCCTGGTTAAATTTATATTCCTTAGTGATTCTTTAGGGTTGATTCCAATGGAAACATTCCCAGAGTATACCAGTCAAGGGTTCCCCTCGGATGGGAATCCTGGTCCTTTTCCTTCTTTTGGAAATGTTGGTGCTACTATTAGGCAACGTTGTTCCTTCTTGGGTTAACCATTGGTTTATATGTCTGGTTATTTTCAACCTCGGTGGTCCTGAGTGTCTCGACTCCTGCCTCACCGTCTACTTCATTTGAATCACGTCACAATGATTCTAAGGTTGACCCCTCACCTTCTTCCCCTATTTCTTTCTATTCCTCTTCTACTTTGCTTAGTGAAAGTTTGAAATCTAGTAACCAGGAGGCTAAGAAGAAGAAGAAGAAGACGAAGAAGAAGAAGAAGAAGTCAAATATGCGAGAGACCAACCGTGTAGCTATTACTCCAAATGCACCCCCTATCGACAAACCTTTTGATCCTTCTTGGAAGGTAAAATTCCCTTGCAGGCTGTGTAAGGGTGACCATCTCCTTCGAGACTGTCCTAGCATTCCCAGAGTCTTAGAGGTATGGTCTCAAAACTTGAACCGACCATCCTCATCGACCTATGGAGACCATGTCAATGTTACGCCTTCAGCTAATGATGGTAAGAAGAAAGGGAAGATTAGATTTCCCTGTAGGTTGTGTGGAGAGAATCTTCTTCACCTTTGCCTTCTTATGGATAAAGCATCCAAAGTTTTGGAAAACCTTACAGCTCCTTAGACCCAACTCCCTGTTGGTTATCAGAGGTTTTCTTCTTATCCTCTCCCATTTGGTAAAGAGATTGACTTGGATTCATCTCTTTCCCATCCTGTTGTTCCTAACCAACATGACTCTCTTGTGTCTATTCCTAACCAACCATTGGTCGAAAAGAGTGTCGAATTGGCTCCACCTTCAGTTGTTCACTCTGTTCCCAAAGAGAGTGGTGATCATACTACTCATGTTCTTCTTGTCTCCTCAGATTCTCTAGAACCAAAGAGTGACCCTCCCATTCCAGTTATTCAAGAGAGTCCTTCTCCTATTCCTGTAGAGCATGGGGGAAATCATATGATAAACCCCACCAAGTAGTTTTTTCATCTCTTTCAATTGTGGTCCATTGATTGCTTTCTGCCTCCCATCTTATGTGCCTTTCCAGATTACAGTACAAGCCTATAATATGGTAGTACATGACACTATATTGGATGAAGGAGCATTCATTAGCATCATGTCTTCTACTACTTGGTAAGATTTGGGCTCCCCACAGCTTGTGTCTGTCACACAAAATTTTTTGGATTTCAACGGAGGAACCAATCAACCCTTAGGGATCCTTCCAAAGTTCCCTATTACTTTGGGAGCAAAGACCGTTAGATTTCAATCTTCTCCTTGGACGCGACTATGTTTATGTCATAGGAGCTCCTGTTTCTTCAATTTTCCGTGTGGTTTGTTTTCCGCATGAAGGGAGAATAGTGATCATTGATCAATTATTGTTCATTGGTCACTAGGCACCTCCTTTGCAACCATCATCCCCTATCAAATCTTGTTTTCAAGCAGTGCCCTTGTCGCCATAGGTCAATTATGTGGCTACTTGTTCTGTCTCCACATCTGTTGATGATCAAACATATGGTATAGTACATAATGTACTGGGGGCATTGGAACCTGATATATCTCTGGTACCAAATGACATGTATTCCTCCCAGAGCGTGGTTCTTCTGTCTATTGAATACCTCTTGGGAGCCATGTTCTCGTATGGTCCATGATCATATTAATGAGGATAATTATTTTTCTTGTGTCAACCTCATTAAAAAATGAAACAAAGGGTGTGAGGAGAGTTCTTAGTCTTGTGTCAACCTCACTAAAAAATGAAACAAGGGATGAGCATAGTTCCTTGTCTTATGTCAAGATCATTAAAAAATGAAACAAGAGTCTTGAGGATAGTTCTTTTACTATGTCAACCTTGTTAAAAAATGAAGCACCTCCCATTTCCAAATCGAGTCTTTGATTGACATCTCGTAAAAATCCCATTCGAGTCTTTCCTGGATCTCAACAGTGAACCTTCATTCCATCCACCTAGTTGACTAAGATGAAGCTTGGGGGGCATGTACCTCATTTGAGTCATTATGCTAGGGGCATGAAAACTTATAGCAAGCATAGTTTTTAATTTCAATCTTGCATAAACATGAAACTGAATCCAAGAAGATTTCTCCATGGTTCAAGCTTGTGTAAAAATGAACCCATGCCCAATTTACAGCTCGTGATTTCATTTTTTGGCTAATTTCTGCTAGATGAGCCTTGGTTGTTTCATTCCATCACCACCATGTCTTTGGCTGATCATATGCTTCCACTTGTTTGTTTTTCATTTCCTGAGGGACCGCAACGATGAGTGGTTTTTATTAGCCAACCTCTGGACCATTACATGTTTTGAGCAGTTCCACCATTTCCGGAACCAGTTGCTACCCTTTATACCACTTATTCCTCCAGGACCAGTCACCTTTGAGCTCTTTTCTAACTCGTAAAAAATGAAAAGACTACCGAATATATTTCCCTTTTTGACTCATTAAAGAGAATAAAAATGGGGTGTCTGCTTTCAAGCTCTTTTCCAACCCTTTAAACATGAAAATATTGCCAAGATCTTGTCGTTTTGAACTCGTTAAAGGCTATGAAACGTCGTTTACCCCGTATACGTTTACCCCTTTTTCAGGCTGGGATGGATTATTTACGAAAAAGGTACTCCTTGACTGAAATGGTCAAGCGGTTCTCTCAAGTATTGTTTTCTACCTTTTTGGACTCGAGAGATACAAATGTACGGAAAGGGACCATGCAGATTTTTCTTTTACGTGTCTTTTTCAATCTCTCTGAACATGAAAAATATAATGAGTTACAACTATCTCGGACTCATTAAACTATTAAATGGCATCGAATTCATCACCATGAAGAACATGAGCTTCTCCTTCCTAGAGCACGTTAAACTTACTAGGTCAGATTCGTCTGAAGGATGAACTTTCAGTGCAAGCATATGCTATCCCCTTCAAGCTTGCGATTAAAAAATCATTCGGGTACCTCCCAGAAATGGTGGGGGAAAATTTGGAAATATATCAGTCGTGTCGGCAGCTCACTCTTGAACATGAAACTCGTTGCTTCGTGTCGGGTTGGGACATCCTCCTTTGCATCATTGACCTTCCTGGGCTTGGGCCATTTATTTTTTCCTTCCATTTGATCTCTGCCACATCATCACGACCACCGAACCCATGGATCCAAAATCTGCCAAACTTCTAGTTGTGTCGTCGATATGTTCAAGAGTTGTGCTTCTGTAATTACACTTATGTCTGATTCTCTATATCATCCAAAATCATTTTGCATCCTCTCGTCTCATGTTGATGATGTGGGATTCAATATGGCCCTCCTTTGACATGATTTCTTTCTGTTGAATTCAACTCATTATCTGGGAAGTTGACCGAGAGACTCCTTCTAGTACCTTAGAGCTTGCATGCCCTAATGGGAAGTTCTTCGCACTCGACGACGAGCTCACATTTGTGGCTTTCAATTGAGTGATTTCATGGGTGTTCAACTTTAGTTCCTCTATTCACATTCCATGAATTGTGCTGATAGTAACTTGAGTACCTTTGTCATTATTCATGGTTTCTCTCGCGCTTGTTAACATTTTATGTCATTGACTAGTAATCAAAAGATCATTACGATGAGTTATCATATGTGATCCTTATCATTATTGGATGGTTGTGCCCATACCTGGATCCATTTACATGATCATTTTATGGATGGTTGCGTCCATGCCATGATTCATGTATCATTTGACAGAGATGTCAGTCTATGTATATGCATATGTACTTTCTTGCAGGTTTTCCGATGGCAAACTACGGTTCCCCACACTGATTTATAAAGCATTTCATCCCCCACTCCAGCTCGGCCTTCACGCTTTAGGGGGAATCTGTTACACAACATTTTTTCATTGTCCCTATACTCCCCATTCCTTGATCCTGGAGGACCTCTATAGTGAACCTCGCATGCTTTTCCTTCATGAAGAAACTTCCATTGTGTCCCTCTTCATGAGCAGATAAATTACCTTTTGTGCCATTTCCCCTGAAACTTCTATTTTGACCAGTTTACAAGACCAATGCTAATGACCTTTGTCTCCCCCGTGCCAATGTGCAGAGGTTAGCAATACTCCTCACGCCGACCGACGTGACTAAGTTGTGTTCTAGTGACACTGGTCCTGTTATGGAAAGTTTTTTAAATTAGAATCCGAAGCTTCCAACTCTAGAAGCTTCGTAATGGAATTCTAGTAAATGGTTTGGCTGTATGGGGTTGAGGATGTCAATTTGGGCTCCTTTCCCCTATAATGATGGAACTACCTCAAGGGATAAGCCCTTCTACCATGAGAAGAGGATCCATCTCCCATCCATTCATCTTATATAAACCTTCCTTCTTTCCAAACACAAGCTAGTGTTAGTTAGAGTGATGATATTAATGTGCTTATGCTATTTTGGTTTGGAGTAAACAAAAAGCTATTACTAGTTGTAGCTATCTAGTTGTGTGAGGGAGAAGTGTAATTTGGTTTGGAGTGAAGCCCAAAGGGAAGAGCCTTGAAACTATTGTTGCTTGAGGCCATCATGGAATTCTAGCAGAAGTGTGTGGGAACCTGGTCTTATTAGAGGAGGACTACAACATCAAGACGAATGGTTGTAATCTCTCTTTGATATTAATATATGCAACTATCAATTGATTTCCTACATGTTTTGTAATAATACATATTCATGGCTTAATTTTTCTTGACTTTTTAAGTAGGTTGAATTGCAATTAGTCGATTATCACGTTTGTTGTTTATTGTTGTTTACTCATTTCAGGTGCTTGAAGAAGGAAGCGAGAGATAGTTGGAGCGAGAAAGTGAGGACATCATCAAGCAGGATAAGAAGACCAAGAGGTAGCCCATCTTGATTGATTCTAACCCAAGGAAATATTCCATAGAATGTATCTGTTGTGGCTAGATCCATTATTGGGCTAGAGGAATTCGTTTGTGTCTGCACTTATAATTTTACTTCACCACAAGTTCCTACACTTAAATTAGCCAAAATTGCTTCAAATCCTACAATTAATGAAAATTAGGCCACATGACATAACATCTCATATTTACCCTTCTCACTAAGGAGAATATAATAAAATATGTGAATAAATGTGAGAAAAGTTGATTTAAATAAGCTTGAGAATGGCATTAAGGTTTAATTTACCTATTGATGAGCCTCATCAATGACTATGACAATATGGTTTGGTTTGCTATGATTGATGTCTCATGATATTTGTACTTTTTATCTCAACTAAAAATTTGATGAATATATAATAAAAGAAAAATTTGGTTGGTTTTCGCGCTTGTGGGGTTTTCCCTAGTCTCTCGCCTAAATACCAGTGTCTTTGTTGTGCATGTTTTTATTTGTTATTCATTGGTGTTCCAATGCATTATTTAGGTTATTGTTCTCTCTGCATAGTTACTATTGATTATATTATGTTAGGGGGTGAATATAATTTCAAAATGTTGCAAAATTTTAAAAATGCAATTACCTACAATAGAGAACAATCTAGCTCTAAAAGTTAACATGGTATAAAGTTGGGTTGAAGAAAAAATCATTAAGAGCATGTAGTGACCTTCCCTATGACGCAATTTTTTTTAACTATAAATAATGCACTTAAGTTTGGAATACAACTATAAGAAAATAAATAATTTCAATTTAAATAAACATTACTAATGATATCCATACCAATATCACATAATACAATTTATAATGCATAAGCATCCATAATTTACAATGCATTCCACATTTCATTTAATTTCACATTCCAGTAATTGTAGACACAACAAAATCATGTAATATAACCTCACGAATACAACTTGTACCATTCACCCCGAAGTGGATATTTGATCTTGGCCTTGCCACTACTTGTGCTCCTTTGTTGTCATCTACCTCCAAGTGTGAATGTTGATGTGCTCTGACTAAATTTAGTGACACATCGGTTGACCTCCTAGCCTACTCCTTGAGTACGCTTCTTCCCAATGGAGCCCCTAGCTACAATGGGGTTGTACAATGGAAGAAGTGTGCTAGCTAATATAGGTGAGCACTCATTGGCTCAAAAGTCCCCTCTCTAAAGATATCTACCTCACCAAACTTACTATAGCTCGTAGCCACTCACAATGGCATAATATCAACCATCCAACAACAAGATAAGAAAAAGTTCCCTTCTCCCATGGCTTGCCCCATCTTTAATAGGGGCTTCATAGGTGACACTTGACACTTCATGCATAATTAATTATTTTTATTAATCCAAAATTTTGATTATTCACCCACCCATGTGTCACCCTTTCACCAAGGCTCTCCAAATTATTTACTTAAAATTTAGTTTAAAAAAATATTTTTCCCCACCCGAGCAAGACTCCTTATTACTTCTCCTAGTTGTCTCTTGATCCCCATTTTCTACTCCTTAATTTGTGTTCATTACTAAATTCAACTTATAAGACTCAGATTTGGTCCCCTAACTTCCTCCTAATTTAACTCAATTTTCTCTTAGATGGATATTTTTATGTTGGCTCTTGCCATATGGAGGTTCTCTAAATTTCCCTAATTTAATTTATTAATCGCTATTTTAATTCACCGCCCTCTTTTCTTAATGAATTTTAACTATTTTAGGATTAACCTATATAATTAACTCTATGTCCCTCTTCTCCCTTTTACCTATTAAAATATTTATGTACATTATCTACCTAATATTTTTCCCAATATGGGAAGGGTAGAGTTCTCAAGGTACAAAATTTTCATTCCTTCCTATTCTCCCTTTACCCTAAGTTTTATTCTTGATTTAATTGCCTTGGTTCTAACCTCATTTACCACCTGATGTGAATTAGTAGGATTTTCATATCTTGATTATATTTAGTAGTTATTTTTTATGTAAAGGTTGTCAAGTGAGTCATGCCCTTCAAGAAATTCAATTTGAAGTTCCAAGCGTGCCACACTTAACAATTTCTTCTTCATGCCAAGGGTGAAAAGTCATTCATGCCCTTCAAGAACTTTACTTGAAGTTACAAGGGTGCCACACCACCTTCCCTTCAATAATCTAGTGACTTCAAGGTGCATTATCTAGGTGCTATAAGAGTGAACATTATCATCTCTCGTGTTTCCCTCTATAGTGAGACTAATGGTGTTGGGGATCAAGGAATACACCTTGATGCACGCCCCCCATTAAAATCCTCATGAGAAACCCAATTTGGGACTTGCCCCACGATATCGTGATCTTCAAGGTGAAGGTGTCCCAACCCTTCTAGCCCAAGTCACAACGTGAGTGCTAGTGGTTGAAATCAGCGACATTGTCTCACCCTTCCCATGTAATTCTATCTATTTATACAACCCCATCACCCATGTGTGAGTCATTTGGCCAAACAACTAAACTGTGCGTGCAACCACTAGCATGTCATTAAAATTTATAGCAAGATTCAAACTGAAATTTAAAATTTTAAAGACAAAATATTCAATTACATCAAACCGAATGTCATTGACTCATCACATGCGATGGGATCTAGTGGTTTCCTATCATAATCGATAATCATGAGTAAAAATGTTTCATTATGTTAGTCATTGACATAATAGCATGTGTTAAATCATCAAATGACATAGTCATTCACTTCATTATTCATTGTGAACCAGAACTAATGTAATTAGCCAACATAATGAACACATCCATCATAATTATCATCATCTTAACATTAATAGAAACATAAATATCCTTCAAAGTTATCATCATCATAATATTAGTAGAAAACATACATATCCATCAAAGTTATCATCATCGTAACATGAGTAGAAAACACACATATCTATCAAAACTATCATCATCATAACATCAATAGAAAACATACATATCCATCAAAGCTATCATCATCATAGCATGAGTAGAAAAAATACATATTCATCAAATCTATCATCATTATAACACCTACTAGGAAATAAACACATCCATCACATCCACTAATAGTAGAGCCAAGTGTTTGGATCCTCAACCTGAGGTCCTCAAGGAATAATGTGTGAGCCTTAAGGCTAAATCAATGTTAATGTCATATCAAGATTAGTCAACTAGAGTGTGGCAATACATACACCTCCCCTTAATAATAGACTTCATCCCAAAGTCCTCAGAATAAGTAAGGAAAACAATGATGCATCTATGCGGCGTCCTCCCAAGTGGTTGAACTAGGAATATAATTATCTCACTGGACCTTAACCTGGTCCACTAATCATCTTATAAGCTACATAGTTCACTAGTCTATTATGCGAACTGGTTCAACCATCATTGTGCTCTCATCTAAAACCTGTAAATGACCTAATTCAATAACATGAGAAGGATATGGAATATAATGACATAAGACAGAAACATGGGACACATCACGCATTCATGCTATTGATGGAGGTAAAGAAAGTCTATATGCCACCAACCCTTTTATTTCTAATATTTCAAAAAGTACCACAAAATGTGGATACAATTTTTCTCCCTTTCCAAATATTATAGAGCTCTTTTAGGGTCTTACTTTAAGAAAAATACCTATTTCCCACTTCATAAATTCGATCTATGCAATGAGCATCAATATAGCTCTTTTTTTAATCTTGTGGTTCTTTTAGTCTCCCCCTAATCATAGTAATTTTTTCTTCCATCTCTTGGACCACTTCTAGTCCTATTAATACTTAGTCCTATAGTGAGTCCCAATTGAGAAGTGTTTGCAACCATACAAGAACTCAAATGGCGCCACCTTGATGGAACTCTGATAACTATTGTTGTAAGAAAATTCTAAGAAAATTCTACGAGTGGTAAAAAATATTCCCATCATTTTTTTATTGGTCCATCATATACATTGGTAGCATGTCCTCGAGGATTTGATTAGTCCTCTTTATCTGACCATTTGTCTCAAGGTGATAGGTAGTGTTGAAGTTTAGTTGGGTTCCCAATAGCTTCTTGGAAGCTAGTACAAAACCTTCCTATAAATATTTTTCCCCTATCTCATATGATTTTCCTTGGTACTCTATGTAATCTTACAATGTCATCAATAAAGACTCTTTCTATCTCTCATGCCTCATATGTAGTCTTAACTTGTATAAAATGGGCCCTCTTAGTCAACATGTCTACTACTATAAATATGACATCATGTCTTCTTGTGGTCATTGGCATTCCCATAATGAAATCCATTAATATAACTTCCCATTTATATTTTGGTATCTCATGGTGTTGTAGTAACCCTGTAGGATGTTTGAGTTCATATTTTTCTCCCTCACATTCTAAACGTCTTGCTATGAATTTTACAATGTCCTTCTTCATCCCCTTCTAAAAGAAGAGTGTTTTCAGGTCCACACTCATCTTTTCAACACTCGGGTGTGCCATGTATATTGCTCAATGTGCTTCATTCAAGATTAATTTGTGTATATCTTCATTTGGTGGCACATATATCCTTGTGTGGAATCATAATAGTCCATCACTATCAAGGGAGTATCCTTCATACTTTGGAATCATAATCTCATCTTCCCTCAAACTCTTGCTCATCTCCTCGTACCAGGTGTCCTCAATTTGTAAGTCAAGCAACTTCTCCCTTAAGTTTTTCTTTAAGGGAATCACTGAAAATATTCAAGGCCTCTTACTTAAAGCATCAAACACCTTATTTACTGTTCCTTTTATGTGAGTAATATCAAAATCATATTCACTCATTAGCTAAGACCACCATCTCTCTCTTATGTTTAATAGGTCTTAAGTGAATATGTGTTGTAGCCCACAATGGCCAGTCCTAAGTTAAACCTTCTAAGAAGTGTTGCATAGTTATCTTTGTGGGTTCTAATTTTCCTTGATGCATATGCTATTACTCTTCCTTCTTGAATCAATATATAGCCCAATCCTCCCTTGGAAGCATTGGTGCAAACCAAAAATTCTTGTCCCTATCTCATGATTTCAAAATTGGTGCCATTTGTTACCAATACCTTTAACCTTTGGAACACCTCTTCACATTTTTCATTCCAAACAAACTTCTTGTTCTTTCTTTGGAGCTAAGTAATGGGGCTTGCTATCTTTGACAAACCTTCGAACAAATATGCAATAATACCCCACCATGCCCATGCACTTGCAAGACTAATGGGGACTAACATGGCTTCCACTTGTACCACGCTAGTCAACAAGTTAGGTCATCTTGTGTAAGGGATAACTATTGCATACAAGCTCAAATTGAAATGATTTTTGTATTGTTGGAAAGGCTTCAGTGTGAAAAATTATTGTTGAGGGGATAAAATACTTTCTCATACAATTTGACCCAAAATTTTCCATTTGATGCCTTGAAACAACTATGGGAGGTTATGAACCCAATTCTCCAAATTTGGACCTACTACTAAAAAGATCCTTGTAAACCAATTTCTCCAATTTTTTCTAACTAGAAAGCACTAAGAAAGATGAAAATTTATGTAATGATCCATTTTGGATCATGAAATTTCTTTCTTTTAGTGATCCTCCTACAAAAGCTTCATCATATCTTTTCTTGTTCCAACCAAAGGGTCCATCACTCGTGGAGGTGGTCTATCTTATCCTCTTATTTCATCTATTTGACCTAAAACCACTCGCCATTTTATTTTTATTATTCAACACTAGATGATCATGAAAATCCTCTTTGCATATGTAGTTTTGACCATAGGAATTGATTGCAACCAACTAGTTTACCACAAGCCACAATACAACTAAAACTAGGTTGAAACAATTTTTTTTGTCATACAGTGATGGAACAAGATAAGACTTTTTCTATATTTATATAAAATTCTCATTTAGATTGTCTACTAAAAATTTACTATAAAATCCTTATTTCATTTCATGGAGTAATTAATATGATAACAACAAATGAAAATCTTAACAAAAATACTTAATTTGGAGTTTCAATATATGCTTATTACTTCATGGCTTCACTCCCTCAATTTAAACTACATAAATTAAGTATAAGCATAATAATTATTATTTTGATAACATGATGATTTGGAAATAGATTAACAAAAATACTTAATTTGGAGTTTCAATATATGCTTATTACTTCATGGCTTCACTCCCTCAATTTAAACTACATAAATTAAGTATAAGCATAATAATTATTATTTTGATAACATGATGATTTGGAAATAGATTAAATTAAACGGGATGATTTTTTAGGGATATATAACAAAGTAAATATTATGAGTAGTTGCAAAATCATAAAAAGCATAGACAACCACTTATTTCTTTATTGTGAAAACCAATTTTCCAGTCCCTTAATTCCTATTCTACAAATTATTATACTACTTGAAAATATGTATTCTTATTCTTTAAAGCTTGAAAATAAAAATTTTACAAGTAGCTATTGTAAAAAGATAAAAAAATGTCAAATGCCAATTTGCATTGCAGTTTCCATATAAACAATTAAAACTAAAACGTTATACAACAATTATATTATATGATTTAGGGTTGTTATGAGCCAATAATAAACAAATTTTGAAGTGGAATTTGTATTCTACAGGATTCAATGCGCGAGGTG
The DNA here is from genome assembly GCA_031772625.1 of Pinus tabuliformis. Classification (NCBI taxonomy): domain Eukaryota; kingdom Viridiplantae; phylum Streptophyta; class Pinopsida; order Pinales; family Pinaceae; genus Pinus; species Pinus tabuliformis. The sequence continues at coordinate 1,127,325,814 of CM062816.1, read as the reverse complement.
TAATTTCTATGGCGAAGTTCCTTGACTAGAGATTCGATTATGCCAATAGTAAATCTGGGTGCGAAGGAAGGGTGTGAAATGAATAGAGTTTTAAGCAATTTCCCAACAACAATTACAAACGTGTTGTTTTAACGCAACGCCAAAGTAAATTCCGATATGCACTTTGTCGATTAAGCAGAGTTTGTTAGCACGAACACATAATGTCACCATGCCAATCATATTCCTTCCTTCCTTCCTGCTGCAATGGCAAAGCATGGAATGGAATGGAATGGAATTCATTGTGAATGTTCGATCATTGGGCCGAGCTAAACATTTTGCAACACTAATGCTGAGGCTGCAAACTAATGCTAACATCCACCTGCTTCTTACCGCTCAATTTTCTATGTTTCACAAATACCCATCTCACCAATCCAATGACTACTGAAATACTCTCTCTCTTCTTTTAGCGCCCGCCTTACCATTAACTTTACTTCTGCACACATAGTCTTCTTGTTACACCCTTCTTTTAAAGATAAAGTTAATAAGTGCATCGAAGAATAAGTCATTTCCCAGAGTTAAAGGAAAAAATTGAACGTTGTAACAGCAGGCAACAATCATTCACAAAATCCAGAAGCAATGTTTGATTGAAATTTTTAGATTGAAGCACTTTTTTGAATCTCGGTAATAACAAATTATTTTGATTTTTGAGAATTCTAGTTAATAAGTGCATTGAAGAATACAAGTGATTTTCAAAAATTAAAGGAAAAAAATAAAAGTTGTTGGATTGTAACTGTAGGCAACAATCATTCACAAAATCCAGAGGCAATGTTGAATGTTTGATTGAAATTTTTAGATTATAGCATTTTTTTTAAATCTTGGTAATAACACATTATTTTGATTTTTTGAGAATTCTAATTAATAAGTGCATAGAAGAATACAAGTCATTTCCAAGAATTAAAGGAAAAAATTGAACCTTGTTGGATTGTAACAGCAGGCAACAATCATTCACAAAATCCAGAGACAATGTTTGTTTGAAATTATGAGATTCAAGCATTTTTTGAAGCTGGAAATAAAAATTATTTTGAGTTTTGAGTTTTTTTTTTTTTTTTTTTAAGATAATTAGATCAGAATTTATTTGTCAAACTGTTTGGAACCATCCAGTGTGATTTATCTGACAAAATGGAGAATGAAAATCAGGTTATGGCAGCTGAAAGAGTGTGATAAAAAGATTCATTCTCACAACTAGCATGTAAAGGTTACTTTTGACTGAACCAAAAAATTAATTAATAAGTGATATTTAATAAATAAAATCATTAAGTCAAAATTACAAATAAAAATAAAAATAAAATATCAAAATATTATTTTTATATATAAAATTTTGGAGTAATTATATATATATATATATATATATATAATTTTTATATTATATGTATATCGTTCTACAGTTGTTGCACCTATCCATCGCTCCAATGCACCCATAACGGGTCCTTCAAACGAGCTTCGGCTTCATAGGCTGGAGAATTCACCACGTCCTCCCGTTGATGAGGGCTCCAAATCGTTGAGAATTTTGGTCACGTTGCTTGCTCCGAAGAGGTTGTGAAGATGGGCAAATTTTTGAGGCTCTTCTGGAGGAAAATATGGCGCAAATACACACTCTGAAGTACACTTTCTTCTTAGGAACATGCAGACAGCGCAAGGTGAGTTCGAAGCCAAATTTGGCATGGAAGATAAATCATCATTACGGCAGAAAGGAAATCAATACCTGACACATAAATACGACTAACTACAAGGTAAATAATTATTTGAATCCAAAGAATACACCTTTTCTTCACATAAACATAAAGATTGTTATGGTTTGTATCCTCCTTTGCTTTTTAATTTCCAACCGCCAGACTAGCTACAAGCACGAAATTGTCGGGGTAAGTACCCGAATTGGGTTGCTAAAATTCCACAAGCCACACTCAACTGAGCAAATATTCATTTATTTGAGTGCCATAAGGTGACCGTTGATGACTAGTTTAGCAGTTAAGGTACCAACCCTGAATCAAAACCCTAACTTATGCTCAAGCAAACATTATATGAACAATTAACCCTCAATCAAAACACTGGTTTGAGTGTCATATGGTACGTTTGTATCTCCTAGGAATCGCCACAACTGTTCGAAATTCAATGATCTTTTGTTCTCGCGTACAAATGCCAAATCCAGTGCTCAAAGAAATGTCTCTCAAAGAAAAAAATACAAGTCTTTTGTTTAGGGAAACGACAACATCAATAACATAACCTAATTTTGATTTCTACGTCCTGTTATCGATCTTTGTTACTAGCCTCCGCAAATAAATATGACTAAATCGAGATCCCAGCTTCCTCAAGGGTTTACTTCCACCGTTGTCCACATTGACAAAAAGGAAGGAGGTACCGTAAAGGAGTTAACCATTAAGTTTGGTAATGTTTCCATCACAGCCTCGATGAATTGGAAGATGGAGATGGTACTCCAAGTACCTATCAACGACATTGAAAGGTTGTGATGTGAAAGGAAGACAAATAGAAAGAGGGAGTTGTATATGGACCATAGGATTGGAATACAATCTGCCCATAGTGAAGGACTAAAAAGAATGGGCATCTGAAGGGCTTGCCCAATCCTATTTTGAATTTTGTGTTGAACTTCATATAGCGAGGGACGCTAATTGTTGGGGACCCCAATCTTATTTCGAATTTTGTGTTGAACTTCTCACAGGGGAGGTACTCCTGCCACTATGTCTAACCACGTGGAATACCAGCTCATCATAACACATTCATCCATCTCTCTTAGTGGGTGGGTGCATTAATAACCCCCAACTACTATCCATCTAGTGTTTAGGATATGCCTTTTTCCAAAGGTCCTTCAATGCTATGTGCATTCTTGTTGGGCCCCTTGTGTGGCCACTAGGCCACCCCTACTTTTGTTCCTCCAACAACCTTATCTTGTTCACTTCCACATGCTTGTGTCTACTACTTGAGGGTCATTGTTGTGTGGATATGTTTGTGGGGGGTTTATGCCTTGGGGGGCTTATGCACTCTCATGGAGCTAGTGGGAGATTCTAGTAAGTTTTTATTTTTGTAGTTTTAGGGGTGAAATTGCTACAACTCTATGTTTTTCAACACATTTAATCCACCATTTGGGAATTTTAGCTAGTTTTTTAGGTATTTTAGTAGGGTTTTACAAAATTTGGTTTTCTGTGTTTTTCAATACATTTAATGCACTTTTTGTTTGGGAATTTTAGCTCTTTCTTTGGGTATTTTAGTATGGTTTTAAATTTTTTTTTTGGTATTTTAGTAACGTTTAAAAAAATCATTTTGGGTATTCTAGTAGGGTTTTACAAAATTTGGTTGTGTGTTTTTGAACACATTCAATCTAATGTTATGTTGAGAATTTTTGCTCATTCTTTTGGTATTTTAGTATGGTTTTAAAAAAATTGGGTATTTTAGTAGGCTTTTTTAAAAAATGTTTTGGGTGTTTTAGTAGGGTTTTAGAAAAAAATAAATTATGCTATGTGGATTTAGGGTTTTGGGTAGGGTTCCCATATAAGAAACCCTAGGTGTTGTCTTTGCTATGGGTAGATGACACTGTAGGGTTCTCTTTTTTCTGGGTAGATGACAAGGTGTTTTTTAGAATTACTATTTGGAGCTTAGCCTATTGCACTTATGTAGCGAACATCTTTTTGGGGCCTTCTAAACATCTTTGTTGGGCCTTCCCACATAGTGAGACCTTGAAGAAATATTTTTCACTTTAGACCTCCTTAGACTTTAAGTGTTTTTCTTTGCAACCACCTTCTTCTCTTGTTTAATGTTTTATGCTATACATTTTCCCAATCTAGGCTAAAAATTTAGCCCATAATTGAACTTACATGGACTAAAAAGCTTTGGAACAGCCTATGGGGGCTAAGTTTTAATTTTGTTATGGCTTGTAGTTTAATTCTCTTGAGAACAAGTCAATACCATTGGTCTATGGAAGCGTTGTGTTGGTGGCATTATGGGTCTCACCATGCCTCCAATGTTAATTCCTCCAATGGCATTGTGGGTGTCCACATGGTTCAAAAATAAGTTGTGGAACTATTGTTGTTTGACATTATCTAAAATTATTATTATCTTGTTAGCTTTTATTATTCTTATTCAAGTTTATGAGTAGAACTAGAAGTATCTTCAAGTTTATATGTGATGATAGTATCTTCAAGTTTCTCTGTGATGATAGTATCTTCAAGTTTATATGTGATGAGAGTAGCTTATTCTTTATCAAATTTATTTGTGATGAGTGTTAGTGTCAGTCTTTGCAGCCTTCCTCCAGTGATCAAACATGCTCTTACAAAGTGATTTTATGGTGTCAAGGTCAAATTTTGTCATTTGAGTGAGTCTTCAATCAAAATTTAGTCACTAGGTATTAGGCCTAGGGTTTGTTTTTACTCCTTTCAAAGTTGTCCAAATGTCGGTCCATGTCATCCATGTCACCATTCGGCTGAGTGTACCATCATTCACAAAGTTGCAATCATCATGTCAAGTTCCAATGGGTCATTTTACACCTTGTTCGTGGTTAAGTTGCATCTAGGTAAAGTTCATTTCCCTCTCCTAAGGTTTTGAAGGTAATTTCTCTTGGATGGTCAAATCGTCAGAAAAACTTGTATCCTGATGTTCATACACCTTCCCCTATCCTTAATGTATCTTATTAAACACTTCCCATCATTGAGATCCCCCAAATTCCTCATTTTTCCAGAAACCCTAGTTTCTTGCTACAACTTGACAATTTTCTAGGTTGGGCCTGTGTTTAGCCCTTTTGGACCCCTTTCCCTCACTCAAACTTTGAAATTTCACTCTCCCATACCTCATATCATCCCTCCCTACTTCAAAAAAATTTCTCAAGAATTTAGCCCCTTGTCTCCTTCATTTCCCTTCATTTCGACAAATCCCCTCTTCCACACATTGGGATAGTTTTTACTAAAATGATGTTTATGAGCAAGGAAAAATGAATTTGGGAAAACTAAGAGAGGTTTTTGTCCAAAATATGCCAAGGAAGAAAAACCTCTTTCACGTTTTACACAGGCGTCATGGTTTTAGAGAAATGTCAAAAATACAGTTTCCTCGGGAGAATTGATGCACCTCTGAAGTGACATTGGGAAAATCAAGTTTTCTCCTAGCTTGGTTGGCCAAATGACTTACTTGATGAGTCAAATAATAACTAGACACAAAGATATTTCCAATGAGCTCAATTTGGAGTTGAGGAAGACCTTCAAAAGTTGACTGCAACAACATTCTTCCTTTAGGCAGCCTCATTTGGCACATTTTGATCAGCCTTGGGAGATTTGACTTTTGATATGGAAAATAAACTCCAAATTGAAAAATTCTAGTTGGGTTGGAAAGTAGACTCAAATACCTTTCCAACGAGCTATCTCGCACCCAATTTGGACATGGCCTCCAAAAGTCTCTTGAAAAAAGCACTACGCACTAGGTGATGGCACGGCACATTGGGAAACTCGCGCGGCGCACATAACCGGTGCGGCGCATTGGGCTGCAATTTCCAGTGAAAATTTACACTAGCGCAACTCATAGATAAGGCACGGTGCGTTGGGTTTGAGGTGAAGCCCAAAATCTTCACCAATTCATTCCAAATTGCCCAATATGCTTGGATCATAATTTTTGCAAGTAGGTTGAGCCTCTATCACTGCTTTTCATCCAATTTTGTGCTTGTTTGACGGTGGTTGTCTTATGGTGGTTGGCTAAGAAAATCAAACCCTACCTCTCTCTCCAAAAAAATAAGTGCTAAGGTTTGTATCAATTATTTGGCTGCCAAGTTATTCCCTCAATTTTCTACTCCATCACTCCATTTTTCCTCATTTCCCTATTCCTTAAACCTACATATCCCTAAATTCAATAATCCCATATCCCCATTCCCATTTCCAAAATTCCCACATGCAAATTCTCAAACCCTAGTTATACTAAAAACTCCCAAACTATTCTCTAATTCCCTATTCCCTTAACTAAACCCTACCCCAACAATCCCTAAATCCCTAATGTTTTCTCCCTCCACAATCCCTTATCTCACTTTTCCCTTGGTGGCAAAAGTCAAGAAACAACACAATCACTTACTTCTCATCAAGGAAGCTCCAAGACAGTTCATCCACTAGCAGAGATGGAATCTGATCCTTCATATGACCGTGATGAAGAGACACACAATGGAGCAAAGAAATAAGGAGCTTGAAGATCAGTAAGCAATCATGGAGTTACAAAACATACGAGAAAATCGCCAAGCTGCCCAAAGGACGAGAGTGGAGTTCCCTTCACTTGAACGAGAGATCAATGCCGATCGGGAGTCATGGCTTGAAAGAACCAACATCCACTTAGAGAGACTGTTGGAGAATGCCAAAAAGGAGAAAAACTTGTTGAGACACATGGTTGTTCATTACATGGCAAGGAACAAAGTTTGCAAGGCGAGAATCAAGAATTTGAAAGAAAAATTGAAGAAGGCATCAAAGAGGAAAAAGGAGCATGATCGACTTTATATATTGGTTGAGCCTTCCTTGGCCCAACATAGCTCTTGATAGAGAAGACTCGGCCCAAATTTCAAAAAATTTGCAGCAATTTTTGCATTTTGGAAATTTTTTGGCACAAAAGAGGATTTTCTGCCTTATGCGTCGCGCCACGTGGCGCTCGTTTTTGCTAGGAGCCTCCAAATCAAAAAAACTCAGCACTTTTGGATTTGGCATGAAAAATTATGCTTTCCTACCTATGGCCAAGAAATTTGGGCAGGTTTTGAGCCCTAAAAGATGTCAAAAACACTCAAAAAATGACCTCACTACCCCTATTTTGACATACAGAAAGCAGTGTTGGGAGAATGGACTTTTGGAGGGGTAAATGGAGGCAAAATTGAAAAATTCCACTTGGGTTGGAAAGTAAACAGGCAGACCTTTCCAACAAGAATACTTGGATCGAATTTGGACACCGGGAAGGCCTCCAAAAGTGGGTCCAAACAGGTGCTATGCATAGAGAATCAGGCGCGGTGCATAGAGGAAAAATTTCCAGTTTGACCAAGTTTTGCTCTGTTTTTCGCCCAGCTTTGGCTAGTTTGACTTTTTCACTTTCCTAATGGAAAATTTGTGATGTAATTTGATGAACATTGATGGATCATGATGTAAATATGTTAAATTTTCACTTGTAGAGGTAGATTCATCAGTTTAAAGGTTGTTTGAAACTGAATGAATCAGTTCCCTTGTTTCTAGAGGCATGCTGTTATGTTGCCTATTTTCTAGTTCTCAATTTAGAATCAGTTGGATCAGCTCCTAAACATGTGAGCTCGACCCCTAGAGGCAAGGATGAGCTATGTTTGTGTATATTATGTTGTTTTTCAGTCATTAGCATGGTTGGACTTTTGAGAAAGCCTTAAGCTTCATTGTACATTCATATCAACATTTTGGCTAAGGAATTGAGACCAGGGTTTGCAGCACCCTTTGGGATTCATGTGGCAATTGGTCTTGGTACAACGCTTTCTTTTCTAATTGTGAATTTGCTTATGTGTTAAGTATGTCATTTTCTATCTTGTTTCTTCTTAACTAAACAAACAAGAGTGTAAGTGGAATCCATTAAAATTGCAGTGCTCTACTTGAGTTTTGCTTTAGTTTTTTGGTGTTTTCAGCTATTTGGAGAGGATCCATGAGTTTTATTGCCCTCTTCAACTCCTCACCTATCTAATCCCTCCATCTCATTCAATTTTAAGTGCCAAAAACAATTGCCTACCTTACCCCATTGAGATCTCTGCAGGACTAAGCCTCAATCCCTGCACCCAAAATTTGTCTTTCCATATAAGCCAACAAAATAATCATTTTATCCAATCAAACTCTCTTGCACATATACCTAGCCTAAGATCAAAAGATATTTTAGTCATCTCAAGCCCTCATCGATCATAATTTTCTGAGATTGACCCGGAGAGAGCCCTCTCCTGACCTGGAAGGGCTAGCTACCAGGATGAGCCTGGTTTGATGTTGGCCCTGGATCCTACTTTTTTAGCCTGAGGTAAATCTAGGCACTAACAATGAGATTAGCTTCAATTTGTATGTTTTCTTCAATATGTGATGAAATTGCATGATTTTTTTTAATTACAATCTTTGAACCAATTGTTGTTGATTGGAAATAAAATAATTCTTTGTTCATGACCATATAGAATTGACTCTCACTCACACCATCTTTGAATAACATTAATATATTAGTTTCCATAAATTCTATGATGATAGTAGCTTAGCCTTTATCAAGTTTATTTGTGATGAGAGTAGCTTTAAGTTGTATTTTTTCTTTCGATCTCTCATGAAATTGGAAGGATTTTTTTAATTACAATCTTTGAACCAATATTTGTTGATTTGAAGGAAAATAATTCTTTGTTCATAACCATGTAGAATTGACTCTCAGTGACACCATCTTCAAATAACATTAATACATTAGTGTCAATAAATTCTATGATAAGAGTACTTTATTCTCTATCAAGTTTATGTGTGATGAGAGTAGCTTCAAGTTGTATTTTTTCTTAGATCTCTCATGAAATTGTAGGGATTTTTTTAATTACAATAGTAGCTTATTCTTTATCAAGTTTATCTGTGATGAGAGTAGCTTTAAATTGTATTTTTTCTTCGATCTGTGATGAAATTGCAGAGATTTTTTTAATTACAATCTTTGAACCAATCATTGTTGATTTGAAGGAAAATAATTCTTTGTTCATGACCATGTAGAATTGACTCTCACTGACACCATCTTCAAATAACATTAATATATTGGTGTCAATAAATTAGACCCTCTTACATGAATATGTTTGTTGCAAGTTAAAATAAATTTCATTAAACAGAGTGTGACCTTGAATATTAGTAATAGTGTTGGGTGCAGGTGAAACTTAAATAAAATTAAATTTCATCATCCTACAGAGTGAATTTCTTGTCACACTATAAACATCTAGTAGTTGGTTACATGAGAGAACATCCTATGTGGATACATGAGAGAAAATCTTATATGCTACCCAAATCAGTCATACATAGATTATATCAGTGTAAAAAGTGGTCATCCTTACAAAAATCCACATCCTAATGTGGTTACACCAAAAAAAACATGACACACCTTTGCTTGATGGCCTCCAAAATCTTCATTGATTGTGTGGTATGCTTTCTTGTCATCCCATTTTGATCACATTTTCTTCTCTGGTCATAACAAGATAGTTGTGAATTTGTTTGATTAATTTTTTTTTGAAATTGTTTGATTCAATGGAGTCATGACAAATCAACAAAATTCACATCATAATGTGGTTACAACAAAAAACATATCACACCCCTATTCTTGATGGCCTCTAGAATCTTTAGTGCCCAAAATTTTTGAGTTCCTTGCTTGATCCAAGTAGGTTGGCCTACCTAATAGTGGTTGATTAGGATGTGTTGCATTACTGCCATATGATTGAGTCCAATTTTCCCCTTGTAGCCATGGAGGAATTGAGTACCCATAAATTACACTTGCTCTACTAATCCCCGTATTTAGTGGAGGTGTCTCATAAGCATACATAGGATTAGTAGATGCACTGGTAGGAATACAAAAAGTGGGTAAACCCCCATTCTAATAGTGAGAGACTTGAATATTTATGAGGTCTTGGAATAATGGTGTATTATCTACAATTTTGTCCAATGTGGCTGACATCATCCTGGTTTCATTAAATGTGTGTGCATCATTTTCAAATGTCATCCCTTGTTCTCTTTGAAGCATTTTTTGAGCCTTTCTTGCTTCCTTTTCTTTCCTTGCCAATTGTTTTTTATGGTCCTTCTCTTGCCTTACTTTATGATGCAACCATATCGCTGCCACACCCTCACACCTTATTGGGACTATTTCACACTTATAAACCTTTAAGGCTCCATGCTCACATATACATATTGGAAGTGTTCTCATATGATTTTGCTTTAAGCCAGGACCAATTAAGCTTATAGGGACTCAACAACACTATCATAAGTGTTTTATTCCACTTTTTACCTTAAAACCCCGATCAACACTTTTTATCCCAATACATAGAAACGCGGAAATACACGGGAAACCCTACTCCACACATATATCTGGATCTCAAATATTTATAAGGCTACTTCTATATATCAATAGATCCATTCTTTAGTCCATTGCCTTCCTATTGTGCGCTCTGATCACCGATCTCTAATCGGCTGATCTCCACCGTTCATTCCCTTTTCCAGTCAAATGGTCATCATTCACTTTGAACATTTAAATTGACATGTTGATTCTCCATCGTCGATCTACGCATAGTGGATCCGACAGCCCACATCTTATTTCAAGCGGACAATAAAAATGGGAATTAACCTCCCGATAAAGCAGTTTCCCTGTTCACCCTCGCTGCTACGTGTCGAAGGGTGAATGGTATCGGGCGACTGTCCTTCAATACAACTTACAGTCCTTCCACCACCCAAAATACCATGCACTATTTCGAAACTACCTTCATGATCCAACGGTTATAATTGATCACAATTGAGTCGGCCAATCGCAAGTCGCGATGCCAACTGTCTAGAGTCCTTCTACTTAAAAATTCTGATCCAATATCAGTCTAACGGACCCAATAAGGTATAGAGCCTCATCTATAAATGGTTGAAGTTCGGATTCCAAATCCAACTATGTTTTGCGCTCATTTTGAGTGTAAATTGGGTTTTTCGCTTGTGGGACCAAAATTAAGTAAATATACTTTGCCGACCCGTATCAAACAATGATATTTAAAAGAAAGCCCCAACTTCTATCAAACATATTATTTAAACGTTAAACATAACAAAATAAAGGGATAATCACCCGACTTGAATATAAAGAATCTGAAAGCATACAAGGGTTTCCACAGGCCCGATAATCAATCATAAACACAACAATATCATTCATTCAACATAAAATGATTAGAGAGTCTCGCCTTGGCCGATTACACAAATTAAAAGACCTCTCTTTCAATTACAATCCACACACTATTCTTCCCTCCCGAATCTTTCCTCTTTGGCCTAATTCTTCAATTAGTGGCCTCTATTCCTAATTTTCCCATAGGCTTACAAGTCCCTCGTGAATCTTATCTGCCCCTATCTCCAGAAAAGACAGGAAAATACATATATGCCTAAACTAACCATCTCCTTCCACAAATCAAGGAATTCACAATATTATTAGAAATCAAATCCTATCCTAATCTGAACAAACTAAACTACTTGGCTTGATATCCACGCAGGGAGGATCACTTGCCACTTATTCCCAATTCTGTTTAGAATTAGGAAACAATTAACTATTTACATACTTTGCAATTAATAAGTTTGAATAACCAATTCTTCCTCCAAACTCTCATTAGCCACAACATGTGACCACACCATCACATTGTTGGCTAGGCCTAGATGCTCCTACATCAGACTCCCAAGGTTAAAAATAATCATAATCTCCTGATCATGTGCTTCTGATCTGTGTCCTCCTGGATCCCATACTTTGTTCGGTAGTCTGTCCTTAGTTACTGCTATTGTTTTTTGTCATTCTCCAGGTCTCCATATTTTATGCTGCATTGTCCCAATAGCTATACTCTCACTGTCTTCTGCTGTCATTTTCATATATCTTACTACTTTTTGCTCATCATCACAATTTTGTTAGGCTTCCACAATTTAATTTGCACTTTACCATTACCTTCACTTGTACCATTCTTTCCAGCCAATCTTCCTTCCTTCTTTTGTCCTCTATTCAGTTTATTGGAATGTTGTTGTATGAGTCTCCACAACTCATCAATTTCTTTGTCCACTTCACTTCTCAGATGATGAATACTATCCTCCTGCAACTAGATGTGTTCTTGCATAAGAACATCATAATCCATGTGCTAATATTTTCCCATATACATTTCTGAAATGTACAAATTCCTTCTCCATTGATCCCTTGCAATAATTCTAGTTCCTTCTTCTGGTTTCTCATTCATGGCTTCACCACTTCTTACTTCAATTCTCAGTATACTTGCAATTCCACAAATTTCTTGAAAACTAAGAATTCTTCCTGCTTGCTTAGGTACTTGGAATAACCCTTCTTCTAGTAACTTAATTTCTGCACCCTTAAGGATCATGGTATCATACTTGTCTTCTTCTGAGATGTCATTTCTAGCCTCTTCTTCATCAATAACTCCCTGTAGTACAATATTAATCTAGTTACTATTATCTCTTGAACTCAACTCTAGTTCAACAATTCCATACTGTAAATTCAACATCATTCCATCTTTTTGAGACATTCTGATCTCATCCTTTCTTACTTCGATCTGATCTTCAGAATGAACTCCTTGTTTCAAATTGGCTTCACATTGCCTTGTTCCTGCATATAAATCTTCACCAGAATCAATAAATTCATTAAACACAAATGCTTTACCCTGTTTCCTCATTATGCCAACATTTCTAACAACTTCTTTTCCATACAATCCTTCTTTACTCTGGCTTTCTTCAAGGTCAATAATCTTCAATGACTGTTTAATATCTACAAATATCAACCTTGAGTAGTTGTTCTCCTCTAGCTTCAATCCTCAATAGTTGTCCAATATTTGCATAACTCACTATAGCTATGTTTAACAACTGCTCTTTCCTCTGCATCAAAAGATTATGTGAATTTCCTTCTTCTAACTTTTGAAAAATCATATCTTTGCTTTTCCTTTCCCTTATGACAACACTAAACAATTGCTTAACTTCATGGTATCCTGCATTTACACACAAAATATTAATTTCAAAACTATGAGACACCAAGGTCTTCATAAGATTCTCCATTTGGTTTGTATTAGCTTCATCATTTTTCATGAAAAAACTCTTTGTTCCATATTCATATGAATGGATCTCTTCCTTTCCAAACATTCCTTTGATCTCAATAATTCCTTTTCCATCCTCCTTTTGACTTATCCTTTGGATGTCATCTCACTAGACATATTCCTTCACTTGATTGTAACTTTTCTCTTTATTCTTCATATGATTGTGGGTAGTCATCTTTCCACATGTTGATATGACAGTTTCCAACAACTGCTTGTTTTCCCTCAAGTTTTCATGCCCTTCAAACACACAACAACTTTCAGTTTTCAAAATACAATACCTTCCATCCTATTTTGATGCTTCAAGCACCAATCTTCCATCATAGATATTTTGGATTTCAGCAGATGTTCTTTGCTATGACTCCATTTCTTTGAGTCTCTCCTTCTCTAACAAATCAATATTAATTTGTTCGAGTTCCCTGAACTTGTTCATTAGCTTTCCATTCCACCTCTGTTGCAATAGCTTCCACTTTACCCTTTTCTTCGTTCTACATCTGTATCTTCGGTATTCATCTGTATTCCTTTATACTGCCAGACTGATCTCTTGTTCTTCATTCTGTTGCCAGTTGCTATACTTCTGCAATCTAATGCCTTCCTCAAATTCATTCTCATGTTGTTGATCATCTCTTTTAAATTGTTGGTTTCTTCCATCTTTATCCTATTGGATTAATATTCTATCTCCTTCATGTCTCTGAGGACATAACTTCCTTGTTGCTCCCAATCTTCCATTTCACCTTTAAATAATCTCTGTTCAATTTCTCTGATTTCAGCATCATATTTATTAATGTTGTCTTCCATACCTACAGTCACATCATTAACCGAAGAGTCTAAACATTTACTTAACTCTATACATGTTTGAGACATTTCATCTGTATCATGGATAGTAACCATTTCCTTTTCTTTATCATGTTCTGAACGCTTCATTTCTCCTTAGGTTCCTTGAGAAAACTTTCCAAGAATTCTAATTCCATGTGAAATCTCTCTAGCAGTTCATCACAATTTCCATTCTCAACTTCATTTTTTTCTTGGAAATCCTCTTGAATTATCATGTTTTTTGCACTATCATATTGCAAAGTTCCTTCATCAATTTCATTAAACAAATTCATTTGTTTACCTTCTTGGAATACCATTATGGGATTTTCATTAGACTTCTGGTCCATATCAACTTCATCTGATTATCTTACACCAAACAAAAATTCATCTATGAACTCTTTCTGCTGCAATAAATCAACACCTTCGTCCTCTAAAAGGTATTCTCCATCATACTTCACCTCAAGAGCTTCATTCCTATTTGTGACAGTTTCATCAGACTATCCATCATCCTCTACATATCCTACAAACATACACATACTATGAGAATTAAAATCACAGGGCTTTATTGCCTCATCTGCCTCCCTTGTCATCATATCTTTAAATTGTTTTGAATTATGCCAATAGTCCATGAGATCTTCAGCTGATCTCCCATTATCCTCTTCACCTAACATCTCACCCTGTTCTGGTCTACAAATGGAAACTTCCATTTCTACCTCTGCTTCTTTGAGGTTTTCTATCAACCACTTTACCTATTCCTGTTGTAGCCTTCTCTGCAATTTAGGCCACTTCACTGACTTCCTCTTCAAGACCCAACCTTGTCTTTGGTTCTCCTCTAGTAGCATTACTAAAACATTGAGTTCTTCTCTTATCTCAGCTATTTCCTTATCAATCTCTGCTTGACTCATCTATTTCCTATGGATTTTTTGAGCACCCTTCTCATTCATATTTTATCCTTCTTCTGAACCTTCCATATGACTTTCCATAGCCATATTCTCCTCTGTATGAGCTCCTACACCTACAACTAATCAACTTCCTTCTAAGTTGATCTTCTCACCAACTTCTCCTCTGCCTGGTCTCCAAGTCCTCTTTCTTTATAACTTGCATTGAGCAAGCTTGCTCTCTTTCTCTGGTTGCTCTACTCACTTCTCTTAAGGACTCCTCTATCCCTATCTATTCCAAGCCTCAACTGGAATGATATTCTACTATAATCTCCAAGAACTTCCCAAAATTTCTTCTACAGTCTTACTCCTGTAATCTTGTGCCCAACATTTCCATTCATTCAACTGCTGCAACTTTCATACCTTTGTAGTCATAACCTTCATAATAAAGACATCCTTCCCACAGGAAATTTTCTTCCCTTTTCCTGCTCTGATACCAAAAATGATGCAACCATATGACTGCCACACCCTCACACCTTATCGAGACTATTTTACCCTTATAAATCTTTAAGGCTCCATGCTCACATATACATATCAGAAGCGTTCTCATATGCTTTTGCTTTAAGCTAGGACCAATTAAGCTTATCAGGACTCAACAACACTATCGTAAGTGTCTTATTCCACGTCTTACCTTAAAACCCCGATCAATGCTTTTTATCGCAATACATAGAAATGCGGAAATACACGAGAAACCTCATTCCACACATATATTTGGATCTCAAATATTTATAAGCCTGCTTCTATATATCAACAGATTCATCCTTTGGTCCATCACCTTCCTACTGCGCGCTCCGATCACCGATCTCCAATCAGCTGATCTCCACCATTCATTCCCTTTTCCAATCCAATGGTCAGCATTCACTCTGATCGTTTAAATTGACATGCTGATTCTCCACCGTCGATCTACGAATAGTGGATCTGACGACCCACATCTTATTTCAGGTGGACAATAAAAACGGGAATTAACCGCTCGATAAAGCGGTATCCCTGTTCATCCTCGCTACTGCGTGTCGAAGGGTGAATGGGATCAGGCGACTGTCCTTCAATACATCTTGCAGTCCTTCTGCCATCCAAAATACCATGCACTGTTTTGAAACTACCTTCGAGATCCAACAGTCATGATTGATCACAATCCAACGGCCATGATTGAGTCGGCCAATCGAAGTCGTGATGCCCACTATCTAGAGTCCTTCTATTTCAAAGCGCCGATCTGATATCGGTCTAACAGACTTGATAAATATAGATCCTCATCTATAAATGGTTCAAGTCTGGATTCCAAATCTGAATATGTTTTGCACTCATTCTTAGTGTAAACTGGGTTTTTTGCTTGCGGGACCAAAATTAAGTAAATAGACTTCACTGAACCATATCAAACAATGATATTTAAAAGAAAGCCCCGACATCTATCAAACATATGATTTAGGTGTTAAACATAACAAAATAAAGGGATAATCGCCTGGCTTGAATACAAAGAATATGAAAGCATACAAGGGTTTCCGCAAGCTCGATAATCAATCATAAACACAACAATATCATTCATTCAACATAAAATGATTACAAAGCCTCGCCTTGGCCGAGTACACAAATTAAAAGACCTCTGTTTTAATTAAAATCCACACACTATTCTGCCCTCCTGAATCTTTCCTCTATGGCCTAATTCTTCAATTAGTGGCCTTTGTTCCTAATATTCCCTTAGGCTTACAAGTCCCTCTTTAATCCTATCTCCCCCTATCTCTAGAAAAGACAAGAAAATACATATATGCCTAAACTAACCATCTCCTTCCACAAATGAAGGACTTCAAAATATTTTTAGAAATCAAATCCTATCCTAATCTAAACAAACTAAACTACTTGGCTTGATCTTCACGCAGGGAGGATTACTTGCCACTTATTCCCAATTCTGTTCAGAATTAGGCAACAATTAACTATTTACTTACTTTGCAATTAATAAGTTTAAATAACCAATTCTTCCTCCAAACTCTCATTAGCCACAACATGTGACCACACCATCACATTGTTGGCTAGACCTAGATGCTCCTACATCACTTTCTCTATTTCAAGCCTTTCCTCTACTCTAAGTTGTGCTACAACAATCCTTGCGGCCTTCTATTCCTTAGATAAATCCTTCTTTTTCTGTTTTATTTCATGAATTTCAAGTTTCTTTTATTCAAACTCAACTAATAGGTTATATAGTCTTCTGAGGTGAGTAACTATGAACTTCAGCCCAAACAAATACTACCTGGTGTTCCTTTTTTTTTTCTTTTCTTTTTTTATGGTTTAAGATCCCTTTTAAAGGCTTTACTTCCAAGCTTTGCTAGCTCAAACCTTTTCACCTCAACCACTCGATTCTTTGCCATCCATGAAGCTCACTCTCACCAGAAATATTTCTTGAAAGTGTCAAACACACTAACATCAAGGGGTTGCAATATGTGAGTGGTATGAGAAGGAAATCTTAACATTTCGTTGCCCAAATTGTTTTCCTCCTTAATTGTTTTCACAAAAATGTGGCTTCCCTTACCATCTAAAATCAATATGTGTCTATTCGCAGGTGAGACACCACCTGGTGTAGATGCAAAAAAGTGACAAAGCTAATTTTAAAAAAGTTCCTTAGTCATCCATGCATGGGGATGTGCAACCATGCATGCACCTAGTTCACAGTTTTGTATATAGTTTTTCAGTTGATTTTTACCTTTGAATATATAAAAGCCTGGGATTGAACCACTAATTGAATTGACACAACATATAATAGTTATCGACTCCCTACTCTTAGGAAAAATATTTGGCACATTTTGGCTCCCTCTCTTGGCAATTACCTGCATGCCACAATTCCTTCCTACCTGTAAACCTGTTTTGTCACAGTTCCATATATGGTCTGCAACATAAGAATACTTATTGTATGAACTAGAAATAGTGTTATAGAACTTAGACACAATTTCAAGGCATAGATTTAAAGCTCGGTCTCTCTTAAGGCCATCATTTGTACAAAATACAAGGTATGGATGTCTTTTTTAAACCCAAAACACCATGATTTACCAGGAAACCCATATTTGAATCGATTTGGCCTCCCATAATAGATTTAAGAAGTTGTGGATTTGAGTTGTATCAAATCTATCCCATGTCCCAATTGGGCCATCTCCTTACACCACTTAACCACCTCGACCTCCTCCTCTTTAGTCATAACTGTAAGAGGCCCTCTACGTTTTGTATGAATGAGCCTATTTATCCAATAATGTATTGATGAGGGAGGAATACCACTCTTTTTTGTAGATCCCTGAACTGAATATCCATTAAACTCTATGTCATCAATTGTAGCTAACATGTCTTCTTTTTCCCAACCTTTTATAGCATCGATCTTCTTAGTTGAACTTGCCCCTTGGACTGTGGTTAATGGTAGCTTTGTAGTTGATGGTGGGACAACATCATCTTTTATCGCATGGTCATCCTCAACAACATTGTTGGGAGCATTACTGACATTCACACCACCTGTCTTATCCTCATCTGAAGACGGGCATTACAGTTGGGCACCCCTCATCTCTCGTTTGCCACTTCTCCTTGTACGAGCAACATAACTAACTCTTGCCATAGATGCAACTACCTGCAGATTTATTTCATGCATTTAGTTAACAATAATTGAAATTCTACTTTCCTACAAGCTATTAGTATTTCTTCTTTCCTACATGCAATTAACAACATGTTAGTTTATTCAGAATTTCTAGCAAATTTCAATAAATATTTTGCAATAACATGGATTATAATAGAGACAATTCACAATTAAAAATAGTAGCAGCTTAACAAATTTTCATACATATGCCTTTTTTACAGTATCCTTGAAAAATCAAATCTACAGAAGGAATTTGTTGTATGTATTCAACTATATCAGTAATTGTTTTTTTGATAACTTGTTTTTCCACTTAAAATACCATGTTGTATTTGCACTTGGAAAATTATTGCCAGTGTGTTGAAATTGACCTAGAATTGGTTATATGTCTTCAATTATATCAATAAATGTTTTGGATAAAATGTTTTATGTGTTATAATAAAATGATGTAGACATTGGAGGAATTTCAAATAAAACAAGTGACACTTGGTTCATTTTTTGGTTAAGATGTTGATCTGGTCTAGTTCTTTTTTATAAATTGTTTTATGACTTAAATTGTTCAGCCTCATGTCCATGAACACTAACTTTACCAACATAAAACTCAATCAATTAACTGATTTTTAATGGTTAGTGATTCTCGTATTGTGGGAATGGTTCTTAGTTTTCCAATATTGTTATTCCTATAGATAACAATCTCCAGACATGAAGGAAGTTGTAGGCTTGCCTTGCTAAAGGAATTTAACAGCTCAATAGAAGCTCTAGGCTTGCCTTAGTAATGGTTAGTGATTCTCCTATTGTGGGAATGGTTCTGAGTTTTCCAATATTGTTATTCCTATAGATAACACTCTACAAGCATGAAGGAAGCTCTAGGCTTTCCTTAGTAAAGGTTTTATTGAGATGCTAATTTCCTTTAAAAATGTTGAGCCTCATGTCCATGAACACTGACTTTACAAACACAAAACTCGATCAATTGATTTCTAATGGTTAGTGATTCTCCTATTGTGGGAATGGTTGTGTTTCATGCTATAGAAAATATTCATGTTTAAAAACAACAACATAAATCTATGTTGTGTTGGGCGTTAAATTGATGTGATTCCTAAAACTGAAACAAGGTCGGGACTAAAATTTTCTACATGCCTCTTAGCCTAGAATCATTAACTCAAAACCTAGATAATGGTAGAATTGGAAAAAAATTCTAGAGGTGGAAGAGGAGGTTTTCCAAGGTTAGCAACTCTCTGATAGAACATTTTCTATTTTTTTGATGGGGCCTCAAATGGAAAAAGGCAATCCTAGGATGGTAGGTATACAAGGATCATTTTCAAAAAGCTTTCTTTGAATGGGGACCAGATAAAGAAACCAATAATCATGCAGAAGCATTTGTTTTATATTATATAATGAGCTAAAGGTTCTTGACCGAAGGAAAATAAGGTAGTTAAATGCCATTGCAGATTTAGAAATAATAATTAAACTCATGCATTGATCTTCTCTGTCTAATGGCAATCTAGAAAGGCTCACTTGGTGAATATAGGAAGCAACCAACTACTTTGAATCTAGACAATTTTCCATGTCTTAGAGAAAGGAATCAATCAATCTAAGTGTTTGGACAATAAAGTCTCATGCCTAGGTTGTGGAACATTGAGGATAAAAGGGGGGTATCCTTCTCCTTGGTTGCTTAGTAAATTTTGTTAATTATTAATCCAAAGTTACAAATTCCATCATATAGCCAGGATAAGTGGCCCATTGAATTTAAGATGTAAGACTAGAATTTGAAAGACATTACAACCTCTATACCATTTCATAATTTAGCCTTTATGGAGAGCAACTCTATCAATTCAGTTTTATTGTAACCCCAAGCTATAGACACCCTCAATTCATTTCTAGTGTTATATCCTCAGATGTGTTAATCTTGACAGCGTATCTCCCCAATCTGTGTTTAATGAATTCTTTGAGTATTTGACAACTTTGCTAGCTGAAATGGTGAGTAGCTCTGTCAATTTTGCAATTATTCCTATGTGTTTTTTGGATTCAAATTGGTAGTGGAGGTGTGGTTCACTGAGGATAATATAGAGGATGAATTAGCCTAGAACCTCTAAATGTTATGCGTTAGGTGAAAATTATCCATTAGGTTAATTGAGATAACTTTTAATTTGATCTTTCTTAAGAGTTTATCTTTCAGGTTCACCGCATGATGTCTTTGACATTCCTAAGATGCAACTATGATGAGAACATTATTTTCATATTATTTGAACAATGAAAACCTTAACTACAAGGGATAGAGAAATCAAAAACTTTGATCAAAGAGCATAGAGCACATCTAATGAAACCTTCCTTATCCTATTCCTACGAGCACACACAAACCTCTAGATGCATAATGCAAGTTTTTCTTTTCATTTCCCTTAATGTTTAGATGAACAAAAGGAAACTAAATGCACATACAATCAATCAATACTTTTCGCAAGAAACAAAGACTTTATGAAAATTCCTTTTTGAAGGAAATGAAGACTTTACGACACTTCCTTTTTAGAAAATATTAATCAATTATAAGCTAACTTTGACAATGAATTGATAATGATAAAGAAATCATTTAAGAAACACTAAAAAATCAAGGCCAAAGTAGGACTCGGAGGAGAAATACAACTTGATTTCAGAACCACAAGATACATTGACCTTTCAGCAAGCAAAAACAAAAGCAACTTTGGAAAAATCAAGCCAAAGGTGGGTTTTTTAGCCTAAGAGGAATCAACACAGGCCAGAGTGGGAGACAATGCACTGCAGTGCACTGTCTCTAAGCTAGGTATGCACTGCAACACACTGTGTCAAGTCCAACACTGCACTGGTGCCAGAGAATCAAATCAAGAGACATTCAAGCACAATTTTTGACCAAAAACACTTCAAAAAGACTGAAATAAGATCAACAAAGTCAAGAAAAGTCTACTAGGGTGTAATATGATGAGGGTAAGCCACCAGGAATGACAGTCATTTCCAAGTATGGTCGGTAATTTGTTATATGGGATTTTCATCTATGAATAAACACATTTTCCCTAGGTGGGTAGCTACACCTAGAATGACAAAAAGAAAGTAATTTAACCTTTTCCTATAGTAAATACATGAGATGAAGGAACTTACTTGCAGTCTTTCGATTCCTTGATCTCTTTTGAATCACTCCAAGAAAAATAGAAATAAGAAATGATCAAAGCATACATGATCTACCTACTATAAACCAATGGAATTGAAGACATTGAAACACATAATCATCATAGATATACAAAATAATATGAGGAAAGGAATAAACTCTTTATTAATGTAGAAGGAATATTATCACGCAATACAATTCGATCCTGTGCCATTCCTCCAGCTTCAGTCCAACCCTCACCACATCAAAAGCACACCAATTCAGTAGCATAACATTGCTTGACATGAACTCAATTATCAAACCAACAGAATTTCCTTCCAAACTTCATATTCTAGCCCCTTGATCACTATGATGAGTGCTCAATTTATAGGAAATGGAGGTGGTTTTGTCATAAATGAAGGTATTGAATGGCCTTCCAAACTTGGATTTAGTTTCCATGGAGCAAGGGATGAGAGGATAGGAGTTTAATGCATCCTTAGCCTATCCAACTTTGAGCTCATAGGAGGAGATAAGAGATCGGATCCTTCTAGAATGATATAGAATCAATGAATATTCCCAAAACCCTATGAAAAGTTTGCTTAATCTCGCTCAGCATAGGTCAAAGAGGGCCTAAATGCACTGCAGTGCAAGGTAGAATGGGCCTGCCTACTCTGTAGTGCAGGTACCCCTGACCGAGGTTGCACTGGTGTCCCAAGGAGGCATTTCAGCAAGGCTTCAGGCTAGGAAACTTTCATGGATGGAAGCATTCAATGAGATGACTTGTCTAGGGCATGTAACAACTGAATTAGGGTATGATGAGCCCTAATTGTACTGATCTAAATGTCAGGAGTGATGTGCCCAAATAGACTTGTAACATCACCGCCCCAGTAAAATACTTGTGAGCTACCCAATTTGGGACCTTCCCCATGCCATCGTGATCTTCAAGTCGAAGGTGTCTTAATCCTTCTAGCCCAAGTCAAGGAGGGAGTGTAAGCAGGTGAAATCAAGGACATTGTCTCACCCCTCCCATGTAGTTCCATCTATTTATAAAACCACATCACCATTTTGTGAGTCATTTGACCAAGAAACTAACTTGTTCCTACAACCACTAACATTTCATTAGAATTTGTAGAAAGATTCAAATTGAACTTTAAAAATTCAAAGAAAAAATATTCAATTACATCAAATCAGATGCTGAATCATCACATGTGAGTGCATATGGCGGTTTCCTATCATACTCATTGATCATCTGTAACAATGTTTCATAATTAGTCGTTGACATAATAACATATGTTAAATCATCAATATGACATAGTCATCCACCTCGTTGCTCATCATGAACGAGAACTAATGTAAGTAGCCAACATAATGACCACTTCCATCATAGCTATCATCATCATAACATCAGTAGAAGCATACACATCCTTCAAATTTATCATCATCATAACATTAGTAGAAAACATATATATATCCATCAAAGTTATCATCATCATAACATCAATAGAAAAAATACATTCCCATAAAATCTATCATCATCAGTATAAAACATACATATCCATAGAAGCTATCATCATCATAACATCAGTAGAAAACATAAATATCCATCAAAGATATAATCATCATAACACTGAATAGGAAATAAACACATCCCTCTCATCCACTAATAGTAGTGCCAAGTGTCTTGATCCTCAACCTAAGGTCATCAAGGAATATTGTGTGAGACTTAAGGCTAAATTAATGTTATTGTCATATCAAGGTCAATCAACTAGAACAGGGAATTACATAGCACCCCTTGTAGACACCTATGATGGAAGGTGAGTGAAAATGATGAAAATGGCAAAGACCTAAAAGAATGATAGGGTTTGAAAGAAAACCTCAAGAGACTTTGTTCTTAAAAATGAAGGTTAGGGTTTTGGAGAAATCCTTGAAGTGGCCTTCGATATGGTTTGGGTTTTGCAACATTGAAACCCTATTGTGAAGAATAATCTTCATAATAAAAAAGAAGTCATTCATTTGTTCTTTTAACTATGATAAGTTTAAAGAAACCCTAGATGGACTTGTCTCCTACCCTATAGGAGATGTTTTGATACAAATCCAGTGATCGTATTGTACATTGATAAGTTGGTCTTGGTTTTTGATAAAAAAATATCAAGAATAAAGGTGAAGAGGAAGCATTTCTTCTTTTACAGATGACATTGGCATAGGGTGGATGGTTTGTGGTGCAAGATCAAGAGGGATATGATAGCTTCCTAAAATCCTCATTAAAGATAAGTACATTCAAAAGCTCATGTTATTTCTTTGTGCACTACTCTTGTTTATATTTATCATTCTTCATGCATGAATATTTGAATTCTTCTTCCACTAACTTCTAGATGAGGATGTGATTAAGGAAAGATGATCCTCCTTAAGGATCATTAAGATGTAGAGCATTGCAGGAAGAGTTAGCTCTCATAGGGAGTTGGTGTAGGAAGAGTAAACCCCAAGAGGAATATGGTACAAGATAATTGAAAAGCCTCTCTCATATTTAGGAAAAGGTATGCAATCCTGCCTCATCACTAGGTACACTTTCATTATCTTTATTTACATTGCTATTATTTCTCTTGCTCTTGTTCTAATATCAACAGGTACATTCAATGAATGTGAGGACTAAATCCTCTATATCAAAATTGAGGAGGATGTTGATACATCTTATGAATAAGAATGGCATTTGAAATTATAATGGAACTCAAAACTTCAGGGGATAATCCTAGTCTCTTAGGTTGATATCTATGATTGAAGAGGTTTCCCATTCAGAGAGAGTTCACTATCATCTAACATTCAAACGAGATGTTATGAGATAAGGAGATGATTAGAGTTGTATTTACTTCATAAAAGGACCATTCCAAATGAAAAATATGTTGTAGTTCCAGATGCTTCTGCAATATTAAGTCCTTCAGTGATAATATAGATGCTTTTAGAGCGAGAGTATTGTGATAAGATCCTATGTGAAATTGGCTTCCTCCTTGATGTAGCTTACTTAGAGCCACCTTATGGATTTGAGGCACATAAGAAGAGACTCATGACTTTAGATTGAAGTAATTCCCATATGGAATCAAGCAAGTCCACTAGGCCTAACATGTTAGTGGGCTCCAGTATTGCAGCAATAATGTTGCAACTCCTGGGACTTCCTTTTTTACTTTTATCAACCCGGTAGTTCATAACAAACTTGGAAGTGATGGTGCTATATGCACAAGTACTAGCTCTTGCCGCAGGCTGTCACTTGATCAGCTAGCACAAGTCCGCTAGGAGCTTAAGCCAACTCCTATGAGCTCTTAGAAGAAGTTTTTAACTGTGATGGATGAAAACTAACTCAACCTGAGGCTTACCTACTTGCAGAAAGAAGTTGAAAGCTAGAAAGGAACACAAACCCTAACAAACCCTAGTTTTACCGATTAACCCTACTAGTGCAAGTAAAAGGATGAAAGCTATAGAAATGGATGCCATTGACTTCTAGAAAAGAAAAATGCATGTGACTAAGCTACTTCTGAAGAAAAATACGAAGAAAACATCTTTTTGTATTTTCGAATAATATTTGTGGAATCACTTTGCAGGTGTTTTGACTATTTTCACTGTGCAGAGGTTGATTGGTGAAAGGAAATGGAGTGGATGATTTCAGGAGGTTGGGAAGGTGAGAAGAGGGCCTAAGGGGGTCTCTAGCACCCTTCCAAAGAGGTTCACAGTGATCGAATCTCAAGAAACTGCTTTCGTGAGCTTCTACAGGAAGTCTGCAGGGGTTCTACAGGATTTTTCTACAGGATGTTCTGAAAGGATATTTTGGAGGGTTGATGGTGGAAGAAAGGTGAAGAAGTGGGTACGGAGGTTGGATGATGATGTGGATGGGTCCAAGACCTGGCGAACGAAGTGGATGAGTGATAAGGATGGTTGGATTTGTTCAAGGAGGGGTAGAGCAATGTTGCACAAAAATATGGAAATTAGGTCAAAGTGAGGGAATGTAGCAAATGTGAGGCAAGAATCAGAGTTGGAGGATGGATTAGGCGGTATTGATGGAGTAGGAGTAGGCAAAGAGGTATCACAGGTGCTTTGCAAGTTATTTTCCAAACTATTCAAACAAAGACTCGGAAAACCAAAGACCTAGCTACTTTAACCTAATCTGACCTAAATATCAGCAAAGAAAATGAACAGAAGTTTGTTGGCAACAAAATCATGTGAAATAGCTATGCAAATTAAGCAATCATAGACCTAAGCATGTAACTGCAACTGGTATCAACTTCCACAAATGAGAATCTAACACTAACAATTGCATGAGGAAGCAAAGACAGTGTTTTTGGTGGTGGCAAGGACACCTTGGTCCTAGCTCATGGTCCCACGGAGGGAGAGGTGAGATCAGGGGTGCTTGATAGCCTTTTTCTGAAGATCTTAACTGTTATCAACCTATCAAACCAATATGAACATGAAAATCCTTTTTAATCATCAACAATGATCTAGGTAACCAAGCAAGACTTTAATCTACTTAACAGAAACTATTTGATAAAGACATCAACAACACATAACAGTACACAAAGGAAGCCTTGGCACTTGGGTTGGGCCCAACCCCAAGGGTTGGAGGCTCCTAAGAAGAAGCTCAGAACTGGTGCCAAATGAAACTTCTTTACATTACTTAAAAATAACCATGTCACAAAAGAAGCTGTACAGCAGAAGCTACAAAATGAGCTGAGAGACTAGCAGCACTATAGTGTAGAATACAACTATTCAAAAAGTAACCTACGAAGGCTAGAAGCCTTCCTGTTTATGCACCACGAGGACCTCCAATAGTCCTCCTTGATTCGAGGGGCTTGGTTGCCCAAACTGCTAGTACTCGATCACTTCATAAAAGCTGCTCGGCTACCCTTGGGAATCAACGTTGGTGGGTTGCTGAACTCCGAGTTGATGGTGGAGAACTTGAGGAAGAGGCCATTTAGTGCATGAGTCACCCTTCCTACAAATCCTCAACCTTGTCCCCTTGCATTCGGCTATCAAATGGCTCATAAATGCTTGACATTGGTCCAAAAGTTGTCTAAAAATATGCAATAAACACGTATTAGTCTTCATGGTCAAGTGACTATCCTCATTCGTTCAATCAACATAAATATACTGAAAAGCATGCATAAACTATGAAGAATGGTGGATTAATGGAGAACAATAGGCAAAATGAGCCCAATAAGTTACCCATTTTTTGGGTTCATCACATGCCTATATTGATGCACATTTGATGCAGACCCCTCTTCAAGGTTAATGTTTTTCATGTTTGGTTTTATATATGCTAACAATTATTCCTAATAGGATAAAATCATATTTGTATTAATGCCAAAGGAATTTGACCTCTAGGCCTTGATATTAGAAATATAACAAAGAGATGAACAAGAATTCCTTATTAAGGGATGTATGTTGAGACTTAGCAATAGTGAGAGACTCCTCTTCGGATTAAAATTTGATGGATTCTATTATGAGTTGGCATCTAGATGGATAATTTCTTTACATTATGTACACTAAGCCAGATAGAGAATGTACCTCCATATTGAATCACTACTAAACATGTACTGAGATATCTACATGAAAAATCATGGGCTGAGATACACTGCTAGAAACTTAATGGATACACCAATGTTGACTAAGACTGAAAATGTTGTTGACAACAAAAGCACATCTAGGTGCTGCTATAGCTTGGGGTCTCCCATGATTTTCTGGATGAACCGAAAATATAAGTTTGTTAATTTGAGTATGGATGAGGCAAAGCAAAATTGTTTCTAGCATGTAAAACTGCGAGATAGTGTGATTGAGAGAGCTCTTTGGAGTGTTGTTAGATCATATGTTTGGCATGACTATGATATACTGTGATAACATGAGTGGGAACTGACTTTCAAAGAATCTCATGTTTTATGATCAGTCCAAGCATATTGATATTAGATATCATTATATCTAGGATAAGGTGTAGAGGGAGTAGTGAGGCTTCAATAATTATTTGTTTTGAAATTGAAGCATTGAGGCTTCAATAGAGCTAGTTCCTGACATTCTTATTAAGAATTTTCTGCAATGGAAGTTCTTGGTCTTCAGAGATAAACTTGAACTCATATATTTGACACTCCCGGGAAAGGGTCACGGATGATAAAAAACACTAATCTATGCTCTTCCCTTTTGTTTGAGCTACCAGGGAGAGGAATCAAGCCAAAAACCTCTTGGGGTTGAGGGAACCCTGGACAATAGGAGTGTGTGATTTCTACCCTTTGTGGTAGGTTGGGTATCTCCCCCATTGTCACTATAGGGTGTGTGTGATCCTTTACTTTTATGGAAAGTTGGGTATCTCCCCCTACAATTCTGGTAGAGTATACCCCATAATGAATCCTACCCTCAAGCTAGGTTTTTAGGGTTTTTCACCCATTTGGCCAATGGGTGAGGACACTTGGGTGTGTGTGATCCTTATCTTTTGTGGTAAGTGGTATCTCTCCCAAGTGATGGGATGTAGGTGTTATACAACTTGACTCTTGAGGGTCAAGGTAGGAAGAACAACGAACAATAGGATGGTTGTCATCCTTACCTCTCATGGTATGTGGTATCTCACCTATTATCATTGGACAATAGGATGGTTTCGATCCTCACCTCTCATGGTAAGTGGTATCTCACATATTATCAATTGAATATATAAGGTGGCAGATTAATCTCCCCAATTTTCTGTGGAGATAGGGTGGAAGCTGGAGCTCCTCTATGATGATTCTTCTTCTTTAGATTGAGACATTATCGTTCAACTGAGATGAAGTTCATAGAACTTAGCTTGGAGACCAATAGATTTTGGAGGATCTATTTGATCTCCCCTACCATTGATTGTGGATTATTCTTCTTGTTGAAAAGTAAAACAAGAAATGCTAAAAATAGCACTTCTATAAATAGCCCTGCTATAAATAGTAGTTCAGCCATGATTGGTGATCTTAGCAACAATGGGTGAAAAGTGAAAGTGCTAAAAATAGCTTTTCTAAAAATATCATTTCGGGATCCGTTCTTATTCTAGTCAGTCCCTGGACTAAACATAGGAAGTAAAATTCGAATTTGATATTAACAGTAGTTTGAAAATTAATTAATTAATTCATCTTGAGTTAATTAGTTAAGCAAAATCAAACTTGAAGTCTATGTGAGGAAATGCAATAGTTTCTCCTTTGATTGAGGAATTTATCCATTAGTTAAAGAGATAAGGATGAGTTGTAATATTGAGTTGTAATTAGTTGGCTTAGTTCACTGAGTCAAGTCCAGTTAGATTAATTTAACAGTTTGTTAAATTAATGAGAGTTCAGTTAGTTAATGCTTGCATTCATGTAACTACTGTATTTCAAATAACTGAGTATTCACTCATGGATAAATCATGCATGTCAGTTCAGTCAGAGACCCAGTTGAGATCAGATGGAGCGATAGTGTACTATTAGTTGCAAGAATATTCCATTGTGAATATTCCTTGCATGCAAAAGGAATATTATTCCTTGAGGATTGCACAGTTGGACATGAGATTACAGTAAGTATGATGAGGCCAATTCACACATGTGATATCATTGGACCCCAATCAAAACCATCCAAGGAAATAGGAGGCTTGGAGGGCTTGAGGAAGATATATTATATGTCTATTGAGTTTGTGAGTTGTATTGTTTGATTACAGAGAGAGCAGGATAGCTTGAGAGCTGATTCTTTTGTAACTTAAACAAGATTTCCACTTGTATGATAATACAAAGTTGGGGTTTTAGGTTGGTGCTTTCCCCAGTGATATATCTTTTGTGTTATGGTTGCTTACTTATCATTCTCAGTTATTTTTGTTCATGCTTGATGATGCTCATATCTATTTAAGCTTCCGCAAAGTTTATGGTAGAAGTAGATCTAGTATTATGCTTTAGGACATTGCATATATCAGGTGATCTATAGTGAAAATCTACATGGTATCAGAGAAAAGGTGATCAAGGAAGAACAATATACAAGCAGGAGAAGTACGAAGTTTGGTTTCTGAATATTGAATTGAGTTCTTATCACATCTATTTCACCTATGGCGTTCAGTGGTTTAAGATTCAAATATTCCCTTAATGGCAGTTCAAATTATATATCCTGGAAGGATCACATGGAGGCAGTATTAGAAGATAACAGTCTAAAGGACTTCATTGATCAAGAAGTCCAAAATCTGACTAATGCTACTCAACTAGCGGAATGGAAAAAGTGTGTCGCTAGAGCAAGGAGAATCCTCTTGGAGGGAGTTCGAGATCACATTGTCTCTAGCCTCCATGGGAAGGAGACTCCATTTTCAATGTGGAAAACATTGAAAGATCTTTATCAGAATAGCAGTGATTAGAGGAAGTTGACACTAAAAGACAAGCTTCGGAAGATCAAGTGTGAAAAGGGCGACACAATCTCTACGTTCCTGAACAAGCTCACCACCTATAGGGATGAGCTTGCAAGCATAGGGGTCGTGACATCGGATGATGAAATGGTGAGTCTAGCACTCCTCGGTCTTCCTAAGAGCTGGCATAGCTACCAGGACTCGGTTATGGAAGAGAGAAACTGCCAGATTGGGAAAGAATTTGGTTGGACTTAATGCAGGAGGAGATAAGGCAAAGCACCAGGGATGGATCTTCATCAAAACAAGATGATGAAGAAAATGTAACTTTAGTGAGTAAATGTAACAACCCATCTAAATTGACCCATTAATAAAATTTTAAACTTATATATATATATATATATATATATATATATATATATATACATTAAATTTTATAAAATATATAATTAGACTTTATAAATATAAAGTTATAAAATATATCATAATTAAAGTTTATAACATATTTAATGAAATGTTATAAGTAAATATCATTAAAGTTATAACATATATTTAATGAAATGTTATAAATATATATAGTTAAATTTTATAACTTATGCAATGAAGTGTCATAAAGGATATCATTTAAACTATATATCACATATAATGGGAACGTTGTAAAATATAATTGGACTTGTAAAAGGCTATGCGTTAATCTACCTGAACCATCACTGAGACCATTAAATGATGGCGCGCCCAACCAGCTTAGAAGTAATTAGCAGAGCGGCGCTGCCAGGACGAGTTATGAGTGAATTGAATTGCATGCAGAGAGGTGTCAAGGGGGAGAAGAGCGGTGGCCGGAAGCAGGAGGGTGGCCACCGCCGAGCCTGCCTATTTATATCGCTATTCTGGACCGATGCAGACGTGAAAAAACGGGAGAAAAGGGCAGAGGAGGAGAGGCATAATTTGACCAGAGTCAGTTGAGAGAAGGGGGACTATCCATTGAAGAGATTTGAGTGGTCTGAGGCTTTGGGCACGGAGGGACAGAGAGCTTCTGTGGAGAAGCTTTCTGGATTGAGCAGCTAGGTTTGCTCCGTCCGGTTGGGAGGTTTGGCCTCTCAAAAATTGAATCAAATTAACCACAACATCACTAGCAGCAGATTCACCAGACAGAAGCAGGATCAACAGCAGTTAAGGTATGTACTGATTTAATGTTCAGGCTTCTGTATTTCAAATTTTAGTTCTGCGTTTGAATGTTTATTACACATGGTATCGGAGCCTGCGTTCAAAACCTTCGGGACCTCACAGGCCCTACGCAGCGGGAACTTCGTATAAACCCCTGTCTGTCCGAAAATATTTATTTCCTTTCACATATTTATTTCCTTTCACAGGCTGGTCAAGTTCCGGAAACCCTATATTAAGTCCTTCCCAATACAAGAACTTCGGTACATAAAACATACAGTCTGCGGTTGCAAAAGATTCGGGCCTACATCATAAACACGCGAGTGCAGACAAAAGAATTTTCAGAAACGTCATAAACTATAGTAATATTCCGTAGCATATTATAATACGATTCTGTCGCTGCTCGTCTCCTTCTGTTCTTTCGATTCGCGGTGCATAGTTGCTTGTGTTTGTGGTTCCGTAAGATAATTGTGTCCCTTTCTTGCCGTTAAAATGTTTATTACACAAAATATCGTGTGCCCAACTCATGATTCGACTCATGATTCGAACTTTCAGTGCATCAATTTAAATTTGATTGGAGAAATAGCAAAATGTTTCGTCTCTGAAGATAAATGGCCCCGGCAATGCCAATTACAGTGCCATCTCTACACTCGTTCTGTTCAAATTTATCACCGGGACACCAAAATTTTGTCCGCTACACTCGTCCTTAATAAATTCATCACCATTACAACAGAGCTTTTGTTTTAAAGCCAAGACATTGCCAAAGAAGAAATTACTCCATTACGTCATGGCCGCAGCCGAGAGTGGAGAGAAGAAGGATGAAGCGGAAAATATATTCAGTCCGTTTAGGTTTGTGACGAACAATCCTTCCAGTAGAGGAGCTATACAATTACCTGATTTACCGGCCAACGATGGGAATGTTGGCCAAATGATAGCCGAGTATTTCATGTTTCTTGAATTTTGTTCAACTCACTTGGGCGCAGAGAATAGAGAACAAGGGAAGGGATTATGGCTCTTATGTTCAGGTTGGAAAGTTCAAATGGTTTGTCAGAGAAATAGGAAGCAGAGTCATTAGTTTGTCATTTCTAGCGAATGAGTTTGACTGTTGACATTTTATTTGATTGTTCGGGAATTACAAAACATGTCACACAATCCTAAATAGACTACGATTTTATGAATTTACACCTTGCATCTTTCGAGACACCTTTTGCTTTTTCTCACATATATACTGATACATATTAGGTTTCTCTGCTGGTTTCAAACATGTAAGTAACCTTTTGATTCGGACTGTTGATATGGAAGTTGGAAATCGACTTATCATTCTGTGGAGTTTCTTTACTTTAACTAATAAGAAATTCGTGCATGGAATTGCATGAGCTGATTAAATAAATGGTCGTTAATAATAAACTCTATCATACATAGAGATACTTGAGGAAAAATGGCATAGAAACATAATTTATTTACAGGTACATATTATACTTGATAAAATTAAATCAATGTTTGCATCTTGTAAAGAGTTTGACAAGTAAACTCTCAAGAGTTGGCCGGGGTAAAATGGTTGCCATCTTTTCCTTCCTTCGGGCCATGCATTTACCTTGTGCATGCCCGAAAGACTGGTTTGGCAATGAGAAACCCAACCCAAAAATTAATCAATTGTGAGAATCGTAAGGCAGTACTACCTATTTCTTAAATCTGAGGATCCTAATACTTTCTGGCTTGAGTGCATTAACTTTTTAAGCTTCGTTTCCAGGACCCTTGTGAATACAAGTGTCCAATACCTCAACATAAGAATGAAGTGAAAGCTTAATTATTGACCTCAAAGGCAAAAGAGATGGTTTGACAGTGAAAGCAGTTATAATGTAATTTTGCACTCCTAACTTTTGATAATTGATTAATACTGTCAACTTTGATCGGGAATGGGCGTTTTGGTTTATCTTATATATTCAGTCAGCTGTTTGGAAACCAATATTCACTGCTTAAAATTCCCATGAAGAATGGAGCCAAAGCACATATGTTTGAGAGTCAATGGAAGTAGCACAGCAAGTACAGGGTCAGATTCTTCAAATATGAGTGAAAGTGAATTACTTATACAATCTGTGCCATTTGCCAACCACACTGTAAGGCTTCTCTGCCCTTTCTCACAAAATATAAGGTTTTCCGTATGTTTATCACATAATGTAAAGCAGTCCAGGATTTATGCTGGAAAGTAAAAGCCATATATTTCACCAAATCGAAACCAGTCCGGAAAATGAGCAACAAATGCACCTCCATACCATAGTAACTATTAAAATTAGTGTTACACCGGATTAGGGTGGGATCCCCGATATATTCAAATGATTGCAATAATGTCACCAAGCGGAAACCAACCTCGGGAATATATATATCGTGATAATCTTCTTTTATGGATTTAGCCATATCCCAGTAATATATTCGGGATATAGTTATATGACCCCCCCCCCTTAAAAATAAAAGTCAGATTGAGGTATGACAGATATGTTACTGATGTACGTTATAAACGAGACATCTAACTTTTTCATTTTGTAAATGTTGTTAGGTAAATAAACTTTAGATGTCTTACCGTAGGAGCTAAATAAACATACACTTCTGCATTATTCATATTAGGATAGAATACCCTCCATTAGGACAAGGAGGCCGCGAGACCATCCTCCTTGACCTCGGTACCAGTAAGATCCGCCTAGCGGGTAAAAATAGCAAAACTATACCCGTTTTTAAATGTGAAATTGCAAAGAAAATCGTGTGTTAAAATTTGGTTATCCGCCTCAAAATTTTTATTTATATAAATTTTACGTTTCTGTTCAGGGACCATTACTATGGTAAAGACGTATGAGCGACGACGACGTGACCAGGCAACATCATCACCATTAATGCCGCCACCGCCACCGTCGCCATCCCCATCACCCTCGTCACCACCAAGGCAACCGTCAACATCAAACGCTCCAATGCCAGAGTTGATTGTGATAATGAACTCTTTGGAAGCCTTATTGGAGACACTAAAGGAATCAGCTAAGGCTAAAAACAAAGAGGAATTCCAGCATGTAGCCACCAGTTCAGCGGAACCAAATAATTTGGAGCCCAGAGGATCGAGAGAAGACATCTCTAGAGAGCTTCAGAAGATTCGACTCCCAGAATTTTCGAGAGGTCGAGCTGGTGAACGCGCTGAGGCATGGTTGGAAGGGATGAACCAGTGCTTTAGGTTAAGACAATATTCACCTTCAGCAAAAACAAAAATTGTCGTGTTTCAACTAAAGGAAAGTGCCTTGATTTGGTGGGGAAATCTGGAAAAGCAGCTACACCTTACATCGGATAATGTTCCTTGGGATCTGTTTGAGGAAAGGTTCCGCGCGAAGTATTTACCTCCATACTTTCAACAACAGCAAGCCAGAGCCTTTCATACACTAATTCAGGGAAGTAAAACGATGGAAGAGTACGAAATAAGGTTTATGGAGCTGGTAAAATACATTCCCTACTTAGACTCTGATGAACGTCAAGCTGAACGCTTCATATTTGGGTTAAACCCTCGCATCAGAGCCTTGGTAAGTATGTGGAAACCATCATCTGTAGCCGAGGTAGTTGAATATAGCCGATATGCATAGGAGCACCTTGGAATCAAAAAGGATATGGGGCCAGCAGGGCCTTTTCAATTAGGGTTTCCAGGGAAGGCTCCCCGGAACGTTTTCAGAGGAGGTAGCTCGAGGCCACCTTACGGTAACAGGTTTACCCCAAGTGTGGGGACAAGAGTTCCCATGGCAGTAAACACTATAGCCATGGAATCGTCCAACACCAGACCTTGGGCATCGCGAGGGACTACTGGTAGAGGAAGGAGTGCAAGAGGAATCAACATGGGAGGACGCGGCTCGTTCTCTAGAAATTCACACCTTGACTCAAGAGGATCAGCGCAGATCAATTGTTGGGGGTGTGGGGGGCCGCATTTCCAGCGTAACTGCCCAGAAGCTTCATCGAATACATTGCAAAGGACTGGGAAGGAGCCGATATCAGCCAATCGAAGTAATCATAGAATTCACGCGGTAGTCAACCACGACCAAGCAGCCCATCAATCCACTATAGTGGAATCTTCAGGTATTATCAATGGCATAAAACTCAAGATCTTATTTGATACTGGTGCCACAGATAGTTTCATTTCGTCATATGCATTAAACAAATGTGGGTTGGCAACTCGTAGACAAAATGATTTCCACCAAGTGGAAATGGCCTCAGGAGAACTCCAAACCGTGGGCTTGAGTGTAGATCAATGCACCATTGACCTAGGGGTCTGTTCGACTAAACTAAAAGTATATGTCACAGCCTTAGGGACGTATGACCTTATCATCGGTATGGATTGGCTGGAAGCTCACCAAGCTTGGGTGGACTGTTATGGAAAAAGGATTTTAGGCGTAAATGATGAAGGCGAAGTAATCCAAATTCAAGGAATCAAGAGGGAAGTTTCCTTACGCTACATTTCGGCAATGCAGGTGAAGCGTTGTTTAAGAAAGGGTTGTCAGGCTTATGCAATTCACAAAGTAAGCCAGGAAAAGGGGCCATCCTTAGAACAATATCTGGTGTTAGCCGAGTTCCCGGATGTATTTCCAAAGGAACTACCTGGATTACCCCCGGTAAGAGAATTGGATCTCACTATTGAATTAAAACCAGGTACACAACCGATCTCAAAAACGCCTTATAGAATGACAGCTCCAGAACTTCAGGAATTGCAAATCCAGTTGAAGGAACTACTTGATATAGGGCTTATCCGGCCCAGTACCTCACCTTGGGGCGCTCCTGTAATTTTTGTGAAGAAGAAAGATGGGTCCTTAAGATTATGCGTAGACTATCGGGACTTGAATCGAGCTACAGTAAAGAATCAATACCCTATGCCGCGAATCGATGATCTTTTCGATCAAATGAAAGGAGCTTCTGTCTTTTCAAAAATTGATCTTTGATCAGGGTATCATCAGCTAAGGATTTCTGAAAATGATATCTCTAAGACAGCATTCCGGACACGTTTTGGGCACTATGAATTTACTGTGGTACCATTTGGGTTAACAAATGCGCCAGCCGTATTCATGAATCTTATGAACAGTGTTTTCCGTCAGTATCTTGATAAATTTGTACAAGTCTTTTTAGATGATATTCTCATCTATTCCAAGAATGAAGAAGAGCATGCAGATCATTTGCGGATGGTATTGTCCTGCCTTAGGGAACGTCAGTTATATGGAAAACTATCCAAGTGTTCCTTTTTTCAAGAAAAGATTCATTATTTGGGTCACATCATATAAGGTGAAGGGATTTCAGTAGATCCTGAGAAGGTAAAAGCGATCATGGAATGGCCAATACCGAAAAATGCACATGAGATACGAAGCTTTATGGGTTTAGCAGGTTATTACCGGAGATTTGTGGAGAGATTCTCCAAAATTGCAAAGCCAATCACAACCCTTCAGCGTAAAGGTGTTAAGTATGAGTGGACCAAGGAATGTAATAAAGCATTCTCTGAACTCAAAAGACTACTCACCAGTGCACCAATCCTAAGAGTCCCTGATATGGGCAAAGACTTCACGGTATGCATCCAAGCAAGGGCTGGGTGCAGTGCTGATGCAAGATAAGGGAGTGATAGCTTATGCTTCCAGAAAGCTAAAACCTCATGAAGAACTCTATGCTACTCACGATTTAGAATTAGTCGATGTAATGCTAGCTTTAAAGATCTGGAGACACTATCTGGTGGGACGAAATTTTACGCTTAAAAGCGACCATCAAAGTCTACAATATTTGTTCACCCAAAGAGACTTAAATGCCAGGCAAAGGCGATGGAGTGAATTCCTAAGTGAATATGACTTCGGAATATCATATATTAAGGGAAAAGAGAATGTTGTAGCCAATGCCTTAAGCAGGAGACCCCGGATATTTTCTCTCATACCCATTAAAGTGGACTTAAGACAACGAGTACTGGATCGTCTTATAAAAGACGGCTGGTATTTAAAGGTGAGGGCAAGTCTTGAGGGAATTAAAGCAAAAGAATCTAAGTTTGAGGGTTATGAATTAGAAGGCGATGGGATCTTACGGTACCATGGAAGGATGTACATCCCGGATGACAAGGATCTTTGAGACACCATCCTTGGGGAAGCCCACAAGGCAGTATATTGTGCTCATCCTGGAGTAGGGAAAATGTACGCGGATACCAAGAAACTCTTCTTTTGGGTAGGCATGAAGCGTGATATCACTCAATTTGTTGCAAAATGTTTGGAATGTCAGCAATTAAAGGCAGATCATTGTCACCCAACGGGTCTCTTACAACCCCAAGACATTCCTATGTCTAAATGGGAGACCATTTCTATGGATTTTATCACTGGACTAACTCTTACTTCTCAAAGACACAATGCCATTCTGGTAGTGGTGGATAAATTAACAAAGAGTGCCCATTTCATTCCGGTAAGAGATACTTATGATGTTTCTAACGTAGCTCGAGTATTCATAAACGAAATTATCAGATTTCATGGAGTACCTAAGAAGATTATATCCAATAGAGATTCGCGATTCACTTCCAGATTCTGGACTTGCATGCAAACAGCCTTAGGTACTCAGCTAAATTTAAGCATTGCTTACCATCCTGAGACTGACGGGAAAACTGAAAGAGTAAATCAAGTGCTTGAAGACATGTTGCGAATGTATGTAACGGATCAGCAATCACTCTGGGAAAAGTATTTACCCTTGGTTGAATTCGCATACAACAACAGTTACCACAGTTCGATTGGGATGCCTCCATTTGAAGCTTTATATGGCAGACCTTGCAGAACACCATTAAGTTGGGACAGGTTAGAAGATCGAGTGATAATAGGACCAGAATTAATCCATGAAATGGAAGTGCAGGTCAGGCAGATTAGACAACGATTAAAGGAAGCACAGGATAGACAAAAGAGTTATGCTGATGCTCACCGAATTGATAGAAGGTATGAAGTAGGGGACCAGGTCTTCGTCCGCATCAAACCAAACAAAAGTACTATTCGATTCGGGAAAGGGACAAAGTTGTCACCCCGATTTATAAGACCGTTTAAAGTCGTGGAAAGAGTTGGACCTGTTGCCTATCGTCTTCCCCTGCCACCCCACCTGCATAGAATTCATAATGTATTTCATGTTTCTGTATTAAGACATTATATATCTGATCCATCTCATAACCTCCAGTGGAAAGAATTGCAGGTATCGGACGAGGGAGTCATAACGGTCGAACCGTTACGTATACTGGAACGTAGAGTCCGACAGCTGAGGAACCGTCTGGTGGACCAAGTTAAGGTCCAATGGGACAAGTATAGTCCTGGATCAGCAACTTGGGAAGATACAGAGGACATATGTCATAGATACCCTAATTTATGTCCATTTTGAAGAACTTTACACTGTGTTTAGTAGATACTTGCTTCACTACTATCAGAAACCCAAAAACATTTGAATGATTAGTGATAAACATGAAACTTTTTGAAATACTATATGTTTAAATTCCTGCTGGTACATGGATACCAAAATACTATATGTTTAAATTCTTGCTGGTACATGGATACCAAAATACTATATGTTTAAATTCCTGCTGGTACATGGATACCAAAATACTATATGTTTAAATTCTTGCTGGTACATGGATACCAAAATACTATATGTTTAAATTTTTGCTGGTACATGGATACCAAAACAATATATGTGATTTATTTATTAAATTATAAATGTTGAAGTAAAGTTAAGGCAGTTGAATAAGTTTTCTTCTGATAAAAATTAAGATATCATAGATCTGATTTATTTCATTGTTAGTATGATCAATAGGATAGAAATCAGGAAGTGAATACATCCTAAAGAAAAGTCAGAATACATGCATAGAATATGACAAAATTATGTTGTGCTGTAGTATCATATGTAAATAATACCTAAGTTATTTCGAATATGCTGATGCACATTTTACAAATGCATGGGTAAGTGTAAGATTGCAGATAAACTTGCAGGTAAACTATGATTGCAGTTAAAGGATTCAATTTTCGAGATGGCCACGTGATGACAAAGCCTCAGATCAGTTAAAGCTCAAAGTGATTCTATGATAAGGTATCAGCCAAATTTTACTGGGAGGGGTGGAGGTGTTACCCACCGTTTATCCTTCGAAACCTGGGGTCATGGGAGGACTGTGCGAGCCACGCTCCCCTAGACGTGTGATGATGACTGTCGGATGCCTACCGAGAATCAGGTCGATATAACCGACGCTGTCTCCTTAGAGTTATGAATGGTTAGATCAGTGAAATTGACGCCACGGCATACTCCAGTAGAGGACGGATAGGATGATTTGAGGATAGCTTGGGGACCTAGATAGAAAAGGTCATGTCCATTAAAACCTTGACCCTAAAACTCTAAACTTCGGGTCGAAGTTTTCAGAAGGGGGAGTGTATGTAACAACCCATCTAAATTGACCCATTAATAAAATTTTAAACTTTATATATATATAAATATATATATATATATATACATTAAATTTTATAAAATATATCATAATTAAAGTTTATAACATATTTAATGAAATGTTATAAGTAAATATCATTAAAGTTATAACATATATTTAATGAAATGTTATAAATATATATAGTTAAAGTTTATAACTTATGCAATGAAGTGTCATAAAGGATATCATTTAAACTATATATCACATATAATGGGAACGTTGTAAAATATAACTGGACTCGTAAAAGGCTATGCGTTAATCTACCTGAACCATCACTGAGACCATTAAATGATGGCGCGCCCAACCAGCTTAGAAGTAATTAGCAGAGCGGCGCTGCCAGGACGAGTTATGAGTGAATTGAATTGCATGCAGAGAGGTGTCAAGGGGGAGAAGAGCGGTGGCCGGAAGCAGGAGGATGGCCACCGCCGAGCCTGCCTATTTATATCGCTATTCTGGACCAATGCAGACGTGAAAAAATGGGAGAAAAGGGCAGAGGAGGAGAGGCATAATTTGACCAGAGTCAGTTGAGAGAAGGGGGACTATCCATTGAAGAGCTTTGAGTGGTCTGAGGCTTTCGGCACGGAGGGACAGAGAGCTTCTGTGGAGAAGCTTTCTGGATTGAGCAGCTAGGTTTGCTCCATCCGGTTGGGAGGTTTGGCCTCTCGAAAATTGAATCAAATTAACCACAGCATCACCAGCAGCAGATTCACCAGACAGAAGCAGGATCAGTAGCAGTTAAGGTATGTACCGATTTAATGTTCAGGCTTCTGTATTTCAGATTTTAGTTTTGCGTTTGAATGTTTATTACAGTAAAGCTAATAAAGTGAAAGGGAAGGCATCCCAATCCAAATCTTCTCATGGGGAAGAAGGTTGACAAGTCAAAAGTGTGATGCTTTCACTATCATGAAGTGGGCAATTATGCTCTAAATTGTCCACAAAAGTAATCCAAGAAGGGTTCCTCAAAGGGATCTGATGGTGATGCACTAGCTTCAAAATTTGAGCTGGATTTCTCTTTTATCGCATGCATGGTTTCATCCATGGTGGGATGTGTTTGGTACCTGGATAGTGGAGCTTCTTTCCACATGTCAGGTGACAAGAATATTTTCAGTACATTGGAGGAGAAGGATCT
Organism: Pinus tabuliformis; assembly: GCA_031772625.1. Taxonomy (NCBI): domain Eukaryota; kingdom Viridiplantae; phylum Streptophyta; class Pinopsida; order Pinales; family Pinaceae; genus Pinus; species Pinus tabuliformis. The sequence continues at coordinate 1,127,285,444 of CM062816.1, read as the reverse complement.
CCAAATGCGGATCGAGATGGGCGATGATGCAAAGTACTGTGTCTCAGGTGAAGGTACAATTGTGTTTCAGAGGGAGCATGGTGCTCCTCTCACCCTATCTTTTGTTAAGTATGTACTAGGTCTGAAAAAGAATCTTGTGTTTGTTGCTATGCTAGAAGATAAATGCTATGATGTAGTGTTTAGTAAAGGAAAATTTTTCCTGAGGCATATCGGCACCAGACAGACCAAGCGAATTGGGATTCGAGTAAAGAATCTCTACAAGCTAGAGGTAGAAGACTGTGGTGCACTAAGTTCCAAAGCAGAGGTGGTGCAAAGACAAGATGTTGGAGAGCTATGGCATAGAAGATTAGGCCACTTCCATCATGGGGCCTTGAAGATCATGCAGTAAATTTCTATCGGCTCACCCAAGGGAAAACTAGAGAAAACAGATACCTGCAAAGGATGCACCTTGGGTAAGTATGCAAAATATTCCTTTCGGGATAGAGATAGTAGAGCTGGAGCAATGCTGGAGCGAGTTCGCTCAGATGTATGTGGACCATTCTCTACAGCCTCCACCGCTAAACAAAGTTACTATGTTATTTTTATTGATGATTTTTCTCGTAGATGTTGGATCTACTTTATGCAAAAGAAGGATCAGAACTTCTTGAGGTTTTGTGAGTTTAAAGCCTTGACAAAGAAAGAATCTAGAAAGAAATTAAAAGCATTGCGTAGCGACAATGGTGGAGAGTATGTTTCCCAGCAGTTTAAAGACTTCTGCGTTGCAAAAGGAATTAAAAGTGAACTGATGACACCCCATAACCCACAACAGAATGGGGTGGCTGAAAGGAAGAATAGATCTATTGTGGGAGTAGCTCAAGTGATGTTGCATGACCAAAGCCTACCACTTCATCTGTGGGCTGAGGCATGCAATACAACAGGGTACCTTTAGAAGAGAGGTCCTCATCATATCTTGGGGATGAAGACACCTATGGAGGCTTTTTCGGGGAAGTGACCAGATGCGAGTCACTTCTGCATCTTTGAATCATAAGTTTACTGTCATTTGACCAAAGATGCTCGAAAGAAGCTAGACCCAACAGCTCAGTTGGGGATACTTGTGGGGTACACAGATACACCCCACAACTATCGTGTGTATTTTCCTACCAGTCAGAGGATTGTACTCCGCAAGGATCTGAAGTTCGACGAGAAGAGAGCCATGTGAGTGTCACTTTAGAGGGAGCTCAAGTTGCATGGTGATGAGGAACTTTTAGTTCCAAAGGAGGAGGAGCCTCCTGATGATGTGGATCAGCCACATGTAGAGGATCTAGTAGTGGAGACCACCACTTTTGGAGAGTCTTCCAGAGATGGGTGGAGACACTCATGGGAAGCTGACAGATTGATGCTAGATGTGAGAGAGAATGTGGGGTAGCCATCCTCTTAGTGCAGACAAAGGATATCTCCTGAGAGATACACTAGCTACATGGCCCTAGTTGGGGAGTGTGTAGCAACTGAACCTTCTTCTTTTCAGGAGGTAGTGCAACAACCAGTCTGGGTTGATGCAATGATAGAAGAATATGATTCTATCATACGGAACAGTGTGTGGGATGTTGTCCCTAGACCTGGGGACAAGTCAGTGGTTAGTTCCCGATGGCTTTACAAGGTAAAGCAGGCAACTGATGGCAATGTTGAGAAACATAAGGCAAGGTATGTTTCCCGAGGTTTCTCACAGTTTGAGGGGATCGACTACGATGAGACCTTTGCTCCCGTAGCAAGGTACTCATCTATCATATTGGTGCTAGGTCTATCAACTCAGATGGGTTGGAAGATCCATCAGATGGTTGTGAAGACGACATTCCTCAATGATAAGATTGAGGAAGAGGTATACATTGAGCAGCCCGAAGGATTTGACACCTTCAATCACGAGTCGCATGTCTTCTAATTCAAGCGAGCACTGTATGGGCTAAAGCAAGCACCCTGTGATTGGTATACTAGGATCGAAAACTATTTCACTGGTTTGGGCTTCACCAAGAGTGAAGCAGATGCAAACCTTTACCACATCATTGTAGATGGTAAGCCATTGATTATTGTACTTTATGTCAATGATCTGATTTTGACAAGTGATGACCAGCTGATGTAGTCTTGCAAGGAGGACCTTGCAAGAGAGTTTGAGATGAAGGACATGGGCCTCATGCACTACTTTCTAGGCATGGTAGTGTGGCAGAAAGATGGGGAAGTATTTGTGTCTCAAGGCAAGTATGCCAATGAGATACTCAGGCACTTTCACATGGAGAAGTACAAGCCCATGTAGACTCCTCTAGCTAGGAATTGGAGGAAGGAGAATGCTACTTCAGGTGATGTAGTAGCTGCTACTATTTATCAATAGCTAGTGGGTTCACTTATGTATCTGGTGAACACACAACCCGACTTATGCTTTGCAGTGAACCAGCTGAGTCAAGCTATGGTTCAACCTACAAGCTGTTTTGGAAGGCAGTGAATCATGTGCTAAGATATCTCAGAGGCACTGCACAGTACAGATTGTGATACAAATGGACAGAGGGAGTGAAGCTGCAAGGCTTCAAGGATGTGGATTAGGCAGGTAGTCCATTAGACTATAAGAGAACTTCTGGAGGAATCTTCAACGTTGGTTCAGCTGCAGTTTCTTGGTACATTAGGAAACAGAGATTAGTTGCACTTAGCTCAGCAAAGGCTGAAAGCATGGCTGCCATTCAGGCAGCATTTGAGGCCATTTGGATGCAGAAGATTCTAGTGCGATTGTTTGGTCAAATGATGGATCCTACAGTGATATACTATGATAATCAGAGTTGCATAAAAATCTCTAAGAATCAAGTGTTTCATGACAGGTCCAAGCATATAGATATCTGTTACCATCATCTATTGGACTATGTGGTCAAGAGTATCATGATGTTGCAGTATGTTTCGACCGAGGAGTAGGATGCAAATATTTTGACTAAGGCATTGTCAAAATGAAAGTTTGAGTTCCACAGAGACATGATCGAGATTACTGATAATCCCTTTCTTATTGAGAGGGAGTGTTGAAAACTGCAACAAGAAATGATAAAAATAGCACTGCTATAAATAGGCCTACTATAAATAGCAGTTCAACCATTGGTGATCTTAGCAACAATGGGTGAAAAGTGGAAGTGCTAAAAATATATTTTCTAAAAATAGCATTTCAGGATCCCTTCTTATTTTAGTCAGTCCCTAGACTAAACATAGGAAGTAAAATTCGAATTTGATATTAACAGTAGTTTCAAAATTAATTAATTAATTCATCTTGAATTAATTAGTTAAGGAAAATCAAACTTGAAGTCTATGTGAGGACATGCAATAGTTTGGCCGTGCTGATTGGTGGGGCCATTAGGACTATCAGGCCTTTCAAGACAGTGACATGAGGGTTAGTGGAGTTTTACCTTGCGTTAAAAAATCATAGCGGTCAACCGAAGGTATTATTTGAGAGGTTAGCATTATTTTTTGTAGAAGGGAGGGTCATTTCTATGGTAGATTGCCTTTGATTTCTCCTGAGTCCATGCAGAAGTCAATTTTTTTTGTATATGTTGTAACATTACTTTTGGTTTATTGAAATAGAAGGATTGTCTCTTGCTTCAGCAAAAAAAAGAGAGGACATGCAACAATATCTCATTTGATTGAAGAATTTATCCATCAGTTAAAGAGATAAGGATGAGTTGTAATATTGAGTTGTAATTAGTTGGCTCAGTTAACTGAGTCAAGTCCAGTTATATTAATTTAAATTAATGAGAGTTCACTTAGTTAATGATTGCATGCATGTAACTACTATATTTTAGATAACTGAGTATTCACTCATGGATAACTCATGCATGTCAGTTCAGTCAGAGACCTAGTTGAGATCAGATGGAGGGACAATGTACTATTATTTGCAAGAATATTCCATTATGAATATTCCTTGCATGCAGAAGGAATATTATGCCTTGAGGATTGCACAGTTGGACCTAAGGTTATAGTGAGTGTGATGAGGGCAATTCTCACATGTGATATCATTTGACCCCAATCAAAACTGCGCAAAGAAATAGGAGGCTTGGAGGGCTTGAGGAAGATATACTCTATGTCTATTGAGTCCGTGAGCTGTATTGTTTGATTATAGAGAGAGCAAGATAGCTTGAGAGCTGATTCTTTTGTAACTTAAACAAGATTTCCACTTGTATGATAATACAGAGTTGGGGTTTTAGGCTAGTGCTTTCCCCAGTGATATATCTTCTGTGTTATGGTTGATCACTTCTCATTATCAGTTATTTTTGTTCATGCTTGATGATGCTCATATCTGTTTAAGCTTCCTCAAAGTTTATGGCAGAAGTAGATCTAGTATTATGCTTTAGGACATTGCATATATCAGGTGATCTACAGTGAAAATTCTACACTTATTATATGAGACGGGATGAGATGTCATGAAATGAGATGAGATGATATGAGACATGACAAGATACCTGAGATGAGACTTATGATGAAGATGGAATTTCCTCCCTAGATAAGATAGAGTATTGAAAATTGGGGCAACTATGGGATGAATTTGCCATGAGAAACCCTACTTCCCCAAGAGAAAGCCCATATTTGACCAAGAAGAATGCAAATTGGATAAAAGGAAAATAATTATTAAAGGATCATCAAGAAATTTGGAAAATACATTTAACTTTAATTCAAATTTTACGTTTCCTTCTAAAACATTACATGTAGGCCTCTCAAACTTTCAAGTCATCTTGCCTCCAAGTGTCATCTTGTCGCATGACATATCCTCTATATATTGGCACACCTATTCTTCCATATGGAACACTATCTTTGGTGGTTCATATGGTACATGTTGATGGTGCTAGACTCGCCAACATTCAAGGGGTATCCCCAATATGTGGTGCCAATTAGACATCACACCGTTTGGGATAGGAGCCCCATCCAAAATATGGATTTATTGTTGGCTTCTTAAAGATTTTCCTTGGCTCTGACTGTCAGCAAGAGAGAGGAGTGCACATGTACCTTCTAAAATAAAGTGAGTGTGCCTCGTGAGTGTTCAATCACAGGCGTGTCAAGGTTCTTCTCCTGTTGAGGGACCGGAAAGTGAGCCTCTAAAGGAGAGGTAATAGTACAACTCTAGCAGAGACACACATGCACAGGAAGGATCCATCTAACATCCAACAAAATAGTTCGCAAAGACTCGACGATAATTATAACCAATACAAAAAAATTCTCAATATGATAAGCACCAAAATAATTGAAATATTTCAACTAATTTATTACAGGTGAAAGAAAACATGAATAAAAAAAATTCACAAAGTATTACAAACATTCATAATCCATACATGAAGAACGTGTTGGCCATTAGGCTTCATATATTAAGAAAAATTTCTCAAACACATGTATACAATGAACACCACTAGCTCCAATACTAGAGCGTTAGAGCCACTCCTTTCTCCTCAAAAGAACTAGTCTCTCTCTAATGCCTTGCGGGAGGATCCAAGGTGAAAAGTCATTTTCTCATACAATGAGGGTGCATATATAACTAATGGGGTGATGCTTCACCTCCCTTTTGACTCCTTGACTAACCTCATGATTTCTTGACTTCCTATGAATTTTCAACTTTACATGAGTCTTCATATTCTATATGTGTTCTTTGGACTTCCACTTTACAATACATTTGAATAAGAGATTACATAATCCACAATAATGATGTGGAATATGACAACTCATGACATGAAATGACATGACATTGCTAACATAGATTGCTTGATGACATGGTAGTGTCAAGCCACTTATGATGCTCCTTGCTATATGTCTTATTGAGAATGTTCTTCTACCCACCTCTCTATGGCTTAGAGATAAGGATTCTTCAATGATATCAAGTATTGAGCTATGGTCACAAACTAGTGTCCCTTTGCTTTTTCTTGATTGACCAGCCTGCATAATAAACTATAAAGGTGTCTTCTAGAATGTTTCCCTTATTCATCTCCTCCTTCATCATCTTGTCAAGGCATGATAGAAAACCTACATTTGCAATTCACTCATGACGAGACGACATCAGTCCAATAATCCCACAGTCTAAGATGATGCATGTTGATCAAATGACTAAGTTAGAACCAGGTTGCAGGATGAGGGAGAAGCTCAGTTACTACGAAATTATACAAATCAGGTAGTCAGGGGTAAATATTGAGTCTTGAGACTATGCAATGAACAGTTGAGGCTGGAATGAGAAGGAAGATTGCACAATTTTGGGATTCAGTGAGCTAGGTCGAGGGGTTTTGCACTGCTTCAACCAACAACACAATTATGGGAGGAAGAAAAACCTAGTGATTACATAATTACGTAACTTAGGAGCTCAGGGGATGAGATTGAGCTCAAAGACTACACAATATGTAGTTGGGGCTAGGTTGGAGGGCTGGTTTGCACAATTCTAGAGGCCAAGGTCTGGGCTTGAGAACTGGAACTATGCAGTGCACAATCCCAGGTGTTAGGAACTACACATTGCATAGTATCAAGGGTAAGGCTTGTATCTTAAGGCTAGTACTATGCAATGTGTAGTTGAGGAAGGTCGGATGAGGCTAAGTTGCTTGGTTAGACGGTTTTTTTTTTCAGAATTTGACTAAGTGTGGGATCGATAAAGCCGATGTGAAAAGTGATAAGACTGGACTATGATTACACAATTAGAACACTCAATGAAACAAAAATATAGATCATCCAAGACACATGAACAACATACTTCCCTCAGTGCTACAACTTTGTGATGACTTACGACAAGTGTGACACTAAGGATACACTTTGCAACGATCGTGACGACGCTTGTGTGACAATGCTTAAAAATTTGGGAATGAGTGCGAAAATTGTTTACATGGTAAAATTAATTCATTTTCACAAATATAACCCCTTGAAACCACCAAAATACGATTATACACATTGTGCAACAGCTAACATGCGGAAATATGAAATTTTTCCTTTCTCACAAAAGGGACCAAAACACTTAGAAAAAACACATGGAATTGATTTCATTGTTTGCAATGACACTATACAAGACCAAGGTAAGCTCTGAAGTTTTGGTGCTGGCCAAAATTTTGGAGGGTGTTGTAGCAATGACAACAATACATTATCTTCTATGGTTCATATGGCGCACTATATGTTATGGTTCGTATGGCACACTATTTTCTATGGTTCATATACCATGACATCCATTGTGGCATCATGATTCACTCTACAACTCTGTGGCATCGTAATGATTTATAGTATCTCAAATATATAACTATGTGGCATCATGGATCTCATACTCTACTACATTACCATGATTTCCTTATTTCATATGGATCGTACTGTCCTTACAATTCACGTTTTATACTGTATGGCTCACACAATTGCTTCTCTCAGGCTTTCATCATGTTTTATGTGGCACACTCTTATTCTAGGAGTTCACATTGTTATTTTATATGGCTAGTATTATTCTCTATGGGATGCAATTTTTACATGGCTCAATTTTTGGTGCTCACTCTATACACAATGAAATACACACACTTCACATTTAGTGGCATTAGTGACATATATGCATAGTGGCATCGAACTCTGAGTGGAATCAAATTATTACAAAGGTATCAATACAATTATCTATGGTTTGTGACTGATAATAGTTTTCTTTACAAATCACATCAATGGCGTCTCAACATTATAGTGTACGCACTCTATATTATAATTCTCTATGGCACATTATAATGGCTTGTATGTGGCTCATATGTCTCATAGCTTATGACCACAACTTAGAGGTGCTTTTTACGGTTATGTATATTTAGAGTTGATATTGATGTAATCATGATGATAGTAACCCTTGACATAATAGTACCTTGGAAATGTAAGTGCCTTTGACATGACATTAATCTTAATCTTGGCAACAATAACCTTGTTGTATAACAATGACATGAAATAACCTTGTCATATAATAGTGAAATCGCAGTAACCTTGTCGTATGGCATTTATAAGGAAGTGATCTTGTAACGTTGTTACAGTGATGTATGGAAACATGACATTGATCTACTTGATAGTGGTAGTGACATTGATATGGAAATAACACACTATGACTAGATCTTTGATGTGTGTCTTGTCTTTATGACAATGACTATGAAACTATGGTTTCATTTTCCGTTATTGATCTCTCATGACATTTGTAGTTTGTATCTTGGCTGAAAAATTGATGAATATCTAATAGAAGAAGAATATGGCTGCATTTTCCCCCTTCTGGGGTTTTTCCCTTGTCTTTAAACTAAATCTCAGTGTCTCTATTATGCATGCTTTTCTTCTATTGTTCCTTACTATTCCACTGCATTTTTATGTTATTGTTCTCGCTACATAGTTGCTAATGATGATATGATGTATGGGGTGAATATAATGTGAAAGTGTTGAAAAATTTTAAAAATGAAATTATCTAGTGCAGAGAACAATATATCCCTAAAATTTAACATCTACAAGATGCACAACAATATTCAAATTGTAGTCAAATAATTACTTCCTAATGATTTTCACACAATATTTTATGCCATAAATATCATTAAGAAATTATACTTCAGAAATATCAATAGTAAATGCAACAGAAACAATAAAGATCATAGAAAGACAACCATTCATAGTAGAGACAACAAATTTTACCCTTGGAAACTCGACCTTGGGAGAGAACACAACTTTTATTTAGGAGAAATTATTCTTCAACAAGGTTTACAAAATTAGCAATTTTGTCCAGAAATTTGTGCCAATAATCCAAGTTAATATACCAGTGAAACTTGGTTAATATTCAGCTAGTGAGTTCTAATCAAACCATCCAAAATATAAAAAATTCAACATTAGTCAACTTGGCCTGGTCAACCTTCCCATGATAAAATTTTGGCATTGTGATTAATTGTGGTCAACTGTAGTATGGATTTCAATCAAATTACAGTAATATAAGCTTGGTTAAATAGTCAAACTTGGTTAACTATTGTTGTCAAATTCATCCTTCTATTCGCAAATGATTTTCCAAGAGTGCTAGTCAAACTTGTCTAAGAATAAGGTCAAAGACTCCACATGTGTAGCCAAGAGAGAGATAAAAACAAAGATGATATCCAAAATAGACTTCTTAACGCTTATATTTTCTCTCCATTGGTAGAGATATATATATATATATATATATATATATATATATATATATATACTTGTCAAATAGGGTAAAATAACCCAAGGTTCACATCCTTTCATTTCTCTGGATTGACTTGTCCTCCTAGGCTGACTTGATGCTCCAACAATAAATTTTTATTTTAATTCTTCATAATTATTCTAGGTTGATTTAGTCATGCGGGAATGCCTCTTAGTGTTACACAAAAAATCAATAACTATTTCTCTGTTAAGTATTGTAGTTTATATGTAACCTTGAATCATAAAGATTAGACTTTGTTGTACACAAGAAATAAATAATTTCTCTAGTGGATGAGAAGCACAATGAGCAGAAGTGAATGAAGTAATTAAATCTATTAGACCATCCAGAAAAAGCTATAGAAAGATATTTCATTTGAAATATCTAAGGAAAACAAAGCATGTGTTGTTATGAGGAAATATTTATGAGGAGCACGGTATCATAATAATGCAACAAAACATTGATATTCAAAATAAACATACAAAACTAAACAAGAGAGAAATTAAGACTGGAAGTTTTGAGTATTGTTTAAATGTAAGTATGATACCAACCAAGGATTTGAATAGAATGGTAATTAATTAGCTTAAACTATGAGAATGAATAAGAAATTACATTGAGAGGAAGGCGAACAACTTGGAAGTCTATGTGGGCTACACTTGAAAAATGAGATGTAGATATTTTCATAGAACGAGGGGTAATTATTTTTTCATGGAGATGCATTGTAGGATATGGATATTATTGTTAATTATTACTGTAGATCCATATTAATTTCACATCTTTTAAGTGTAAAGAGTATTTGGAAAAATGGGATGTAATTCTTTGGTGCTTAAATTATCTCACATTAAGTTAGAATTAGGTTTGTGTGCTTATATATATGTGTGTGTGGGGCAGGGTAGGGGTTAGGAGTTACATGCATTATTATTATATTTTTTTATGTAGTTCCACATTAAATTTGTTATACTTTATTTTCGTTTCATATGACACATTATTTTAGAGTAACATGTTGGGATGGATGTTACAATCTATGTTTTTTACGACAAAATCTAGTACTTAGTACAAATCTGCACTTGGTGACCTAGATAATGAGCGACAAACAAGAGTGTTACCATTGTTACTTCAATTTTTCCCAGATTTAGTTAATTTTTTCCAAAATGTAACAAAAGATTTAAAGTTCAAATTAATAATCTTTTGTGATTACTAATAACATATTAGTGGCTATAGGCACAAGCCAATTTCTTGGCTGAATGAATGACACATGCGTGATGGGGTTGTAGAGATATATGGAGCCTCATGGTAGGGGTGGGACAATGTCCTTTATTTCATTCACTAGTACTCCCACTGTGACTTGGGTTGGAAGTGTTGGGCTGCCTTTACCTTGAATATCAAGATGTCGTGAGGGAAAACCCTTGATTAGATCACTCACAATGATTTATTGAGGCCCGACACACATAAAGGTGGATTCGTTGATCCGTAACACCAGTAGTCTCACTATAGAGGGTGACATAGGAGAGGAAAATGGTCTCCATCATCACACCCATTTTTTATCCTCGTAGTCACATGATGCCTAAAGGGTGAGTGATGTGGCACCCTTGGAACCTAAAAGGGAAGCTTTTGAGGGGCACAGCCGACTTGGCACCCTTGGCATCAAGAAGAAAAAGTTTAAAGATAATTAAGAGTTGGTAATCATAGAATTATGAGCACTAATTCACACCATGTAGTAAGTTAGGTATTATAATAAAATTAAATAAATCAAGAGAAAACCTTGGGATAAAGGGAGAATAGGAAGAACTATAAAAATTGGACCAATTGAGTAACTCTACCCTTCTCACATTTGGAAAATCTTATGTAGATAATGTGCGTTAAAATAACTTTGAAGTATATAAGTGTTCAAATAATCTAAAGGGGGAAGTGACAAAGTTAATCAAAAACATTAATGCAAGAGTAGTTGAACCTCATTAAGAAAGGAGGGTGGTGTATGAAATTAAATAAAAATAATTTAAAATTAGGGAAATTTAGTTTCATGAGAGAACCTCCATGTGACAAGAGAACACCACAAATATATTCATGTATGAGTTCAACTTGAGATAAAATAGGGTGTAGATGAGGAACCAAATATTAGACCTACTAGTTGACTTCAATAATGAACACAATATAATGAGTGTAAAAGGGGGGTCAAGAAACAACCAGGAGGAGAAATAGGGAGTCATGTTTGGGTGAGGGAAATTATGCTTTTTAATAATAGTTTAAGTAAATCATTTAGAAGAGCCTTGGTGAGAGGCTAACAAATGGATGGGTGAATAATTAAAATTTTAGATCAATAGAACTAATTGTTTTTGCATAAAGTGACAAGCATCACCTATGAAGCCTCTTATAAAAGAAGAAACAAACTATAAGAGAGGGATCATTTTTTGGCCTATTGTTTCTAGGAAAACTAGTGTCTTTTCGATTGACTAGCCCTCTTGGTTTGGCCGCTATCCTAGAAACAACAGTTTAAAGCAATTCATAATTTCTTCTATGCATAATAGATAAGAGAATGACAAAGGAACCAACCTGGATCTTCCGCTTAACTCCTTGCTTGATCTTTCTCCCTCTTGGAGAGTACCTGTAGAAACACAGTAACAAAGAACCGTTAAAGCATCTTGATCTATTATATCATAATCATTACAGAATCAAAAATGTAATGAACATACAATGGCATTCACAAATAATAGCATTCACAATTGCACAACTATATGGAAGAAAACTTGAAGAAATTTATTAAGTAGAAGGGAGAATTACAACCCAATTGCCTGATCCAACATCATCCTCCCAGCATCAAAGCCCTCTTCACCTCATGAAATAGCAAGATCACCCAACAATACAATGCTCTTTCTCCAATACAAACTATCAGCACCTACCTGCAATTCACAATATTCCAGCCCCTGGATCTCTTAGATGGGGGATCCATTTATAGATGTGTGCAAGGGTGAGAGTCATCATTGGTGTTTGATTAGTGTCATTTCACTTGTTATATTTGGTTCCACAAGAGGGGAGATAACTAAATTTTAGATCTCTTACTCATCCATGGCCGAATTTAGAAAGGCAAGTGTCAGAGGGGAAGTTTCTAGAAGATTCTATGAGCATCCACTTAGCAAACTGTCCCGGACATTTGTACATACTTGCTCATCACACCCTATAGAAGGCCCAAACAGTATGCATCACACCTGAGAAGTGTGTCACTCAGTATGCATCGCACATGGCCAGTGTAGCAGTCAGTATGGTTCTGTTTAGGCCATTTCTGGATGGTTTTTCAGGTGGAACTTTTTGGGAATGATGTAATCAGATGACCATATTATTTTAGGGTATGAAACAACTCTTTTAGGGGTTAAAGAGACCTAGTTTATTGACATATATGATTGGGGTTGAAGTGCCCAAATATGTCTATAACAGTTTCCCCCTAAAGCATGAAGTCATAAATCTTTGATGTCGGGTGAAATGCTTTATCATGAGGATCTGAGGTTTTGAAACTGGAAGGTGACATGTATAAGATAAAATACGATACATCATCATAATATAATTTTTCATGATCTAGCTGAGGCAGGCATTCCCATGCTCATCTTTATAAATTCATTTCATGTACATAGAACAAATAGTCGTCTGCAATTGCAGACTGGTGATTCTTCATATGTAGAGTCATCCTCCTTGGCTTGGATGACCATTTGTGCAGCTTCTATGTACATTTGATGTTTTTATATCCCTGAATATATCGCAACCCAAATGGATGAAACTAGATCCGGGGTCTTCAAACTCATTCAATCTTTGCCCGATGTACAAGTCGACCCATGTGAAAAGATGTTCAGAAGTAGAACATGGAAAGACATCGTTTGATTACCAGCCAATAATGTGAGCTGTTAACAGAAGTGAGAAGAATCACCTAATGATGATGACCCTCAAGGTACTACAATACAATTCAGGTGGTGTGAATATATTATTCTATGTCGAACACCACGCAAAATCTTTTGGTCAAAGGCCATTGATGTCAACTTATCGCCAAAAGTGAGAAACTTGCCATTGAGGCATGCAAGCTTCAAAGTACTGAAAGGGTTGTTTCTAAGTCAACTTATTGGATAATGAGCTGATGTCAACAAGAAGTGAATTGTCGTAGGAGGGCCTTGATGTATCCCACATCTATGACACAAAATGAAGCAAATGATTTTCTGGAGGAGAAAACAATCTGGCAACACAAGGTTCATGAATGGTGGTCGTGAAAAATGGAGGTTGAAGATATTACAGTGGATGAGGCATTAACTGAATGGTGAATTCTCAATGGAATGACTTCTCTTGAACATATTGGTGACACTGAGATGGATTGGTAGTGTTAACCCCAAAAATGGATGGTGTGAAAGACCAATGGTGAAGTGACCGGCGAATGGGATAACCCAACCCGACACAATCATGTCGATGGAGTGAAAGTGTCATGTTCAAGAGCAACCTGCTACCATAAAGTTTTCAAGTTTTCTTCCCTTTTTCCCTAGTCATTGCTGACCAGTACCTCTTTATTTTTGTCAAGCTTGAGGAGGATAACATATGCTTGTTCTATAATTTTCCCTTCGAGCAAACATGTTGCTATGTTTTATTGAGCCTAGTGACAGTGAAACTCATTCTTGTCTAGGTGGAAAAGTTTGTTGCTATTGTTTTAATGAGTTTAACAACAAAGATAACTCAGTCCTTTTCATGTTTAGAGAGTTTGAAAAGGGACGAAAAGGAAACTATGTCTTGTTTGGACGATTTTTTCGCCATTTTTTTAACGAGTTTAATGACAAGGATAACTCGATCCTTTTCATGTTTAGAGAGTTTGAAAAGGGACGAAAAGGAAACTCCAGTAGTTCTTTTTCATAGGATAATCCATTAAGTCCGAAAAAGATTAAAATAATACAAAAGGGATGAATTTTCGATCAGTTTAACGAGCCGAAAAAGACAAGCGCTTGAAATTTTTTGTGAGATAATCCCTCAGGTCCAAAAAAGATTAAAATATACAGGAGGGATGGCATTTCCAATCACTTTAATGAGCTGGAAAGGCTAATTGCTTGACAATATTTTCATATTTAATGAGTCTGAAAAGGGTTTAAAGAAGGCTCGTTTTTTAGGAACGAGTGGTGTTTAGGGTAGCAACTGGTTCTAGGTAAGCTGGAACTTCTCAAAAATGGTGATTTCTGGGAAGAGGTTGGCTAACAAGACCACTCATCGTAGCTATTGTTCAAAATGGTAAACAACCAAGTGGAAGCATATGATCGGCCAAAAGAATGGAGGTGATGAGGGGTACACAACCAAGGCTCAAAAGGCTGATGGAAATCACAAAGTTATTTACTTGAAGATTCATTTTTTAATGGGCTTGAATCCTGGGGGAACTATGCTCAGTGTGGGTTTCATTGTTTTTACAAGCTTGAAATGAGCAAACATGCGCTTGGTTTTTTTTTTTTTTTTTTTTTTTTAATGCAAGCTTAAAAATCACAAAACAAAAAAGTTAGAAAAGACAAAACTATAAAAAGCTAAAATGCTAGAAAATGAAAATGAAAAAAAGTTTGCATGCCCCCAGCATGATGAAAAGGAGAGTCTCCAGTAACCCTATGGAAATCACTGTGGTTAAGCAGGATTATTTCGTTCGTAGAGCAGACAAAACACTTCCTTGGCTTTGTCTACCAAATAGACAAAGGTGAATGGTGTGCCGGACCAATCACTTAATTTACATGGAAATTCATATGGTAAGATGGTTTCATCCATAAAGTAGACAAAACAATTCTTGGGCTTCATCTGCAGCGCAGACAAACGTGAATGGTGTCTCAGAACAATCACATAACCTACAGGGCAACCTATCTTTTCAGTTGGGTTCATTTTCCAATAGACAAGAGTGAATGCCCCCTAAGCTTCGTTACATTCACCAGAATACTCGCGGTAATTAGGTGGATGGAATGAAGGTTGAAGAGACACTGTTGATATACAAGGACCATTTAGGGATGATGATCAACTTGGAGCCATGCTTGAACCGGGAAATGAAAGCTGGTCAACAGTGACAATTTTGCCTTCATGTGGGAAACACATCACTCGAAAGAGTGTCGAAACGATAGCCTCCATGTTATAAACACAGTCTCATCCAAGGAGTAGATTGTAATCTAACGGTCCTGGGACTACCATCACGTTTAGGTGAACGATTTTCCTTCCCAAAGTTATCAGTAACTTAGGGAGGATCCCTAACGGTTGGCTAGTTCTTTTGGTAAAGCCTGACAAATTCTGTGTAACAGATATAAGCGATGGCGAACCAAGCGCTTTCCAAGTAGTTTCAGAAAGGATACTCGCCGATGCCCCTTCATCTATGATAGTGCCAGACAGGATCATTTTATAAATTTGTACTATGATCCGGAAAGGCACGTAAGATGGAAGGCAGGCTCTTGCTAGTCGATTCCAATCAAAGGAAGTGACTAGACTGCTTGGAGGGGGTACTGAATAAATGGTTGAATTAACCCTTTGAGTAGCGGGAACTGGGGGATTTTGCTCCTGTTGTGAAGGAATGGGCGGATTGCCCCCAAGTTCATCTGACTCTGAAGTAACAAAAAGAATTTGAATGATATCATTCTTACTCTCTTCGGGAAGGGTACGATCTTCTGAAGGTAAAACTAGGTCAACTGTCACCTCGACCTGTTGACTCTGGTCGGGTATAGACTCAGAAGATTCACTCTCAATGAGAGGTGTTTCGACCGATGGCTAAGTTATTTAGTCAAATTTTCAAGTAGTAAAGGACTTGAGGAAAGTTTCCTGTATCTGGATGGAAGTCACAGTGGTGAAGCAGAACGGTTATGCAAGACTCCTTTGGCTTCATCCAAAAAGGACAATGAGGAAGGGTATGGTATCCTTCACATAACCTACATGGAACTTTGACCTTTCCTTTCTCTCCATGAACTTCACTATTACTAGTTGATGGTGTGCTATCAACGTGATCGCCAGAGGTTGATGACACTGGGCGGTGTGAATTGGGAGATCATTCTCTCAAGATCCGAGGAAGGCAGGGACAATCTCGATGAAAATGGTCTCCTCTACAAATTATGCAAGGAAATCTAGGTTTAGGATTTTCACCAGATGATTCATGGTTGCTCCCTTGTTGAACTGAATTCTTCTTCTTCTTCTCCTTCCCTTTCTTCTTCTTCTCAATCACCTGGTTACTAGCATCACTACTTTCACCAAGCGAAGAGGAAGGAGGGGAGGGAGAAACAAAAGAAGAAGAAGGTGAAGGTTCAACTTTAGTATTAACTAGATGCTGGTTCGATTGCTGAGGAATCACGGTATTTTGAACCACCGAGGTTGAGAACAACCATACTGGCAGTCAAATGGCAAGTCCTGAAAGAGACAATGTGGCCATACGAGGAGCAACAATATTTCCCCAAGAAGTAAAAGGACTAGGATTCTCCTCCAAAGGGATTCCTTGATTGGTGGACTCCATTATCTCAACTTAAGATCAACAAAGGAACAAGGATGTTATTCCGAATTTAATAAATTTTAATGACACTTTGACACAACTTTTCTTTCTCAATTTTTAAGAGGCGAGAAAAACTAAAGATGACTCTAGTCCCCTTCGATTTTTAATGAGCCTGAAGTGACAAGTGCTCAGATGGACCTTTTATTTTAAAGAGTCGAAAAGGAACGAAAGTGAATACTCTGGAAAATCTAGATAGAGGGATTACCAAACCAATCGAAAAGCTACAAATTACACCTTGGTGATAAATTAAAGAGAAATTACCAAGGACTTATGTACGGCAGTCAATCTTCCCAAATGTTGTGTTCAATGCATTGCGATCGATAGGGAGGCAGACTCGACTTCCTATGAATAAAGGATATAAGCCTATTGTGGTTTCCAAATATATACTTGATGTTACAGGGAGCACAAGTCTGTGCTAGCACTTGTCATATCAAGGAGGAGGAATCACCCAACCTTCAATGAAAACGATAGTTACTAGATTTTACGATGTCGGAACACATCTCTAGCCTAGACTTCTAGATGTGTTGCGTTAAGTTCCAAAGCGTTGTTAAGTTCATTGAAATTTATTTTAAAGTTGATCTTGTTTAAATTTTTCCTTTCAATGGTTCACCGCATGATGTTGATTTTAAATTCCTAAAAATGCAATCTACAATGATAAACAATCGTTGTTTCTTTTGATCAATGAAAATCCTAGCTGTTAGGGAAAGAAGATTACAATCCTTTCAAAAAAAGAGCAAAGAGCACACGCTAGTGCGTTTTCCTAAATCATTTTTTCACTCAAACTAAATGCAAATGAAAATGCGTGTATTTGTTTTTCATTCTCCTTAATGTGAAAAAATGCCAAAATAGGAAAACTAAGTATAACAAAGCTCTGAAATATTTCTTTCAAAGCGACATTTTCGACAATTTCTTTTTCAAAATAGAAAGGAAGACTAAACGACACTTTTCAATTTCGAATAGAAAATGCTTTTGACACTTCAAATATCAACAAATAAAATCAAATACTTGACCAAAAGTTCAATCAAATATCCAGGGAAGGAAGACTCAACGACACTTCTCTTTTTGACACAAAACGACAGTTACGACACTTTTTGTACCAAAACGACAGATCGATTTAAGAAACTTTTTGACAAAGGATTGTAAATGACAGACAAATACATAAAAACATTTACTAATCCGAATCAATGGAGGCTGATCTATGTGATGCAAGTAGGCTCCAGTAAGGAGGCATTGTTCATAAGCAGCAAATCAACTAAACAGAACTGAAAACAAGGAAAAAAACCCCAAATTTCAAGAATGGAAATAGGTTCAGTCAGTCATTGCACCTAGGCTTCATAGAAATAGGGATGCATAGCATTTTGCAAGCTCGGGAGGTGCGATTCATACTGGTTCATAATGACAGATAATGCGATGGGCCAGGGAGCGCAACTGAAGTGGGTTTTGGCTTAAATTTGTAGTTGATTTCAGTGAGTTAAGTTGAGCTATGATGGACAGTAAAGAGAAAAGTACAGAGGAATGACCTTGAAAGGTTACTGAGCTACCAAAAGGGCATCTAGAAGTCTTATAAGTCAAATGTTTAATTCATAAACTAAACTGGAGATTGACTGAAGCAAAATTCATCTACTATGCAATTGCGAAGTAAGAGTAGTTCGAAGGCTACCTCGCTGACTTCAGGCTCCATCTATAGTTTATAAAACAAACAAAAACAACAAACAAACATCTATAGTTCCCCAGTGGAGTCGCCAATTTGTTTCTGGGAAAACTAGTGTCTTTTTCATCGGCTATCCCTCTAGGTTTTGCAGCTATCCTAGAAACAACAGTTTAAAGCAATTCCTGATTTCTTCTATGCATAATAGATAAGATAAGGACAAAGGAACCAACCTGGATCTCCTGCTTAACTCCTGCTTGATCTTTCTCCCCCTTGACAGAACTTGCAACTCCTCTCCATACTTATCCCGCTTGGAGAGTACCTGTAGAAACACAGTAACAAAGAACCGTCAAATAATATTGATCTATTATATCATAATCATTACAGAATCAGAAATATAATGAACATACAATGGCATTCACAAATAAAACATTCACAATTGCACAGTTATATGGAAGAAAACTCGAAGAGATTTATTAAGTATAAGGGAGAATTACAACCTATTTATCTGATCCAACATCATCCTCCTAGCATCAAAGCCCTCTTCACATCATGAAATAGCAAGATCACCCAACAATACAATACTCTTTCTCCAATACAAACTATCAACACCTACTTGCAAGTCACAATATTCTAGCCCCTGGATCTCTTAGATGGGGGATCCATTTATAGATGTGTGCAAGGGTGTGATTCATCTCTAGGGTTCTACAAGAGGGGAGATAACTAAAGTTTAGATCTCTTACTCATCCTTAGGTGAATTCAGGGAGGCAAGTGTCAGAGGGGAAATTTCTAGAAGATTCTATGAGCATCCACTTAGCAAACTGTCCCACACATTTGTCTATCCTCGCTCATCGCACCCTATAGAAGGCCAAAACAATATGCATCACACCTGAGCAGTGTATCACTTAGTATGCATCACACCTAGCCAGTGTAGCAGTCAGTATGGTTCAATTTAGGCCATTTCTAGATGGTTTTTCAGGTGGAACTTTTGGGGAATGATGTAATCAGATGACCATGTTGTTTTAGGGTATGAAACAAATATTTTAGGGGTTAAAGAGCCCTAGTTTATCGACATATAAGATTGGGGTTGAAGTGCCCAAATATGTCTATAACACCTATTATTCGATGAATTAGATAATTCTATTGTGATAGTGACCATTGAGTCTATAGTTAGTTTGGTGTAGTGGAGGCTTATTGATGGTTAAAATTGACCATGTATAACATTAAAGAAATCATATAGTGAGGGCCCCAATTAGACCCTTTTCATTTGGTGTGATGATTTCGACTCATATGTGAACCCAATTGCCTCAATCTAAATATAACCTAAAAAAACTCTAAACTAATCTAAATTCATAAATCTAATTCTAACTCTAACTTTTAGCTGCTAGTGTATGATAATATCTTCTGGAATTAATAAGCAAAAGGTGAAGGCTTACCTTCTTGCGGCCACTTGAAAGAAGCAATATTTTTTGTTAGTTGAAATGAGGTATCAACTAAGCCACATAAGGAGAACTTTGTTTGAAATGAAAATTAAATCTAAATCTAAATGAAAACTAAACAAAAATGGAGAAAAACTAAGAAAATGTCCTAACTTAGCAAATGCAAAGCAATTTCTATTACACCCGCTGCAATCATTTTAAAAATAATGTGGATTTAACACAAGTTATGATTAATATAGAGTTACAAAATCAATCCTTGTAATCCATATTATTTAGTGTCGTGCATGCTTTGTTCACAAACTAACAATAATAAAGAATAAGCCACTATTGGCATGTCAATAGTTCCCATATTTTTAATAATTGTTAAATATATTTATAATAACAAAGATATGGGTAATTAGTCACTCAAGAATTCATTTATATATATGATAAAATCCAGAGATAATTGATACATATATAGAATTATAAGAAGATGCAGCTAATCATATAAACAAGAATTAACATAAATAACATTAATGCCACAATATGTAAATACTAACATAAATCTAACGTTAATAAAAGTATATAATTATATTCAAACAAAACAAAAGTATTTGAATTAAAATACAATCATAAACCTCTGAATCTTGTGATATTTTTTTCTCACTTGTATAGAATTCTCCAACAATCCTCCCAAGGCACCAAGTTCTGTCAACAAAGAACGAAGTCACAATAGTGTGAAATTTACCTCAGCAACTTATATTAAATTTCGGAAAGCATATCCCCAAACTTAGATCTGAGTTTTAATTAAGTTATAAAGAAAAGTACACATTCATAATAATGTAAAGAGTATTCCTTTTCACAGAAAATAGAACCCCCATCTCATTTGGACAAGTCCCATTTAATTACAAAATAGAGAATTGTTTAAAAAAAAATTAATACAAATTTTAATTTATGATTTTTGAGATCTAGAAAATTCCTCTTTTTTCTCTATTGATCCAATCCAAAATTGAATTCCCTCAACGAATTTTGCAAAAAATAAAAACAAAAATTATTATTAAAAACATATCAAAACTGCAAGCAAAGTCCATATTCTAAATCTCTTGAAAACAAACATTTTAATAAAAAACCAATTTAATTAATTAATAAAAACTAAATATGAGATCCTAATTGCTTCTTACTATGTTATCCCTAGGAAATAGATAATCTGGAGACAAAAATCCCAATAACAAAATGTTCTGGAAACTTAATTTTCCAAAAAATTCACTCATAAAACTTTATTTGTTGCAAATTCACAACCCTATTTTCTGTTGAATTTTAGAAATATTTAGTGCGTAGATCTAGTCAAATAGATATTTCCATATTGTTCTCCTCTAATTTTCCTTTCCAACAAGCCCTCGCGGGCCATATTTCATTACCTAAATCTCAAGATATAGTCTCGAGAAAGTTAGAGTCTTGTAATTTTCTTGGTGCAAAAAGGAGACGTATTGTAGTGATCTGATAAAAAGCCGAAAGATTTGTCCCACATTCACAGGAAAAAGTTCTTTTTTTTTAATACATAAAAGTTAATGGTTTTAATGGTAAGTATGAACATGTAAATAAAACCATAGTATAGTTAATTTATTTAAACCTTAAACCTAACACACTATAATATAATATAATTAAAGTGGAGAAGTAATAAAGAATGAATGAAATTTTAACACCCATTAGACTAGATATAGTTTATGGGACCCCTAGCTTCCTTGCATTTTTCCTTTTGCAATTCAATCCTCTTATTATTCAAATTAGTGATGAGTTGACCCAACCTTCTAATGGTCCCCTCACTGAAAAGACAACGCCAAGGAACCAATGTTAACATACTGATTTAACTATCTTTGATGTCTCTAAAAGAATCACATTGCAAAATGAAATTTTTTTCCGATTCCACTACCCCAGAAGTGCAAAAAGGACACACCCTTTCTTCCCAAGCTTCTTTAGGTATTTTCCACTGACTTCTTTTGCATCGTAATTGATCTGAGTTAGTTCTTAATTGAGAAATAATAATCTTTTCTCTCCATGGAATGATAGCCCTCATATACTCTTTTTGTTGGAGATCACACTTGTGGTTGAAGCCTTGAACATAGTAATTCTTCTTTCTACCCAACTCTTTTCCCCACATATGCTTACAAAACTTCTCCATAATAGTAGTTCTTCTTTCTACCCAATTATTTTCTCCATATATGCTTACGGAACTTCTCCATAACATAACTCTTTAAATCCTTGGTATTTGTGGGACATGCATTGAGGTAAATATTCCATTTTTGCATCCATTGGTTGTTTTGTCTCATTCGTGATTTCTTTATTTCACTCATTCCTTCATTGAAGAAAACTTTAGGCCATCTACCTTCTCCCATTTGCTCAATTCTCTGAATATGCCTTATGAGATGCACCATAACAATTTATTCGATGGAAGTTGCTCCTGTTTCACTCGGCATTATCTCATAAGAAACTGAATTTTTTATTTTAAACTTGTTCATGATTAATCATTTTTGGATTTTCTCAATTTGCTTCCATTTTTAGACAGGGATGGTGCTAACCCACAATTCAGACCCATATAATATCACTTGACAAAGTAGGATCCCAAAAAGCCCTTTAATTATTTTCCAATCCCATAACTCTACCTCTCTACATCTATTTTGAAGAGCATATAATGCTTTCCACCCTCCTAAAATTATCTTCTTTCTGCAGTGCTCCCAATTAAGCTTGTTGTTGAAATCCATCCCGAGGTACTTGTATTCATTTAATTCTTCAAGATTGTTACCTTCAAATAACAATGTATGTTGGCTCTGCTTCTTTTTATTTGGAAAAATCATTATTTTGGTCTTGCTGATATTGACTTGCATCCCCACTGCTTTAAAAAAATGCTCAAGGGAATATAGGTGCATTTGCAATCCCTGGGCTAATTTAGAAATCAATACAAGGTCATCAACATATAAAAGAATCTTTATCACAAACTTCCCCAACCAAACACCATCCCCCCACCTTGCAAATTTAGCCACTCTTCCAATTTATCAATATATAAACCAAAAAGAGTAGGGGATAAAGGGAAGGCTTGCTCAACTCCGATATCACTTCTAAAGCTTTCTGAAATTCCTACTGAAGTTCTAATTTTGACTTTCACCTCTTCATAAAGCATATGGACAAAAACTCTATAATGAAAAGGAATTTCAAACTCTTCCATTCTACTCCACAACTTATCTCTAGAGACCATGTCAAATTCCTTATTGAAGACAACAAAGCAATAAAATACTTCTTTTTTTCCCTCCCAAACCTTTTCAATAATGTGTCTCAATGTGATATGATGGTCTACTATAGAATGCTTGGGCCTACAACCTACTTACCCTTTTTCCCTCTTTTCTTTGACTTTCGCCCACTTACTGATTCTATTTTCCACCATGTTGTTGAAGATATTTGCAAACAAAGGATTTATCAGAATGTTTCTATAGTTGGAAGGATTATTAATGTCTCCACTTTTGAAAAGGGTTATTATTAGACTAGTTTTACAATCTCTTGGGAATCCTTTCTGAATGAAATTGTTGAATATTTCCATGATGTGCGGTGCAAGAATTTTCATTCCCCACTTTAGATATTCTGCTTGAAGTTCAACCAAGTCCTTTGCCTTTCCTATTTTAAATTTCTTAATTCTTGTCTCTACTTCGTGCAATGTGAAAATCTTTTTAGTTGTGTTGATCCTCGGAGGAGTCTCCTCTTCTGATTCTTTCTCATAGAGTTGTCTCACAGTCAAACCATTGATTAGCTGTAATATTATTTTCAATTTTCTTCTTCCTTGGTTGAAGTTCCTCCCAAAAATGCTTTGGGTGAGTCTTTCCTAGATATATTAACTCTTCTCGCTTTGTTTGCTTGAACTCATCTTTTTTATTTTTTTAAATCTTCTTATATAACTTTATTTTCATCTTCTCCTTGCCTTCCTTTTTCAAGGTTTTCCTTTCCATTTTGCATTTCTCATCAAACCAAGCATTTACAGGAAAACAATTTACTTCAAATTTCCTATTTTTTCTCTTTTTCACTTCTCAAGTGCACTCTGAATTATATTTGCCAACTAATGACTATTGAGGCCTTGGGAACCACTCTTCCCCTTCTGAATTGATCTCTCCAACATTGTTGTGAGGATAGTGCAATTTTATTATGTTAGAAGAATTTTTCCCCTTGATATTGATTTTCGAGAACACTAGGTTTTCCTCCTATGTTAACTTTATTCTAACCAAGATAGCTTTATATAAATTGGGTTATGGTATGATTTTAAGTCCCACACATGCTTTCCAAAATTAACTTAATATATCCTTTCTATCAAGATTTGTAAACAAATAGCATGGTCAACAACAGTTGCCCCATTGTATGTGTTGCAAGTGAACTATTTATCTAGACCATTGCAGATAATTAAGTTGAAAGCACCACACAATGTGAGCAACTCCTTTCCAAAATGATTGCTAACTTTTTTGTCTTCTGAACATCTCAACCTTTGGGGATTCTCCTCTTCAATGAGCCAGATAGGATTGTGATCTTCTTTACAACAAAAAAAACTAGCTTGTTGATTTGTTGTTATAGCATTGAAATATCCCACTAAAATAATTTTCCCGTGTTGAGAGTATACAACAATATCTTGCTTATATGGGTCTTTTCTATCTAGCCCCTTATTTTTGTAAATTTTTTAGACTTGAGGTGCAAAATGGCATGCTGCAATTCTTATGTGGTTCTCATTCTATGTTATTTTGAACCATAAATATTGTTTATTTTTATCTTCTTTCATAAATTGTATGTGATGACCTTCTTTTTCTTTCACTAAAACCAATATTCCTCCATACCCTTTATCATTTTCTGTTTCCTCATTTCAAATCACTAATTTCAAATAACCATCAAACATAGGAGTTTTATAACCATCATATTCATGAGTTTCTATGAGACAAATTATATCTCTACCTTCTGCAATAGGCCCTATCCCAGGTCCCCTTCTCCAAGGGTAACCTCTACAGTTCCAACAAACTAGACTTCAGTAGGCAGTAGGCCCTATCCCAGGTCCCCTTCTCCAAGGGTAACCTCTACAATTCCAACAAACTAGACTTCAGTGGACCTGTGCAGGATTTTCTTGCTACGCAGCTTGACACACAATACTCAAATTTGAGACTTGATCCCTCTTTATCTATGTTGATCCTATTGTTTTTCTCCATATTATAGAATTAATTATTTTTTCTTTATTGCCAAATTGCTACCCTACCTTTTCATGAGGCCCAAACATTGCAATAACTGCTTTACCATTGTACAACCATGCTCTTTTACCTTCGTTTCTTGCTACTATAATTTTCTCCACTTCTTCTCTTCTCTCCCGTTGTTGTTTTCTAGTTAGATCTTCATCTAAGAATAATTGTGGGCCTTTCAAAAGTTTCTTTTTCTTAAATGATAGTGTTTGTCTTGCACACTTTCCATGATGACTTTTATGGGTCGAGGCCTCTTTTCACATATTTTTCCCACCCTTTTTGCTTGACAAATTTGTCATCTCCAATGTAATTTCTCTCTTAAAAAGCATCTTGTCAAATTGAGAGTGATTTCATTATTTTCATAGTCACTGACTCATCTTATAATAAATTTTGTTTCCCTATATTTTATGTCTCTGTGTTCTCTTTTCTATGCTTTACGAGCACTTACATATTCTTTTTTCTCCATCCTTATGTAACCATTAGTTCCCTCATCTTTGGTTTTGATTTCTTTTGGAATGCTTGTCCTCTTGATCTATATTTGTGTATCTACCTAATTTGCTTTATAAATTACCACTTCCTTGTTTGCTGCCATTGATTCATTCATGGTTTTCCATGTTGTCTTCATGTTTTCCCATTCTTGTTTCCTTGTCTCTAAACCCTCTTGTAGCATTATTATTTTCTCTTTTAGGATCCTATTACCTTTCATTAAAGATGGATTTGCAAGTGTAATCTCTAAAATTTTGTGGTCCCTTTCATGTTCTTTGGTTTCCAAAATTTCTAACTTTTCCCTAGCCTTACCTTCCATTAAAGATGGATTTGCAAGTGTAATCTCTAAAATTTTGTGGTCCCTTTCATGTTCTTTGGTTTCCAAAATTTCTAACTTTGCCCTAGCCTTCATTAGTTCCTGGAAATAAAGATTTGATGACCAAG
The DNA here is from genome assembly GCA_031772625.1 of Pinus tabuliformis. Classification (NCBI taxonomy): domain Eukaryota; kingdom Viridiplantae; phylum Streptophyta; class Pinopsida; order Pinales; family Pinaceae; genus Pinus; species Pinus tabuliformis. The sequence continues at coordinate 1,127,259,535 of CM062816.1, read as the reverse complement.
TAAGAGGTGTAGATGTGGGATTGTAAATGGTTGACTCTTATTTATTTTTGTTGCTCTTATTTGTTTCATTTTTTTGGGATTGTTTTCTTCTTATTTTTTGGTTCCATTTAAAGCGAGCAAGTCCGTGCTTTAAATTGCGCAAATATTGTTTTGCATTTATCCAAATCCATTTCCCTATTTTGTTCGCTGAAGCAATTTTGACTTGTCTTAGGTGATTTTTTTCCACAACATCTGAGATTCCTGTCCATTGTTTTCGGTTTTGAGATGAGGCCACTTGAAAAACCCTAAACCAAAATATTGTCTGAGTAACCAGTGTGAAGACTTCCACAAAAGGAGGTAAATACTATCCGAGTAACCAATGTAAAGACTTCCATGAAACTTGGTGCGCAGTGCTGAATCTGGAACCCTTGGAGGTTCAGTCGTTGATGGCTGAAACGATAAATATTAACAGAAAAATCTTTGTATGCATGCGCCCGGAGGAAGGAATGATTGGAAGGTGGGATGGATCACCAGCCACGACGAGTCTGTTTTCTTGATGCAGATTTCTGAAATAAAAATTATAAACTTGGAAAAAGGATGAGATTGTTGTTACGTTCAGTAATGACTACCTTGTCCTTGATCAAATAACAGAGGAACAACGCAAGCGTGCTGAGGCAAACTGGTTAGCAGCTCTGGAGAAGCAACAAGCAGTGACAACAAACACGCAATAGTGACAGTGAGCTCACTTTATTCTATGAGGGTGTAATCCCTTTATTAGTATAGTTATTCATACAACATCCGAGCAGAGTTCGAGCAGTCTGAGCAGTTTGTTGTTCCATTTCTCACCGTTCGGAGCGTGTTCATTTTCTCATAGTCCAACCAGTACGAAAAGTTCGTGACCTCTCCGTTGTTCAGTCCGAGCAGAGTTTGAGTAATCCATTATTCAGTCTGTTGAGCAGTTCGTGACTTGTCCATTGTTTAGTGGAATAAATGTAATATGGAGGGAAGGTTACGTGAAATGAAGTGACATTAAATTAGAAACATGCCAAAATCATAAGTAGCTCATTAGACCTCGACTTCTGAGGGTAGAATGAAAACCATAACTTCAAAAATCTCTGAGGTGTGATAACCTTGAGGTTTTGAGATGAGATGACATCATCTCGATCTCGTGGTGTCAATTAAAATTGCACCTATTGGAGATGAAATAGAAATACCCAATAAGAAATGCATTGAGATCTTGAGATGACATCATCATGGTCTCACTCTTTTTAATGTGTAAAATTGAAATTCTTTTAATCGAAAGCCAAAGATGAGATAGATAATTTATGAATGAACCAATGAATGATATTTTAACGTCTACGAGGCTAAAAATAATTTATGGGACTACAAAACTCCCTTTTTTTTTCCTTTTGCAATTCAATCCTTTTCTTACTCAAACTGATGATGAGCTAACCCAACTTTCTAACAGTGCCTTCATTGAAAAGACTATGCCAAGGAATTGATACTAACATATTGTCATAAATGTCCCCAATGTCTTTGAAAACATCACATTCCAAAATGAAATTATTTTCCAATTCCACTACCCCAGAAGTGAAAAACTATTAAAATTGGAAATTAGGGCCAAATTCCATGTGGGTCATATTATTTATGGAAGCTGATATTTTTATTGAATCCCTCTCATTGAGAGGTGTAGGATTGATTTAAAGATCATCTGATTCTGATAAGTATTTGTGAAGTTATGAATTTATTTATGTTATGGACAAATTGTTAAGTCGAGCACCTTTGTTCTCACCTTGGCTACTTGCTTTACTCTATATGTCTTTGTGTCTTTTGCTTTCGCTTTTGGCTTTGTCACTAATGTGGCCAGCAACTTATGTAGGCTCAGAAGCCCAACAGTCATGTCTATTCAACCTCTACATTTTATTATAAATAGAAGAAGACTTCAAGTCATTTCTACACACACTTGGATCTCTTCCTCTCTCTACTTATCTTTGGGTTTTAGTAGGAGGAGAGATCTTAAGGAAAAGTCGGAAAAGCGAGAAAAGCTGAAAGTGCCAGAAAAATCAGAAAATCCAGAAAATCCGGAATCGCCGGAAAAGCCGGAAAAGACGGAACTGTCGAAACTGCTGAAAAAGCTAGAAAAGCCGAAATTGCCGAAAAAGATGGAAAAGCCAGAAATACTAGAAAAGCCATAAAAACTGAAAAAGCTAGAAAAGTCGGAATTGCCGGAAAAGTCTGAACTACCGAAAACTGCCGAAATAGTTGGAGCATCTATCTCTGAAAGAAGGCAACATGATGTATGAGATAATGGGCAGCATAATAAACAACATGATGATATGAGCATGGGCAGCATAATGATGCATGATGATATGAGTATGGGTAGCATGATGTATGAGATCATGGGCAACATAATAAGTAGCATGATGATATGAGCATGAACAACATAATGATGCATGATGATATGAGCATGGGCAGCATAATGATGAATGAGATCATGAGCATGGGCAGCTTGATGATGAATAAGACCATGGAAGATGCAACATGATGAGCATGAATGTGAGAGCAGCTCAGTCATCAAGGTTCAACACATGTGACAATACAACAAAGTGTCACACGGTAATGTGCAGCAAATAGACGAGATGCATCACTATGATAAGTGAACGAGTCACCTTAGAGAATCAGTTGAAGCAATATGTCTTCAACTGATCTCATGTCGATATCAAAAGTCAAAGTGACTGACTTCTATTGTAAATGTACTATCTCTCTCACTTTCTCCGATGAAATTTGATGAACATAAAAGAAGAATTGATCAAGGGTTTCCCCACATTGTGGGGTTTGTCCCTGGCTAGCGCCACATCTTGTGTCCTCTTGTCTTGTCTTGTCTTCTGTGATTTATATTTATGTTCTATCTACAGTTTACTTTATGTTGATGTGATTGCTAATGTGGAAAAGAAATTGAAATAAATTTCTCTAGCATAGAACATAATTAAAATTAACATGGTATCAGAGGTGAGGTGAAGACAATGCGCAAGCAAGAGTGAAAGAGCAATCACCAAAGACAATAGGGACAAGACAAAAAGGATCAATGAGTTCCACATATCTCTTCTAAGTTCGCTAAGGGTGAAGTGGAAGCAGAGAATATTATCAGAATGGCACAGTGGAAGATCACTTCATTGGGAAGTTCAGATCTAAGGGTGGAAGGAAAGGCAAATGCCTTGGTTGTAATAAGTTCGGCCATCATGCAAAGGAGTGTTTGAATAGCAGAGACACATCTCTTTATGAAGATAACAATCATTCCAGGGACATCTTCAATGATCAGAGGAATGATAACTAATTCAGGTCATCAAGGAAATGGTTGACTCTTCAAAGAAAGCAAGGAACCCTAGAATCTCTTTTATGTACCTAATCGCAAGAAGAACCTGGTGTCCATCTCGGAAATGGAAGTTTAAGGTTTCAAGGTGGCACTCATTGATGAAAAGGTACGTGTTTGAAAATAGGTTTTTCAAAGATGTTTTAGAGTTCAGGGTTGTATCAAGTCCACTGGGGACCATGTCCATTGACTTAGCACTGGAGGTCTGTGAGTCAAATGGTGGCCAGGATGCCTGAATTCAAAAAGAGCATGAAGGTCAATGTTTGAGATGTATCGAAGGAAAATCTTACAAGGGGACCATTCCCCTCATGTAGTAGGTCCAAAGAATTGGAACAACTAGTGGAGTTTGAGATTCACGAACGGGAATCTCATGTATACAGGTGGAAGAAAGCCCACTATGGCTTGAAGCAAAACACCTCGGGCATAGTATGAGAGGATTGATATCTGTTTGATGAAGCTGAGATTCACTAGGAGTGAAACCAATCCAAACCATTACTCAAAGGTTGTGGATGATAGACCTCTTATACTGGCACCTCATAAGGACGACCTATTTCTGACAGGTGCAAACCCTCTCATTTGCAGAAGTAAGAGGGTGTTGGATTCCAAATGTGGAATGATAAACTGCAAGCATGTGACTACCTCGAGGATATTAACTTTCAGAATTTATATGGTAGTGATTTCAGACCAATGGTAAGTTGTACCCACTATGGCACTGACTTCGGGTCGGTTGAACACTGGTCTGGGACTAGTGGTAGGAGTTGTACCCACTATGACATTGTCTTCGGATTGGTTGAGGATTGGTCTGGGACCAGTGGTACATACTTTGAGACTGACTTCGAGTCAGTAGAGTAGTGGTTTGGGACCAATGGTAGGAGTTGTACCTACTATGACACTGGCTTCGAGTCAGTTAAGGACTGGTCTGGGACCAGTGGTACACACTCTGAGATTGACTGCGGGTTAGTGGAGAATGGTATGACACATTCTCGATCAATTATTCTTCTTCATGGTTCAACAGAGCTAAGTTGAGCAGAGCTGAGCAGAGCAGAGAAGAGCCAAAAGCGCTGAGTAGAGCTAAGCAGACCAGGGCAGATCCAGCAGAGCTAATAGAGCTGAGAAGAGCTAAGCAGAGCAGTGCAGGGCATTAATGACAGAGATAGTACAGTTGGACATATGGATCAATGGATGGAATTCTCCCTAGTTGAGAGGGAGTGTTAAAATTGGAAACTAGGGCCAAACTCCATGTGGGTCATATTATTTATGGCAGCTGATATTTTTATTAGATCCCTCTCATTGAGAGGTGTAGGATTGATCTAAAGATCATCTGATTCTGATAAGTATTTATGAAGTTATGAATTTATTTATGTTATAGAAAAATTGTTAAGTCGACCAGCAACTTATGCAGGCTTAGAAGCCCAACAGTTATGTCTATTCAACCTCTATGTTTTAGTATAAATAGAAGAGGACTTTAAGTCATTTTTACACACACTTGGATCTCTTCCTCTCTCTACTTGTCTTTGGGTTTTAGTAGGAGGAGATATCTTAAGGAAAAGCCGGAAAATCCGGAACTGTCAGGAAAGTTGGAACTACCAGAGTAGCCAGAAAAACTGGAAAAGCTGGGACTGCTGGAAAAGTCAGAAAAGCTGGAACTGCCAGAAAAGTTGGAAAATCTGGAACTATCAGAGAAGCCGGAACTACCAGAAAATATGGAAACACTAGAAAATCCAGAAACGCTGGAAAATTTGGAAATGCCGGAACTGTCGGAACTGCCGGAAAAGCCGGAACTGTTAGAAAAGCCAGAACTACCGGGAACTGCTGAAATAATCGGAGCATCTGTCTCCGAAGGAAGGTAGCATGATGTATGAGATAATGGGCAGCATAATAAGTAGCATGATGATATGAGCATGGGCAACATAATGATGCATGATGATATGAGTATGGGTAGCATGATGTATGAGATCATGGGCAGCGTAATAAGAAGCATGATGATATGAGCATGGGCAGCATAATGATGCATGATGATATGAGCGTGGGTAGCATAATGATGAATGAGATCATGAGCATGGGCAACTTGATGATGAATAAGACCATGGAAGATGCAGCATGATGAGTGACATGAAGATGAGAGCAACTCAGTCATCAAGGTTCAACACATGTGACAATACAACAAGGTGTCACATGGTAATCTGCAGCAAATAGATGAAATGCAACACTATGATAGGTGAACGAGTCACCTTAGAGAATCAGTTGAAGCAATATGTCTTCAATTGATCTCATGTCGATATCAAAAGTCAAAGTGATTGACTTCTATTGTAAATGTACTATCTCTCTCACTTTCTCTGTTGAACTTTGAAAAACATAAAGAATAATTGATCAAGGGTTTCTCCACATTGTAGGGTTTGCCCTTAGCTAGTGCCACATCTTGTGTCCTCTTGTCTTGGCTTGTCTTCTGTGATTTATATTTATGTTCTATCTGTAGTTTACTTTATGCTTATGTGGAAAAGAAATTGAAATAAATTGCTCTAGCATAGAACATACACACCCGTTCTTCCCAAGCTTCTTTAGATCTCTTCGACTGTCCCATTTCACACCGAAGTTGATGTGAGTTAGTTCTTAGTTGAGCAATACAAATATTTTCTCTCCACTAAATGATGACTCCAATGTACTATTTTTGTTGGAGATTACAAGTAAGGTTGAATTCTTGAACATAGTACTTCTTCTTTCTACCCAAATATTTTCCCCATATATTCTTACTAAACTTCTCCATAATATTTTTTTTTTTTTTTTAACTCCTTGCTATTTGTGGGACATGCATTGAGGTAAATATTCTATTTTTGCATCCATTTGTTGTTTTGTCTCATCCACGATTTATTTCTTTTACTCATGCTTTCATTGAAGACAACTTTTGGCCATCTACCTACTCCCATTTGCTCAATTATTTTTAGATACCTTATAAGATACACCATAGCAATTGCTTTGATGGGAGCTACTCCTGTTTCACTCAACATTATCTCATAGGGAACCGAACTTTTTATTTTGAACTTATTCATAATCAAGCATTTTTGGATTTTCTCAATTTGTTTCCATTTTGAAACAGAGATGATGCTAGCCCACAGTTCACACCCATATAATATCACTGAACAAAATATGAGTCCAAAAAAATTTCTCACCTGGTTGTGTTGTAGTGTCATTAAGTCTAAGTCTACTAAGTCTATGAAAGCTCGAGAGCTCAAGAGTCAAACTTAGTCCAAGCATGAGGGACATGGCGTAATTTAAAATTTTCCTTGTTTAGTGGATGCCGAGAGCTTCAACTCTATAAGACATCGCATTGCTTTATATCATACACTTGGTCGGAAGGTCTTCATAAAGGTCATGTAATGTACATTAATAATAAGTAGTGCGGAGGGGTTATATTTGTTTTATATATGTATGTGTTTTAATTTAAAAATGTTTTGTAATATATAATATACATTTGTTTTATGTATAATATAAAAACAAAACTGATTACAACATATGCATGTTATGGTGAATAATATATACAATATTTAACATAAAAATATGACATAACGTAATATATATGTTGTAAATATGCTTTAATACGATTTTAAATATGGTTTTATAATATATTTTTTAACAGTGTGTAGAATAAGGTTTGTTATTTTATATAATTTAGGTTAAAGTTATTAAATTACTATGTATTAATGTTTTATGTATGTATTTTGTACATAGTTTATGATACATGTAAGTATTTATTTTAAAATATTATCCTAATGCTATCATAGGAATGCTAAGTGGACGGCAAACTTGTCAAAATAGAAAAAATATTTTAAGTATTCAAAAGATCATAACTTTTAGTCTGGAATTAGGTAAAACTTTAATTGTTGGTAAGTTTTATGGAGTTAAGGATTATGTGACAAGAGCAATTTTGATTTTGTATTTTTGTATCTATTACATTAAAATATTTTCAGTTGACGTTTCGAGCCAACAAGTGGAGCAATAAAAAATGAAAACCAAGGAAATCTAAATTACTCTAAATAAAGCAAGCTAAAGCAATCGAAAAGCATTATTAACAAAATTTATATGGGGGCCCTTCTAATTTTGAAAAAATTAAAGGGAATTGTTGAGGTCTCAATAGTTGGCGACACATGGGGACGATGTAGTTATCTTTTGTGTATAAATAATGGGGTTAAATTTATCAAAAATCAAATGATAAGTTCCTCAAAATTCTCATTCATTGCACCACTTCCCATGGGCACCACATAAGATGGATCAAAATAATATAAGTTCTAAAGATGAAAGTATTTGATATCAATTCAATCTAAAATCCATGAATCAAACATAGGGAAATTGATTTTATAGCTTCCTCTTATTATTGGATAGAAGAGGTAGAGCTAGGAAGTTTTGGGATTAGTACACATTTATTGAATGCAAAGTTACCTATTTTTTTGACATTTCTTTGCTCCTCATGAGCATCCATAGCTCCAACGAGTTTGATTGTACTTCCCACAAGTTTTGGTGCTTCCAACCCTCTTATTTTCCACCCTTTTGATTTGCTTAGTTAGAGAATTGAATTTTTGGAAATTGGTTGATGAGAGCAGGGTGGTACGCGAGGTTTTTCTATGTAGAGAAAATAGATTTAGTACTTATTAAATATGACCCATAACCCTTTTGAACATATACTAATGTAGAGCATTTTATTACGATGTGGAGGGAAAAGGGAGGCATTCATAGAATATTACTAAGCTGATTATTTACTTAAAAGAATGTGCCATATCACTTGAGAGACATCTTAGTGTTCTTCCATAGTCTTGGGGCTAATGTAGGGATAAGAAAATTTATAAGAACGATATTTTCAGATAAATGAAAACCCATTCTAATAAGAGAGTATAGATCTCCCGGGTTACTGCTTGCATCATAGCCAATTCTATGGATGTCGCGGTGCTCGATTTTTCTGAGGACCCTTTCCCCGACCATGGTTTATTTTTGGCAACCCTAATCTCTCTACACCAGCATCTGGCTCCACCCTCTCGCCCAACCCTGCTCCGTCTATTTCTGTGCCAGTGGTTTCCTTTCCGGGGCACTGTACTACTCCTCTATTTATCGGGTCGTTATCTATTGAATCTCCAGCATTGGACTGCCCTCCTTTATCTCTTGGTACTCTGTAAATTCTTACTGAGAACACTCCTCCATCTCTCTCATTTGACCCCCATCCGTCCATCTCGACCTTCTTCTCTGCGCCATCTGCAGATATTCACGCATATGAGGCTCCAAACCCTCCTGCATCTGCGCACTCTCCGTCGGGATGTTTTAAGACCCCTACAGTAAACATCAAATCTGCGAAAAATATCTTTCTAGAAGGTTCACCTGATTCATTGGCAGATCATCCATCCACCCCTCATACAGGGAACTGAAAGACTAAGTGTGTGAAGGCAACTTCAAAGGACATCACCATTCAGTTCGGCGAGACCTCTGCAATTGGGGAAGTGGCTTATATGGCTAGCACAATACTAGTTGGACACGTTCAGGGTAGAGCATATTCGGCAACTAGACTCACTTTATGGGTCTGAGAGATTTGGGGTGGATTGCTAAAGGAACTGCCCGAGGTACAGGTCTTACCCAGAGGCTGGTTTGTCCTACATTTTGAAAAAGAGAACTACACGGTTTTGGTCCTCGCAAGGTACTGGCACATTGAGATGGCTCTAATACTCCTTAAGAGATGGAGCCCCCTCTTCGATCCAGAGAGGGAGCACATAGGGGAAATGTCGCTCTGGGTGCACTTGCCAGGGCTTCCATTACAGTACTGGTGGGAGGAGGTGTTCATCAGAATTGGTAATGCCCTTGGCACCTACCTGGACCATGATCGAACCTTTGTGGAGTCAAGGAATCGAACCCTAGCTCGCATACTGGTTCACTTGGATACTTGCGAGGGTTTGAAGGAGAAAATTACACTTCAATGGGGGAATACACCAGGATTCAGATCCTGGACTATGAAGGAGTCCCATTCCACTGTCCAAGATGTCACAGGGTGGGACACATTTTCAAAGACGGCCCTCTCATCAAGAAATTAGAGGATCCTCAGAAGGCGTCACCTACCCCTTCAAGGATTGACTCACTGGCTTTGTAGCACTCACCCATTCCGGGCCCTATCCCGCCGGCCAGCAATGTCTCCCCGAAGTCGGTGGACAAAGTGCACAGATCGACCTCGCCCCCACTTACCAAAGATCGGGATGCAGCTAAAGCTGCAAAAGCATTGGGTATTCCTTTGACCTCTCTATCTCCTTCAATTGCATTATGCGCATCTTTTTTTCCATCATCCATTATCACTTCTGTGGCACACTGCAGTATGGATTCACCTCCCTCAATTGCCACCACCACCCCGTCTTTACACTCGTTATCCACTTCCTCCTCCCCTCCATCTTCTAACGGGATTTCATCACCTCACCACTATAATCTTCGCTCCTGTACCCTATCTAGCGGTACACTGGCACATTTTGTTGGTTTGGGACTCACCCTACCTGGCTCAACTATTCTGTCTTCTCGGGGGAGGAAATCAGACCTCTCCAAAGCCGTCAAGTAAGTAGGGGTTGAGATCGCCTCTAGAAAAAAATCCACTCTTGATGGGGTTCTTAGAGCATTGAACACCCCGGGTAGGGTTCCCCCATGAAGTGTCTCTCTTTTAATTGCAGAGGCATGGCTAATGCCTCCAAGAAACTAGCCCTGTGCAGACTCTTTGATGTTGAACCTGTTAACATTATCCTGCTCCAAGAAACCCTAGGTGAGGCTGATTACATCACCAGCTCCCTAAAATCTATATCTCCTGGATGGAATTTTATGGCACTGGATGTTGTGGGTAGATCAGGGGGACTTGCCATTTGATACAATCCCCAAACCATCAAGGCTATTGCATCTTGGGGAGGCCATGGATTCATTGGATTAGACATCTTGGCGAAGCTCAGCATTAACCTAAGGGTTGTTAACATATATGGTCCCTGTCATCAGAGGGAGAATTTCTGGTAGCACCTACTTAATCTTACAATTTTTACCCCTGATCACATCATCCTAGGAGGCGATTTCAATTTCTTCTCGGGTTTTAGTGAATCTTGGGGGTCAATGGCACAAGTGGACTCTATTACGAGGTACATGACAAACCTTCTAGAGCAGCACAATTTGGTGGATGTCCCTGTGAATAAACTTCTTCCTACATGGAAAAACAAGAGGGTGGGCGAAGCTGCAGTTGCTCGAAGATTAGATCGATTCCTAATGTAGGTCCCCCTCATGCAACATCTGCATCACTACAAACAATGGGTTGGCTCAAGGGGCATCTATGATCACTCCCCCATCTATATGGAGGTGTTTGGCCCTCACCCTAAACCAAAAGGCCCTTACAAACTTAACCATTTATGGATACAAGACCCTGATTATATTAACATGGTCTCGAAATTTTGGGTTGCTAACCCAATTGATAGGTTTGACTCCTTGGCTAAGGGTTTCTGTCATAACCTGCCTTAGCTTAAGCATCTTTCTATCATTTGGGAAAAAGAGAAACATCAGAGGGAGGATTCACTTTTAACTCACATTGAATCTGAGCTGAGCACTCTACTTGATGATCGAAACTTGGGGTTTGTATCAGCAGAAGACAAAACACATTTGATTGAGCTAGAAAACCAAAAGGCTAGGATCTTGAAGGAGAGAGAGGAATCCTTGAGACATAGAAGTAGAGCTATATGGCTAAAAGCAAGTGACGATAATACTAGATTATTTCAGAATTATGCAAAAGGAAGAAAGGTATCAAAGACCATATGGAACTTACCTCTACCTAAGGGGGGAGTTGTTGATACTTTCAACAAACTCTCCCATCTTGGCACGTCTCATTTCAGGAATCTGTACAAAAGTCCCCCTAGATCAAATCTGGCTAATATCATCAATGTGGCTAGACATTTCCCCATATTTGTAAATGATGATGAAGCCGAGGAGCTTATTGGTCTTGTTTCTACAAGAGAACTCAAAGGAATGCTGAAATGGTTCAAGAAGGACAAGAGCCCGAGACTCGATGGGTGGACCATAGAATTCTATCTTGCATTCTATGATCTATTGCGGAATGATCTATTGAGTGTTGTGGAATAATACAAATTGTCTAGTTCTTTATATAATGCTATCAATTCAACATTTATAGCCCTCATTCCGAAATTTGATACCCCTTCCTCTTTCAATGACTACAGGCCTATTTCATTATGCAATTTTCTGTACAAAATCATTTCCAAGGTCATTGCCAACCATCTCCGCCCCATCCTATCCCGTCATATTGCCCCCCAGCAATTCACCTTCCTGGAGCATCATCAGATACATGAAGCCATTGGCTCGGCCCAAGAGGCTATCCATTCGATCTGGACAAAACACCATAAGGGCATTATTCTTAAGATTGATTTGGAAAAAGCTTTTGACCGTGTCATCTAGCTTTACATTAAGATGCTTCTTATTCACCTAGGCTTTCCCCATGACTTCATCACTTGGATTATGGCCTGTATTACCTCCCCTACTTTCAATGTTCTCATCAATGGATCAGCCTCCCATTTCTTTCATTCTGTGAGGGGGCTCAGACAAGGATTCCCTCTCTCCCCCCTTCTCTTTCTGATTGTCATGGATGGGCTTAGCCGTTTGCTCATCTCGGCTAAGAGAGATGGTAGCCTTCGAGGTCTTAAGATTTCTGATGCCTGCTTCCTTACTCATCTCCTTTTTGTGGATGATGTTCTCATTTTCCTAGATGGGGGCATTCGGGACTCTCTCACATTTTCCAAAATTCTCTCTCTTTTCTTAGCAGCTACTGATATGCAGGCTAATTATGAAAAATCTACCATTACCTTAGCTCGCACTTCCATCCAGGAATCACAACTTGCTCCACAACATTTCCCTTATTGTATCATACTCCTGAAAAAGGGTTTCAAATACTTGGGTTTCTGGATAAAGCCTCTTAGTAAAAAAATTCAGATTGGGTTTGTCTTGTCACTAAATTGGAAAAAATGCTTTCAATCTGGAGTCGCAGATATTTATCCAGAGTTGGTAGACTTGTACTTATCAAATCTGTTCTTGAGGCCACACTTGTTTTCTGGATGGCACTTGCATGGATCTTGAGGAACATCCTGGCCCGATTACAACTTTGTAACAGATATTTTTGGAATGGGAACCAAGACAAAAAGATATTTGCCTGGGTCAGCTGGAACAAGATAGATCTACCAAAAAAATGGGGAGGCTTGGCACTAAAAGGCCTTCCTCTCTTTGCATAAGCCTTGGCAGAAAAAATGGGTTGGACTCTACTGACTGGATAGAATCTATGGACTTCCATCGCATATCATAAGTATATTTGGCCTCAGCAAATAATGGATTGGGTTCGCTTGCCGAGCTGGCCCAAATATGGTATTTCATCTGTCTGGAAGGCACTTCTACACTCCCTGGCTTGCATCTGGGACAATCTTGTCTAGAGAATCAATAATGGATCAAAGGCCCGCATAGGATTTGATCCATGGACTGGAGGTGGTGGTAGATATCAGCTATCTCGAGATCTCATACATCATCTTCACTCTCTGGAGATCAAGGTGATATCACATATTGCGGACCCACATAATACCAACATCTTTTCCCAAGGATGGAAATCAGCCCTGCAGCTTGATATTCCCCCTCGTTGGCATCAGGAATGGAAAGAATACATCTCTGCATCATGTGAATCTCATATCAGGATAAAAGAGGGACCTGATGAACTTGTTTGGTGGCTTGCTGAAAATGACATATACTCTTCAAAGACTGGATACCTTAACCTGATCTCACATAAACAGCCAGAGCAAACTACTTTCTGGTGGAAGAGTATTTGGAAATTAACATCGCCTCCAAGGACCAGACTATTCTTTTGGTGCATTCTCAATGACAAATTTCCCACAGCAGAGACTCTCACCCATCGATCTTTTCATGGGCCACATTGGTGTGTCTTATGCAAGAATTCATCTGAATCGACCCTCCATTTATTTCTGAAATGCACATCTCTGATCAATCTTTGGAAAAATATTTCCACTTCCATTCATTTTTTCAGGCATTGGGAAGGAGAAGACATTGGTCGTGCATGGGAAAGCTGGTGTAATCTGCATCAGGGTTCAAAATTACAAAATCTTCCTCTTATCATCAGCTGGCATATTTGGCTGGCTCGGAACCGTGTTATATTTGACAACAGACCTGTGTGCTGGCCTCACATCACAGCCCGCATTATATCTGCTTATAACGAGCTGCCTGAACCTCATCAACCTCATCCCTGGAGGCCACATGACCCTACACCTATTGATAAAAATATACCTTGGGCTTTCTTCGATGGTGCGGCACAACACCATGGTTGTGGTGGTGGTTTTATTCTTTACCTAAATGATCAACATTTCTTCAAAGTAAAGATGGGACTAGGAGCTGGAACTAACAATTTTGCAGAACTCATTACTCTTCGTCATCTTCTGCATTTCTCATTGGGTCATAATTGTATGAGTCTAAATATATTTGGGGACTCAAAGATCATTGCGAATTGGTTCAATAATATTATTGTTTGTCACTCTCACACACTCAGTAATATTTTGGATGAAGTAAATATATTTAAGGCACAGTTTAACATCATCTCATGCAATCACATTTACAGGGAACATAACAGCTGTGCTGACGGGCTATCCAAGGAGGCCACGGCACTTCCCCGAGGAGAGTGGATGATCCAGGAACAACGTGGGGCAAATGAATACTACTACTACCACTGGCCATACATTGATCAGATCTACCACAGGGCAGAGAGCCCTTGATTACTGTTTTTATGTAATATTTTGAGAAACATGCATTGAAAATTCTATGTATATATATGTGTTATTTCCCTATGTGGCATATGTACAACCACATTAATGGACTTTTTTATATATATTTTCTCCTTAACAGAAAATGACTGAACACCTTGCGTGGTGATGAAAGCTCACAGCAGCAAAAGTTTTGGCAAACTATAATTTTTGACCGAGCCCATAGTGGCAAGAAGGATACAAAATATGCTAATAGCATCTACAACATGTAATTTTTCAAAACTAATGAAAGATTACGATTTTTCCAGTGGAAAAAAGAGAGTATAGATCTCCCAGAGTTACCAAATGGTGTTGATTTTAGAGATAACCCTCCATAAAGACTTTGCACATCAAAAAATCAAAATCAAATCTAGGAGTAGAAGAAAAAATGAAATAGCTATACAAGTACCATCATAAGACTACACAAATCAAAGTGAAATTATGATTTCAAGTTTAGGTAAGAGTGTTTCGCTAAGATATCTTTTCACATATATTTCTTCATGGTTAAATTAATAAGCCTCAATGAGCAATTGTAAAGGTAAGACTTACAAGCAACATTTAACAAGAGTGAATGTGAGCAAGAAAATAAATAACAAAGTGGGAAAAATTAAAGTGAACTTCCCTTAATGCATCTTGATGATGGCTTATTTTTCAGCATGAATTCTATTAGAAATGCTTTATTCAAATAAATTAAGTAATTTCGTCAAACTCAAATATCCAACGGAGCCAGTGAAGACCTATAATAATATTTACAAAAAATATTAGAAATAAGAATATTACTAAAATAAGAAAACTGGAGCTATCATGAAAATTATCAGAAGATGAAAATAAACATTTTCAATCATACCTTAGAGATCTTAACATTCCTTAAAAACTAGCGTTTAAAGAAGTAACTTCTTCTCACGCAGGATTTTGCAAAGAATGAAATATGTAGGAAGATATTGGATTCTCCTAAAAGTTTTTACACATGTTTATGATCATCTAATTTATTAAATATAAACTAAGGCAAACGTGGAGCCAATGTAAAAATATCACCAAGAAAAGAAACAGTTTCATTAATGTTTAATTATACCAAGCATGAAATGAAATGTTAACATGAATGTATTTGAATACTTGAAATGAATTATGATGAAGTAAAAGAAAAATCATCAGAATAACAAATTGTGATTTTAGATCTATGCTTAGGTAATAAGAATTTGTTGTGACTGGATGTAGATGTATTGTACTTTGCTTCACATGAAATTCAATGCCATCAATATCAATTTTTTCTCTTGCAAATCATGAATAATGTATGAAATCCTAATATGATCAAATGATCAATAAAGATATGTAAATGAGCGTACTGTGCTGAGATTACCATCCTAAACTAAGTGAGAATAAAACTTATGGCTAGCTGATTTTTCAAAATTTTATTTTCACCAAAATGTGAATTAGTTAAAATATAAATTTTGACATCGATATTATAGTTATTTTTAAAATATTAAAATTTGGATGCTTCAATATCACTTTTATCATCAATTATTAAAGCATCATTAGTGTATTATGATTTTAAATTAAACATTAAGCCAAAATAGTAGGAAACTATTTCTAGTTTAAACCTATGAAAAATAAGATTGTGCCATGTGTACTAGTTAAATATTGGGTATTATGAGTTAGATGTATTTCTATTGAGCCTTTATTTTTTCTAAAAACATTAGGACAAGACACAACAACATTTCATATGACATATTTGAGTCTATTCAAATAGTTTCTAAATTTTAAAATACAAAGATCAATATATGTGGTTGAAAAAAAATGTCCAGTAGATCTTGATATTAGATTATGATATTAATATTATGCTATTTTCATAATTGTTTATTTCATCACGTGATTGATATTTGAACAAAACATCCAATCATGAATAGGGAATATGTGAGCATAAAGTAAGGTTATCAAATCTTTTTCACAAGGTGAATCCTTAGGATGAAATTTGCAAAGAAAATGAAAATAAAGTGAAGTGCATGTACAAATCAATTTTTTAAAGTTTTAACCAAAGCACAACTTGTTAAAATTACATTTCTGATGAGTAAAGTAAATACTTTTCCAATCATGTTTTGATAATTTTTCAATCTTTCATGAGGAAGTGGAGTAACCAAGAAAAGGATAAGGTAAACTGCTTTGAAGCAATTGTCAACTACTTATTCTATCGCTACATTATTCGGTGAGTAAAAGAAAAAAAGAAAAAAAACAAAACTAAAGCTACTTCTAAACCTATCCTACTCCAGTCTATGCAGGGAAACCCAAAAATAGGTGAAATCATATTCCCAATGAAGGCATTCAAGTTCTTTTATCCCTACAGTCATATGTAAAACAATAATTTGCAACATAACATAATCATTATTAACCTATATAAATAAATATTTAATCTATTATTTACATCTATTTCTAATAGGTTAAGGAAAATAAATTTATTTACAAGAAGCCTCACATGAAACAAATACTCCAACCATATTTCAATTGGATCATAAAAATGAAGATGGAATTCTGTTAGAGATTGGAAACGATTAAAAGAAAGGTAGGATATGAGGCTAGACTTGAATGATGTACTTTGAAATATTGAGGCCTATAGGAAACAATTAGTATTCGAAAATAAATTTACATTACTATTTACATAAGTTACATTTCTATTAGAAGATACCAAAACCCATTTGGTAGAAATTTCCTTCTCACAAGTATTGATGTAATAAAATATCATTATTATTATGTTCTTGTGAAAAGAGTTCAATATTATGATAATACATAGGAACTTTATTATCTTCATGATCATATATTGGAATGGATTCCTGTTTTCGAAAATTTAAATCATTATGATGATTAAAAGATTCAAAATGAAATTCAATTTTAGCATTATCAATATAAACACATCTTATGCTATAAATTTGATTTGTCGATTGTCAACATGAGTGCTTGATGAAAGGTGAAGTGACTCAATATTCTCAATCTCTAAATTGTAATCATATATGACTTCACAATATTTACTTGCAATCTCTTCCATCATAAAGGATAAATTAGAACCAAAAGTATAACTAGATGAACATGCATAAAAAATATTAGAACCATTGAAATAATTATCATTTAGTAGCACAATGTTTTGATCATAATTTGTGAAAGATTGATAACTTATTTGATTAAGAATGGTTCCTTTGTCTTGTAATATAGCATTAGTGTAAAGAGGAAACTTGAACTGTTTTTTAAAGAAGTAGCTATTGGCAAAATGATCAGGGTATAACAAGAGGTAGATATTCAAGCATATAAATATGAAAATTTCTCTACTTGTAGAATGACTATTAACATTAGGAAATGATACTTGAATTTCCAATGCCATTTTTTCATTGTTTTCTTTAGCACAAATATCATAATTTGCAATACTCTTAGGAATATAAACTATTTGATTGAATATAGATTTATATTCCTAAGTATTTCATATTCTAAATTATATGGATGAAAATAATTAATAAAAATATTAGAAAACTCATTGGAATAATTTTTAATGTGATAAATTTCATGATCATTGCTTATATTTCACTTTGAGAAACTGATTCATACTCATCCTTTTCATTATCGACAACTATTTCATTATGATGTAGAAGAATTTCAAGATAATGATTAATTTTATTGGATGTATTCATGTTTTCCTAAGATTTTTGATTAACAATTTCTCTATTATTTTCTTGAAGAGGACCATTCATATCACTAGTTGAATCAAAGGATCATCAATAGTAGCAAATGTACCCAGAAAAATCATACCTTCAGGTTCATTATGATTATTTAAAATACAAGAAAGAGAAAAAAATATGTTTAAACCATCCCATTAATTCAATGTTAGAAGGTAAATCTTGGGACTGAAATTTAAAATAACTAAGTTTGAATCTAGTGACGAAATCTTCTAAAGATTCGCCTTCAAATCTGCGTAGATTCTCAAGTTCAAGATATACCTTATCATAATCGTAGTCCTAAAATACATGAATTAAAATTCTCGTAAATTGATCCTGACTATGTATAGAGGAAATTTATAATGATTCACACTATTCTTTGTCTTGGCCTATGAGAGTAATAGCAAAAATCATTCATATCACACCTTTGTCAATATCATAATCATCACAATTTTCGATAAACTAAAGAATTGATCCAATGCAAAAAAATACTCTTACCATCAAAATTTGTCTTTGAAAAGTGATTTAATACCTTTATAGGAGTATTAGAAGATGCTTGTCTAGAGATACAACTCCAAAAAGGAATTTTTGAAAGAGATATTGAAAAATAAAAAGAATTAAAACAAAATTCTCCAAAGGGACAACTTCTTAGCGGGCCTCCTTCTAGTGCCATAAATGTTGATGGCTAAAATTAACGATGTCCAACATTAAGGAACTCACATGGTTAGAGCCCCAATTAGACCCTATTCAATTTGGTGTGGTGATTTTGACTGATATATGGCTGTGGTTGCCTCAACCTAAATCTAACTTAAACTAAATGCCTAAACTAAATTAAATTTAAATCTAATTCTATCTCTAAAATTTACTTGCTAGTGTATGATAATATTTGTTGGCATTAACATCTAAAAGGTGAAGACT
Source organism: Pinus tabuliformis (assembly GCA_031772625.1). Classification (NCBI taxonomy): domain Eukaryota; kingdom Viridiplantae; phylum Streptophyta; class Pinopsida; order Pinales; family Pinaceae; genus Pinus; species Pinus tabuliformis. The sequence goes on along the minus strand of CM062816.1, from coordinate 1,127,240,735 downwards.
TTCCTTCTTGCAGTTGCTTGAAATAAACAATATTTTGTGTTAGCTGAAATGAGGGCTTAACTAGGCTGCCAGGAAGGTTGCTCTTGCATAAGGAGACTTGTATTTAAAATAAAAATTAAATCTAAATTTAAATTAAAACTAAAATAATATGTAGAAAAATAGAGAAAATGTACTAAATTGGAAAATATAAAGAAATTTCTATCACACTAGGTGCGATTGTTTTAAAAATAATGGGGATGTAACATGCAATTTATGATTGATATCGAGTTATAGAAGTAGTTCTGGTAATTGATATTACTTACTGGTGTGCCTGCTTTTTTTAGAGACTAAAAATAATCAAGAATAAGCCACTATAGCATGGAAATATTTCTCATACTTTAATGACTGCTAAATCGATTTATAATAACAAATCTCCATGCCCTCATATTTTAGATTTGATAAATTCATCGCTCGTTATGCATTCTTTTTTGTTACTTTAATCATCTACAAAGAGGCCCAAGAACGAATTGTCACTCTGTGCATGTTGGACCACTTTTGCAACTCTAAAATGGGTAACCAAATATGATCTCAGATTTTGGATCTGAGAAATACACCACTCGTTATGCACATTCTTTTGTGTTAATAGAATCATTTGAAAAGAGGCCCAAGAATGATCTATCACTTCATACATGTCAGGCTACTTGTGAAACTCCAAAATGGGCATCCAAATATGCTCTTAGATTTCTTATATGAGAAATTCACTACTCGTTATGCGTGTTCTTTCATGTCACCTGGATCATCCAAAAAGAGGCCCAAGAACTATTCATCACTTTAGACATGTTATATGACAAGTGAAACTCCAAAATGGGTATCCAAATATTCTCTCATATTTCAAATTCGAGAAATTCACTGCTTGTTATGTGCGTTCTTTCATGTTGCCTGAATTATCTGGAAAAACAACTCAAGAATGATTCGTCACATCGTGCATGTCGGACCACTTGTTCAACTTGAAAATGGGTATCAAAATATGTTGTCAAATTTTGGATCCGAGAAATTCACCATTTGTTATGCATGTTCTTTTTTGTTACTTGAAATGTCTAAAAAGAGGGCCAAGAATGATTCATCACTTTGTGGATGTCAAACTGCTTGAGTAACACCAAATGTGTATCCAAAAATGCTTTCAAATTTTAGATCTAAGAAATTCACTACTTGTTATGTGCGTTCTTTCGTGTTACCTGAATCGTTCATAATTAGGGCCAAGAAAAACTTGTCACTTCATGCATTTCAAACCACTTGTGCGACTCCAAAATTGGTATCAAAATATGCTCTCAGATTTTAGATTCAAGAAATTCACCACACATTATGCACATTCTTTCATGTTACTTAAATCATTAAAAAAGAGGACCAAGACTGATTCTTCATTTTTTACGTCTTGGACCACTTGTGAAACTCCAAAATGGGTATCCAAATATGCCCTCAAATTTCGTATATGAGAAATTCATTGCTCGTTATGCAGATTCTTTCGTGTTACCTGAATTGTCCAAAGAGAGGCCCAAGAATGATTCGCTACTTCATGCATGTCAGACCACTTGTGAAAATCCAAAGTGGGTATCCAAATATGATCTCCGATTTCAGATCAGAGAAATTAACTACTCCTTTTGTCTTACCTAAACCATTTGAGAAAATGCCCAAAAATGATTCATTTCTTCATGCATTTCACACCACTTGTGCAAATACAAAATGGGTATCCAAATATGTCCTTAGATTTGAGATCTAAGAAATTCACCACTCGTTATGTGGATTATTTTGTGCTACCTAAATTGTTCAAAAAGAGGCTCAATAATGATTTGTCACTTTGTGCATGTTGGACCACTTGTGGAAAGGTAAAATGGGTATCCAAATATGCTCTCAAATTTTAAATCTGCAAAATTCACCACCTGTTAAGCATGCTATTTTGTGTTACATGAATTGTATGAAAAGAGGTTTAAGAATGAATCATCACTTTGTGCATGTCAGACCACTTGTGTAACCCATATGCACTTAGATTTCAAATAAGAAAAATTCTCGACTCATTATGTATGTTCTTTCATGTTACCTAAATCGTCTGAAAACTGGCCCAAAAATGATTCGTCACTTTGTGCATGTCAGACCACTTGTGTAACTTCAAAATGGGTATCCAAATATTCTCTCATATTTCAGATCTTAGAAATTCACCACATGTTATGCATGTTCTTTCATGTTACCTGAATCATAAAAAAAATGACCCAACAACGATTCCTCACTTTATGCATGTTAGACCACTTTCATATCTCCAAAATCGGTATCTAAATATTCTCTTAGATTTCAAATTCAAGAAATTCACTGCTTGTTATGTGAGTTCTTTCATGTTACTTGAATGGTCCTAAAAGAGACGAAATATAGATTCATTACATAGTGCATGTCAAACCACTTGTGGAACTCAAAAATTGGTATCCAAATGTGCTCTCATATTTTAGATCTAAGAGATTCAACACTCATTATGTGCATTTTTTCTTGTTACATGAATCATTTGAAATGAGGCCCAAGAACGATTCTTCACTTCGTGCATGTTGGACCACTTGTGCAACTCCAAAATGGATATCTAAATATGCTCTCAGATTTTGGATATGAGGAATTCACAGCTCCTTATACACATTCTTTTGTGTTACCTAAATCATCCAAAAAGGGGCCCAAGAATGATTCATCACTTCGTGCATGTTAGACTACTTGTTGAACTTCAAAATGGGTATCCAAATATGCTCTCATATTTTAGATCCAAGAAATTCAACACTTTTTATGTGCATTCCTTGGTGTTACTTGATTCGTCCCAAAAGAAGCCCAAAAATTATTCATCACTTCATGAAGGTTGGACCACATCTATAACTCCCAAATGGGTATCCAAATATGTTCTCAGATTTTGGATCTAAGGAATTGACCACTTGTTATGTGAGTTCTCTTGTGTTACCTGAATTGTATGAAGAGAGGCCCAAGAACAATTCATCACTTCGTGCATATCAGACCACTTGTGAAAATCCAAAATGGGTATCCAAATATTCTCTCATATTTCAGATATGAGAAATTCACAGCTCGCATTCTTTCATGTGACCTGAATTGTATGAAAAGAGGCCCAAGAATAGTTTTTCATGTTGAAAAGTGTGCAACAAGAAATGCTTGTTGAGAATACAACAAGATGATGGAGCTTAGTGAAAAGAGTCGCCTTCACTAAGTGGGCCCGCAGACTATTTTTGGCGCAAGTCTATTTTTAGACTATGTCTATTTTTAGACATATGGATCATGTCTATGTTTATCGATGATTGATCAAGTTGGAAAAATAGATGGACTTCTATTTTTGATGAAAGTGTGAATGATCACAGTGTGAGTGATCAAAGTCTATTTTTAGACTGGCTGTCAAAAATAGAAAAGTCAAATATTATTATCTCACAATAATATTTGGACTATAAACTTGATCTTATTCTCTTGGAGCACTTCAGTTTGAGCTACAGAGGTGGCACATGCAGCTGTCATAAGGAAATACGCTTTTCTTATGAGTCAGTTGAGTTGTTGCATGCATGACTTCAGTTAGAACTCAAGTGAGTTGAGTTTAGTGGACTGGAGGTACAGTTGATGGAGTTGTGTTCAGTTTGACTTAGTTAAACTAGTTGTAGTTAGTATAATTGCAGATAGACTAATGATGAGTTGTTAAACTAATTATTAACTCATAATACAACTAAAGAATACATCAGTTAACTCAGTTGCATGTCAGTGCATGTTCAGTTCAACAGGGACAAGTGGTAGAGAATCAGATTGCTATCAGTTGTGACTATAGTTGTGCATCAGATCTTGCACAATCAAGGGATTGAGTATGCCAATGAGTTTGCTCACGTATTTGGCCCACATTTTAGCCTTTGCTCACGTCCACAAAGAGTGAGTGACTATTTTGCAGGTGAAAAACGAGTTTGGGAAGCTATTCTCATCAGTTCTTGAGCAGGTATTGAGCAGTGGAGGCAGGCAAGTAGCGGGGGAGATTTGGAGATCAAATCTGAGCTGTATTATGTGTAACAGGTGGAGATACTTGTGAGAAGTATTATGCTTTGTATTGTTACATGATTCAATCAATATAATATACAGATAGTGTGGGGTTTTTAGCGAGATGCTTTCCCCGGGATACATACTGTGTTTATGAGTTTGATTGATGCTTCTATGTGCACCTGTGAATGTTTCTGCTTCTGTAAATTGATGATCAACGTAGAGGAGATTATCTATTATACATGTTCCGCTTATAATTGTATGATCAGGATAATCTCTATGAATATGTGTTAAATTATTCAAAAATTTCTACATTTCACTTCGTGCGTGTGATACAAATTGTGCAGCGCCAAAATGGGTATTCAAATATGCTCTCATATTTCAGATCTAGGAAATTCACTGCTTGTTCTAGGCATTCTTTCATGTTACCTAAATCATCTTAAAAAATACCCAAGAATGATTCGAAATTCATTCATGTTGGACCACTTGCAGATCTCTAAAATGGGTATCCAAATATAATCTCATATTTTGGATTCGAGAGATTCATCGCTTGTTATGCATGTTGTTTTATGTTACATGAATTGTCCGAAAATAGGTATAAGAACAATTTTTCACTTCGTGCATGTTGATCCACTTATGCAACTCCAATATGGGTATCCAAATATGCTCTTAGATTTTAGATCCAAAAAATTCACCACTCGTTATGAATTTTTTTTTTGTGTTACCTGAATCATTTGAAAAGAGACCCAAGAAAGATTCATCACTTTGTGCATGTTGGACCACTCACACAACTTCAAAATTGGTATTCAAATATGATCTTATATTTTGGATTTGAGAAATTCACCACTTGTTATACATGCATTTTTCATGTTAATTGAATCATCTGAAAGATGCCAAGGAACGATTCATCACTTTCTATATGTCAAACCACTTTTGGAACTCCAAAATGGGTATCAAAATATGCTCTTAGATTTTGGATCTAAGAAATTCACCATTCGTTACGCATGTTCTTTCATGTTACTTGAAACATCTTAAAAGAGGCACAGGAATGATTTGTTGCTTTATGCATGTCATACCACTTGTGAAAATTCAAAATGGGTATCGAAATATGATATCAAATTTTAAATATGAGAAATTAACCACTTATTATGAAAATTCTTTCATGTTGCTTGAATCATCTGAAAATAGGTGCAAGAATGATTGGTCACTTCATGCATGTTAGACCACTTGTGAAACTCCAAAATGGGTATCCAAATATGCTCTCATATTTCAAATCTGAGAAATACACTTCTCGTTATGTGAATTCTTTCATGCTACCTGAATCATTGGAAAATAGGCCCAAGAATGATTAGTCACCTTGTGCAAATTGGACCACTTGTGCAACTACAAAATGTATCTAAATATGCACTCAGAATTTGGATCTAAGAAATTCACCACTCATTATGCACATTTTTTCGTGTTACCTTAACTACCTAAAAAGAGGCCCAAGAATGATTTTTCACTTTGTGGGTGTTGGACCACTTGTACAACTCCAAAAATGTATCCAATTATGCTATCTGATTTTGTAGTTGATAAATTCACCTCTCATTATGTGATTTCTTTCATGTTACTTGAATCATCAGAAAAGAGGACCAAGAATGATTCGTGACTTTGTGCATGTAGGACCACTTGTGCAACTCGAAAATGTATGTCTAAATATGCTCTCAAATTTCGGATCTGCAAAATTCGCTGCTCATTATGTTTGTTCTTTCATGTTACTTGAATCGTTCAAAAATATCCCAAGAACTATTTGTCACTTTTCTCATGGCATACCTCTTGTGCAACTTCAAAACGGGTATACAAAAGGGCTCTAAAATTTCAGATACAAGAAACTCATTGCTGATTATGTGTGTTCTTTTGTTTTACTTGAATTGTCCGAAAGCAGACCCAAGAACAATTTGTCACTACATGCATGTTAGACCACTTGTGAAACTCCAAAATGGGTGTCCATATATGCCCTTATATTTTGGATCTAAGAAATTTACCACTCAGTTTGTGCATTATTTTGTGTTACTTAAATCATCTGAAAATATGCCCAAGAATGATTCGTCACTTTGTGCATGTCAGACCACTTGTGTAACTTGAAAATCGATATCCAAATATGCCCCTATATTTTAGATTCGAAAAATTCACTTCTCGTTATGCAAGTTCCTTTGTGTTTCTTGAATTGTCCAAAAAGAGGCCCAAGAATTATTCTTCACTTCGTACATGTCATGCCACTTGCGCAACTCCAAAATGGTTATCCTTATATTCCCATAAATTCCATATCAGAGAAATTCACTCTTCATTATGCACATTATTTCATGTCACCTAAATTGTCCCAAAAGAGGCCCAAGGAAACTTTGTCACTTTATGCATGTCACACAACTTATGCATCTCTAATATGGGTATCCAACTATGCCCTTTGATTTCAGATCTGAAAAATTCATGGTTCGTTATGCGCGTTCTTTCATGTTATCTGAATCATTTTAAAATAGGCCCAAGAAATATTTGTCACTTCATGCAAGTCTAACCTCTTGTGTAATGCCAAAATGGGTATCCAAATATGTTTTCATATTTTGGATCCAAGAAACTCACTTCTTGTTATGCACGTTGTTTTTTTTTACTTGAATCGTCCAAAAAGAGGCCCAATAACGATTTGTCAATTTGTGTATGTTAGGCCACTTGTGTAACTCCAAACTTGCTATCCAAATATCACTTGTTGGCACAGAAATGACAGCAAGGTGGAGACCCTAAGTTCAGGCACATGGGGCCAATAAGGCTCTGGTGTAGTCCAGAGTAACATCGACATTTTCAACTTACCTATAGAGGGTAAGGAGTCTCACCTAAGGTGTGCCATGACTGAAGTTAGATGAGGGTGGAATTAGGCACTAGAGGAGTCATATCGAACAAAATATTGTTAAAGACATATTTGGGCACTGCAACCCCAATCACATATGTCCATAAACCAAGGGATTCTAAGTCCCTAAAAGTTTTGTTTCATACCCTAAAGGAGTAAGGTCAGATGATTACATCATATCCCAAAAATTCTCCATGAAAAGCTACTCAGAACTGGTCAAAGCAGGACCATACAAACTGCCCAGTGCTAAACGTGTGATGCATCTCACCTGCCACATGCAAAAATTGCGATGCATATTGGAAAGCCCTTCTATAGGGTGCGATGAACGAGAGTAGACAAATGGCACAAGCAGTTTTCTAGGTGGAAACCCAGAGAATATTCTAGAAACTACTCATTTGACACTTTCCTCCCTGAGTTCACCCAGGGATGAGTAAGAGATCTAAAATCTCCATGTGGAACTAAGAACCATCAGAGAGATGAAACTAATCAAAATCCCAGAAGCTGAGTCACCCCCCTGCAAATATCTATAAATGGATCCCTCATCCAAGGGATCCAGAGGTTGGAATTTGGTAATTTGCAAAGAGGTGATACTGGGTTCTCTTTGAAGACATTGTTGGGTGCTCTTGCTTTGTGTGAGGTGAAGAGGGCTTTCAAGCTGGGAGGATGACACTGGGTCAGACCAAGTGGTTGTAATCCTCTCTTCTATGACTTTTACTAATAAAGCTATTTGAGTTTTCCTCCATATTCTTGTGTATCTCTGAATATTGTGTTGTTATATGGATTTATATGGTCAATATATATCTGATCCTATATTGTTTACAGTGAAATATCTCTATGCTTTGATGGTATTATGCTGCTGTGAATCTACAGGTGCCCTTTGAAGCTAGACAAATAAGGAAGAAATGGCGAGATTCTATCAAAGGGGAAAGGAAACAAGCAAGGAGCTAAGCAGAAGACTGAGGTTGGTACTCTCTGCTTCTTTCCCATCTCTCTCTCATAAAGGAAAAACAAGTGAATTTAATCTGTTTGTTTCTAAGATAGCTACTCGTCTTAGTGGGACTAGCAGCTCTGAATAGACACTAGATTTCCCAGTAACAAAATGGTGACTCCATCGGGGAGTGATTAGTTTGATTGCTTGTCTCTATTTGTTTGATTCATAAACCACAAACAGAGCCTGAAGTCAAGCCAGCTAGCCTTTGAACTGCATTTTTTATGCAAGTGCAAAGTAGATCAACACTGCTTCAGTCAATCTCCGGGTTTTTTTATGAACTGAACAATTGACTTGCAAACATCCTAAGTGCCCTAGAGGTAGCTTGAGTAACCTCATTAGATCAGCCCTATACTTTGTAGTTACTGACTATCATTTGCTTGGCCTAAGTCCCTGGACTAAACTGCAAATTGTTACCAAAAACCAAGTTAAAGTCTCGTCCATGGACCATCAAACCTTGTCTTCTTGGCAATCTGGATGCATCGCACCTCCTGTGTGCAGTAGGTGGGATGCATCCCTGTTTCCCTGTGTTATAGGTGCAATGATCAGATAAGACTAAATCTGCCTCCAGATTTTGGTTTTTTCTTCACTCTCTTCAGTTTTATTTAGGAGTTTTGTTATCTATGATCAGTACACCATTGTAGAAACCCCCTTTCTTTGCATCATCCAACCTCCATTGTACAAAGAATTTTGAATGTTTTTATGTATTGTGCGTCATTTATAGTTCTCTTTTACAAAGAAGTAGCTTAATCGAACTGTCATATTTTGATTTGGAAGTGTCGCAAGTGTCATTTTCAATCAAAGAAAATAATCCTACTATTCTTGATAGTCGGTTGTACTGTTACTCTTGTATTTGATTTGAATTTATAAATATTTCAAGTGTGAAAAGAAGTTTTCAATTCAAAATTGTAAAGTTTCGTCTTGCCTTCCTGTCGTTTTTTGAAAGGAAAATCGTTAGTACTGTCACTTTGAAAAAATAAATAATTCAGATTTGTATTTAGCATTCTTTTTGTCATTCACACATTAAGAAAGCGGAAAACAAATACATGCATGTGCATTTGCATTTAGGCTGCTTGTTGATTTTGATTTAGGACAGTGCATCTAGTGTGTGCTCTCTTCTCTATGTTGAAAATATTTCATTTCTCTTTTCCTTAGTAGCTAGGATTTTCATTGCAAAATGAATATTAAAATGACTGTTTATCATCTTAGATTGCATTTTAGGAATTGTATATCTACATCACATGGTGAACCTGAAAGGAAAACTTATTAAGAAAGATCAACTATAAAATAAATTCAATGAACATAAAAATGCTTTGGAACCTAACGCACAACATCTAGAAGTCTAGGCTAGAGACGTATTCTGGCATCGTAAAGCCTGGTAACTGTCGTTTTCATCGTAGGTTGGATGATTCCTCCTCTTTGAGGCGATAAATTCCAGTACGGACTTGTGCTCCCATGTACCATTGAGTATATATAGGGAGGCCACAATAGGCTATATCCTTTATCCTTAGGAAGCTATGTCTGCCGCCCTATTGATCGCAATGCACTGAACACAACATTTGGGAAGATTGACTATCGTACTGTAAAAGGTATTCTGCAGTTTTGTGATTGGTTTGGTAATCCCTTTGTCTATATTTCCACAATAGTCTCTTTCATTCCTTTTTAGACTCCTTAAAGGAAAAGATCCATTTGAGCACTTGTCACTTTAGGCTCATTAAAAATCGAAGGCGACTAGAGTCATGTTTAGATTTTTCTCGACTCTTAAAAAGTGAAAAAGCAAGTTGTGTCAAAGCGTCTAAAATTCATTTATTACAGAATAACATTTTCCCCCTCTTATTTTGATTTGATCAAATAAGTCCTCAATCGTGGAAGAAAGTCAATCAAAACCCCGTCATTCGTGGAGATTGACGAGTCAACCGTCTTTGACTCTGGAAACCAAACCATTTTGGGTCAAGCGAACTCGTTTAACTAGGTCAAAGTCTCTTGGTTTAATTGAAACTTGTGTTTCAACATCCTCTGAGACTCTAGTTACTCCAACCATTTCTGGTATCCCTGCCTCTACAGAAGAAGTTCCGCAGTTACAAGAGGACATTAGAACTAATCCTAGTGTAACAGTAAACACTTCTATTCCTAAGCTAGATCCATCTAGGGTTGATTCAGAAGGTGTTACCCCTCTAACATCTGTTGCTGCAGAATCTATACCTTCTTCGGCATCAGAAGGACTTGACGGTCTGCCTCTTCCACCTAGATTGATTGCTATAGAAGAGATTACAGAGGATCTTCCATCTAGTAATCCATCGCATTTTGGCACTGAGATACACCTATATCCTTCTACTTTAGAAGTTAATACCCCTTCATCGCAAGTTCCTGTAGAAGCACTGGGAAGTCTTTTGGATAGACTCGATATGTCTGGACAACCATCGACATCTAGGACTGTCTCATCTGATACAACGGTAGCAGAACCTCTTGCCACCACTCTGACGATGTTCGCTGGTATACCATCTATCCCAACTAGCTCTCAACCGCTAGAAGGAGTCCACCCAGGGACCATTTCGACAACATGGTTTGTTCCTGTTTGTTCATCCAGAATAGTATCTGGAATCTCTTATGTTGAATCTCAACAAATTGATCCTTCACAACATCAATTTGGGTAGTCTAGTCTCCAAAGGCCAATCATTCCCTTGAGCACTGGATTGTTGTGTTGTTGGAAAAAGTATCCAATACGGAATGACCCTATCCCACTCTAAGGGTGATAGTTCCTTAGCAACAATCAAAGCAAAGCTATCTGAGATTACTTCTTTATGAGATGTAAGAGAAGGGAGAAAGAGATCCACTAACCGATGTCTTTCGCTAATGATTGATCCAATCTTCTCTCCTTGCTGCTTGCCCCCAACTCCTTGCTCTTTCACTGGCCCAGCTACACCAAGATCCTGCAAAATGGCAAGAGAGGGAAACTACAAGAAGCATACATCCATAATTGATTCAAGGATTAGAATAAATCAAATACACAAGTATAACAATACACCATTGAGACACATGCATATAGAAGAACCTCAAATGCTTTATTAATGGAAGAAGTAAGGTTCAGGAAGTGATACAACCATAAGAGGCCCAATCCAGCATCGCCTTCCCAGCAGAAAGAAATCTCCTCTTCACCTCCTTCAAAGCAAATCACCCAATAGTTCTAAACTCAAACCAACAACAATTCTTTACATTCACAAGATTCCAGCCCCTGGATCTCATGGGAGAGAGATCCATATATAGGAGTTTGGAGAGAGGATGAGTCAGCCTGAGATGTGACTAGTGTCCTCTCCCACTCCAGTTCTTCTTCAGTTCTTGAGTCCACTTGGAGGTTCTTGCTTCCACTTGGAGATTTAGAACCTCTTACTCATCACCAGTCGAATTCCTTGATCCAAGTGTCATTTTGGAAGCTTCCTGGGCATTGATACCTTGAGGAATGACTGTGCCACATGTCCAAACTCGCCCAGCGCAGGTAGCCTTCTTTGCAGTTGACATTCAACGCAGGTAGACAGTGGAGCACTTGAAATTCAGCGCAGATGCTCAGTGGAGTAGTTGACATGATCCAGAATTGCCTTGTTTTTGAGTGTTTTCAGGTGGAGAACTTTTGTTCAGTGCTGTGGTTTGCTGACCTTGTTCCTCTAGGGGTAGGAACAACATGTTTAGGGACTTTGGATCCCTTAGATTATGGACATTTCATGCTTCATGCTGTAAGGCACAAAAATGTCTATAACAGTTGCCCCCTAAAGTATGAGGTCGTTTATCGGGTGAAATGCTTTATCAGGAGGATCCGAAGTTCATTCAATCGCTGAGAGGTGACCTGTAATAAGATACAATACAATACATTATTTTTCATACTGCTTTCATGATCTAGCTGAGGTGGGCATTCCCATGCTCAGCTTTATAAATACATTTTTCTGTACATAGAACAGACAATCGTCTGATGGTAGACTGATAATTCTCTGCTGAAATTATCATCCTTTGAGTAGGATGATCATCTGCTGCACATGTCAATGTCTTTATTTCCTGAATATATATCACAGCCCGGATGGATGAAACTAGATCCGGGGTCTTCAAACTCGTCCGATCTTCACTCTAAGTACAAGTCGATCCATGTGAGAATTTCTTGGAGTCGAACATGGAAAGACATCGCTTGATTACCAGTCAATGATGTAAATTGTTAACAAGCACGAGAGGAATCACCGATAATGATGATGACCCTCAAGGTACGACAGTACAATCCACGTGGTGTGAATAAAGGACTTGGCGTCGAACACCACGCAAAATCTTTCGGTCGAAGGTCATTGATGTATACCTGTCGCCGGAAGTGAGAAACTTGCCATTGAGGCATGCAAGCTTCAAAGTACTGAGGGGGTTGTTCCTAGATCAACTTCTTGGATAATGAGCTGAAGTCGAAAAGAAGCGATCCGTCAAAGGAGGGCCCTAATGAATCCCACATCAGTGACACGGAACGGAGCTAATGATTGTGATGAAGGTGAAAACGATCTGTGAAATATGATTCAGGGTGGCGGTCATGAAATGATGAAAGATGATGTATGGTAGTGGATGGGACACGGTTGACTCTTTCTGAACAACATCTCTTGAACATATAATGACACTGATGCGATGGATCGGTAGCATTACCCCAAATGTGGATGGTTTGGCGAGACCATGGTGATGAGACCGGTGAATGAAACAACCCAACCCGATGTGGTACGGAGGAAAAGTGTCATGTTCAAGAGCGACTTGCTACCATCAAAGCTTTAAGGTTCTCCCAATTTTTCCCCAGTCATTTCTGACCAGTACCTCTTTATTTTTGTCAAGCTTGAGGAGGATAACATATGCTTGTTCTATAACCTGCCCTTCGGGCAAGCCCATCGCTATGTTTTAACGAGCCTAGTGATAGGGAAACGCATTCTCGTCGAAAGACAAGTTTGTCGCTATTTAATGCATTTTAACGAGTCTAGCGACAAAGACAACTCGGTCCTTTTCATTTTTAGAGAGTCTGAAAAGGTACATAAAGTTAACTCCAAAGGTCCTTTTTCGTCATCTAATCCCTTAAGTCTGAAAAAGTATAAAACAATACAGAAGGGATGAGTTTTCGATAACTTTAACGAGCCGAACAAAACAAGCGCACGATCTTTTTGTGCAATAATCCCTCAGGTCCAAAAAGATTAAAATCTAGAGGAGGGATAGCTCTTCCTGTCCTTTTAACGAGCTGGAAGGCCAAAACTCGGCAATCTTTTCATATTTTACGAGTCAGTTGAAAAGAGCTTAAAGAAGACTCGTCTTTTGAGGAACGAGTGATAAACAGGGATAGCAACTGGTTCCAGGTACAGGTTGGAATTTTCCAATCACGGCAGTGTCACAAGGATGGCTAGGTGAAATCACTCTTCGCAGCTGTTCCTCAAAATGGGTAAACAATCATATGGAGGTGAATGATCGGCCAAATGAAAGTGGAGGTGGCAGGTGCAAACACGACCAAGGCTTTTATGGCTGATAAATTTACGATCACAGTGGTTATTTACCGGGATAGGTTCATTTTTTAGATAAAAATGAGCTTAAACTCTGGAGGAAACATATCTCACTGCTTTTATTTATTTTTTAACGAGCATGAAGACCGCGTTAAAACTGCTCGGATCTTGCGTTTATTTTTTAACGAGCATGAATTTTATGCTAAAACTGCTCGATTATATAGTCAAATTTTGAGTTTTACCATAAATAGCTTTTCTCTTTTCAAGGATAGTACTGCATTCTCAATTGCTGCAACAAACTTTGTTAGAAATACATAATCATGAGATGAAAACCCTAATATTTTGCTTTGAACTACGTAAAAAGCTATTAAAAAGTGTTTTTACCTCTCATTTTACCATTTCATTTGCATTTGGTTTGTTGGAGCTCTGGAGGTGCCTCTTCCCCCTTGATTTTCACCAGCTGATTCCGGGAGATTCTGCGGACGATTTTCAGCGCCGTCTGGACCAGGTAGGAGCTAAACCCTAGCTCTTTCTTTTCATGGTTTCCTTTTTCAGTTTTGTGCCTGTTTCCCAGCTCTTCTGAGCCTCAGGGGTTTTGCCAGGGTGCCCTAACTTCAGCGCAGGTTTCCCATTCGAAACCTGCATTGAATGTCAAGCTGCCTTAAGGCGGCCTGACCTTCAACGCAGGTAGGACACTCTCTGCCTACGTTGGGCTCAGAAAACTGAGTTTTTAGCACATTTTTTGACGAATTTTTGCCAGTTTTTCATCAAATTCAGGAACTTACTCCTTCTCTTGTTTGTTTTGCAGGGATCTTTGAGCAAAATGTCCCTTACATGGCGAGAACGAGAACATGAAGAGGAGGACATGATTGCCCTCCATGACCCTATCACGGTGAACGCGCTGCGGAACTGTGGCCTGCTGAAGTTTTTCTGTATCTCTAGCATGAGAGCACAGATTACTTTGCTGCAGTATATGCTTGATGCTTGGGATCCCATTAACCAAGTATTCTAGATTAGGGGAAAGTCCATCCCCTTGACCATAGAGGACATTTACTTCTTGGCTGGATTGTCAAGGCGAGCTGCCCCCATTTCTTTGTCAGGTTCAGCCCGGGGGACTGACTCCGTGAGAGATTATGTCCGCCAGTATTGTAGGGAAGGTTCCCAGTCAAGCAGAGATGGCAAGGTTGTTATCCGTGAGATTACTGACAGGTCTCTCAGGTCCATTCTGTATACCATCGGTAGGATGGCCGGTAGCGCAGCTCTACATGTTGCCAACAGATCTTATGTGCAGCACGCCTTGGAGTGTCTCCAACCGAAAGTATTCAACTGGTGTGATGCAGTACTTGTTCAGATGAAAAGTCAGTTGACCAAGGTGAAGGACGGGAAGTTGAAGAACTTTGGATTTGGTTCTATTCTGACTGCCTTCGCCTTGGAGAAAATCCCACTGATGCAGCCTCAGTATATTATACTCGACTTGCCTTCTCCGACTGAGCCACGCATGCAGAGGTGGGTCGATCACATGTCTAGGCATGCCGGTCAACCTCAGATTACTTTCACTGATGCCTTCTTCAGGTGGTTCGAGCGCCAGGAGATGGTCTTTTCTGAGTATCCATATGTGAGTATGGATTTCCGATGTGATTCGGATTTGGTGCTACCGGATGGCGAACAGTGGGGTGCTATTGGTAAACTTTTTTACCATATCACTGTTTACTGTTTTATTCATAATGTTTCTCTACTTTATTCTATCAAGACTTTTAATCATACTCTTGGGTGCATGCAGATGTTGGTCCTGTTCATCCAGCAGTTCGTCCGAGACCGCCAGTTGCTGCCCCGGCAGTGGAGCCTACTAGGAGAGTTATTTTTCGCGACCTTGACGATACTGAGACCCTTATAGCTGTGTAGGAGCAGGTTGAGAGCCTTACTCTCGGTATTCCGGATGTACGGATCGATGAGTTACCTTTACAGCTGCAGCGGCATACTACTAGCGTGCCTAGGCGATGGACTCGTCTCTTGCGCATGATTGCACAGGCCGTGACGTGCTATCATGAGCACCACTAGGCTAGGGTGCCCCCTAGCATTTTTGATTTTTTGGGTCATATGACTGATTTTGTCTTGGTTACAGAACATTATGTATGAACGATAAACAACTTTTATATATATTTTGATTTTCGAGTTTTATTCTGGTTGAGTTATATGATCCATATGTACAATCATTGATGATGTGTCTCTTTTATAAATGTCGCAAATGTCTGTCTAACACATAATTCGCTAATGAGTCGGTTAATGTGTTTAAGTTTCTGGAAATATGTTGATATTGAATTGAATCAAATTGTCTTTCCAAAATCTTAACCCTTAGGAACATGTGATAAATAGCTGGATTGCGAACGGAATATATACCATTGAGTTGTAGTATTACGAGCTGTGAGTTTAGCCTGACAATTAGTCGGCATATGCCACGTGTGATGGCATCAGAGAGTAGTTCTATCAACGCACTATACTTAGCGATGTTATTCATTGATTGCCCAATAAACACTCCTCTGAAACTTACTAACTCGCCGCTTGGATCAAAAATGGCCCAGGCTGCGGAGGATAGGTTCCGCGAACTACGACTCGCTCCGTCGGCATATCCAACACATGTCTCCAGAAGGTTCGACATCTGCAACAAATGAAGAGGGGGATCACTCGACCAGAACAAATACTTTAGCGAAAACAAAATACAACAAAAGCATGCAGGTTACTATTTAAGCATAGTAACACTTGAGGTATAGCCCGTTACGGGGCTGCGCTAGTGGAATTTCGTCGTAATCCATTAACTCGTAGGCTCCTTTTGCTAACACCCTTTTAACAATATAGGGGCCCATCCATAAGGATTTGAATTTACCTGCTCCCAATTTATCGGATTCTTGGTCATAGAGCAAGACCAAATCACCTTCTGAGAAGACACGGGGTTTGACACTTTTGTCGAACTGAGCCTTGACTCGTTTCTTATGGGCTTCGTTAGCCAAAGCGGCATCACGATAGGTTTCATCCAATTGGATTAATTCCAAGAAACGAGCCTCTTCCTCTGAAGTTCCAGGGAGGAGGTCAATTGCGAGTTTAAGCGACGAAATTTCGCACTGGATTGGCAAGACTGCTTCCAGGCCATACACCAGTTGAAAAGGTGTGAACCCGGTTGCGTTCTTTACCGACGTTCGGTAAGCCCACAAGGTTGAGTACAGGATTAGGTGCCACCTTCTTTTATGAACCCCGATCATCCTTTGCAACATACGCTTTAGGACCTTGTTGATTGCTTCAACTTGTCCGTTGGCTTGCGGATAATACGGGGTAGAGCTGTCGTGAGATAGCTCTAGCTTGGCAGCTAATTTGACCATCATGTGATTGTGAAAATGTGACCCATGATCTGTCACTATAGCCTGTGGTACGCCGAACCTGGCGACTACATGATTGAAAAAGAAAAGGGCAGCTGTTTCACCAATGTTATCCAATGTAGGCATCGCCTCGGCCCATTTGGTAAAATAGTCAACAACGACTATAATATACCCATGCCCCCCGGTCGAGGTGGGGTTACATTGCATGAAATCGATGCCCCATTTGGCGAAAGGCCCAACAGCAACTATTGGTTGTAAAGGTGTGGGTGGTCTTCTGGTTTTGCTATCAAAAATTTGACAAGCATGGCAACTTCTGACTGCGGTTATGCAATCTTTGAACATGGTTGGCCAGAAGTATCCTACTCGTAAGATTTTTTGTGCTGTTGCATATCCAGATTGATGCCCCCCGCACGCGCCTGAATGACACCCATTCAGGGCTTTTTTGGCCTCCTCATGGGTAAGGCACCTCCTCAGAACTGTATCGATACCACGACGGTAAAGTGTATCACTGACGATCATGTAGTCTTTTGCTTGGTATCGTATACGTTTTTGTTCGGAGTGAGAGGTGTTTGGCCTGAATTTTTGGGTTTGGAGATAAACTATGATATCTCCATACCACTCATCGCTTGTAGATATCAGAAACAAACTTTCGTCCACGATTGACTCTTCTGATGTTTCATCGTTGGACGACGATGGGAGATCGCATAATAATTCTGCGAAAACTAGAGCTTTCTTTGATTTGGATTTTACAAATTCCAGATCAAACTCTTGAAGGATCGCTATCCATTTTGAATATTTTCCCCCCAGCAACTGTCGCGACAGTATATATGTCATGGGGTTGCAATCTGACAAGATGGTAGTTTTTCGAAAGAGGACATAATGTTGAAACCTTTGAATCGCTTGAACAGCTGCAAGCGCTAGTTTTTCAACATAAGAATATTTAATTTCTGTATCATTTAAGTTTTTACTTAAATAATAGATAGTATGTTCAATTCCATCGGCTTCTTGAACTAAAACCATTGCAATGGTCGTATCTGTTGCAGCCAGATACAGGTTAAAATATTTTTGATAGTCTGGGGCATACATTAATGATGCTTTTACTAAACAATCTTTTAGAGCATCAAAGGAAGCTTGCGCCTCCTGGTCCCAGACGAAAGGTACATCATTTTTCAAAAGACGAGTATAACGTTTAGCAAGTTCTGCGTAATTTGGAATGAACCTCCTCAGAAAGTTCGCTTTTCCTTGGAGTTTCTGAATCTGAAGCAAATTTGAAGGTGGAGGAAAATTAATGATTGCCTGAACCTTGCAAGGGTCAAGACGAATCCCATATTTAGAGACTACAAAGCCAAGTAAATGACCAGAACCGACGCAAAACACACATTTGTGTGGATTGAGTCTTATCTTGTAGTTTCGGCAACGTAGAAATATCGCTCTTAAATGATGCGGATGATCAGTCCGCTTTCGCGAATGAGCCGGAAGGTCGTTGAGATAAGGTTGAACAATGTTCTTGATGTCATGGAAGGCATAATTCATTGCCCTGTGAAACGTCGCCCCTGCGTTCTTTAAACCAAAGGGTAATTTTCGATAAGCGAATGTGCCCCACGGACAAATAAATGCAGTCTTTGACTGGTCCTGTGGGCGGATATTTATTTGATTATACCCGGAAAATCCATCCATAAATGAAAAGATTTCACATCCGGCGCATTCATCAATTATCTGGTCGATGAAGGGTGTAGGGTAGTTGTCCTTCGGACAAGCTTGGTTTACATCCCTATAATCGACACACACTCTAATCGTCCCTTGCTTCTTCATAACAGGGACAATATTCGATACCCAATCGGTTAGAGGAACCAGGTAGATGAATCCAGCATGGAGAAGTTTTTCAACTTCTGCCTTAATGGCAGCGGCCTTCTTGGGGTGCACTTGCCGAAGCCGTTGTCTTACTGGTTTGACATCAGGATACATTTTAATTTCATGTTCAACGATACTCGAGTCAATGCCTGGCATTTCATCATATGACCAAGCAAAGACATCTCTAAATTCGCGAAAAAGAGCGTTATATATTTCTAGTTCTGAAAGGAAACAACCTTTGCCGACATAAATATTCTCTACAACATTTGTTTTAGTCGAGATATTTATGGCTATAGTCTCTTCAATATTGGATAAGTTTCGCTCGGAATCCACCGTAATTACAATATTTGTTAGGAATTCAAAAACTGAAGGGTGATAAAGGTCACTTTGAGTATCTTCTTCATATTGCGGAAGAAGGGAACGATGGTGGTGATCATTCCATGGTGCCCCCTCAATCAACATTGATTGTAATATTCCTTCGTCAGTCCCATGTACTTTCGACCAAGGATCTAATGAGGTACCATATTCTCTAGACCTATCTACCCAAACGCTTGACGAGCGTTGATTTGGGTTCGCCTCCCATGCTTGAAACATTGATTGCTACAATATTTCTAAAGGGCTTGGGGGCAAAACAATTGCATGATCCATGTTGACATTGTATTTTGCGACTTTCGTGGAAGATATCATGTTGCAGGTTGCTACAAAGGGTATATTTCTTATGTAAATAGGAGGTGGTAGCGCAAAAGTTCCCATCAATGTGGGGTCTTTTAATAACCCTACTCCGATATCTTGAAGCGAATGGTTGCTCTCATGGATCATGGGAATGCTTCCTGTAACTTGTGAACCATTAGGGAGGAAGTCCTGTTGGTCGACGACCGTAATCCCTCCTTCAAACGAGAATGCGATCTTCCTAAAATAAGTCAACACAACAGCTGCCATGGCATAAATCCATGGTCTACCCAGTAGGATGTTGTAGTCAAGATTTCCATCGATGACCTCAACATCAATTTCTACTGTTTTTCCTCCCAGTTCAACCTTCAAGTTATTAAGGATACCGTATGGGGTATAAGTCCTTCCGTCGAAAGCTTTTAATGTTGTCGAAGATCGCGACAAGGTTGGAGATCCTAATGTTTTCCAGCATCTCATCGACATAATACATGTTGATGCTCCCTCATCAATAATTGTTCTGTGAACAGTTTTGTTGAGGGCTTTCACTTGAATAAGGAAAGCTAGTTGAGCTGGTAACTGAGGATCGTATCCTTTGTGATCAAAGGATACAAGATTGGAATCCTTAGGATCAACCCCACCAATTGCTGATAACAACGCCTGCCTTTGGGTCGGACAATTTTGTAGTACCTCAAGAGTCGACATAGCGGATGGCGATTGTGCCAAATCTTCCACTATGTTATAATGTTGCGCCGCTCTGGCGCGAGGATTAAATGTTGACTTGTGTACTACTCCCTTTGGCGGTTTTATTGTTAATTCAGGAATGATGGGTGGTACAACTTCTGTTGAAGTTGTTGTCGAACTACTTGGTTGATCTTTACCTTTGTCGTTCGACAACTGAGGATTCCCATAATCTTTGTTCCTTGTCAAAATCAAAGCATCATTCTGCTGTTTTGAAACCGAAAACATAAGTACTTGCGACAGGGAAGCATTTCCACTATCAACCATATTTTGACCTGGGTTGGGGAAAGGATCAGTCAACACAGCTGAGGTTTGGGAACTTTTAAAGAACCTCTTTAACTCAGCTTTGAATGGACAATTCTTTGTGTAATGATCCTCTTCATCACATATTTGACATGGATAATTTTGTTTCCCTTGCCCAAGAGGGTTTGAAGAATTTTTTCGAGGAGATGATTCACCCTGTTTCTTCTTCTTCCCTTTGTTTTGCTTCTTCTTGCTTCCTGGTTGATTGGTTTCTTTGCCCTTATCTGCTGATACGGCATTTACTTCTGAAGCAAGAATTTCTTCTTTTGCATTTTGATCCGAATTCTTACGAGCTTTCTTTGACGAAGCCTTTATCGATTTCGCATTTGCCGTGCCAATCACGCCATCACCGGCATGAGAGTCACTATTGGATTTAGGAGGAGGAGGAATTGAAAATTCCGGTCTAGGAGCATCAGGTATTTTGTCGTAGAGCGTGCCGGACTGAGTATAAACTAAGTCCAAATACTGTGCACGAGCGATAACTTGCTCCTCTGTTACGACTCCCCCCTTTGCCACATCCTCCGTTATAGCAGGAAGTAATGACTTTATAAACCATTCAGCTAACAGCTGATCGGGAACATATGTTTTCACCATCCTACGACGACGACGCCACTCATGTATATGATCAGATATATGGGTGGCAGTTGTCTGCTTGAAGTTGGTTAATATTTATGTTCCTGTTTCATACCTTATCGGTAATTGAAAATGGGTTAAGAAAGTCGTGGCTAGGGAACTAAAATTGTCGAACGAGGCTCTAGGTAATTCAATATACCATTTAGCCGCTGGACCTGTCAATGTCCTCTGAAAAAGGCGAAGCCTTATCGAATCGTCGTTTAGGGTGTTCGACGAACACCACAGATGAAAAGTCATCAAGTGATTCGATGGGTCTTCACCTGGATTTCCATTGAATTTAGGAATGTCAGATGGAAGTTTATGAGGAATCGCTAGCCACCAAGGGGCATAAGCAATCAGATCGTTGGTTAACTGGTGTAAATTGAGTAACTCTAAAGTCGCCACGAATGGTAACTGTTGATTCAGGTTAGGCGAAGCATAACCAGGGTACGATGGAATCGCTTGAGCAGTGGGCCTTTGCATACCAGCATAATGTAATTGATGTTGGTATGACTGATACGGTTGGTGGACTTGACCACTGTAAAGTGGTTGGTTTTGACCGTTTTGGATATAGGGTTGTCCACTGTTCGCAAAGATCTGCTGCTCAGAACCTTGGTACACTTGTTGGAATTGTGGTTGTTGGTATTGCACTAGCCATGGTTGTGAAGCCATGTTCTGTTGTGCTACGCTAACCGTTGGACCGAGGTGTGGGGTAATTGTACCCGTTTGGACCTGTGTCGCCCCACTAGTTGGCGATTGTGGTTGTGACCCATGGTCAAGGGGCTGTTGCATTACAACCTGAGGTTGACATGCAACAGGCATCGCTTGAACTTGTGACACTGTTACAATAGCCAGTGTGGTTGGGATGTTCGTCATAGGTACACACTGTTGCATAGAATATACAACCCTTGGTTGTTGAGGTAGCATAGGTACCCAACTACTTGATGCAATTCCAGTATAACCTGAATACTGTTGTGAACTCCCGTATGGGTACCCTCCCGGAGGGGGTAATGAAAGGGCATACTGCCCCCCATACGGTAGCAATCCGGAACTCAAGGGGATTGATTGTCCTTGGGGACTGGATTGCCCAAATTGACCTCCAAATGGATCAATTTGGCGAGTCTCAACATAAGAGTTGCCGGATATTACCCTGGATGAACAAACTGGAACAGACCATACTGTCGAAATAGTCCCTTGGTGGACTCCTTCTAGCGGTTGTGAGCTAGTTGGGACAGATGGTATGCCGGCAAACATTGTTGGAGTGACGGTAGGGGCTTCTGCTGTCGCTGTGTCGTTTGACACAGTCCTAGATGATGACGGTTGTTCAGACATTTTAAGTCTATCCAATAGATTGCCTAGCGATTCTACAGGAACCTCCACTTGTGGTGGATTAACTTCTGATGAAGGAAATAGAGTGACCTTGACTCCAAAATGGGTTGGAGTACTTGCTTGCAGATCCTCTGCAATTTCCTCTATCGCAATCAAACCCGGTGGAAGAGGAAGTCCGTCAGGTCCATAAAATATTTCTGGTGCCGAAGAAGTGGTTGTTTCGACAGCGACAGTTGTTTGAGGAACAAAACTCTCTGGACCGGTTACAGATGGAACTGGTTCAGTTATACAAGTATTTGCCCCCAGACTAGGATCAGTATTACTGTCCTTCTGTGGCTATTGAACTTCTTCTATAGAGTCAGGGTTTCCAGAAATGTTTGGAGTAACCGGAACCTCAGATGTAGTTGGAACACTTGTTCTAACTTTTATAGGAGATTTTGAACCGGTTAAACGAGTTCGCTTTGTCCGTACTGTTTTCGATTCCGGAGACAAAGACGGTTGACTCGTAAGCCTCCGCGAACGACGGTGTTTCAATTGACTTTCTTCCACGATTGCGGATTACTCGATCAACCAAAATACAAAAGGGAAAATGTGTTTCCGAATTGAATGAATTTTATTAGACGCTTTTAGACACAACTTGCTTTTTCAGTTTTAAAGAGTCGAGAAAAAGCTAAAGATGACTCTAGTCTCCTTCGATGTTTTAACGAGCCCGAAGTGACAAATGCTCGGATGGACTTTTTCAGTTATAGAGTTTGAAAAAGGCCAAAAGAAACTACTCTCGAGTTCTAGGCAGAGGGTGTGCCAAACTTTTCGCAAAACCACAGAATACATTTTACGGTACGGGTGGTCGATCTTCGTGAATGCTGTGTTCACTGAATTGCGATCAGTAGGGCGGCCGACACGACTTCCTATGGATAAAGGCTTTGTTCCTATAGGGGTCTCCCAATATATACGTGACGGTACGTGGGAGCACAAGTCCGTATTGATACTTATCGCTTCACCGTGGAGGAATCACCCAACCACTCAACGCTAAGATATCACGTTTAACGACGCCGGAACACGTCTCTAGCTTAGACCTCTATGTGTTTGCGTTATGTTTCAAAGCGTTGTTATGTAAATTCAATTTATTTTAGGTTGATCTTGTTTAGCAGTTTGCCTTTATGGATCACCACGAGATGTATGGTACAACTCCTAAATGCAGTCTAAAGATGAGAAGCAAGCTTTTTCAATATTTTCAACTTATGAAAATCTTAACTACTAAGGGAAAAGAAAGACATCATCTTTTCACACAGATCATAGAGCACACACTAATGCACTTTTCCTAAATCAACATGCAAGCTGTCAAAATGCACATGCACAATGCAGGTATTTCTTTTCTCTTTCTTAATGTTGGTGTACTACACAAAGAAAGCTGTTGTATAACTTTGAATTCAATTTCAAGTGAAAGCAAACAAGCTCTTGTCCAAAATCAAAAGACACCTTAAGATTTACTTGTTTCAACACTAGAAATACATAAATTCAAACCATATGATGAAAGCAAAAGCTCAATCAGATATGAACAGCAAACAAACTAACTCTTAAGATCAGGACGACACTTATCACAGGTCTAGATCTAAGAGGCCACAGCAAGACTAGTTCACTTTCGTTATGGGAAACTGCAAATGATGTAAGAAATAGACAAAGAACAAATACAGTCTCTTTATACAACCGAGGCGGAATAGTGGCAAAGAAAGGTGGTTTCAGATAGGTACATTGACTGATAACAGGCTGCAAAAACAGGGATGAAAACAGGGCAACAGAAAGCAGAGAACCCCAGTTGCACAAGGCCACACTGGTTCAGCGCAGGTAGAACACTGTCAGTTTGACATTCAGCGCAGGTAGCCCCTTCGGGACCTGCGATGAAATGCAGACTGCCTTCACAGTGCCTGCAATGAAGAGAAAAACTCTCGTTTCTCTTAGGTTCTGGGTCACAGATTGCTCAGAAATCAATAGTTTTTGGCCAAATCAAAGCTACCAATCAAGTATACACTAAAGGATGATTCAAATGAGGATGAAAAGCTATCACTAAGAGCTGTTCAGAGTCCTTGTGGATCAGCTCTTCAAATCATAAACATGCCCAGAAACTGAGCCAGAGTAGCTGCCCTCTACTTTGCACTTGAAAGATCCAAATGCAGTTCGATTCTGTACTCCCTGTGTTTAGGAAATAAATAGCAAAAACACAAACAACCAACAAGATACGGTCCCCAGTGGAGTCGCCAATTTGTTGTTGGGAAAAGTATCCAATACAGAATGATCCTATCCCACTCTAAGGGTGATAGTTCCTTAGCAACAATCAAAGCAAAGCTATCTGAGATTACTTCTTTATGAGATGTAAGAGAATGGAGAAAGAGATCCACTAACCGATGTCTTTCGCTAATGATTGATCCAATCTTCTCTCCTTGCTGCTTGCCCCCAGCTCCTTGCTCTTTCACTAGCCCAGCTACACCAAGATCCTGCAAAATGGCAAGAGAGGGAAACTACAAGAAGCATACATTCATAATTGATTCAAGGATTAGAATAAATCAAATACACAAGTATAACAATACACCATTGAGACACATGCATATAGAAGAACCTCAAATGCTTTATTAATGGAAGAAGTAAGGTTTAGGAAGTGATACAACCATAAGAGGCCCAATCCAGCATCACCTTCCCAGCAGAAAGAAATCTCCTCTTCACCTCCTTCAAAGCAAATCACCCAATAGTTCTAAACTCAAACCAACAACAATTCTCTACATTCACAAGATTCCAGCCCCTGGATCTCATGGGAGAGAGATCCATATATAGGAGTTTGGAGAGAGGATGAGTCAGCCTGAGATGTGACTAGTTTCCTCTCCCACTCCAGTTCTTCTTCAGTTCTTGAGTCCACTTGGAGGTTCTTGCTTCCACTTGGAGATTTAGAACCTCTTACTCATCACCAGTCGAATTCCTTGATCCAAGTGTCATTTTGGAAGCTTCCTGGGCATTGACACCTTGAGGAATGACTGTGCCACATGTCCAAACTCGCCCAACGCAGGTAGCCTTCTTTGCAGTTGACATTCAACGCAGGTAGACAGTGGAGCACTTGACATTCAGCGCAGATGCTCAGTGGAGCAGTTGACATGATCCAAAATTGCCTTGTTTTTGAGTGTTTTCAGGTGGAGAACTTTTGTTCAGTGCTGTGGTTTGCTGACCTTGTTCCTCTAGGGGTAGGAACAACATGTTTAGGGACTTTGTATCCCTTAGATTATGGACATTTCATGATTCATGCTATAAGGCACAAAAATGTCTATAACATGCTGCCATATGAGAGTTCACAACCAAATTTAGGTCAAATTGGAATCACATCCAGTGGTTGGGTGCCAATACTGCCTCAACAGCTAAGAGTTATATACTCAATGAAACTGAGTCTCCTTGTGTCAAAAATCCCCACTACACCAGCTATTGTGACGGTGTCACAAGTACAAGAATTGCCTGTTATATGCCAACCTCAAGTTCCTCAGGTCGTTGTACAACAGGCTCTGTCTCTACGACACAACCACAATCGCCAGTTAGTGGCTCCATAACTGGAGTGACTCAGGCTCAAACGGGTACTATTACCCCTCATCTTGGTCAAATGTCCAGTATTGGGCATCAACAAATGGTTTCACAACCATGGCTGGTGCAATATCAACAACTGCAATTCCAAAAAGTTTACCAAGGACTTGAGCAGCAAAACTTTGCAGGTAATGGGCAGTCATATATTCAAAACAGTTATAACCAATGGTCTCAAATTGGTTATGACCAACCACCTTATCAAAGTTATCAGCATCAAATGCATTATGCTGGTATGCAAAGACCCACTGCTCAGGCGATCCCATCTTATCCTGGGTACGCTTCACTGGACCTAAATCAACAGTTGCCCTTCGTGGCGACTCTAGAGTTACCAAATCTAAATTGGCTAACGAACAATCCAATCGATTATGCCCCTTGGGGGCTGGCGATTCCTCATAAACTTCCGTCAGACATTCCTAAATTTAATGGAAATCTGGGTGAAGACCCGTCGAATCATGTGATGACCTTTCATCTGTGGTGTTCTTCCAACACTCTCAATGATGATTCGATTCGGCTTCGCCTTTTTCAGCGAACGTTAACTGGTCTGGTAGAAAAATGGTATATCGAGTTGCCTAGAGCTTCATTTGATAACTTCAGTGCCCTTGCCACAACTTTTTTAACCCATTTTCAATTTCCAATAAGGTATGAAATAGGAATAGAGCTTCTTAGCAATTTCAAGAAAACGACGACCACTCACATATCCGATCATATTCATGAATGGCGACGTTGTCGTAGAATGGTGAAAAAATATGTTCCTGATCAGCTGCTAGCTGAATGGTTTATTAAGTCATTGTTACCTTCCATTACAGAAGATGTGGAAAACAATCTTGTGGCCTTTAATCATAAAGGATATGACCCGCAGTTACCAGCTCAGCTCACTTTCCTCATTCAAGTGAAAGTCCTCAACAAAATTGTTCATCGAACAATAATTGATGAGGGGGCATCTACATGTATTATGCCAATGAGTTGCTGGAAAAATTTAGGCTCACCACCCTTGTCACGATCGTCAATGACGTTAAAACCATTTGATGGACGAACATACACTCCATACGAGATTTTAAGTAACTTGCAAGTCGAACTGGGGGGAAAAACAATAGAAATTGATGTGGAAGTTATCGATGGAAACCTCGATTACAACATCCTACTGGGAAGGACCTGGATTTATGCTATGGCTACCGTTGCGTTGACATACTTCAGAAAGATTGCATTTCCCTTCCAAAGGGGAATTACAATCGTTGACCAACATACATTCCTCCCCAATAGTTTGCAGGTTATGAGAAGCATTCCGATGATCCACGGAAGCTCTCAGTCACTTCAAAATATCAGAGTAGGCCTACTAAAAGACCCTACATTGATGGGTACTTTTTCCCTACCGGCTCCAAACAACTCGGTAGAAGTGGCAACGGTGGGAACCTGCAATATGGTATCTTCCATTCAGAAGATGTCCGAACACGATATTGGCATGGATCATAACTAGGTGTTGCCTCCAAGGCCAATAGAAATATTGTAGCAATCAATGTTCTCGGCATGGGAGGCAAACCCTAATGAATGCTCATCAAGCGTTTGGGTAGATAGGTCTAAGGAATATGGTACCTCTTCAGATCCTTGGTCGTGTGTACATTCTACAGATGAAGGAATTGTTGAGTTAATGATCATAGAGGGGGCACCATGGGAAGATTACCACCATCGTTCCCATCTTACGGATTACCACGAAGATTATTCCAACAACCTT
Source organism: Pinus tabuliformis (assembly GCA_031772625.1). Taxonomy (NCBI): domain Eukaryota; kingdom Viridiplantae; phylum Streptophyta; class Pinopsida; order Pinales; family Pinaceae; genus Pinus; species Pinus tabuliformis. Next base: position 1,127,213,140 of record CM062816.1, on the reverse strand, counting down.
AATCATCCTTTAGTTTTTTATTTTCTATCAAATACTGTAAATACGGTGGATTATGAGGATAGTTCTTTACTGTGTCAACGTCATTAAAAAATGAAACAACTCCCTTTCCAAATCGAGTCTTTGATTACAATATTGTAAAATCCAAGTCGAGTCTTAAAAAAATTTCGAAGGTAAACCTTCATTCCAACCATTGCATTGAATGCAATGAAGCTTGGGGGGCATGCCCCTCGATTTGTGTCATTATGCTGGGGGCATGCGAACTTATAACAAGCATAGTTTCTCGTTTCAAGATTGTGTAAACATGAGGCTGAATCTGAGCATATGTTGTCGCATGGTTCAATCTCATTACAAAAATGAGCCAGGCCATGAGCAGTTTTACGTGAAGTTCAAGCTCGTTAAAAAATAAACCTAGCAATGAGTAGTTTTACGCGAAGTTCAAGCTCGTTAAAAAATAAACATAGAAACGAGCAGTTTTACGCGAAGTTCAAGCTCGCTAAAAATTAAACCTAGCAATGATCATATGTTCCACCAGAGTTCAAGCTCATTAAAAAATGAACCCACCTCTGGTAAATAACCATTGTGAATGATTATCATTAGCTTTTGAGCCTTGGTCGTGTTCTTACCATCACCTCCACTCTATTTTAGCCGATCATTCGCCTCCATTTTATTGTTTACCCCTTTTTAGTAACAACTGCGATGAGTGATCCTATTAGCCACCTTCTTTGCCCTGTCGTGATTGGGAAGTTCCAAACCTTACCTGGAACTAGCTGCTATCTGAAAACATCACTCGTTCCTCAAAAAACGAGTCTCCTTTAAGCTCTTTTCATATGACTTGTAAAACATGCAAATATTGCCAAGCAATTGGCTTCTCTAGCTCATTAAAGTGATTGGAAGTGCTATCTCTCCTCTAGATTTTAATCTTTTTGGACCTGAGGGATTATTACACAAAAATATTGAGCGTTTGTCTTGTTCGGCTCGTTAAAACTATCGAAAAGTCATCCCTTTCGCATTGTTTTATACTTTTTTGGACTTAAGGGATTATATTACAAAAAAGGAATATTGGAGTGTTCTTTTCGTCTCTTTTCAGACTCTCTAAAATTGAAAAGGACTAAGTTATCCTTGTCATTAAACTTATTAAAACAATAGCGACAAACTTGTCCATTCAGACAAGAGCGAGTTTCACTATTGCTAGGCTCGTTAAAACATAGCAACAGGTTTGCCCGAAGGGAAAATTATAGAAAAATCATATGTTATCCTCCTCAAGCTTCACAAAAATAAAGAGGTACTGGTCAGAAATAATTGGGGAAAATTGGGAAGAAAACTTGAAGAAACTTTATTGGTAGCAAGTCGCTCTTGAACATAACACTTTCACTCCATCACCATGATTGAGTCGGGTTGGGTTATTCCATTCACCGATCATATCACCATTGGTCCACCGTACCATCCACTTTTGGGGTTAACGCTACCAATCCATTTAAGTGTCACCGATATGTTCAAGAGAAGTCACTCAAAGAATTCACCTAACCAGCTTGTGTCTCATTCGCTACAATACCTTCACACTTCGTTCTTTCATGACCACCACCCTGAACCTTGTATCATCAGATCATTTTCACCTCCACAAAATCATTTGCTCCGTTCTGTGTCATAGATGTGGGATCCATTAATGCCCTCCTATGATGGGTCACTTCTTGTCGACATCAACTCATTATCCAAGAAGCCGACCTAGGGACAACCCTTCTAGTACTTTGAAGCTTGCATGCCTCAATGGCAAGTTTCTCACTTCCGACGACAGGTTTACACTAATGGCCTTCAACTGAAAGATTTTGCATGGTGTTCGACATCAACTCATGCATTCACACCACATGAATTGTACTGAATTACCTTGAGGGTCATCATCATTATCGGTGATTCCTCTCACATCTGTTAACAGCTTACATCATTGGCTGGTAATCAGACGATGTCCTTTCATGTTCAACATCAGAACATATTTTCACATGGATCGACTTGTACTTTCGGGCAAAGAATGAATGAGTTTTGAAGACCCCAGATCTAGTTTCATCCATCCGAGTTGCGATATAATCAGGAAAATAAAGACATCAAATGTACATCATTGCTGCACAGATAATCATCCAAAATAAGGGATGATGGCTCTACTAGAATCATCAATCTGCACACAAAAGGTTGTCTGTCCTATGTACATGAAAATGAATTTATCTAAGCTGAGCATGGGAATTCCCGCCTCAGCTAGATCATGAAAGTATCATGAAGATAATGTATTGTATTGTATCTTATTACAGGTTACCTTCCAGTGCGAAAAACCTCGGATCCTCATTATAAATTATTTCACTCGACATCAAAAGATTTACGACCTCATGCTTTAGGGGGAAACTGTTATGGACATATTTGGGCACTGCAACCCCAATCACATATGTCCATAAACCATGGGCTTCTAAGTCCCTAAAAGTGTTGTTTCATACCCTAAAGGAGCAAGGTCAGCTGATTACATCATCTCCCAGAAGTTCTCCATGAAAGCTACTCAGAACTGGTCAAAGCAGGACCATACAGATTGCCTAGTGCTAAAGGTGCGATGCATCTCACCTGCCACATGCAAAAAGAGTGATGCATACTGGAAATCCCTTCTATAGGGTGTGATGAGTGAGAGTAGACAAATGGCACAAGCAGTTTGCTAGGTGGAAACCTAGAGAATCTTCTAGAAACTGCTCATTTGACACTTGCTTCCCTGAGTTCGCCCAGGGATGAGTAAGAGATCTAAAATCTCCATGTGGAACTAAGAACTATGAGAGAGATGACACTAATCAAAATCCCAGAAAATATCTATAAATGGATCCCTCATCCAAGAGATCCAGAGGTTGGAATTTGGTAATTTGCAAAGAGGTGCTGTTGGTTTCTCTTTGAAGACATTATTAGGTGATATTGCTTTGTGTGAGGTGAAGAGGGATTTCAAGTTGGGAGGATGGCGCTGGGTCAGACCAAGTGGTTGTAATCCTCTCTTCTACGACTTTTACTAATAAAGCTATTTGATTTTTCCTCCATATTCTTGTGTATCTCTGAATATTGTGTTGTTATATGCATTTATATGGTAATATATATCTGATCCTATATTGTTTACAGTGAAAGATCTCTATGCTTTGATGGTATTATGCTGCTGTGAATCTACAGGTGCTCTTTGAAGCTGGACAAGTAAGCAAGTAGTGGCGAGATTCCGTGAAAGGGGAAAGGAAACAAGCAAGGAGCCAAGTAGAAGACTGAGGTTGGTACTCTCTGCTTCATTCCCATCTCTCTCTCATAAAGGAAAAACAAGTGACTTTAATCTGTTTGTTTCTAAGATAGCTACCCGTCTTAGTGGAACTAGCAGCTCTGAATAGACACTAGATTTCCCGGTAACAAATATACCAAAAATTAATATCCTAGCATCCACTGAACCTGATTACAATGATATACTCATGCTATATCAGGAAACTATCTAAATAGGTGCATTCATTAAAAATTTTAAGGAGTCAACATAATGCTTAAAGACACAAGGTGGTTATGAACAATATTTTCCATTAACATAACATAAATTAGTACATAAGGCTCAAGCCCTGATCGTTAACAACAAGAATAACACAACTAACACAAATTGATACAAACAGGACCATGGAGTCATTCACATTACTCCATAATGCAAGAAGACTCTAACTATCATAGGATCGCTTGACTGACTAAAAATAACTCTTCCTTCACTCTTTCTTCTGCTTTTTATCCCTTGCCATCCGTTCGAACTACCAATCTTTCCTTCCTTTTGCTTGATTGCCTTCATTCTAAGCCACCTCTTCTCTTTCCTCGCTTGATTGTCCCTACTTCTTCCTACCACCTTTCTGCAACTTCCAGTCATATTTTAGTTTCCATTCTTCCCTCAGATTTCAACTCCACAACTCCAACGGTCATCTCCACCACTTGTCACCAACTACTTTCTCCACAAAATAGCAAAACAAAGGCCCCGACCACAGTCCATTGACTCGTCCCTAAGTTAATCTTCTCTTGGTGTTGCCGATGTTGTCGATGTGGTTGAAATTTTTGTTGGTGCCTCTGCTATTACTATTGCGGGTACTTCCCCTGGTGTTACTTCTACTTCTTGTTGTGTTGTTTCTACTTCTTGGTCTTCTTTACCAAATGAAGGGCCCAACTGCAGCATGATAACAATCGTCCCTTGGAATAATTGAGTGTAATTATCTAGTATTGCTTGCTAGGGTTTGCTAATTGTTGTGACATGCTTGATGAAATTTGTCATTGTGCTAGAGGTTGGTTAGGATGGTTGAGTTCTCAATAGGGAAGCCCACTACTCCTAAATTTATTCAATGAGCTCTCACAGGGCATTGATATGAGTTCAGACTGATGGTTAGAGGTCGCAGATCTTCTGTTTTGCCTTTGTCAATGTGTCCTCAATTTGCTGGACATGAAATTCCAGAGAGGACACCTTTGCTTCAAACTTATTTGGATAATATTTGTCCTTATAGCTCCGAATGTCGGCAAGGAGTTTTTGAATTCTCTAGCAGAGTGGGTACAATGGTTGATTTTTCTTTTCCAGGCCGCTGGACCAATCATGGACCCTTTGCATCAGTGTGTACCCATCATTTAGAGCGTTGATAATGGTGCCTTTTAGAGAGGAACATTAGTGATATTCCATTCGATTTCATCAATATATGCCATGAAAGGGTTTGGAAGTGCCTTCCTTGTATTGTCAAGGCTCTGTCTAAGTTATCTGTTGGAGGAGATTAACCCATTGAATGCAACTTGGATGTGGTCGCAGCATTTGACCAGGGTGCTAGTGGAAAATTCCTCCGAAGATTCAATTACTACATCAAAAATAGTCGAAAAAATCATCTAGAAGTGTGAAGTGATATGGTCAACCTGTTCTTGTAGTTGTTGATTATTCTAGCGGAGTTGGTCTCGTTCAGGCATAAGGGCAGCAATTTACTATTGTTTTTTCTCGAGGCCAGTGACAAGGTCATTATGAATTTGTGCAACCCTCTTCGTTGCTTTTTGTATAAAACTAAATAACTGAGTTGACAACCAGCTCTAGTGGTCATTTTCTACATGCTGGATGGATTCAAGAATTGGATTTGCAAGGAATTCCCATTAGCAATGAATTTATCTAAATGGCCATGGGGTGATGTGGTTGTATTTCAAGATTCTGCAAATTGGGGCATTGCTGGTATAGAAACATGATTTGGTATAACAAGAAAATTTAATTAAAATGGGGCCATAAAGGGATATATAGATGTAACCAACGGTTGTGAGGTGATGAGCATTGCGCTCAGTAGTGGACACAACTCTAATAACAGGGATATCATGGAGGTGGTGATGTTTTCTCCACTGGGGACTCTCATGGCAGAATGAACAACAGAATAAACCTCCATATATTTTATGCTTAGTCATGTCCCAGAGGGAAGGGTATCTGACATGTTTATAGAAGTGGATGTGGTTTTCAGGGATGGGTTGTGTGAGGTCGATGAAATGGTGGAGGTGGAGGGCGGGATTTCTTCTATGATTGGGGAGGTCACAATGGTTTGGGGTCTCTTAGTGGTGAGGTCAACTATTGGAACTATAGGGTCTACCTTTTTCTTCTTGGTTACATTTGGAGGCTTGGTGCTTTTTTTTCGGTGTTTAGGAATGGTCAGATTAGACTGTGAATGAGGTCCTACGGGTGGTATGGAAAAAAGGGGGGTGGTGACCAGAGGGTTTTACGGCGTAAAAATATTGAAATTCAACTGAGTTAGTAACCGAACCTAATGAATTGGTTGTTGAGAAATGGAAACAAGAAATTCCAGTTTAATTTGTCCTTGAATTAAACTATGAATTAAAATAGAATTATTTTCTCATAGCAATTTGAAAATAATTAATTAAGTTTAATTAAATTAATTAATTTAGGAAATTCGAATTGGAAGTCTTTTAGAAGACATGTATATGTTCTTACTAACTTATAGGAGTTAAGGACGAGTTATGAATGAGTTGTAATTAGTTAAATCAGTTTATTGAGTTAAGTCGAGTTAAATTAGTTCCAATCAGTTTTAGGAACCAATAGTGAGTAAAGAGTCAGTTTGGACACTAGTGACCTAATTAGTGCTACGCTAGTTAACTGAAGATTCCACCATCAGAAACTCATGCATGTCGATTCTGAGAAATACCTAGTTGAGACTAGAGTGTAAGGACAATGTACTATTTGTTTTAGATTTTTCTGAGTTGCACTAATAGTGCATGCAATCAGGAACTGATCCTTGAGGGATTGCAATATTTTTAGAGGCTTTATTTCCCTTTAAATACAAGCTATCCTTCATAGGAATTACACATTGGAATAGAGACTTGGAGAGCTTGTGAATTGGCTAAGCTTTGGCCTTGAACTTTCTTATGAGTTGGAGATTGAATTTTCTGAGTGCTGGGATTGTTCTAGAGAGAACAAGCATTGTAATTTCATCTTGATTTTCCTGATTAATAAAAAAAAATGGTGGGATTTTGAGTTGTGGCTTTCCCCAAATATTTATTGTGTTATGCGCCTTTGATTCTCTTCCTCTATTGATTATTGTTTTCTAAATGTTTATGGGCTTATGTTGTAAATAGTAGAAGTAGATTGTTGTCTATTGCTTTAGAAAATTGCAATAGCTTGTGAATCTACAGGTTTTTCTACATGGTATCAGAGTAAGACTATTTTTTGGGCCAAGAGTTTGTAGAGAATTTATGACAAATTTTGTGCAAAATTTTCAGAAACAAATCGCAGATTTGGATTTCTTAGGAAAAGATATCTAAATTCAAAAAACAAATCGGTCGAATCGGAATTTGGATGAGGGAGATATTGATGATTTAAAATCAGCTCTCTATAGGAGACTTCAAAGTTTTGAGTTTTTCGGTTACAAGTGAAAGTCTAATTTGCATACATACTTCAGGATCGGTAGATGGCATTCCATGGGTTGAGGCTTGAGTATGCCTTGGAAGGAAGCTCAAATTGTACATCCTAAAGGGACAAGATGGAGGTTGTGCTAGAAGATAATGGCTTGAAGGAATTAATTAATCAAAAAGTCCCCAAGCCAGCAGCTATGGATGCACAGAACTTGGCCAAATGGAAGAAGTGTGTGCGAAGGCAAGGAGGATAATCCTTAAGGGAGTTCAAGACCACATTGCCTCAAGTATCCATGGCAAGGAAACTCCTCATGCTATGTGGAAAACATTGACGGACTTGTATCAGAATAGAAATGATCAAAGGAAGTTGGAACTGGAGGATAAAATTCATAAAATCAAGATGGAGAAAGGCAAGACAATTCAAAAGTACATGGCCGAGTTCACTCAATGTTGGGATGAACTTGGAAGTGTTGGAATCATAGTTTCCGTGGAGGATATGGTGAGCCTTGCTCTTCTTGGACTCCCAAAGAGTTGGCATAGTTATCAGGACTCTGTGAATGATCGAGAGAAGCTGCCATATTGGGAACGACTATGGTCAGATTTGATGCAGGATGAGATCAGGAGGAACACCAGGGATGGCTCTTCATTAAAGAATGATGATGAAGAGAACTATGCCTTAATGATTAAGTCAAGGAAGGGGAAAGGTAAATTTTCTTGTTCCAAATCAGATTCTTATCATAGTGAACTTGGAAGTGTTGGAATCATAGTTTCCATGGAGGATATGGTGAGCCTTGCCCTTCTTGGACTCCCAAAGAGTTGGCATAGTTATCAGGACTCTGTGAATGATCGAGAGAAGCTGCCAGATTGGGAACGACTATGGTCAGATTTGATGCAGGATGAGATCAGGAGGAACACCAGGGATGGCTCTTCATTAAAGAATGATGATGAAGAGAATTGTGCCTTAATGATTAATTCAAGGAAGGGGAAAGGTAAAATTTCTCGTTCCAAATCAGATTCTTATCATGGAGGTAAGAAGAAGGACATGACAAAAGTTAAATGCTTTCATTGTCACAAGATGGGTCACTTTGCTACAAATTTTCTAATGAAAAAGTCCAAAGAGAAGTCGTCCTTAGGAGGAGTGGTGGGTGAGTCTTTTGTCTCCCAACTAGAATTATACTTTTCCCTCATTGCATGCATGGTGTCTTCAATGACGGGAAGTGTCTAGTACTTAGTTAGTGGAGCTTCTTTCCACATGACTGGCAACAAAGAGTTATTTAGTGAACTGGAGGAGAAATATCTCAAGATACATATCGAGATGGGTGATGATGGTAAGTATAGTGTTACTAGTATGGGCACTATAAATTTTAAAAAGGAGAATGTGGCTCCACTCACCTTGAAGAATGTTATGCATGTACCCAGACTAACGAAGAACTTGGTATCCATTGTCATGCTTGAAGATAGAGGCTATGATTTGATCTTTTCGAAAGGAAAGGTGTTCCTTTGACACATAGCCATGGGTCAAGTAAAGAAGATAGGGATTCGAGTTCAGAATCTCTATAAGATAGAGGTAGAGGATTATGCTACTTTGAGTTCAAAAGTGGAAAAGATGTTGAGCTGAGACGTTAGAAAGTTGTGGTACAGGCGATTGGGCCACTTGCATCATGAGGCTTTGAAGATATTGCAGCAAATATCTACTAGTATTCCCAAAGGTATGCTTGAGCAAGCTGATACATGCAAGGTTGTACTTTGGGAAAATACGCCAAGTCTTCCTTTGGAGATAGAGACAGTCGAGCAGAGTCTAGTCTGGAGAGAGTCCATTCAGATGTGTGTGGACTATTCTCGACAGTATCCACCGCCAAACAAAGGTATTATGTTATATTTGTAGATGACTATTCTCATAAATGCTGGATAGTTTTCATGTAGAGAAAGGATCAGACATTCAAAAATTCTTGTGAATTCAAAGCATTGGTCGAGAAAGAGTCAGACAAGAAGGTTAAATCTCTACGGAGTGATAATGGTGGAGAATATGTCTCCAATGAGTTTAATAACTTTTGTGCATTGGAAGGGATTAAACAACAGTTGACAAAGCCTCATAACCCTCAACAAAATAGGGTTACTAAGAGGAAGAATAGGGGAATAGTAGGGGTAGCAAGGGAAATTTTGCATGATCGGGGCCTACCACTACACTTGTGGGCTAAGGCATGCAACACAATGGTTTATGTTCAGAACCGCAGTCCACATTGGATACTTGGGAGTAAAACACCAGAGGAAGCTTATTCCGATAAGAGGCCAGATGTTGGTCACTTCAGGATTTTTGTGTCATCGGTTTATTTCCATGTGACCAAAGATGCACAGAGGAAGCTTGAGCCAACAATAGAGTTGGGGATCTTTGTGGAGTACAATGATACTCCCCACAACTATCGGGAGTACATGAAAACTAGTCTGATGACAGTGGTTCATAAGGATGTCAAGTTTGATGAGGAGAAGGCCATGCAAGTATCCCTTAAGTGGAATCCTAAGCTACATGCAGAGGAGGAACTTTTAGTTCCTAAGGTTGAGGAGCCTTAGATTGATGTGGAGCAGCCACATGCAGAGGTTCTGGGAGTCAAGACATCCACTCAGGCAGAGTCTTCCTGAGAAGTAAGAAAGTGCACTAGAGAGGCCGATAGATTGTTGGATGATGCACTAGAGAATTTGGGAGAACCCTCTTCTTAACGTAGACAGAGGAAGTCACTATAGACGTACACTAGATACATGGAACTTATGGGTGCATGTGTTTTGACAGATCCATCTTCCTTTCAGGAAGTAGTGCAACAGGCAGTTTGGGTTGATGCGATGGTGGAGGAGTATGACTCCATAGTTCGAAATTGTATTTGGGATGTGGTTGCGAGATCAGAGGAAAAGTTAGTTGTGAGCTCCCATTGGATTTGCAAGGAAAAGCAAGATGCATATGGTAGTGCTGAGAAGCATAAGGCCAGATTTGTGGCCCATGGACTTTCATAGGTAGAGGGGATTGTCTATGATGAGATGTTTGCTCCTGTTGCAAATTACTCGTCAATCAGATCTATTTTGGCACTATCAGCATAGATGGTTTGGAAGATTCATCAGATGGATGTGAAGATTTCCTTCCCCAATAGGATGATTGAGGAAGATGTTTGCATAGAGCAGCCTGAAGGTTTTGAAATCTTGGACCTTGATTTGCATGTGTGTCAACTCAAGAGAGCATTGTATGGGCTAAAGCAAGCACCCCATGCTTGGTACACCAGGATAGATAACTACTTTTCTAGGTTGGGCTTCTCAAAGAGTGAAGTAGATGTGAACCTATATCACATAGTGGTGGAAGGTAAGATTTTTATCATTGTACTTTGTGTAGATGATCTCATACTGACAAGTGATGAGAAGCTCATCAAATCTTGCAAGGATGATCTTACAAGAGAGTTTGAGATGAAGGAAATGGGGCTCATGTATTACTTTCTTGGCATGGAGGTATAGTAGGGAGATGGGTAGTTGCTTGTTTCTCAGGGCAAGTATGCCAGTGAGATACTCAGGAGATTCCGCGTGGAGAGAAGTTAACCCATGGGGACTCCTCTAGCTAGTAACTAGAGGAAGGAGGATGCTACTCCAGGGGAAGTAGTGGAAGCTACTATTTACAGGTAGCTTGTGGGTTCACTCATGTATTTGGTGAACACATGACGAGATATGTGTTATGTAGTTAACCAACTTAGTCAAATGATGGTTAGGCCTACTAAGATGTATTGAAAGGTGGCAAAGCATGTATTGAGATACCTCAGAGGCACTACTCATTTTGGGTTATGGTACAGATGGACAAAGAGAGTGAAGATTCAAGGCTTCACCTTTGCATATTGGGTAGGGAGTCCATCTGACAGGAAGAGAACAATAGGAGGGATCTTTAGTATTGGTTCCACTGCAGTTTCTTGGTACATCAGGAAAAAGAGATCGATTGCACTTAGTTTGGCAGAGGCGTAGTACATGGATACAAGTCAAGAAACATGTGAGGCTATCTGGATGAGGAAGATCCTGGTTGGCTTGTTTGGTCAATAGATGGATCTAACAGTGATTTATTGTGATAATCAGATTTGTATCAAACTCTCTAAAAAATCGGTTTTTCATGAACGGTCCAATCATATAGATATCCACTATCATCATCTTACAGATTGTGTATTGAGGCAAATCATGTTGTTAGATTAAATTCCCACAGAGGAGCAAGATGTTGACATCTTGACAAAGGAATTGCCAAGATGTAAATTCGAATTTCATAGAGACAAGACCGGGGTAGTGCATAATCTATTCTTGTTGAGAGGGAGTGTTGAGAAACAACAACACGAAATTCCAGTTTAATTTTTCCTTGAATTAAACTGTGAATTAAAATAGAATTCTTTTCTCATAGCAATTTGAAAATAATTAATTAAGTTTAATTAACTTAATTAATTTAGGAAATTAAAATTGGAAGTCTTTTAGAGGACATGTATATGTTCTACCTAACTTATAGGAGTTAAGGATGAGTTATGAATGAGTTGTAATTAGTTAACTCAGTTTATTTAGTTAAGTCCAGTTAAATTAGTTCCAATCAATTTTAGGAACTAATAGTGAGTAAACAATTAGTTGGGACACTAGTGACCTAATTAGTGCTACTCTAGTTAACTGAAGATTCCACCATCAGAAACTCATGCATGTCGATTCTGAGAAAGACCCCATTGAGACTAGAGTGCAGGGATAATGTACTATTTGTTTTAGATTTTTCTAAGTTGCACTGATAGTGCATGCAATTAGGAACTGATCCTTGAGGGATTTCACTATTTTTAGAGGCTTTATCTCCCTTTAAATAAAAGCTATCCTTCATATTGCACATTGGAATAGAGACTTTGAGATCTTGTGAATTGGCTAAGATTTGGCCTTGAGCTTGTTATAAGTTGGAGATTGAGTTTGTTGAGTGTTGGGATTATTATAGAGAGAACAAGAATTGTAATTTCATCTTGATTTCCCTGATTAATACAAAACAGATAGTGGGGTTTTTAGTTGTGGCTTTCTCCAGATATTTATTGTGTTATGTGCCTTTGATTCTCTTCCTCTATTGATTATTGTTTGCTCGATACTTATGGGCTTCTGTTGTAAAGAGTAGAAGTAGATTCTTGTCTCTTGCTTTAGCAAATCGCATTAGCTTATGAATCTACAAGTTTTTCCACATTGGTTATGCTCACAATGATTTTCTTGAGTGACCTCATTTTCTTCTTCATTTCAGTGAAGACTGATTGCAACTCATTCTTCATGAGTCGATTCCTAGTGTCAATAACTATTTCTCCTAGTAACTACGGTGGTACCATCCCATAAAATAAGTATAGGTTCTTCCCTTCTCGAATTTCCCCTACAACCCTTAGTCGTGACTTGACCTCTGCATGAAAATCTTTAGTTTAAAGCACAAATTTTTGGGCCCCCATCTAAAAGGTGTGTGGGTGAACGCAATGCAAATTACCAAATGTATTCCCATGATTAGCCCCAAACCAAATTAATTTTGAATACTCATCTAGCAACGCTTTGGGGATTCTCTTGGTGGCTCTGATCACCTCGAGCATTTTGACATACCACCCTCCAAAGTAAGCTTCAATGATCTCCTTGTTGCTCGTGTCTCCCGAAGTCCTCCATGGTATAGACTGGAGAGCTAAGGGTTCGTCATATAAAATTGGAAGCAAGTCCCTGCCCTTTGGTGGGCACCACTTCCACATCGCTAGAGCCACCACCAGATAGCCATAAATGAAGTTGGTTCTCTCCTTATAAAAGTCTTCCCATACCTCAAAAAACTCGCTAAGTAGAAATGTGCACCAGTTCAATTGGGTGACCTCTGTATAATGCTTTGCAACTGATATCATGTCCAACGTGCACTCATTCCTTGAAAAATGGTGCATCAACTTCCCTATGATGATGTAGCAAAAAAAATTAATATTTTCCTTGTTGATGAAGTTGGTTTTCACTCCTTTCCCTCCTATCTTGGTGTTGTACTTGACATAGTAGTCGACATCTCCCTCCTTCTTTGCTCTTTTTGAGTTCGTCTAGAACACTGTCGAAACTACATCCCTCATTGTTGATAGACCCGTGAGCCTCTGAATATTGACCAAATGAATCTGGTACTCCTTGTCCAGCCATAGCGACTCTTCATGCATCTTGCTGATCAATAGTTTAGTGCACTAAACTGTCATGAAAGTTCTGACAAACACCGTAAACTCCACAAATTTAATAGCGTGGATCATTGAATTTCTTTGTATTCAACCTTGGCCTTGACTATTGTTGTCTCATCCTCCTCCGTGACTATATCTATATATACTTCCCACTTCAGGTCCAAGAATTGAAAAGAATCCAAAATTCATTTTCAATGAGCATGGCCTTATCGTATTTTCCATAGAATGGATCTGCAACTAAAACCCTATCATCCAACCTAACTTCAGGAATGGAAAGATTTGGCTTTTTCATGCTAGAATTATGTTGATAGAATGAAATTACTGGTGGTTGATAATACATTTTTGGATGATGACACTGAGAACCTTACTGTGATTGGAGAGCCTCTATCAAATTAGCTTCAAATTCTGATAAATTCTATATTTAAGTATGGGGGTTTACGTAGTGCATTATATTAGATATCATTTTGGGATTCAACTGCGTTAAGTAAGTCATTCACGTATGACCATTTCCATGAGAGGTAGTTGTATCTGACTAATTTCTCATGATTTTTGAATAGTTCACTTAGCACCCATTGCATCGGGTGTTGCTCACAGGGGTGAAGAAGTGGGACTGAAACTAGTGAAATGAATCATATAGCATCAATCATCACTTCCAGGGCTAGCCCCGAAACTGATGATTGATGCTATGTGATTCATTTCACTAGTTTCAGTCTCACTTCTTCACCCCTGTGAGCAACACCCGATGCAATGAGTGCTAAGTGAACTATTCAAAAATCATGAGAAATTAGTAAGATACAACTACCTCTCATGGAAATGTTCATACGTGAATGACTTACTTAACGTAGTTGAATTGCAAAATGATATCTAATATAATGCATTGCATAAACCCCCATACTTAAATTCAAAAAGAGTAAAGGGATCTCTACTTGAATGGTTCATGAGGCACAATACTTGCTAAGGTTTTGAAAAAGGGGTAGCAAGCTAAGTGGGCTTGATTGTGGGGAAAACTCCATAATTAAGCGCGATTGAGCCAGAGGCAATCCGGGATGGGTGACCTCCCGAGAAGTCCTAGTTACCGAGTGCAAGCCCCTTATGTGATGATTGATGCTATGTGATTCATTTCACTAGTTTCAGTCCCCCTTCTTCACCCCTGTGAGCATCACTCGATGCAATGAGTGCTAAGTGAACTATTCAAAAATCATGAGAAATTAGTCAGTTACGACTACCTCTCATGGAAATGGTCATACGTGAATGACTTACTTAATGCAGTTGAATCCAAAAATTCGGTATTGTCATAAAAAATAAGTAGACCAGCTCGACATGATGTTTCTGATGAGACTCGCTAACTAATCACTATGACAAATTTCCCTATGTAGACTCAAATGTGTTACTCTGTTTCTGACTAAGATGGACCTGACTTGGCTGACGCACTTCAGAAAAAGACAATGAGGAGTTGATGGGTACTTATGCTGACATAATGGTATGCTTTTAGGAATTAATGTTTTCTATAATGGGATAGATTTTATAGAAATCTGCATTGACACCATCATTATTTTCTAATTATTACAGAAAGGACTACTAGCACATGTGACTTACCCCCCCCCCGGCCACAAACAATTACGGTGTGGTGACATGGAAACTGCAATTGAACTAATGTCCCAAATGTTTTATTACTGGAAATATTTTGACAATTGACTAACTGACTAACTAAACTTGTCCTAAATAGACTAACTGACTCCTACTAATTTTTCCTAAGCCTACTTATGATCTCTTTTCAAATACCCAATCAAATTTGAATGTAAATCTTTGATGTGTGGAAGGGTTTAAGGTGTGTGCCATTCACCCAACTTGGTAGTAGTGCTCCATCTAGTTGCATGATCTTGACAGCTCCAGACTCTCTGATTTCCGCAACTATGAACATACCCAACCAGTGCATCTATAGATTGCTCAGAAACTTCTGGAACTTGTTGTAATATAATAGAACATGCCCCTCGACTGTAAATGCTTTATTCTTGATGTTTCTTTCATGCCATGCTTTCTGTCTTCTCTACTTGACCAATTGGTGAAAAATATCTAGGAATCTTGCTTCTTCCAATTCCAATAGTTCATCCAATTGCTACTGGAGTGATGTCTCCTCTATCATCTTTTTAGCCCGGGTGATAAAAATGCCCAGGATGGTGAACTCTACCAACACCACGACTTCTCATCCATACACCAATTGGAAGGGTGTATGTTTGTGTAATCTCTTCATTGCTATGTGATTTGCCCATAGCATGGTTGGCACCCTTTCATCCCAATCATCTCTATTGGCTGAACACACCTTAGTTAATCCATTTTCTAGTATTTTTTTGAATGCTTCTATAGCTCCATTAGCCTGCGGGTGATATAGGTCTCTCTTGTGATGTTTTATCACGAAGTTTTGCAATAGATAAGCAATTGTTTCATTGATGAAATGAGTTCCTTGGTCCCTGGTCAAGCTCCTAGGGCACTTGACCTGTGAGATGATATTTTCAAATATAAACCTTACAGATGTGTCTACTGTGTAGGCCTTCACCAGTGTTGCCTCATCCCATATTGTGAGATATTATGTCATTGTGATTCTGTACTAGCCTGAGTGTGACGTGTCAGAGGATTAATTGACCCTATTAAATCAACTACCTACTTTTCAAATATCGGTAAGGAATGTACTAGATATAATGGGAGCTCGTTGCGATGTGATGGTTTCCCAACTCTCTGGAACACATCACATCCCTTATCATATTCTTTGGCATCTTTATAGACTATTAGCGACCATAACCCTTCTTGTAACACCTTTCGCACAGTCATTTTCCCCCCTACATGACCACCCTCAACTCCTAAGTGGCACTCCCATAACACTTCACAATGTTCATGGTGAAGGACATGTTGGACCTCAAAATTATTCTCTCTTTGACAACCTTTCTCACTTCTTTCTCTTGTTTTTCCATAAAAGACAGATCCCCATCGCTAATAAATGATAGATTTTGTCTCAAGGAAGAAATTAAATGATTGACATGTTATAATTTTATGTTTTTTCTATTTGAAATAAGTTTTTGCAAATTAGCTACTAAATGTAGCCCATTCTGCAGCTAACCGTGTGTTCAGTAGCTACTTCCATGGTTGAATAGGTTACAGGTGTCAAACGAGGAAACTGCCCACATGGGCATCTCTGGAATTGTCTCGACATGGATCCTATCCTAGTCACCCAGCCCATATCGACAAAAAAGCCAACTCAAGACCATAGTCAAAGGTGGAGTCAAACGAAGAAACCCGAGAGCAATAGGACTCTCTGTCTACTCTTCGTGGCTAATTAATAAATTCGACAGTTTTATTGCAGCATTAAATTGAACCAGCCACCGGTGATAACAGTTTCATGCAACCATCTTGCTGAATTAAAGTCACCTGTAGCTGATCAACCATTTACAAAGATCTATTGTAATACATGGAAACCAACTATAGCTAAATTCTCTCAAAAGACAGTTAGGAATGTTTCTTTAAATATCAGTTGTACGGAACTGAGAAGGAGTTAGAATTTTTGTATGTATTAAGCTCTGACTTATAGCTCTATAATTTTGGAACTTATTTTCCTGTTAATAATATGAAGTCGTGTTTGACCAAGTGATCATTTGAAAGAGTATCTTCAGCTAGTTAGCAACTCAACTCAGTCAGTTGCAAAGGGCCCCTGCACTGAAGGAGGTTTTTCTTTTTTTATTTTGTTTACTGTTCAGTTTAGTTTCATTATTTACTTTTAGCAGTATTTGTAGTTTAGGTTGATTCCCTATAGTTTGTTTTCTTTTAATTCTATTCAGTAGCATAATGTTAGAATTCAATGGTGCGGTCTTGTTTCTCCTATCTATTTCATAAATGAAACTTGTTTTGTTTTAATAGGGTAAGGCGGACAAGTAACAAGGATGCATTTTTTATTAGTTTACTTACTATTTGTTTCCTCTGTTATTTATTTCCTAGTTCAGATAGCCAATGCACTGTGTGGATAAATGTTTTTGGTCACCATTTCAAGATGATATTCATTCTAAAATAAATGGTTAAACATTCACTTCACACAAGGATTGAAATCAATTAGTTACTCTCTGCATATTTTATTTAGTTCTTTGGACTATAAAGTATAGTAAGTTGCTTGTATGCCATCTCAAGAAAGTTATATTTCAAAATTGAAGGCTTGGACAACTAAAAGTGCTTTAGTCAGTTTCATTCTCTGTAATTATTTCAATTTTCCTTACAACTTTACCTTTTCATTTTTGACTTAGGATTAAATGAGAAGATAGGATAGATGCTTTGTTTTTCCTTCCTTTAATTTAGATTTTGATTAGTTCACCTTTAGGAAATTTAGACTCAGTTTCTCATAATTTAGACTGTACATCATTAGGAATCAAGGAAACCCCCAAAACAAAACAATATAAAAATACAAAACAACGAAGTAAGAAGGGTTAACTAGCACATACAATGCACTACACTTCATCATCTTATGAGCCTCAGTTGATAATTTATGCAAGGAAATTCAGGAAACTAAATTGACTAAACATTTTAGCACCATTGCTGGGGAAGTGTAACTAGGTAACTTTATCTCTTACATTCAAAAAAAGAAATGATATGCATAGAGAAAGAGACTCTAGGGGTAGATTTATAGCTAGAGGCAGGAGTTCAATTCCTACAACACCACTACTTCACCAAGAACAATAAAAGATACACCTCCATCCCAAACTCACACTCCCAACCATAGAACTCTTGAAATTCCAGGGGCAGAAATCCAATACAAATAATCTCCTACTTCATCTACCAAGTCAGTCCTAGAGGAGAAAAATCTTGAATCTCCAACAATGGGAGTAGCCTTTTTCACCTCCACAGGGGAGCACATTTTAGTTGAAGAATTAGGAATACCTGGTGAGGAAGAAGAAGCAAAACCTCTCTCCCATATCCCATTAATAGAAGAGCCAGAGGAGGAGAAAGTAACCTTGCAGGTTGAACCCTATACTGACCTTGAAGAAACTATAATGGTAGAAGAAGGAGAGGATGGAGAATTCACACTGTTTGGAGGAGGGGGTAGAGGAAATAATGGAGGAGATAGAGGAAATAGGGAAATAGATAATTCTTTTGGATTCCCTATAGTGGATGAAGAAACAAATGCCACAATGAAAAATATCTCACCTTCTATCCTCCCAAACTTCCATGGGTTAAAAAGTGAGGATCCTGAAACATTTTTATTTGAGCTTGAAGTCTTGTGCAGAACCTATGATTATCTAGAAGGCTCTCAAAAACTTAAGTTATTCCCTTCAACACTGAAAGGAGCTGCTTTGAAGTGGTTCATGGGGTTAGTCACTCAGTCCATTAGAACATGGAATGACATGAAACAAACATTTTTGGATAGGTATTTGGATTATTGCATGCCTACCAATCACAAAGATGAAGTGTTCAAAATGATGTAAAGAGAAGATGAAAATTTGGAGGATTTGATTGAAAAATTCAACTATAATTTGAAAAGAGCAAAGATGGAAAATTTAGATGAAGATATCTTAAAATATCTTTTATTAAAATCCATTAGAGATGAGTGGATAGATATCCTTATCATGATGGGGAAGGGAGATATCTCTCAACTCCCATTAAATGATATAGGAGAATTATGTGTTCATCTCGCAAGAGGGAAATCTAAAATTGGGAAAGGTCTAAGAGATCCTTCTCTTGTTAGATTAAATAGATCTACAACTAGATCAGTGAGTAGGGAAAAAATTGGTAATATGCTTGATGAATTTAAAACAAATATCCTAGGGAGTCTTAGTGAGCAAATAGACACCCTTAAGTTGCAAAACAAGCAAAAAAACGAGGTTGATGCTTTAGCTAATTTTTGTCCAAAATGCAGAAAAAAAAAAAAAAAAACATGCTCTAAGATAATGCCCTTTAGATGCAAAATTTGTAGAAACTTGTATGATTTTCTCAGAGAATCATGAAACCAAGGGTTGTCCTTTGATTCCAGGTCTTAAGGTTGTTTTTCAAGAAGAAACGATTCCAAATTCAATAGAATCTCTTTGCTTTCTCCCTAGAAAACCTTGGCAGGGGCCACAAAATCAGGGATTTAACAATCAAATGTATATTTAGCCCCCACCAAATTGGAATTCTTGGCAACAATCTTGGCCTCAACCTCAATCTGAATCTCAACCTTGGGCACAAGGAGTACAAAATCCTTATCGGATATTTTCTCAATATTATCAATATCCTCCATCATATCAGAATTATCCTCCCCCACACATTCTAGAACAAAATCAGCAACGACAACTTCAAAATCAGAACCCTCAACTTCCTTTACCATTTCCACAACAAAACCAAAGTCCTCAACTCTTACTGCCATTTCAGCAAAGACCAAATCAACTACCTTCCCAACCATTACCAAACCCCAATAATAAAATTCCTCAAAATATTTACATGGTGGAAGGACTACGATTTCCAACTTATATGATCACTCCTCTAGATCTCAATGATGTTCAACTAAGATCTGGTATGATATTAGAAAAAGAAAGACCTTCTGTAGTTATTCATGAACAAGACAATTTTGAGAAAGATTCTCTACAGCCCAATAAAAGTTTTGAGGGAACATCTCTCCAAAACCAAAATACTGAAAATGAAAAACAAAAAGAACCAGTGAACTCAACTCCTATCATTGAGCAACCAGTATCTACTTCTGCAACTCCTTTTCCTGAAATACTACAGGTTGATAGAAGAGTAGAAAAGTAGATCGTGTTGCCCAATTATGATTTTCTAGATGGATTGAAAAATGTTTGTATCAAAATCCCTTTGTTACAAGCCATTAAGGAGATTCCAATTCTAGCTAAAACAATAAAGGAGTTGAGCATAAATAAATTAGGAAGAAAAGCAAAAGAAACAAAAAGAATTCACCTAGTAGGAAAAATAGCAGATATAATGATGGGAAAAATTTCCATACAAAAATATGTAGATATAGGAAGTCCAATTGTGAAAACACATATCAATGGAGTTGAAATTCCAAATACATTGACTGATTTAGGGGAAACAATAAACGTCATGAGCAAACAAACCCTGGAACAACTCAAGCTTCCTAATATTCTTTACACCTACATTACTGCAATTAGTAGTCAGATCTGTAACCAAACCAGATGGAGTGTTAGAAGATATTTTAGTATCCTTAGATTCTTGGGAATATCCTATTGATTTTATGATCTTAACCCCCAATAACAATCTAGGAGGAAATCCACTCATATTAGGAAGACCTTGGCTGGCCACAACTGATGCTTTCATTAGTTGTAGATCTAGTGATATGTATATTTCTAATGGGAATTCAACAAATAAATTCACTCTATATCCTCTAGCAAGAAGAATCACAGAAATAGATGACAAAGAATGGATTGATGATGAAAATGACATTCAACCTCTCTTTACTATTTCAGATATTAGTGAAGATAGTCAAATGTTAAATACAATGGAAAATTTTGAATCATCCCCAAAATATGAACATGCTCAATTTCAAGAAAAATCCAATATTGAAATTTGTCATCTAGGTAGATGTCTCTTTATTCTATGGAATAATTTGGTAGCTCTACAATTGAAATATTTCTAGGGAGAACATTGAACATAAACAATAACTTGGAGAAATTACAATAGGAAAATCTAATCAAGACATTACAACAACATTCTATTGCATATGCATGGGAATATACTGACATGAAAGGAATTAGTCCTAAGACTTGTATTTATCACATCTACATTGAGGAAAGACCTATCAGACAACCTCAGAGAAGAATGAATCTAAATCTTAGGGAAATTGTGAAAGAAGAGCTACAAAAACTGTTGAATGTAAACTTCATTTACCCAATTTCAGACAGCCAATGGGTTTCCCCTTTAGTTATTGTGCCTAAAAAGAATGGTAAATGGAGGGTGTGAATTGATTACCGAGAATTGAATAAAGATACCCTTAAAGATCATTTTCCTTTTCCCTTCATAGATCAAGTGTTAGATACATTAGCAGGTAAGAAGTGTTTCTCATTCTTGGATGGTTTTTGTGGTTATAATCAGATTCAGATGGCACCTGAAGATCAAGATAAAACCAAATTTACTTGTCCATGGGGAACTTATGCCTACCGAGTACTTCCTTTTGGGTTATGTAATGCATCTGCAACATTCCAAAGAGTAGTACTAGGAATTTTTTCTGATCTAATACATGATCGTGTAGAGGTATATATGGACGATTTTACAGCCTATGGGAATACATTTGAATAAGCTTTGGAAAATTTGGAAAGATTTCTTAAAATATGTAAGGAATCAAACCTTTCACTAAGCCATGAATTTTTTTTTTATGATTTTTACAGAAGGTATTGTTTTAGGGCATCACATTTCAGGAGATGG
Source organism: Pinus tabuliformis (assembly GCA_031772625.1). Classification (NCBI taxonomy): domain Eukaryota; kingdom Viridiplantae; phylum Streptophyta; class Pinopsida; order Pinales; family Pinaceae; genus Pinus; species Pinus tabuliformis. Next base: position 1,127,191,652 of record CM062816.1, on the reverse strand, counting down.
AATTAAAGTTGATAAATCTAAAGTAGAAGTCATCTCTAAATTATCATTTCCAAATTTCCAAAAGGATGTTCGAAATTTTATAGGATTCACATGATACTATAAATGATTTATAGAAAATATCACTAAAATAGCATCCCCACTTTTCAAATTACTCACCAAGGACTGTGAATTCAATTGGAATCCTGACTACTAGTTAGCATTTGAGACTCTAAAAACAAAATTTTTTGAAGCACCCATTTTGATAGGTCCAAATAAAACCACATTTACTTGTCCATGGGGAACTTATTCCTGTTGAGTACTTCCTTTTAGGTTATGTAATGCATATGCAACATTCCAAAGAGTAGTACTAGGAATTTTTTCTGATCTAATACATGATTGTGTAGAGGTATATATGGATGATTTTACAACCTATGGGAATACATTTGAAGAAGCTTTGGAAAATTTGGAAAGAGTTCTTAAAATATGTAAGGAATCAAACCTTTCACTAAGCCATGAAAAATGTTTTATGATGTTTATAGAAGGTATTGTTTTATGGCATCACATTTCAAGAGATGGGATTAAAGTTGATAAACCTAAAGTAGAAGTCATCTCTAAATTATCAATTCCAAATTTCCAAAAGGATGTTCGAAGTTTTCTAGGATTCACATGATACTATAGACGATTTATAGAAAATATCACTAAAATAGCATCCCCGCTCTTCAAATTACTCACCAAGGACTGTGAATTCAATTGGAATCTTGACTGCTAGTTAGCATTTGAGACTTTCAAAACAAAAATTTCTGAAGCACCCATTTTGAGAGGTCCAAATTGGAAACTACCTTTTCACATTTCAACAGATGTTTCAGATACAGCTCTGGGAGCTATACTAGGACAAAAATATTTGATTCCCTATGCCATCTACTATACAAGTAAAAATTTGACTCCCACTGAGTTGAACTATACAGTAACTGAAAATGAATTTTTAGTTGTTGTTCATGCAATCAACAAGTTCAGATATTATATAACAGGATATGAAACCTTTGTTCATACATATCACTTTGCAATTAGATATTTAATGAATAAACCTATTACTAATGGTAGAGTTACAAGATGGCTTTTACTCTTGCAAGAATTCAATATTACTGTGCTAGATAGACTTGAAAAACAAAACACAGTTGCTGATTTCTTGTCCAGAATTCTGAATATCAAAGATGACACTCCGGTTGAAGATAAGTTTCCTGATGAATATATTTTTGCAATGACTACTCAAACTCCTTGGTTTGTAGATCTTTCTAATTACTTAGTCACAGGGAAATTTCCTTCACATTTGTTTCCTAGAGAAAAAAGAAAAATCATTCAGATAAGTGCAAGATACTCATGGATCACTAATGAATTATATAAAACAGGTCCAGATCTTATGATTAGAAGATGTGTTAGGGAAGATGAAATGCCTGAGATTCTTAAGGCGTGTCATGATGAGCCGTGTGGTGGACACTTTTCTGACAAGAGGACAACCTATAAAATCCTTTCTTTAGGATATTATTGGCCATCCATCTTCAAAGATGCCAAAGAATATGTCAGGAGGTGTGACAGCTGCCAGAGGGTAGGGAAACCTACTCCTTCAAATGAAATTCCACTACAAATTCAGGTACTCATTGAACCTTTTGAAAAATGGGCCTTATATTTTCTTGGCCCAATTAATCCCTCCTCTAAGCAAAATAAGTATATATTGGTATGCACTAATTATGTTACTAAATGGGTAGAGGCCAAGGCATTACCTTTTGCTAATGAAAAATCTGTAGTTAATTTTCTTTTTGAGGACATCTTCACTCGTTATGGTGTTCCAAGAGAAATTGTGATAGATTAGGGATCTCAATTTATATCTAAAATGGTGAAGGGTCTTGTGGAAGGTTACAAGATCAAACATAGGAAATCTACTCCCTATCATCCACAGGAAAATGGTCAAGTTGAATCTAGAAATAAGGTGACTGAAGGAATTCTCACTAACACTGTGCATCTAAATAGAAGAGATTGGGTAGAAAGGCTTCCTGAAGCTTTATGGGCCTATAGAAATACATGGAGGAACACAACAGGACATACACCCTATGAACTTGTTTATGGGAAACAAGCCCTGTTCCCTATAGAGTTTCAAATCAAAACCTTTAAGATGGCAGTCCAATTGGGATTGAATTTATCAGAGGCACAAAAAAATAGATTGGAGCAACTAAATGAACTTGATTAAATCAGGCAAGATGCAGTCCAAATAACCAATATAGTCCAACAGTAGAGGACTAAATGGCATGATAAATATATTAAGAAGAAGAAATTTCAAGCAGGAGATTGGGCACTATTGTTTGATTCAAAGTTCAAAGATTTTCAAGGGAAGTTTCAAACTCATTGGCTTGGGCCATATGAGATTGAAAAAGTCTTTAACAATGGAGCGGTGAGAATAAGAACAATAGATGAGGAAAAGGTACCTCTTCTTGTGAATGGTCATCGGTTGAAGATATATCAAAAACCAGTTTCAAGAGAGGAGTTCATTAGGATTTTCCAAGATAACTCTGAAATGAAGCTAGTGAAGAAGAATCCTTCTTCTCCACTAACTTAGTCTTTATTTTTCCCAAGAAATGACTGATAAAAAAATGATAATAAAATGTATAAGGTTGAAAACCAATCATTGATTGACATACTTATACAGAAAATACAGGGTGAAACTAAGAGATTTCTAACATCCTATATTTTCCATTTCCTTTCTGTAATAAGTAGTGACAAAAAGCTACATTTATTTGCAGTATAGAGTCTGTAATTTCATAGTCTCATTCAATCTCATTCATTTTTCATTCTGTTTTATAGTTCTACTTCATCTCACTGTCATATTTCATTTACATTTTATTTTTACAGTTTACTCCATTCACCCTATTTTCCATTTTATCTTACATCTCATTCCATCTCACTGCCATAACTCATTTCCATTTTATTTTTACACCCATTTTTCATAAGTCATATTTCACTTTTCCTTCTTTTCACATTCTGCAGTTGATTCCATTCCGCACCTAATCTGATTCTGCAGCTACAACTTACTTATTAGCTCCAGCACAATTGTACAGTTCAAAAATAAATCATGAATGTGGGGAAACTGAAGAATCAACTTTTGGAGATCAACCATGCTCAAAGTACCTATAGGATCAACACAAAAAGAATTGCCAAGCAAAAGGTTAAGTTCTAAAGTTAAAATGAAAATTTATTTCAAACAACAAGTCATAAACATAAGTCATGTATAATATGAATGATCATATGTCTCCTTAAAAATTCATCATTTGATTTGAATACCACTTCATGATACCACATCTCCACCACATCTTCCACATTCAATGCCAAACGGTCAATAATGATTTCATCATACCGCACCTCCACTACGTTCTCCATACTCTGTACTTAAACGGTCTCTAATAACTCCATCTGTTAACGGTCAAAACCATGATGTAACCAAAACATTCACATCTCTCCAAACCCTCACCATCTACTTATTCCATGTAAACCCATAGTTATTTTTCACCATACCCACGGTCAGTCCATCTCATAGACTAGGAGAGTAATTCTGAAGGTTAGAAAATTCTACGAAATAGAGACCATGGGACTCATTGTCAGGGCAGAGCCCGTAGGGGAAACGTTTATGGAAGGGTACCCACAACTCAAGGAGATGTTGCAGAAGACTAAATGGATCAATTTCATTGAAAAATTTGATGGATATCACAAGGAGATGACAAAATCTTTTGCTAGATCATTCGATGGTACAGAAGTAGAGATTGGAGACATTAAGTTTGCAGTAACAGAATCTTACATAGTAGAGGCTATAGCACTAGCAAGACTTGGTGAGAGATGGTTCAAAAACAAAGAATTTCACAGTGAATCATGGAAGGTAATCCTTAGGAACCTAGGTATGGATATCACTGTGTTTAGAAAAGGAATTCCTATTTCAGCACTCAAAAATAATGGAGAAGTATGATTTTGATATTACAAATTTTTTTTACCTGTGAGGCAAGATTCAGATGTATGTATGCTTATCATATACTTTTATTGATGAACTTTCTAGAAAATTGAAACCTCAATCTCCCTTTCTTCCTTCTAAATAGTCTGAGGAGGATGGCTTCAAATGTACAGAAGAAAATAGAATCCCTAGAGACAACCATGTACCATCACGGGTTGGTCAAAATACTAGTTGAGTATCATCTGAAAAGAATAGGAGATACATGGGGAAATATTCTGATAAGAAACCATTTCCAAGAGGCACCGAAATCTCTTGAAGAAGATAATATCAGAAATAGTAGGAGAAAGAAGACTAATCTAACCATTCAAAGCAACCCTGAGCCCTGTACAGAGAAATGATGAAGAACCAATCTCTGAAAATTAACAAAGATCAGGGAGAAAATCAAGCAGAAGAGGAAGATAAAAAAGAAAGCTGGTGGAATTACCGAGAACAAACCCAAATCTCCATTACAACAAGATGATGAACAACTAATCTCTGAAACTTTTACAAAGATTAGGAAACAAATAAAGAGGAAGGAAAAGATAGGAAAGGATAAAAAGGGTACAAAAGAGGAGAACATAAACCCCATACAATTTAGAAGGAGATATAGACTCCAAGGTATGGTAAAGAAGGTGTCATCAAAGGAAACAGAGTTCATAAATCTAGAAGAAGAAACCCTAGTACCATCTCCTGAAAATGTTCCATTTAGATACAGTCCTCAAGCTCTCCTAAATAGTATTTTGAAGGCAGCCCCAACAGAGGATCCCTAGGCATAGACCCATTGCAACAACAAATTTATGATTACATAGAATCACTCGAAAGGAAAAGTCCCTCAATGGATCTAGGATCCTCAGCTAATCCAGAATAGCCTATCAATCCACAAGAACCTCTAACTGACTCTCTCAAACAGGAAATATATGAGTTAGAGATATTGAACATGAATATCAAGAAATAAAATGAAACCCTAAAGGAACAAAGAAAATTGGATAAAGCCATTCATTATAATACAATATTGCACCTAGTGCTATGGTACAAGAAGAATAAGAAGTTCAAGAGGAAGAATAGAAACTTGAGCAAAACAATCATCAATCTTAAATACAGACTTCTCATGAATAAACCCAGGATGGCAATCACTTCAAAGAGGAGCAAGAGAAGAAAGCTAGATTTACTAGTAGAGGTATCTGAGTAGATGAAATATGAAAGAAGAGTTCACAGTTTTGGAAAAATTGCGTGGGGGCATGCAATGATTTTGCAGTGGGAGTATGCTGGACCTCAAAATTATTCTCTCTTTGAAAACCTTTCTCACTTCTTTCTCTTTTTTTTTTCCATAAAAGACAGATACCCATCATTGATAAATAATAGATTTTGTCTCAAGGAAGACATTAAATGATTGACATGTTATACTTTTATGTTTTTGCTATTTGAAATAAGTTTTTGCAAATTAGCTACGGAACGTAGCCCATTCTGTAGCTAACCATGTGTTTCATAGCTACTTCCATGGTTGAACAAGTTACAGGTGTCAAATGAGGAAACCGGCCACATGGGAATCTCTGGAATTGTCTCAACATGGATCCTATCATATTCACCCAACCTAGATCGACAAAAAAGCCAGCTCAAGACCATAGTGAAAGGGGGAGTGAAATGAAGAAACCCGAGAGCAATAAGACTCTGTGTCCACTCTTTGTGGCTAATTAATAAATCTGACAGTTTTGTTGCAACATTAACTTGAACCAGCCACCGGTGATAACAGTTTCATGCAACCATCTTGCTAACTTAAAGTCACCTGTAGTTGATCAACCATTTATGTAGATCTATTGTAATACGTGGAAACCACCTGTAGCTAAATTCTCTCAAAAGACAGTTAGGAATGTTTCTTTAAATATCAGTTGTACAGAACTGAGAAAGAGTTTGAATTTTTGTATGTATGAAGCTCAGACTTACAGCTCTGTAATTTTGGAAATTATTTTCCTGTTAATAATATGAAGCCATGTTTTAGCAAGTGATCATTTGAAAGAGTATCTTTAGCTAGTTAGTAGCGCAACTCAGTCAGTTGCAGAGGGCCCATGCACTGAAGGAGGTTTTTCTTTTTTTTATTTTGTTTACTGTTTAGTTTAGTTTAGTTTCATTGTTTACTTTTAGTAGTATTTTTAGTTTAGGTTGATTCCCTGTAGTTTGTTTTCTTGTAATTCTGTTTAGTATCATAATGTTAGAATTCAATGGTGACGTGTTATTTCTACTATCTATTTCATAGATGGAACTTGTTTTGTTTTAACAGGGTAAGGTGGAAAAGTAATAAGGATGCATTCTTGATTAGTTTACTTACTGTTTGTTTCCTATGTTATTTATTTCCTAGTTCAGATTGCCAATGCACTGTGTGGATAAATGTTTTTGGTCACCATTTAGAGCTGATATCCATCCTAAACTAAATGGTTAAACAGTCACTTCACATGAGGATTGAAATCAATTAGTTACTCTATGCATATTTGATTTAGTTATTTGGACTATAAAGTACAGTAAGTTGCTTGTATACTATCTCAAAAAAGTTATCTTTCAAAATTGAAGGCTTGGACAACTAAAAGTTCTTTAGTCAGTTTCATTCTTTGTAATTATTTCAATTTTCCTTACAACTTCACCTTTTAATTTTTGACTTAGGATTAAATGACAAGATAGGATAGATGCTCTATTTTTCCTTCCTTTAATTTAGATTTTGATTAGTTCACCTTTAGGAAATTTAGACTCAATTTCTCATAATTCAGACCGTACATCATTAGGAATCAATGAAACACCCAAAACAAAACAATATAAAAATACAGAACAACAAAGTAAGAAGGGTTAACTAGCACATACAGTGCACGACACTTCATCAGCTTACGATCCTTGGTTGATAATTTATGCAACGCAATTTAGGAAACTAAATTGACTAAATAGGACACACTGCCACAACACCCGATCGAGGCCCAGTGTTTATAGGTTCCCTGCTATTAGCTGGTAATTGACTGCTCGCATGACCTTGTGTATTCTTTGCATAGCTGTGTAGTCATCCAGACATATCCTTGTAGCTAGGAAAGTTGCGATTTCTTCTAGATAATATGATATTGCTTCCACTCTGAATGAATCAGCATTGGGCAACTGGTCATATAGAGAACCTCCACTTTCTCTAAACTCTAGCCTTTAAAGATGATGAGTTCTGACGTTCAACCGACCTGGTTTGATGATTACTTTGAAAGTAAATTCTTGAAATAGCAGTGACCATCTACAAATTCTCCCCTCCAAAATAGGATGTTTAACAGGTATTTCAGTGTGGAGTGGTTAGTAAATAACTTAAACATTCCCTCAAGAAGGTAGTGTGTAAATTTTTTAAGAGAGTAGACCATAGCTAGTGCTTCTCTCTTAGTGGCCGTGTAATTATTTTCTATAGTAGATAACTTCCTACTAGAAATGTAGATTGAATGGTCAAGGCTCCCTTCCCCCAGCTGGGCCAACACTAAAGAAATACCAGATGCATCAATATGAACATGGAATTTCTTATTCTAGTTGGGATAGACTAGAATCGATGCACTTACCATCCTTTCCCTTAATATGTTTAGAGTGGCTTGACACTCATCCAAACATGCAAACACTTCTGCTTTCCTTAGTAACTTCTACATTGGTGCGATCAAACATTATCTTGAGGAGGCCTGAGTGTTTCTTCACTAGGTTGTATATTGTCCATTCATCCATGTATACCTCCAAGAACGTATGGATGTAGTCCCTGAAGGTTGCAATCACAATCTTGAGAATACGGTGGGCATATACTTAAGACTGAATGGCATCACATGGTACGCATACGACCCCCATTCTGTAGTAAAAGTGGTCTTCTTCTTGTCTTCTTTGGTGATTCTAACATGATGGTAGCCCAAGAACCCATGTGTGAAGGAATAAGCCTCGTTCCCTACTACATTGTCTATGACCTCATTTTTGAATGGTGTTGGGAATGGGTCATGCACACAAGAATTTTTAAGGCTACGGTAGTCCATGCAGACTCTTATCTCTATAGCATCCTTTTTGTTTTGTATCACTATTAGGTTGAACCATTCTACCTCATCCATTAGGAAAATAATTCTTGCCTCTAACATCTTTTCTAATTCTTTCTTTACCTTCTCTTTGATCCTTGGGTTCAACCTACATGGCCTATGCTTCACTGAATTTACATTGTGCTTTAGTGCAATTTTCATTTCTCCTATGTCTCCCTTAATCCCTTTTAGCTCCACAACTGATGAGGGACATAGACCTTCATACTCCCTTAGGAGATCGAAAAATTCTCTTATTGTCTGTTCATCCTAATAGTATCTGATTGAAGCCAACTTAGGTTTATCCTCTGTGCCAATGTTATGCTTCCACAAATTTAGTGGCAGTAAGTGCGGAGCATTCGTAAAGGGTCCCTCTTTTATATCTCTCTCCCCTTCAGTTTCATGGAATGTCAAGTGTCATAACCCTTCTAGGTCATCCTCATCTAATTCTTTGTCCACCTTCCCATAGGCCATCACCTCCAGATATCATGACTAATAGAAATACTATAAGATTATCTGGTGTATGCATCCATCCCAGAGTTGGACTGATCTAAGGAGGATCTGTTTGATAGCATGCAATGCCTCTATTAGCCTTCTGTCATTTTCCCTGAAAGAGAAATTACTAATAAAATGTTCTGCCAGGGCGTACCAATATCCCATTTGCCTCGTTATTTCTTCTTGTATATATCAGACTTTAGGAAATGTACCCAATGTGTGTATGAACCCATGCACCCAAGGTTATTTCAGAACCCCCTCTTGGTTCTATATGTCCTTATAGTTTTCTATGTGTTGTCAGGGATCTGATTCCCCCCTATATTTTGCAAATCCTCATGGGTATTCCCACGCCTATTTGAATCTTTCCTTCATAGTTCTCTTGATTATTTCCCAGTCCTAGAGATAGTTGTGGTGGACCCCCCACCATCGTGCTGGGGTTTCTTGTAGAAAAACGTCTAATAATGGTATTATATGTTCCTCCCTTATGGTTACATCAACTTTATTAAGGAATAAATCCACTGAGTCTATACCATTGAAAATGGGAAAGTCTCTTACCTCCATTCTGATCCAATTGATGCATCATACTGTCACACAATGTCAAGTGTCAACCTCATATCTTCCTTGCTGCCATGTGTCCCATGGAGGTTCCAAACCAAACCCAAAGATCTAGATCCTCCTCCAGCTAATCAATCCTTGAATTTTTGGGTTTATGTAATCCTCTTTCTTACCCACCACTAATCTATAAGGTTGATCTAGCATCCATGGATCTTATTTTTCGTCTATAGGTTCTATGAATCTGGGCCCCTTATATAGGTCTAGTGATTGAATGAGTCTTAATCCCTCTACTTCAAAGATCATAAACTCCTTTTTCAGATCTATAATGGCATAATTTTCATAGGCCCAGTTGATACCTAGCAGTGTCAGGTAAGGATATTTGTCCCCCATTATATCGATCACTTCAAATACACATGTGTCTTTACCCTTTCTAGATACACCTCCATGCACTCTAGTCTCCCAATTTGAAGTATACAATATTGATTGGCCATCCGTAACTATATTGGTGAGAATGTTAATTGAGGTTTCCCCATTTCCTCCCACGTCGTTCTTGGTAGGATGTTGACATCAAAGCCCAGGTCTAACATAGTGTCCTTGATTTGAAATCCAGCAATTTGAGCATTGATTTTGAATTCCCTACCCATTTTATTCTTATTTCTCCTTACTCTCTTGGTGTGCCTTTCGGGCAAGTTGGCAAATATTTCCCCCTCTTTGTTTTCTTCTTCTGGTATAGTTTCCCCCAGGCTTTTCTGTAGTTTCCCCAACATCTTCTCATCATTGACAATCTGTAGGAATAACCTGAACCATTCCTCAATAGTGCTAGTATTGGTGGATTTAGGAAGATTTGAATGCCTATCCTTATGAGACTTTGTCTAGTCTTTTAATGGTCCTATGCCTTCAGTTAGATTATCAAACAATTTGGTTGCTTATTTCTAGTACTGTTTTTGCTACTCAGAGTTATATGGCCACTTTAGGCAAGCTACACAGATGATTGTAGATTGGTCTAGAGTGCCCTAGTCAAATCTAGTCTTCTTGCTGCTATGGATAACTATGTTTATGTTGGAAAATGGTGCTACCACTGTAATATTGGGTTCTGCATTAATCATATTTGTCGCCCGTTTCCCGTTCCGCTCCTCCCATATTGTGATCAGCCCAGGAAAACCTCCTTTGTGTTGGCATTGACCCTACACTGCGAGCACTGGGGTCTCCTTGGTAGAGGGAAGTCCCACATGACATGTCCCTCCTAGTCACAGTTGTAACAATGAATGGGTCCCCTAACCCCTACCCTTCCTCCTCAAGTTCCTTCTCACATTCCTCCTCCTCGCCTGTCGTGAGTAGTCTCATTGATCCTGAAGGTCAAGCAATCTAACAGATCCATTAACACATCAAACAACCAATATTGGTCAGTGTGGTGAGTGGTGGACACACAAAACTCACAATAGTTGTTATTTGGGACATTATAATACTTTTTTAATATTGGGTACACGCACAATGGGTGTCCATACCCCCTACAAACTTCACAATACTTTGGTTGGTTGTGGTCTGGATATGCATGTTACAACCCTACTGCCATGACTCCTACTGTAGGTGGGGCCCCTAATGGTCCCTCGGGTCTTGATGTGGAACCCACGCTCCTTAGCCTTGGGTACTATGTGGCAATGTCACCCTTCACTAGGCAGTTGGTACACCACAAATTCGGTCTTGCTGGGTGGGCTGGCTGTAGATCTTTCAGCTTCTCCATTAAGATTGAAATTTGGTACTCAAGACCAAGGATAGAGGGTTCATGTGAAGCGACTCCCCCTTGATATTTGTACAGATACCCTGCCATAGCCTCTATTCGGGTTGCTTGCTCTAGGGCATCCTGAAGTGTCTTGATTTTCTAATGTGTTAACGACGTCTGAGTGAGGGGTAACAGGGCTTTGATGAACCAATCCCTCTGGTGATTTGGGTCTATGGTATAACTGAGCTTACTAATTATGTCTTTAAACATTTTCATTAGTTCCCAGGTGGTTTCTCCCTCCTGTTGCTTGATCTCCCACAATAATGACAACCATTGTTGATCTATCTAGGTGAGTTTGAATTCTTGTATGAACTCTTTTTTAATCTCATCCGCTTGATGAACCACCTCAGGGCTCTTTCCATAAGATTGGTCTAGAATTATATCAACTTTACATTATCAGGCATCTCGCAAGCCCTCCAGATAGCCTCACATAGGTACCATTGTTTCTTTATGTCTTCATTCACTCTACTGGAGAATTGTGGATATCTTGTAAATGACCTTGTCATTATAGAATGGGTTCATGGTAGATGCACAAAACCCTGTGATCCTGGCTATTGAGATCCTTGTAATCCAAAATTACTATTAATACTATTTCCACTATTACTGCTATTTCTACTATTACTACTAGCAGTACCAACCTTATAGTTAACATGCACACTATGCACTCTTATCATCTTAAACAACTTAGAGAGAAATTTACGAGGGTTGTTGTAGAGTACTAGGGGAAAGTTTGGGCAGGTGCTACTTAAGCCTCGGGGGCTTGGATCCTTGATTCTTCTCGATGCATCATCTTTCATGAATAGTCTCCACATAACAAAGTACATCTCATCCTTTATGTATTCCTCTGAGCCAACACGACCAATTCCATTTGACCCCTCCCCTGCAATCGGTGAGGTAGGGCTCCTATCACCCTCTAGACTTCCAACGGTCCTAGCCATCTCTATCCATTTTGCTGAGTTCTTCTCCATCTTGTATTCCTCTTCTGGGATCATCAAAACCACTCTTTTTTGGTGTAGTCCCTTAAACTGCCTTTTAATCATTTGCATGGCCCTTTCCTACCATTTCTCCACTATCCATGCTCTCCTTTTCACTCTCACTTTCCTGGCCCTCCATGAATCCTCTACGTCCATCCTTCTAATGGCCTTATGATCCCCCACTAGGTAGCATTTCTCCCCTTAGATCCTTCCCCCCATATTGGGGGTTTATGTTATGATGCTTGGACTTTGGAATATAAGTAGGCCTTCTTCCACCATTAAGAAATTAATCGAGAGAGTTACTTCTTTCAAAATCTTCCCTCTTGACCCCATTTGGAACACAGTGTCATCTTTTGAAAAGGACTGGTGGATTTCTGTTGTGAACTCAAAAACATACCCCTATAGTGTAGTCTACACCTAGAAGTATATTTCTCTTGATAGATCCGTATCAAGATAACCAAACATTGTGAGACCTTTCAAAGTCTAATCATGACAAGACAATGTTTGTTCTCCCAACCTACCCTTCACTTGCAATCTCCAGAACTAGTTGTACAATTATTTTAGGAAATTACACTAGAGTATCTCATACTAATCACTTGTAGCCTCTAAGTATATGATTTCATATTTTAGTTTCGCAATAGATCAATGGTGAAGTAGAGCTTACTAAGAGACAAATTGATCCACTTGCTCATCAGACCATTTCCATATTTTCTTCTTGAAAATCCTCAATACCATATTCTGAACCATCCTTTTTTATTTTAGGTCCCAACAACAGAACCATTTGTTGGCATGAAAATGACAACATGGTTGAGACCTTGGGTTCAGGCACAAGAGGCCAACAAAGCTCCACTATAGTTTAGAGAAACGCTGACATTTTAACCTTACCCAGAGAGGGTAAGGAGTCTCACCTGGGGCATGCCACAAATGAAGTTAGATGAGGGTGGAATTAGGAACCAAGGGAGTCATATTGAATAGAAGAGACCAAAAAATAATAACCTAGAATCCACCGAACCCAATTACAATGATCTACTCATGCTATATTACGAAACTATATAACTAGACGCATGCAATAAATTTTTTAAAGAGTCAACATAATGCTTAAGGACATAAGGTGGTTCTGAACAATATTCTCCATTAACATAACATAAAGTAGTACATAAGGCTCAAATCCTGACCATTAACAATAGGAATAAAACAACCAACAAAAATTGATACAAAAAGTACCATGGAGTGGTTCACATTACTCTGCAACATAGGAAGACGGTAACTATCATAGGCTCACTCATCTGACTTAAAAAAAACCTTCCTTCACTCTTTCTTCTACTCTTTATCCCCTGTCATCCGCCCATACTGCCAGTTTTTCCTTTATTTTTCTCGATTGCCTTCATTCTCAGCTCACCGACCCATGCGTCTTCCGTCCACCTTTCTGCAACTACCAGTCATCTTTAAGTTTCCATTCTTCCCTCGGTTGTCAACTCCATAACTCCAATGGTCATCTCTGCCACTTTTCATCGGATTCTTTCTCTGCAAAATCTCAAAACGAAGGCCCCAATAGCACTTATATTTTAGATCTAGGAAATTCACCACTCATTATGCATGTTCTTTAATGTTACCTAAATTGTCCAAAAAGTTGCTAAAGAACGATTAACCTCTTCCTACATGTTGGACCACTTGTGTAACTCCAAAATGGGTATCCAAATATGCTCTCAAATTTCAAATCTGAGAAATTGATCGTTTGTTATGTGTGTTCTTTCGTGTTACCTAAATCATATGAAAATATGCCCAAGAATGATTCATCACTTTGTGCATGTCGTAGCACTTATGAAAATTGAAAATGATTATCCAAATATGCTGTCATATTTCAGATTCGAGAAATTACCCACTCATTATGTCTATTCTTTCATGCTATCTATATCGTCTAAAAAAATTACCAAGAATGATTCATCTCAAATTTCAGATCTAAGAAATTCATTGCTCATTATGCACATTCAAGTGTTACCTAAATCATCTGAAAAGAGTCCCAAGAACAATTTGTCACTTCATCCATGTCAGACTAGTTATGCAACTCTGAAAATGGGTTTCTAAATATTCTTCCAGATTCTCAATCTGAGAAATTCACTTCTCATTATGCGAATTATTTAATGTTAGTTGAATTGTCTAAAAATAGGCCCAATAACAATTTGTAACTTTGTGCATGTCATACCACTTGTACAATCCTAAAATTGGTATCCAAAAATGTTCCTAAATTTTAGATTTGAGAAATTCACCACTCATTATGCACATTCTTTCATGTTACCTGAATCTTCTGAAACTAAGGCCCAAGAATGATTTTTCACTTCATGCATGTTTGACCAGTTACGCAACTCCAAAATGGGTATCCAAATAGTCTCTCAGATTTTAGATCCAAGAAATTCATTTTTTGTTAAGAGTCGCCTTTTTTGCTACCTGAATCATTTGAAAAGAGGCCCGAGAATGATTTGTAACTTCATCCATGTCAAACCACTTATGCAACTCGAAAATGTGTATCCGAATATGATCTTAGATTTTGTATCTGAGAAATTCATGGCTCATTAAGCGCATTTTTCATGTTATCTAATCATTTAGAAAGAGGTTGAAGAAATATTTTTCACTTCATTCATGTTGAATCACTTTGACAACTAAAAAATGGTTACCAAAATATGATGTTAGATTTCAAATCCAAGAAATTCACAAATCATTATGTGCATTCTTTCTTGTTACCTTAATCATCCTAAAAGAGGCCCAAGAATGATTCGTCACTTCGTGCATGACAAACCACTTGTGTAATTTGAAAATGGGTATCCAAATATGCGCTTGAATTTTATATCAGATAAATTCATCACTTGTTATTTGTGTTATTTTGTGTTATGTGAATCATCCAAAAAGAAACCCAAGAATGATTCATGAATTCATGCATGTCAGAAAACTTATGCAACTCAAAATTGGGTATCCAAATATGCCCTCAGATTTTGAATTCGAGAAATTCACTACTCGCTATGTACATTTTTTCGTGTTCCTTAAATCATCTGAAAAGTGACCCAAGAATGATTTGTCTTTTTGTGTATGTTGGAACAATTGTGCAACTCAATAATGGGTATCTAAATATGCCCTTAAATTTTAGATTTGATAAATCCACTTTTTTTTTTTATGCACATTCTTTCATGTTACCTGAATCATAAGAAGAGAGGTGCAAGGTCAATTCATGTCTTTGTTCATTCTAAACCATTCGTGTAACTCCAAAATGGGTATCCAAATATGCTCTTGTATTTTATATCTAAGAGATTCACCACTTGTTATGTGTGTTCTTTTATGTTACCTAAATCATCTAAAAGAGGCCCAAGAATGATTTGCCCCTTCACGCATGTCATACCACTTGTGCAACTCCAAAATGGGTATCTGTACATGCCGTCATATTTTGAATTTGAGAAATTCACCACTAATTATGCACATTATTTTGTGTTACCTATATCAACTGATAAGAGGCCCAAGAATGATTTGTCACATCATGCATGTTGGGTCACTTGCGCAACTCCAAAATGGGTATCGAAATATGCCCTCAGATTTTGGATTCGAGAAATTCATTATGTGCATTCTTTCATGTTACCTAAATTGTCTGAAAAGTGGTGCAAGAATGATTTGTCATTTCATGCATGTCAAACTTATTATGGAAATCCAACATTGGTATCCAAATATGATCTCAGATTTTGGATCTGAGAAATTCATAGCTCGTTATGTGCATTTTTTGTTTTAGTTGAATTGTCTAAAAAGAGGCCCAACAATGATTCGTCACTTCGTGCATATCAGACCACTTGTGTAACTCCAAAATGGGTATCTAATATTTCTCTCATATTTCAGATCCGAGAAATTCACTACATGGTATGTGCATTCTTTTGTGTTATTTAAATCATCCAGAAAGAGGCCCAAGAATGATTTGTCACTTTGTGCATGTTGGACCACTTGTCCAACTCCAAAATGGGTATCCAAATATGCTCTTAAATTTCAGATCCAAGAAATTCATTACTCATTATGTGCATTCTTTCGTGTTGCCTAAATTGTTTAAAAAGAGGCCAAGAAATGATTTTTCACCTCATGCATGTCCAAGAATAGGCTGAAATATTCTCTTGGATTTGGGATCTGAGAAATTCACTGGTTATTATCCATGTTCTTTCATGTTAACTGAATCATCCAAAAAGAGGCCTAAGAATAGTTCATCGCTTCGTGCATGTCGAAGAACTTGTGCGACTCCAAAATGGGTATGAAATTATGTTTCTTAGATTTTGGATTTAAGAAATTCATTACTCCTTACACACATTCTTTCATGTTACCCGAATTGTCAAAAAAGAAACCCAGGAACGATTCTTCAATTTGTGCATGTCGAACCACTTGTCCTACTCGAAAATGGGTATCTAAATATGCCATAAGATTTCGTATCCAATAAATTCACCACTTATTAAGCATGTTATTTTTTGTTACCTAAATCATTCAAAAAGGGGCCCAAGAAGATTTGTCACTTCGTGCATGTCAGATCACTTGTGCAAATAAAAAATGGGTATCCAAATATGCCCTCATATTTTAGTTCCAAGAAATTCACTTGTTATGCACATTTTTTCTTGTTACTTTAATTTCCTTTAAAGAGGCCCAAGAATGATTCATCACTTCATTCATGTCGAACCACTTGTGTAACTCCAAAATGGGTATCCACATATGCCCTCAGATTTTGGATCCAATAAGTTCACTACTCGTTATATTCATTCCTTCATGTTACTTGAATCACCTGAAAAAAATCCCAAGAATGATTCGTCACTTTGTGTATATGAAAACACTTGTGAAACTTGTAAATGGGTATCTAAATATGCCTTCAAGTTTTGGATTTGAGAAATTCACCAGTTGTTATGCGCATTCAAGAAATGGGCCCAAGAAGGATTTTCCATTTCATGCATGTTGACCACTTGTGCAAATCAAAAATAGGCATCCACATATGCCCTTTGTTTGATGGATAATTTCCTTCTCTAGATAGAAGAAAACTTCCTAGATCTAGTGGCTTGATCTAGAAACAATAGAGGAAAAAAACTATTCTTTCCTCAGAGAATTTTAGAATATGGAAGAAATACTTACATGGAATCCAATGAAAGCTCTCTTATTCTCCTTTCTTGTAAGCTACAAATCAAACTCCAAATTCTAAAAGTGGAGACTGCAAAACAACCAAAACAGGAAAGAGAACCAAAATATACAAATAACATATACTAACATCTCTAAAAAATGGGTCAAGAAGGCATTGTTCTAAATATTCTTAAATGAGACATAAGTATAGGAAAACAAAGAACTTTTTATATTATGAATGTAGGGGAACATACCACCCTTGTAGATCTTGACCTTGTAGATGTCTCCCAACTATCTTGTCCTTCCTTTGCCACATATCAAGCCTTGAATGACAAATCAAGCACACGGATGGATAATGGATCCCTAGGCACAAAGAGGCAACATGAAGTCATAACTAAGAGTCTCCAAAAGCTAACCCAAGCACTATGGGAGGCAGTGAATTTATAGGGTAAAATAGGTGGTTTGGGATTTACCATTCTAAGACTTAGATCCACATTAGAGGGGGGAATAACTTTTAGGGATAAGAGATATGACCTCAAGAGTAGGAGTTCGAGATATGATCCAATAGTAAATAGTTAAAACCACTTGGGAAGCTTCTATAAAGAGAATTTTAAAATTATTTTTTATTTCTACTGAATTCCAGGGTCCATCGCACTTTCAGTGAAGGCAACATTCACTCGTCAGTGAAATTTCTCTTTGTACAACTTGCAACAGTGCAATTTGCATGAAGGATAAGTGCAATGGGGAAAAAATTAGGGTTTTGAGTTGTTTAACCCATAATTCTTGGAAAATTTGGAGAGAGGATGTTCTTGGATTTGTAGGGGTTGAATGCAAAGCGTCAAGAGATGTTGATTGATCCAGTTTCAAGGCCATTTGATTAGATGTACAAAATGACCTGTAACAGATTGGCCCCTAAAGTACAAACTCAAAAGAAGTGGCTTAGGACTGAAGTTGTTTACCATGTGACAAGTCTGAATCGATAATCTATTGGTCAAGATGATCAATTATCTGTTACAATACATAATCATCATGATGTCATTTCTTAGGTAGGCATACCCATACTCAACATATAAGCCAATTTACATGTACATGTACAGTAATCAGAATCATGTCCACTGATGACAGATTGTGGGCCCATACTTGGATAGATTTTTGAATGATCACATCCATAATACTTTGTAATCTTGTATGAATCCTGAAATTGTAGCTCAGATGGATGAAACTAGATCTGGGGTATTTTACCTCGTCACTCAATAGTACGAGTCTAACCATGTGAATAAATCTGTTGGAGTCGAACACGATAAACACCATCTGATTATCGACCAATAATGTAAGTCGTTAACAAATGTGATAGGAACCATTGATAATGATAATAGTCCTCAAGGTACTATGGTACAATAAATGAGGTGAAAATAAATGAGTTGAAGTCAAACACTACACAAAATCTTCCAGTCGAAGGCCAACAGTGAAAACTTGTCATTAAGAGTAAGGAAACTTTCCATTGAGGTATGTAAGCTCCAAGGCACTTAAGGGAGTTCTTAAGTCAACTTCCTCGATAATGTGTTGATGCCGAGAAGAAGTAACCCATCACAACATGGCCTTAAAGTATCTCCCATCAATGACATGAGATGGTTATCAAGATTTGAGACAGAATGTGATGATGTAAAGCTTATTCAAGAGCAACAAACATGAAGCAATGCTTAAGGGTATTGTAGCATATTTCATTTGAGGGTGGACTTTATCTTGAACATATTGGCAAAATTTTTATGGAGTTGGTGAGATTGAATCAAAGAGTCATCATGAAGGCTTTCATTAAGACGATCAGTGATCAACAGAGAAGCAAGAATATTCCCCAACCCAAAACAATCACAAAGGTGAGAGAGTGTCATGTCCAAGAATTAATCACTACCATAAATAGGTTTGATGCCTTGTTTTTCCAATTTCCCAAAGATATCTGGAAATAACCTTTTTATTTTTGACAAGCTTGAGGAGGATAACATATGCTTCATCTAGAAATTAGATGAATCATTCTACTTTTTTCACTACAAGGAGAAGACCTTCTAATGGAGGTCATAATGGAGGCTTTTAGTGTTATAAAATTGGTAAAAATTGTAAAAAAAATACAATAAAACATTTGTTTGTGGGAACAGATATTTTAGTGGATCTTATAATGGAACTTCATAACAACTGAAAAAATATAGGCAGCTGGAGGTTTTAGCGGATGTTTTTTTCCTGGTGCGCTTTATGGAACAAGAATCCCTGGTGTGCTACTTATAGATATACTCCAAGATTTAGACATAATTAAAAGCATCGAGGTGTTTAATTGAAAGAGTACCAGAACTTGAAATGTACACCACCTCGGTGCTTACAACAAAAAAATTCCTAGTGCATTCAACTCAAAGAGCACCATAACTTGAAATGTATACCGCATCATTCCTTATACAAAAAAGTCCCCAGTCGTTCTTTGAAGAAGGAAAGATTCCGGGGCATGTGAAAAATAATTGTAGTTCTAGTGCTTTCTCTTAAACATGCAACACTAGAACGTCTTGTTTACATAAATGCACTGGTGCATTTTTTATATAGGGCGCTCAGTGCTATTAATTTTAATAATGCACTAGGAATGGAAATACTATTGTGTAGAACCGGGGGATGTTAGTTCTATGAAAGCAATGGTGCGTTAAGAGTTACAATGCATTGAGGTATTAATTAAAAGCAATGCCAGTTCTGTTAGGATATTTCGACACATAGGAAATAGTTAAGTACAACTTGGTCTAGTGTAGAGTTAGGTATAGAGTTAGGTAAAGTGTGTTTCTTTACAGTTGTACATTTTGTAACTTACAATTCGACGGTCACGATATGTAGTTATCCGATGGTTCATTCTCTCCTCGGTATTACCGACACTTGATCCGTGACTTGACACCTGATTGGTCCATGAATTCTATTTAAAGCGCATGGAGGGTCATTTGTAGGGTAATCCGTGCATGAGAGAAACATATGTAAATTTTCATTCTTTTATTAATAAATTTCCTAAAGTGGCCGCACTGGCTAAGGCCATGGAATGTTTCCCTCTTTGAGGGTTTTAACCACGTCAAAATACTGGTGTATTGATTTGCGATCTGGTTGTGAGCGGTGTCCTTTTGGTGTTCTGTCTGAGGAACTTACCCTGTAAATTCCTACTTGGTATCAGAGCTATTTGAGGGCTGCGTCCGTTGGTGATCCAAATCTGAAGCTGGTAGAACTGCATCCGACTGCCGTTTCCTAGATCTGCTGTTTCTAACTGCTTTCGGGCCAAGAAGACTGCTCTGTTGTGTTCGGAGCACCTGTTCCAGTGAGGAACCCCTTTCTTTTCACGCGAAAAGGTTTCCGGTAGCCCTAGCTGCGTCATTTTTAAGATCTGGAGGTATACAATGTTTATTTGCAGTTTACTTTTATTTTCTCTCTGTTTATTTCGGTTTCGGTTTATTTAGCCTTTTTATTACCGGATCTATACCTTTCATTTCTGCATATGCTCTTTGCCCTGCGACTCTGTGCGATCTGGGCAAATAAGAAACAGAAAGGAAGGATTTTTCTCATGCGTATGCTCTTTTCCCTGTGCCTTAGGGCGATCTCGGAAAATCAGAAACATTGAGAAAAATATTTAGTTTCCGGCCAAAGCTAACTTTGAGCCGCAAGGTTCATTTTTGAAAATATTTAGTTTTTCGGCTAAAGCTAACTTCGAGCCATAAGGTTCGTTTTCTTTGCATGTCTGTGTTGGGTTTTGTGTTTTGTGTTTTGTAGGGAAAAAGAGCTTTCTCAAGGCAAGCACGCAACCCAAAGCACCCCCCCCCTCTCTCTCTCTCTCTCTAGGGAAAAAGAGCTTTCTCAAGGCAAGCACGCAACCTAAAGCACCCCCTCTCTCTCTCTCTCTCTCTCTCTCTCTCTCTAATTTTTTGTATAGATAAATTGGTTCAAAGCTATTTTAAGAGGGTAGAGGTCTTGGGTTAAAGTCTCCATTTTGTGGGGGCGGACTTTTTCATTTCCGCACATTCCCGCACTTCGTCGGCAACTTCAACAACTTTTTTTCAAAAAGTCATAACTTCTTCATCCGGAAGCCGTTTTCAGAGCCGTTTTTTTAAACCAGCCTAATTTTTCAAGATCTGTCCATTGGAACACTTATTTTCAGCATCTTTAGCTTCAGTTGCCATTGAAATGGAAAATCAATACCAAGTTACCCTTGACAGCACCAACTACTTCCAATGGTTGGCTTACATTGAGGATTTACTTAGAAGTAAAGGTCTCTTCAGAATAGCCTCAGGCCAAGAAAAGAAACTGAAGGATGAAGATAAGGCTGCTAAATGGGAAAATAGGCAAGATCAAGCACGTGGATTGATAGGGATGTCTATTTCTCCAGATCTTAGATTCCATATTGCAGAAATTGATTCTCCTGATGAAGCAATGAAACAAATCAATAAAGTTTTTGGCATTAAAAATGAAATTAGAGCCCATCAACTTGAAAATGAGTTGCTTACATTGAACCCTAATAATTTTTCTTGCATTGAAGATTTCTTGTCCAAGTTCAAGACCCTTAGATATCTTTTGGAAGGTGTTAAAGTTAAGAAAGAAGATAGTAATATTATCTATTCCATTCTTACAAAGTTGGGACCAGCCTACTCTGTGTTTGTTTCCAACTTCCATTCTACAAGAGAAGCCTTCATTTCTCAAGGAACAGACTACAAGTCCCCTTCCTTTGACTCTTTTTGTGATTCTTTAATAAGAGAACAAGAAAAACTCTTACACCTTGGTCTTCTTAATCTTGGAAACTCTTCCAAGAAAGTGTTAGCCGCCCAACAACAACCAAATTCAAAGAATCCCATGAAGTCATATCCTAAAAAGAATGGTCCTAAACCAAACAAGGGTCCTAAGCAATTTCAACCCCAAAATGAAAAATCATTTCAACAAAATGATAAGACAAATAAAAACAAAGGGAAGAAGACTGATCGACATTGCAATTTTTGTAATCGAGATGGCCACTTAGAATCAAAATGCTTTAAGAAGATGGAAGCCTTGGAAGTAGCAATGAAGAAGCATAACATCCATTTGGGGCAATCTTCAACTTCAACTTCATCTTCAGGAATGGCACTTTCTGCATGTGGTTGTCAAGCATCTCGGTCTGGCTATGCATTAAATGTATCTTCTTCTTCTCATTCTCATGAGTGGCTCATTGATTCTGGAGCTTCTTATCACATTGCCAAAAACAAAGCCATGTTTTCTTCTTTAAATGATTGTAACACCAAAAATATATATGTTGGTGATGATAGATCTCTTAATGTTGTAGGGACTGGAACTGTTCATCTAGACAATGGTCAGTTTAATGATGTATTATGTGTTCCAACCTTATCCTGCAACCTTCTATCTGTATATCAGATAACTCATTCAGGTGAAGGTAAAATCGTTGAATTTTCACCTCATGATGTTGTAATCAAGCACTTAAGAGATCCTAAACAGATTTTGGCTACTGGCATTGATGATGATTCCACAAGGTTGTATAAGTTTCACAACTTTGGGTCATCAAATCTTCCCTCAGTATTTGTTGCTCATAACGATGAAGTGAGCAAACTTTGGCATGAGCGATTTGGTCACTTAAACTATCGCTCCCTTCAGCATCTATGTAAAGAAAATATGGTGACAGGTCTTCCTATGGTATCTTGCAGAGATGGTGTTTGTTCCGGATGTGTAATCGGAAAACATCATCGGGACAGTTTTGAAAAACGTGCCTCTTGGCACGCCTCAGCCCCTTTATAGCTTGTGCATAGTGATTTATGTGGTCCACTTCCAGTTGTGTCATTCTCTGGCTGCAAGTATTTCTTAACTTTCATTGATGATTTCTCCAGACGCACTTGGGTATACTTCTTAAAACTCAAGAGTGAAGTATTTAACACTTTTTTGGCCTTCAAGGCCTTTGTTGAAAAGCAATCAGGACATCAAATTCTTAAGTTAAGATCTGATAATGGCGGAGAATATGTTAAAAACACATTCATCAACTATTGCACTGAGAATGGAATTCAAATGCAACATACCGTTCCATATACTCCCCAACAAAATGGTGTAGCTGAAAGGAAGAATCGCACCTTAAAGGAAATGGCTAATTGTATGCTACAATCTAAAGGACTTGGTCTTAGTTTTTGGGCAGAAGCAATTAACTGTGCAAATTACATAATAAATCGCACTCCTACTAAGGCTTTAAAGAATATCACTCCAGAAGAAGCATGGAGCTCAATCAAGCCAGATGTAAGTCACTTTTGTGTTTTTGGAAGTGAAGCATGGGCCCATATTCCAGATGAAAAGCATAAAGCTTTAGAACCTAAGAGTGAAAAATGTACTTTTGTTGGATATTCTGAAGATGTCAAAGGCTATAGACTTATTCCATTTAAGTCCAAAAATTTTATCATTAGAAGAGATGTAAAATTTGATGAAAATATATCGGCCTACGAGCCTAGTCCAGCGGTTGTGCCACCTCTCCCTATCTCTTCTACTTTTGAAAACATTTCTTCTTCAGATGATGAAAGTGAGGATGAAAATCCTCCCCCACCATCTCAGGATCCTCCTTCAGCTCCTGAGCTTCCAAAATGGGTTCGTGCTACTCGAGATGCAGCAGGTGATCTTGCCGGTGATCCTACAGATCAGCGACGTACACGTTCTCAGTTCGAGAGAGCCTCTTCTTTACTGGCTCAATCTCCAGTAAATTATGATCCTGACACCTTTGCAGAGGCTTCAGGCCATCCAGATTGGGAAGCAGCTATGAATGAAGAATATCATTCATTATTGGCAAATGATACATGGGATCTTGTTCCTCTACCAAAGGGACGAAAACTTGTCAGATGCAAATGGGTTTACAGAACCAAGTATGGACCAGATGGGAAAGTTGATAAACATAAAGCTCGTCTTGTTACTAAAGGTTTTTCACAGGTTGAAGGCATTGACTACACCGAAACCTTCTCCCCTGTTGCCAAAATGAACTCTATCTGCCTTTTTCTTTCCCTTGCTGCCTCTTTCAAATGGGAAGTCCATCAGATGGATGTTAAATCTGCCTTCTTGCATGGGGACTTTCATGAAGAAACCTATATGGAACAACCCATTGGCTTCATACAAATAGACTCCAACCTTGTATGTCGACTTAAGAAATCCCTTTATGGTCTCAAGCAAGCTCCTCGGGCTTGGTATGCCAAAATGGATAGCTTTCTTTTAGAATCTGGCTTTTCTACGTGTAATTCTGACAATACTGTCTACACCAAGAAAGTGGGCAACTCTCTTACCATCCTTGTTCTTTATGTTGATGATCTTATCCTTACTGGTAGTGATCCCAACCTTATAAACCATGTGAAGTCTAGCCTTAAAAGGAAATTTGAAATGACAGACTTAGGACACTTACACTATTTTCTCGGTCTTCAAGTCTTGCAATCCAAGGAGGGTATTTCCCCTTCCCAGTCCAAGTATGCTTGTGATATTCTACGTCATTTTCACATGGAAGACTGAAAGCCAGCCCCTTCTCCCTTTCAGTCTGGAGTCAAACTTTCATTCACTTGTACTTCTCCTGAAGTTGATGCTACATTATACCGTCAACTTGTAGGAAAACTCTTGTATCTAACTCATACTTGTCCTGACCTTTCCTTTGCTGTTGGCCTTGTTGCTCGGTTCATGCAAAACCCCCGTGAAAGTCATTGGAAAGCAGCTAAAAGAATACTTTGTTATGTTCGAGGTACATTTCAGTTTGGGATTCATTACAGTGCCGAAGAATCTCCTCTATTGGTTGGTTTCACTGATTCCGATTGGGCTGGTGACCCTGATGATCGGAAGTCTACTGCCGGTTATGTGTTCACTCTTGGTTTAGGACCTATTACATGGGCTTGTGAGAAACAAGCTTCCATTTCTCTTTCATCAGCAAAAGCAGAGTATCGTGGTGTCGTAGAAGCTAGTAAGGAAGCCTTGTGGCTTCGTCAGATTCCGTCAGAGTTTGGCTTTCAGCAGCAGCATCTGACTACACTTTGGTGTGATAATCAAAGTGCCATTCAGCTATGCAAAGATCGAATACAACATCAGCACAGCAAACACATTGAACTGCACATGCACTTCATGAGAAAGCTCATTCACGACCATGTTCTTGAAGTGCAATATTGTTCAACAGATGATCAAGTTGCAGACATCTTCACAAAGGCTCTCACAGAGGCGAAGTTCACTAAACTTCGATTTATGGTTGGAGTTCAGGAAGTTGTCACTAAGGGGGGATAGGCTCTAGTGCCTCCTTGCTTCTCCTATTGTGTCATATTTGTAAATCCTTCAATCCTATCCCAAGTTGTTCTTAAGGGGGGATGTTAGGATATTCCGACACATAGGAATTAGTTAAGTACAACTTGGTCTAGTGTAGAGTTAGGTATAGAGTTAGGTAAAGTGTGTTTCTTTTCCGTTGTACATTTTGTAACTTACAATCTGACGGTCACGATATGTAGTGATTTGATGGTTCATTCTCTCCTCGGTATTACCGACACTTGATCCGTGGCTTGACACCCGATTGTTCCATGAATTCTATTTAAAGCGCATCGAGGGTTATTTGTAGGGTAATCTGTGCATGAGAGAAACATATGTAAATTTTCATTCTTTTATTAATAAATTGCCTGAAGTGGCTGCGTTGGCTCAGGCCATGGACTGTTTCCCTCTTTGAGGGTTTTAACCACGTCAAAATACTGGTGTATTGATCTGCGATCTGGTTGTGAGCGGTGTCCTTTTGGTGTTCTGTTTGAGGAGCTTACCCTGTAAATTCCTACAAGTTCTTGAAGAACTAAAAGCCTCTGTGCTTCCATTTTCTAAAAAAGCACCGGCTATGCTAAAAGATGACATCACGGTGCTTTTGTTTAAAGTAAAGCACCGATGCATTTTTATGTTATGGACACACCGATGTTTTTGTATAATATTCTCTCTTTTTTGTAGACATCGATTTGTGACAATGCAATTATTGTAATTTTTTAAATCCGTTATTCATTGAGAAATTGATACATATCTTATAACAATATTCATATAAATTAATATTGATTAGTGCATTTGTATATGATGTTTGGATTAATTTGTTATATTATTATATTTCACATCTCTTCATTATAATGTTTAATATTCCATATATTTAATTAGTGGTGTAACATTTTGCAACGACATTGGATAGCACAACAGAATAAAATTAAAATGAATTTTATTATATATCAATAAGAGGCTCTTTGTCATACAAAATGATATTATTATTGGTAACCCCTTGTCTTTTAATTGGGACATTATTCCATGTTTACATTAAACAAAATGTTTGATTTTCACAAACAATTATTTCAAAAGATACAATAGATTGCATTGATATCCAAATAGATCATCATTCTTCGTTGGAACTGTTGTTAGTTCTTGAGTTACTTCCGTGATTTGGATTATCTGGATGAATGATTTGTTTATTTCATTGATTATTTTCATCTTCTTGATATTGTTCCATTTGCAAGCATAAAAATAAAGTGTAATGAGTGTATCTACATTGGTGAGAATAATGAAAATTGAAATAAATAATATACATCAATGAAATTGAATAGAAATGTACCATAGCAAGAAGTGACTCATAAACTATGCACATGGTTTCAAAACCATGTCTTATTCCTTGTTGCAACAAGTCTTCTATTGGCGTAGTTCCATACTTTGTTTCCTACATATTTTAAACCCCATTATAAATTATAGATTTAATATATGGATTTTTTTGTTATATTAATTATAAACTCAGAGAAGTAAAACAACATAGATACTTACAAATTTCACAATTAATTTTATAAATGCACTCACAACCGTTATTTAACCCAATGCTAATCAATTCTTTTGATGGCTCTTCTTTGTA
Source organism: Pinus tabuliformis (assembly GCA_031772625.1). NCBI lineage: Eukaryota > Viridiplantae > Streptophyta > Pinopsida > Pinales > Pinaceae > Pinus > Pinus tabuliformis. Next base: position 1,127,164,783 of record CM062816.1, on the reverse strand, counting down.
TGTTAGCACCTATATGAACTTGACATTCAAGGATGGTTGTTGTAAAACAACTTAAAATATTCAAAAATGAAACCTTGAGTTATTATAAGGAAATATTAACAATTACTCACAAATTTTGAAATCAACCCTTTTCTTCCTTGTCATCTTGTTTTATGTGTTGAATGAGTTCCATCTTATTTTATTTTCTGTAGGAAAATACTTGAAAATTAATATTTAATGCTATATTATTTTTTATATGTACAAATTCAATAATGATTACATACATTTGAAACATGTTGTTGTTGATATGGCTCCTCCTGTGATGCAATTATGTCCATTTCTTTGACCATCTCCTTATACACATTTTTGGGAATTTCTATTGCCATGTTTCATATATCAACACATTGATCATTTTGGATTTTCGTAATCTTCTAGAAAAAAGGTAATAAATTTATTTTATAATTATATATAAAAATTAAACATAACAAAATCGATATTAATAAATTGATGTCTTGTAGTAATATATACATATAATTCTAGAAAATAATTCTATACACTTAGGACAAAGGAAGGTATCGAGCTCTGCAAATTGATCTAGGGTTGGTGTTAGGGTTTTGGCATTGGGCACCATGGAGGGATGCACGGGGCGGGGTGATGTTCCCTCCTACAGTCAAGTAGTTACAGATAGAAGCAAGGACGTGGGAAAGCATCATTTCAAGAAACCTCTGGAGAAGGAAACATAGGCAAGAAACACAGAAATGATGGGAAGAAACAAACCTCATGAACAGGAAGGGGAGTAGTAGGAAGCTAGTAAGGAGAAGGAAAAAGGAGGTAGTAGTCAAAAACCTACTTCCATAAGGACAACTAGGGTCTACAAACCCAATTTGAACATCATTCCTTGGGTCATCTTAAGCGACCTAGCACTACAAGCGGATATGGATCATATGACGAAATATGAAATCATATGAAAATTCATGGGGATATGGCTGATGGAGAGGGCGCTGCACATATGGATAAGTAGCCACTGGAAGCCAAAGGGGGAAACACACCTTCATATGGGATCTAAGGGCTTCTTCATAGTAGTATTCAAAAGCCTCGAGGATAAAGACATAGTGTTCGAAGGAGGACCATAGTTCTATGTTGCGGTAGGCCTCTAAATGCGGCCATGGATGATGAACTTTCTCCCAGAACGTGAGACATTCACATCGGTACTAGTATGGATCAGACTATACTCCCTTCCTCTAGATTATTGGCTACCAGAATCTCTAAAAACAATAGGCAACAAACTGGGGCATTTTTTAAAGATCTCAGATGCGACTCTGAAAGGAAAATATACCTCCTTCGCCCAGATATGTGTGGAAATGGACTTATCTGGAGCACTTACAGACGCGATAATTTTAAAGTATATGATGAAGAATGGGTGCAAGCGGTGGACTATGAGCACATCCCATTTAGGTGCCGCAAATTCCATGAGCATGGGAGTCTATATAGAGATTGCCCAACAAACAACATGGAGAGAAATGTGAAAACCACTGTGGATAAAAATCCCGAGGGTTTTACCAAGGTTGGGGGCAAAGGGAAAGGCGGAAAGCAGCCGCAAAAGAAGACCAATGAGAAAATACAACCGAGCCACAATAGTTTTAAGATCCTAGAAGAAGAAGTAAACAAAGAAACAAACCAGGAAATGGAGAACAATATCACTGAGAAGGAAAAGGATGACAACATGGAAGATATCATAGATAACAACTAGCAAAAGGAGGATCTGCCAAGTAGTGTGGAGATAAATTGGGACCATGAGATGACTCCAAGTGAGGTAGGAATGGAGGACCATGAACTGCAAGAGATTCTAGATAGGGAAAATATAGATCTAGAGAAATTTCTGGAACAAGGGATGACCAAAGGAGTGGACTCCCTGCCAAAAGAGGAATATGATAGGGTTTACCAGATCTTCCTATGGATGTCACAATTGAAGGGATCTGGAGGCAAAATAAATCATGAAATCCAGGAGCATAGAGGGGTCAAGATGATGGAGGAGACACGGGCATAATCTCCAAATAACCTAGGCAGGAAAAGAGGAAGAAAAAGACAAAATGAGTTGCTGAACGAATGTGGGAAACTATTGATTAACTTAGGTAAGATGAAATATCTCACCAGTTATTCCTTTACAAACATTTCTTAATGAATCTCACAACCTGGAATATTAGAGGCATAGGAAATAGAAGGAAACAAAGAAATCTTAGTAATAGAATAAAAGAAGAAAAACTGGATATGGTTTTTATTCAGGAGACAAAATGTTCAATGGACAAGATTAGAGAAATTCATAATAAACGGCTAATCAAGAATGAGTATCTATAGGTTAAAATAAAAAGCTCAGCGAGGGGGATTCTCACGCTGTAGAATCCCCATAAATTTGGAATCCTGGATGCTGAGGCATTTAGGAACTATCTTTCTTTGGTATGTCAACCTTTAGGTGATAAGGAGATATACATGATCACAAATGTCTATGGACCTCAAAAGCAAGAAGACAAACTCAAGCTTCTCACCTCCCTTGAGGAACTAAGAGCAAGACACCCTAATATGCTCTGGATCATTGCAGGAGATTTCAATATGATAAGATCTCTTACAAAGAAAAAAGGCAGTATCAGATAGCTAGGCAGAGATTCCATGGCCTTCCAAAACTTCATAATGAACATGGGGTTAGTGGACACTGAAACAATAAATGGGACCTTCACTTGGAACAACAAGAGGGGAGGGGCTTCACAAGTCGCCTCTAAACTAGATAGATTTATTATTTCAGAGAACCTCTTTCTCTCAGGTCCTACCATGACAGCTTCTATTCTTCCCTTTGGAGGTTCAGACCATTGGCCTATACAGCTGGAAGCCACTTTTATGGGTACACCAAGAAATAGACCTTTTAGGTTTGAAAATGCCTGGCTCTCTCACCTTGAATTAACCAGTAATATTAACAAATGGTGGAGAAAGGATCTGAACATTCAAGGCACTAGAATGTTCTTGCTCCAATAGAAACTTAAACATATCAAATCTAGGCTTAAATATTGGAACAAAAAGGAATTTGGAAATATCTTCAAAGCCAAAAGAGAAGTTGAGCAGAAACTCTAGGAGATCAAACAGATCAACATCACAGAGGGCTTTACCAAGGAGCAAAAAAAGCTAGATTATTCTTTACATGAAGAATGGGAAGATAGGTGCTTACAAGAGGAGATTTTCTGGAGATAAAAATCAAGGATACAATATATTAGAGAGAGAGAAAGAAACACAAATTTCTTTCATAAATCCACCATGGATCATAGGGCACACAACAGAATCACAAAGCTCAAAGATTCTCAAGGGAGAGAACTTGTCTCTCATAAAGACATGGAATCTGTCCTTGTACAACATTTCCTCAGCATAGTAGAGGAGCCTTCGGAGGATAGATCTAGGTACATCAACCATTTCACTAAGTATATCCCTTAGCTGATTACCAGAGAGGACAATAAAAATCTTAATAGGCTTGTGTCGAAAGAGGAGGTCAGTGAAGTGATCAATGAAATGCAAAATGGAAAAGCTCGAGGCCCAGATGGGTTCAATGTAGACTTCTTCAAATCTTGTTGGAAAACAGTCAAACAAGATATCCTTGAGGTGGTGGAAGACTCAAGAAGATCCAAAAAGGTTCTGAAGGCTTTTAATGCTTCCTTCATATCTTTGATCCCAAAACATGAAAAATCCATGACTCCGGATGGTTTCAAACCCATAGCTTTATGCATTGTGGTGTATAAAATTATTTCCAAGGTGATCGCCAATAGAATCAAGCCCCTTTTACCAGCTGTCATCTCAGAGAAGCAAATGGGCTATGTGGAATGAAGACAAATCCTCAGTAACATCATCCAAGCGCATGAGGTGGTACACTCTCTCAAAAGCAACAAATAAGCTGGTATGATCATTCAGCTGGACCTAGCGAAAGCTTACGACAAGCTAAGTTGGTCTTATATAAGGGAAATTCTAAGAGCTTATGGTTTTGACCAAAACTAAATAAGATGGGTTATGGCACTAGTTACCACGACCAATTTTTCCATCCTACTTAATGGCACTCCTTCAAGACTCTTCACACCCTCCAAAGGTCTCAGACAAGGGGATCTGCTCTCACCCTTCCTCTTTGTTCTCATGATGGAAGGGCTAGGCAGAGTGATTAAAATGGAAAATGTTGAAGGAAGAATCCAGGGTATCAAACTCACCTTGGATGGAGTGGAAAACACTCATCAAAAATTTGTGGATGACACAATGCTGGAGGGCATACCCACAGTTAGGGAAGGTAGAACGATCAAGCATATTTTGAATGACTTTGCTATGGAATCCGGCACAAAGGTAAGCCTCAACAAATCAAAAGTTTTTTTTCTTTAACACTAACATTGCTATTCAGAGAAACATCACCAGAATTCTTGGGTTTCAAAGGGACCAGCTACCTTCCAAGTATCTGGGCATACCTCTCACAGATAAACCTCTAAGAAAGGAAGTGTGGGAGACAACAATAAATAAAGTTCAGGACAAGATCAGAAAATGGACATGCAGGTCTTTAAATTTGGCGGGGCACCTTGTGCTCACACAGGCTGTCCTGCAAGCAATTCCCATGTTCATGTTCTCAACTCTTCCTACTCCCGAAGGAATTAAGCAACAGATCGGGAGCATATAAAAGAATTTTATATGGGGAAGAGGAGAAGAGAAAAATAAATAGGCTTTAGTAGCCTGAGACAAGATCTGCAAACCCAAGAGCCATGGTGGCTTGGGGCTTCATGATCCTGAAACCCTCAGTAGAGTTTCGGGAGCTAAACTTTGGTGGAGGTGGATCAAGGAATCGGTAACTCCCTAGGCTAAGCTTTGGAAACAAAAATATGCCAAGAATTGGCAGGAGAAAGATCACATTACAATGTCAGAGCATATTAAGGGCTCCCACATTTGAAAACTTGCCTCGAAAAATAAAGCCATTGTTCAGCAACATAGTTTCTAGGAGATTTGAGCTGGGAACCTACCACGATTTTGGGAGGATAACTAGCAACAGGAACCCAAATTGTACAAGGAGGAATTAGCAACTCTCAAAAATGACACAGAAAACAAAGGTCTACTTATGGTAAATGACTTCTGGGACCAGGTAAGGAACAATGGAAAATGGAGAATTTGGAAGGATCTAGGCCATAGTGAAAAGAGCCCTTTGAAGGCCCAAACAGACTCTCTTGCTCAGGATCTAGAGCATAGGAGGATTCTGGTATCCTCCATGCCTGATCAACTAAGATGGGTAAAGAACATTGAAGGAAACTTTAACCTCAAAGAAACTAAATAGGTAGTAACATGATTTAACTACCTAAACCCTGATCAAGTTTGGAAGAATCTTTGGCAGAGCCCCCACTGGATGAAAATAAAGTTATTTATTTGGCTAGTTCATCAAAGGAAAATTTTAACTTGGGAGAACCTCCTGAAAAAAGGCTTCACTAGACCATCCAAATGTTACCTTTGTGGCTCACAAGAGGAGATTATGGATCACCTTCTCAACCTCTACACTTTCACCTCTACCATGTGGGAATGGGTGGCCTCAATCTTTAGGCACACTGATAGGGATAGACTTAGCATCTCCAACACTTTGAAGAATTGGAGGAAAAACTTCTCAGAGAATGAAATCATTAATAAAGCCTGAACTCTGGTTTGAGGTTTTGTCATCTGGGATGTTTGGAAAGAACGAAATAATCAGATCTTCAATAAAAAAGCAAGCAAGCCCCAGTATATAATAGACCAAAGTTTAAGGTAGCTCAAAGACAAAATCAGCAGCTTGTTAAGGAAACTTTCTAAGGACCCTCCTCTGCCCCAATATGCATGTATTCTATTGCATTTGGGTCGCTAGTCTATAGGCCCATAGGGCATAATCAAAGGTTTGTGCCAAACAAATGCATATATAAATGTTTGGAAACCTCCTCCACATGGCTTCTTAAATCTCAATATGGACGAAGCATCTAAGGGAAACCCAGGGTTAGCTAGTTTTGGGGGTGTTCTAAGAGATGAATAGGGTCAAATAAATGAGATATTTCATGGCCACTTGGGGAAGGCCACTAATAACATGGCAGAATTCATGGCTTTAGAGAAATGCTTAGAAATCTTGGTGGATTCAAATTCACACAATGTCATCATTGAAGAAGATTCATAACTGATTATTAGAGCAACCAAGAAAATATGCAATGGTACATCACCGGATAATGTGTTGAAATACTGGAGGCTATCGTAGGTCTTTCACCATATCTACACCCACCTGCAAAACTTAAAAACTGTAAGCTTTGTCCATGTAAAAAGAAAATCTAACATGTTAGCTGATCATTTGGCGAATGAAGGAGTGATTCATAAGGAAAGGGACACTCGGCACATTTGGGAGTTGTTACCCCCAGGAAAACTGTTAGAGGATTATCTCTGTAAGGCTGCCAAAGATAGGGATCATTGGATTGACAGGATGGATCAAAGAAGCTCAGGAGATAGGTGGGAGGATAGGGAAGCCTAAACTATTTTCCTGTTGTTTGGTAGCAGTCCGCAGATTGTAATTGCATTATTATTCCATTGGATTTGAGCAGTTGGTTGAGATCAACAGAGGAAGACCAAGGATGTAGTGGCGTGAGGACCGATTCTGGAATGTGTGTGTTTTAGTGTTGAATTGTGCACCTGTGTGTGACTATATAGATATCCTATGTTCGTATTTCATATAAAGCGTTTGAATGTTCTAGTGTTGCAGGTTTGATTAACCATCGATCACTGTAAGGATTGATGGTGATCCATTGATTAACGAAATATTGTTATATATGAGTGCCTGTGTGTTAAATGGAGTATGGTAGAGAAACTAGGGTTTAAGTGTAAATCCATCGATAAGTAGAAGATCAATGACGTAGGCAGAAAGTAATGAGTACCGTCCGATGGGATAGATTGATAGTATTCACATGGTGGAAGAGCACAAAATTTAATTCACGAGGGAAGTGGTTTATCGAACCATAAGTGGTATTTCGGGTGAGGTCTAAGTGGTAACCGATATTTCAAGGAAGGCCTCCAATTCCACTCATTACGCAACACGTAGCAGCGAGGAGGAGAGAGGAAACTACTTTTCAGGAAGTTAATCCTCGTGCTACCTGTCCACCTGAAATCATCGTGGATCATTGTATCCACGTAGTGTAGATCAACGTTGGAGGATCCGTCGTGCAAGTTATTTGATCGGCGATCAGAGGAAGGAGAAGGAGTTGGAATTGCGATACAATGATATGAGATTAAGCGATATGTCGATATCCATTGGATCGATGAAAGAGATGGACGACAGAGATTGGGCTGATCGGAGATCAGTGTTCAGAGAGCACAGTGGGAAGGCGATGGACCGGAAGTGCGGACCCGCCGATATTTATGGTTGCAGGTGTAAAATGTTTGAAGTCCGACCTTAAGTGTTGCAGATCAGGTTTCAGTGTATTTCATTTGTAATCTATATATTCCGATAGAGTGAATGGTTCCGAGTTTTAAAGGTTTAAAGCCAATAACGCTTCCGATAGGTTTTGTGGGCCATAACCCACAAGTCTTAGGATCGAATTTTGGTAAAAGAAAGGGATCTTTGTTTACCCTGAAACATATGTAATGTACTAGTTCGGTTAATAAAAGGCTCCATTCTTACTTGACCCAAAAAAAAATCTATACACTTAGGAATATTACCTTTTGAATGATTCTTTTTTGTTGTTGTATGTTTTTTCTATTGCAAGTCTAACATGTCGCATTGACCATTGTTATGGAAATGTTTCTTGTAGTTTAGATATAGTTTCGTTCTTAGAATTATTGTAGTGATTTTTGTATTGTAAGTCGAATTTACGTATATACGTTCATTCCACTAGATCCCTCATAGTTCTATAAAAAAATCCCCCCCTTTCATTAACCTCCAACACCACTCTAGATGAGCTAAGGACCAATTGATCATCATTTACATGTTCCATATGTTTCTTTTCTTAGAACGACATGGATCTTTTCCTCCATTGTTGCTCCTTGTAGAAAATTAAGCATATATGAATTAACAGATTGTTTGAAACATGTTATCTAATATTCTTAAGTATATTATTAATGAAAATTAAAAAAGAAAAATAAAAATAGAAAAAACTCATATTGAATAGTATTTTTGCATTCACCTGATTCATTAATTTGCAATTTTTCTATTAAGATTTTACACTCTTCTACACTTAGATTAGAAATAATCTTATCTACCTTGTTCATTTTGTGGCTCTGCATGACACACACCAGCTAATACATATTAGTTAAACTTACATATAATTCAAACATATTAATTTTGTAAAGAATTTACAAAGAACTTGCCTTCTCTTATTTTTTTGATTTGATGTCATTGTGTCGATCAGTATTTTTGTTACTTGAGACCTTTTGAGACATTGTTTAATCAATATATAACTTGTACCATTAAATATAGAAGCCATTATATATATTTTACAAATAAATCAAATAATTTTTAGAAAAAAAATCTCTCGTAACTGGTGCGTTTATGAGATTAAATGAACCGAGATTTTAATTATTTAGTATCACCCTGGAAAATTAATTTTAAATTAGGATAGTGTGATTTGTAAGACTAAACACACTGCATTGATTTAATGGTGCTATTAGGAACATACATGCCAGTGCGTTATATTACAATGAGAGCAATGATGAACATACTGGACAAAATTGAAAGTGTTATAATATATAGGTGAGTTGAAATACTTAGGTAGCCACGATGCATTATATTAGATAGGGTGCACCATGCAACATATAACCATTTTTAAAAAATAAATGAGAGGGATGAATTTTCGATTTGTAAGGCTAAAATCAATAAAATGATTTAATAGTGCTATTAGGAACATGCATGTCATTGCGTTATATTACACTAGGAGCAACGATGAAAATACTAGACAAAATCCAAAGTGTTATAGGATACTAGTGTGTTCTGTTACTTAGGTAGCCCTTGTGCATTATGTTACAAAGGAGGCATGGTGAAACATACAATCATTTCTTAAAATCAGAGAGGGTTGATGATATGATTTGTAAGGATCAACACACCACAATGATTTAACGGTGCTATTAGGAATATGTGCGTTGGTGCATTATATTACACCGAGAGAAACAACTAACAAACTAGACAAAATTGAAAGTGTTATAATTTACTAGTGTCTTGTATTACTCAAGTAGCACCGACATGTTATGTTAGATATGGTACACCACGCAACATATAGTTGTTTTTAGAAAAAACGGAGAGGGCCAACGAGGTTTGGATCTAATTCAATAAGTGATTCCCCTACTTTATATGTCAAATGCTCTATATACAGTCAGAACACAAACTCTTTAAATATAAAAATGCCTAAATTGAAAAACCATAACTGTGAAGTGGTAGAGAAAGTTAAACCCTAATGTGAAATTTTGTAGAAGAAGCAAGGGTGTAAGGTAACTATTGATTTTTTTTTTGAATTTTAATTAAATTTAAATAGGAACAAATATCATAAAAAAAATATTAGTAAAACCTATAGTAATTTTTTTATTATATGGGATTTTTAATTTTTTAAAATTTAATTTAATTTAATTTTTCTGAATTATGAATAAATCTAACATAAATTGTAAAATATCTTAATAGTAAAATTTAAGATTCTCTCTTTTTAGGGTTTTGAGTGAATCGCCCTACCTTTCAACTTTTGATCTTTCGATGGATCCAAAATATTTGGCAACTCTAATCTGATCTTCTCTTGCAAATGATCTCTCTTTTAATTAAACCCTAACACAAATTGTACAAATTTTTATTCGAAAAGTAAACTATAAAATTTAAAACTCACTATGCACGTTTTTGAGTGAATTGCCATACCTTTTAGCTTTTGATCTTTTGAATATTTATTTTCCTCCAATGTATTCTACTGCTACTGCACAGTGCTCCTGGTATATCTCTCTTACAAATCACTCCCTTGACATTTTGGGTAAAATAATGAAATGGTGAATAAATGTTTACTATTGAAAAGACTTTATGAAATTAGATTTTGAAAAATCAATTGTTGCTCGTTTTTTAAATTTAAAAATAGAAATAAAATCACGTTTTTTTATTCAATTTCTTTGCATATTGGTTCATTCAACACTCAAGCACACCGGTGTGTTTATATAAAAATTGTACCAACATTTTTGAGGTGCCATATTTTTTCAACGCACCAACATGAATTTTTTTTAATTTTCGAAATCCTAAAACAATGTGATTATTTTTATTAATGCAACAATGCGGTATATATTTAAAAGAACAATGAGATTGTGTAATTCATTTTCATTTTCTAAATTTGGGAAACAGTTGTGTACCGATGTTGTTTTTTAGTTAAAACTACTAGTGTGTTTTTATGCAAAAGAGAACTGATATGATAACTTATTTTTTATTTTTACAGAATGCCAGAAATCGGTGTGGGTATTATTTAAACGCACCAGTATTTAAATGAACTAGTGCAGTTTATTTTGATTAGCACACTGATGGGGTTTAAAAGTTATTTGAAATTCTATTTTCACATAAGATGGCATATTAATCTCAAATTATCCTTTAGGATGCATCCACATGAATTACAATAGTTCATAGTATACATTTTCTGCTTAAAGTTTCCTCGTTCTTGAAAAATGGTTTTGAAACTATATTGAAATTCAGATTTTGGTTATATGGTTCTTGAGTTTAATTTTCGATGTTCACACAAAATTTTATTTCTGATTTTTCTCAAATACAGGGACAAAATCTCAATAATATCAAATGGCCAATTCTTTAAAGTCCAACTCATTCTATATTGTTGATCAAATTCCTTCACGGATTTCTAGCTTTCTGTGTCGATTACGTTCAAATTTTATTTATATTCCAAGTACCTATTTTTTTTTTTTAATCCATCTCAATTTGAATAAAAATGTATGAAAATTATTTGTAGGATCCATATTCAGAATCGATTTCATATGCAAAAAATATTACTCCATATTATTTTCAAAAATGTCAGAAGCTCTTATGAGGAGAAGCATATCACAAGCAATTGGTAGATGAAAATGGATGATCTCTTCACCCTGCCAATTGGAACATGGCATTTTCTAGTCGCAATCCTGGATCAATGATGGTAAAAATTGTTTGGTATACTGAAATTTGAAAAAACAAATTGCATTTTTGTGCTTAATAATATCATTGATATTGTACTAATGGCGTTCAATATTTTTTGAAATTAGGATTCTAGTGATGATGAGCAACCCACCTACCATCTTACGGTGCACCCCAATACAATGTCAAATCGAGAGAAGGTTGTATTAAGAGAAAGACTCATAGAGGAAGCATACAGAGAATGGTTGAATCAACTACCTATTCAATTCTCACTACGTCAAGATTCACCAATTAGGAATGACTACAACAATAGTAGTTCTTCATCACAAGTTGGCAATGTAGGAAATCAAATGAAGGCTGGTATGGATGATTACTTAAGGGATATGACTTCCATGGAGGAAATGTTGTTAGATGCATTTAAGAACAATGAGCTAAGGTATGATGCTAATTTCATTGATACCTTATTCGAAATCTTGAAATCTACTTCCACAACCCTTCTCTTTGGACTTGGTGGCAAGCTAAAGCATACTTAGCTAGGGACAACGTGTTGTAAAATTTGAAAGGAAATTTTGGCATGTTTAATGCATGTTTCTTAGAAATATTGAGGTAATTGACTTGCATGATCAATAAAGTTCCTTATATTTTATCACACAATCAAATTTAAAAATGGTTGATTTCATGAATGTTAAATATTGACATTTTACAATTATATTCCCCACCAACTACAGGATGTTCAAAGATAATTATCTTCCGACTGATAATGTCTTACAGAGTAGCTGCGAACAGGCAATGAAGTTTTTGAAACTGTTGGGTGTTGAGTACATATCATATCATGCATGTCCAAATGATTGTATTCTATATAGAGGAGAACATGCTGACAAAGAGATATGTCCAAAATGTGGGCATGACAGGTACCATAATTAAAAAAAAGAGTAAATCACATGGTCCTCATAAGATATTGAGGCACATTCAAGACTCTTTCATTGCAAAAAAATTAGCTATATTGCAAGGATGGCATGCCTCACACAAAAGTGATTCAGGAGTTATGCGAATCCCGGAAAATTTAATAGCCATGAAGCATATAGAGGATACATGGCCTGAAAAATTCAAGGATGAAGTACAAGGTATATGACTTAGCATAGCCATGGTTGGTGTCAACCCATATTCCCTCCAAAACACAAACTATTATTTTTGGCCTATTATAGTGATCAATAAAAATACCCCCCCCACCCCCGTGGTTGTCCGTGAAGAATGAACATCTTATGATGATTCTCATAGTCCCTCATATAAGACAAGTGAAGAATATGGATGTATAATTACAACCATTGTTAGATGAATTTAAGGAATTATGGGAAGGGATACATGTGTACGATGTATCAAGACACATCATAATTGAGAGGAATTTTACCTTGTACGGAATATGTACTTACAACATACATGATTATCCAAGCTTAGGAGTTTTCACTGGTAAATTACATTCTTATTCATTTGTTTAGTAACAATATTGTTTCGCATATTAATGTAATTCATCGCAATTGTTTAGATCTTCATGGTCTCTAACGTGTTATCCTGTATAAAATAATTTCACAAGTCTTGTAACAAAAGGGTATCATGGATGTAAATGTTGTAGACCTTCTCTGAAGGTTAGGTGGTACAAATAACTACGAAAGTAAGTGTATGACTGCTCCAGGGTATTCCTCCTAGAAGGAAATCCTTATAGAAGAGAAACATCTTCTTTCAATGGTAAAACGGAAAGAACATAGAGGCCTACAATAATGACACAAACTATATGGCTTAGATCATATGAGATAGAGAAGGACGAGCAATTTGCATAAATGTTCAATTGAAATGGGGAGCCTATGTTCTATGATCTAGATTTCTTTGACACTTATGTTGAGAAATTTCCCATTGGGATGAAAAGGAAATTTGCCTTTTATGAGCTTCTATATTGGGAGCATCTTAAGATTGCCCACTTACTAGATCCCATGCATATACTTAAAAATGTTTCATATTCTTCATGGAGGAACATATCATCAAAAGAAAGTGACACATTATGTCTTAGGAGAGATTTTGTTTCTTCAAAAACTAAAAAGAAACATTGACCAAGACAAGAAACTAGAGGAGAGGCTGACCCCTCTTGGTCTTTCAAATAAGTTGATGTCCCATGGTTTTAAAGAAATATGATATTTCTTTGTCAAAGGAAGTTATAACAAATGTGAAGGTGCCTTCTTTACGGGTCTTCACTACGACGTTTCTTCACTATGGATGACCGTTTATCAGGGTTGAAATCGCATTACTATTTGAACATTCTAAGAGTACATATGTCAAAAAAGTTACTTTATTATTTTTATTTTATTTTTATGTAATGGGATACTTTATAATTAATTTTTGTATAATGTACTATTTACTGTGTAGTGTCATTATCCTCTGCTCATGCATGGTTGTGTGAAATAGGACGTCCCCTAAGACTTATGTTGTTCCATATCTAAATTATTTTCATTTTTACATTGGATCACATCAAAGGAGATTCATATGTATAACATTCCACGGTGAGAATGTTTGTATATTTCAGAAGGAACTTTCAACGAGTTTCATGGAATTTCAAGTTCATCTTCTAATTCACCTAGTTGATGAGGTTGAATTAATTGGGGTTGTTTTTTGTTGTTGGATGTTATTCTCAGAGAGGTACATGAGGAAATTGAAAGGTTTTGTTTGACAAAGGGAAAAACCTAAGGGGTCTATGACAAAGGGCTATATATCGTATCAATATTTCTATTATGCCAGTGAGTACATCAAGTAGATAAACAACCCACTAGGTGTGGTGATTTCATATGATGAAAGGGATGAAGAAAAAAGATAAACGGAGCTTATCGAAACAAATGGAAAGAGGCACATGATAAAGAGTAAGTGAAAGCTTATCATTTGTCAAATTTCTACAAAATAACTATTCACACTAAACTTCATATCAATTCATATCTTGATCTCATATGTATATGTGTGTGTGTTTTATTTCATTAGTGAATCCATAAATTTAAGCCATCAACAATTTCATTCTTTACAATATGGAAGCGACAGAACCATGGATCAAATTGTATGATGAGAAGAGGAGGAAATGGGAGAGTGGCAGGAAATAATTCAAACAGTTGAATGGTAGAAGCGCGCCTTATCCTGATTATTTAAAAGAAAAAATGCCAATGAAATTGCCTAAAATTTGGGTTGCTAATCAAGTCAGTGAGAAATATGGTGCATCTGGTCATTACTCGCATGCTGAGGAGTATGCATTAAACATAGGGATTTGGTGCAACAACTCAGTAATTATAATCCCTTTCTGTACAATTTTAACATCATATTTAACCTTTGAATTATAACATATATATATTTTAATTATGTTCGGGTTATTAGACACATGATACTATGAATTTTTCATGACTTTTTTATAGGTGCATTTGTTCCCATCTATGTGGAATTATGGACATCATTTTTGCATGGAGGATGCCAACGATGGATGCATGGAACAAGACTCTAGAGTGGAATTCAAGTTCGAATAATCTAGTCATTCTAGCCACAACGATCAAAACCTAATGTAGGGGACATTAGGTTACGTTGGAAAGATACAAGAGATCATTAAAGTGGAATTATCTTCATTCCATTGTGTTATTTTTAGGTGCAAGTTGCGGGACACCGTTGATCAGGATAATGTAAAGGAATATCGTGATAGTGGGTTGATATCTATCAACTCTAGAAAGATGTGGAATGAAGTTAGGGAGCCTTATGTTTTCCCAAAACACTGCAACCATTTATTTTTATACCGATTGTTATAGACATAATTGTGCAATGCAACCCCAATCACATATGTCCATAAACCAAGGGCTTCTAAGTCCCTAAAAGTGTTGTTTCATACCCTAAAGGAGCAAGGTCAGCTGATTACATCATCTCCCAGAAGTTATCCATGAAAAACTACTCAGAACTGGTCAAAACTAGACCATACAGACTGCTCAGTGCTAAGGTTGCAATGCATCTCACCTGCCACATGAAAAAAGTGTGATGCATACTAGAAATCCCTTCTATAGGGTGCAATGAGTGAGAGCAGACAAATGGCAGAAGTAGTTTGCTAGGTGGAGACCCTGAGAATCTTCTAGAAGCTGCTCATTTGACACTTGCCTCTCTAAATTCGCCCAAAGATGATTAAGAGATCATGAAATCTCCAAGTGGAACCAAGAACTATCAGAGAGATGACACTAATAAAAATCCCAAAAGCTGACTCACCCCCCTGCAAACATCTATATATGGATCCCTCATCCTAGAGATATGAAGGCTAGAATCTTGTATTTTGTAAGGAAGCGTTGTTGGTTTCTCTGTGCAACGTTGTATTGTTGGGTGATCTAAGCTTTTCATGAGGTGAAGAGGGCTTTCATGCTGGGAGGATGGAATTGGGTCAGACCAATGGGTTGTAATCCTCTCTTCTACTACTTCTATCAATAAAGCTATTTGAGTTTTCCTCCATATTCTTGTATATCTCTGAATCTTGTATTGATATATGCATTTGTATGGTTAATATACATCTGATCCTATATTGTTTATGGTTATAAATCTCTATGCTTTGATGGTATTATGCTTCTTTGACTCTACAGGTGCTCTTTGAAGCGGGACAAGTAAGGAAGGAGTGGCAAATTTCTGTCAAAGGGGAAAGGAAACAAGCAAGGAGCCAAGCGAAAGACTGAGGTTGGTACTCTCTGCTTCTTTCTCGTCTATCTCTCATAAAGGAAAACACAAGTGACTTTAGTTAGTTTGTTTCTAGGATAGCTACCCGTCTTAGTGGGAGTAGCAGCTGTGAATGGACACTAGTTTTCCTGATAACAAAATGGCGACTCCGCTGGGGAGAAAATAGTTTGATTGCTTGTCTCTATTTGTTTGCTTCATAAACTACAGAGGGAGCCTGAAGTTAAGCCAACTAGCCTTTGAACTGCATTTGCTATGCAAGTGCAAATTATATCAATGTTGCTTTAGTCAATCTCTAGGTTTGTTTATGAACTAAACAACTGACTTGCAAACATCTTAAGTTCCCTAGTGGTAGCTCAAGTAACCTCATTAGATTAGCCCCTATACTTTGTGTTTACTGCCTATCATTAGCTCAGCCTAAATCCCTGAACTAAGCTACAAAATGTGACCAAAGGCCAAGTGAAAGTCTCATCCCTGGATCATCGCACTGTCTCCTTTTGACATTCTGGTTGCATCGCACCTCCTGTGTGCAGTAGGTGGGATGCATCCCTGTTTCCCTCTGTTACAGGTGCGATGATGAGATAATACTGTTTCTACCTCCAGATTTTGGTTTTTTTCTTCATTGTCTTCAGCTTTATTCAGGAGTTTTGTCGTCTATGATTAATATACCATTGATGAAACTCCCTTCCTTTTCATTATTCAACCTCCATTGTACAAAGAATTGTGAATGTTTTTATGTATTTTTTGCCATTTACAGTTCTCCTTTACAAAAAAGTAGCTTAATCAAACTTTCATATTTTGATTTGAAAGTGTCGCAAGTGTCGTTTTCAGTCAAAGAAAATAATCCTACTCTTTTTGATGGTTGATTACACTGTTACTCTTGTATTTGATTTGAATTAATAGTATTTCAAGTGTTGAAAGCAGTTTTGATTTTGAAGTTGAAAGTGTCGCTCTTAGCCTTCCTTTTGTTTTTTGAATTCGAAATCACAAAGTGTCATCTTAGTCTTTCTTTGTTTTTTGAATTTGAAATCGCAAAGTGTCGTCTTGTCTTCCTTTCGTCTTTTGAAAAGAAAATTGTTAGTACTGTTTCTTTGAAAGAAAAGATAGTTCAGATTTATGCTTAGCATTCCTTTTGTCATTCACACATTAAGAAAGCGGAAAACAAATACATGCATGTGCATTTCTATTTAGACTACTTGTTGATTTTGATTTAGGACAGTGCACCTAGTGTGTGCTCTCTGCTCTATGTTGAAAGAATTTCGCTTCTTTTTCCTTAGTAGCTAGGATTTTTATTGCAAAAAGAAGAGTAAACGACTGTTTATCATCTTAGATTGCATATTTAGGAGTTTCATATCTACATCACGTGGTGAGCCTTAAAGGAAAACATCTTAAGAAAGATCAACTGTAAAATAAATTCAATGAACATAAAAACGCCTTGGAACCTAACACACAACATCTAGAAGTCTAGGCTAGAGACATATTCTGGCGTCGTAAAGTTTGGTAACTATCACTTTCATCATAGGTTGGGTGATTCCTCCTCTTTGAGACGACAAGCATCAGTATGGACTTGTGCTTCCACGTACCATCGAGTATATATTGGGAGACCACAATAGGCTATATCCTTTATCCTTAGGAAGCAGTGTCTGCCACCTTATCAATTGCAATGCACTGAACACATCATTCGAGAAGATTGACTGCCGTATAGTAAAAAGTATTTTGTAGTTTTGCGATTGGTTTGGTAATCCTTCTGTCTAAATTTCCAGAGTAGTCTCTTTCATTCCTTTTCAAACTCCTTAAAGGAAAAGGTCCATCTGAGCACTTTTCACTTTAGGCTCATTAAAAATCGAAGACAACTAGAGTCATCTTTAGCTTTTTCTCGACTCTTAGGAATTGAAAAAGAAAGTTATGTCAAAGCATCTAAAATTCATTTAATTCGAAATAACATTCTCCCCTTTTATTTTGAGTTGATCAAGTAATCCGCAATCGTGGAAGAAAGTCAATCAAAACCCCGTTGTTCGTGGAGACTAACGAGCCAGCCATCTTTGACTTCCGAAACGAAACCATTCTGGGCCAAGCGGACTCGTTTAACTGGGTCAAAGTCTCCTAGTTTCTTTGAAGCTTTTATTTCAACATCCTCGGAGACTCTAGTTACTCCAACTGTTTCTGGTATCCATGCCTCTACAGAAGAAGTTTTGCGGTTACAAGAGGACATTAGAACTGATCCTAGTGTAACAACAAACACTTCTATTCCTGAACAAGCTCTATCTAGGGTTGATTCGGAAGGTGTTACCCCTCCAGCATTTGTTGCTACGGAATCTATACGTTCTTCGACACCATAAATATTTTACAGACTTGACGGTCTACCTCTTCCACCTAGATTGATTGCTATAGAAGAGATTATGGAGGATCTTCCATCCAGTACTCCATCGAATTTTGGAACTGGGATCCACCTATATCCTTCTACTTCAGAAGTTAGTCCCCCTTCATTGCAAGTTCTTGTAGAATCACTAGGAAGTCTTTTGGATAGACTCGATATGTCTGGACAACTATCGACATCTAGGACTATGTCATCCAATACAACGGTAGTAGAACCTCTTGCCGCCACTCCAACGATGTTCGCTGGTATACCATCTGTCCCAACTAGCTCTCAACCGCTAGAGGAAGTCCACCCAGGGACTGTTTCCACAATATGGTCTGTTCCTGTTTATTTCTCCAGAATAATATCTAGAATTTATTATGTTGAGTCTTAGCATATTGATCCTTCGCAACAGTATCAATTTGGGTAGTCTAGTCTCCAAAGCCCAATCTTTCCTTTGAACACTGGATTGCCGCCATATGGGGGGCAGTATGCCCTTTCATTGTTCCCTCCGGGAGAACAACCATATGAGAGTTCACAACAAAATTTGGGTCAAGTTGGAATCACATCCAGTGGTTGGGTGCCAATACTACCTCAACAACCAAGAGTTGTATACTCAATGCAACCAAGTCTACCTATGTCGAATATCCCCACTACACTGGCTATTGTGATAGTGTCACAAGTACAGGCATTGCCTGTTGTATTCCAACCTCAAGTTTCTCAGGTCATAATAAAACAGTCTCTTGTCTCCACAACGAAACCACAATCGCTGATTGGTGGCTCCTTAACTAGAGCGGCTCGGGCTCAAATGGGTACCATTACCCCTCATCTTGGTCAAACATCCAATATTGAGCAATAGTAAATGGTTTCATAACCATGGCTGGTGCAACATCAACAACTGCAATTCCAACAAGCTTACCGGTTACCTGAGCAACAAAACTTTGCTGGTAATGGGCAGCCGTTTATGCAAAACGGTTATCATCAATCATATCAAAATGGTTATGCCCAAAAACCTTATCAAAGTTATCAGCATCAAATACATTATGCTGGTATGCAAAGACCCACAGCTCAGGCAATCCCATCTTATCCTGGGTATGCTTTGCCGAACCTGAATCAACAGTTGCCCTTTGTGGCGACTTTGGAGTTACCAAATCTAAATCAGCTAACAAATGATCCAATTGCTTATGCCCCTTGGTGGCCGACGATTCCTCATAAATTTCCGTCAGATATTCCTAAATTCAATGGAAATCTGAGTGAAGATCCGTCGAATCATGTGATGACCTTTCATCTATGGTGTTCCTCCAACACTCTAAATGATGATTTGATTAGGCTTCGCCTTTTTCAGCGAACGTTAACTAGTTCGGCAGAAAAATGGTACATCGAATTACCTAGAGCTTCATTCGATAACTTCGGTGCCCTTGCCACCACCTTTTTAACCCATTTTCATTTACCAATAAGGTACGAAACAGGAATGAAGCTGCTTACCAATTTCAAGCAGACGATGGCCACTCACATATCTGATCATATTCATGAGTGGCAACGTCGTCGTAGAATGGTAAAAACATATGTTCCTAATCAACTGCTAGCTGAATGGTTTATTAAGTCATTGTTACCTTCTATTACAGAAGATGTGGCAAAGGGAGGAGTCATCACTGAAGAGCAAGTCATTTCTTGTGCGCAATATCTAGACTTGATCTATACTCAGTCTGGCACGCTCTATGACAAAATCCCTGATTCTCCTAGACAAGAGTTTTTCATTCCTCCTCCTAAATCAAACGAAGAATCTCATGCTGGCGATGGCGTGATAGGTACGACCAGCATGAAATCCACAAAGGCTACATCGAGGAAAGCCCATAAGGTTTCTGGTCAAAATGAAAATGAAGAACTTCTTTCCTCAGAGGTTAATAGTGTGTCGACTGACAAAGGCAAAGAACTGAAGCAGCCAGGGGGCAAGAAGAAAGGGAAGAGAAAAAAGAAGAAACAAGACGATTCATCTCCTGAAAAATCTTCTACAAACCCTTCTAGGAAAAAGAAACCTAATCAGCCATGTCTCATATGTGATGAGGACCATTGGACGAGAGATTGTCTATATAAAGCTAAAGTTAAGAAAATCTTTAAGAATTCAAGAACTTCAGCAGTATTGACTGACCCATTTCCAAACCCAGGAACCAATCTAGTTGCTAGCGACCCCATCCGAAGTGCTTATGTTGTCCAATTTAAAATAGAAAAATGATGCTTTGATATCGACAAGGAACAAAGATTACAAGAATCCACAGCTATCGAACAACAAGGCTACTGATGAACCTAGTAGTTTGAAAACAACTTCGACCAAAGTTGTGCCACCCATCATTCCTGAGCTAACGATAAAGTTTCAAAAGGGAGTAGTACACAAATCGACATTTAATCCTCGTGCTAGAGTAGCACAGAATTATAATATAGTAGAGGACCTGGCCCAATCGTCGTCCGCTATGTTGACACTTGAAGTACTGCAAAATTTCCCCTCTTAAAAGTAGGCTATATTATCAGCAATAGGTGGGATTGACCCAACGGATTCCAATCTTGTGGCCTTTAATCATAAAGGATATGAACCTCAGTTACCAGCTGAACTCGCTTTCCTCATTCAGGTGAAAGCCCTCAACAAAACTGTTCATCGAACAATTATTGATGGGGGACATCTACATGTATAATGTCAATGAGTTGCTAGAAAACTTTCGGCTCACCACCCTTGTCTCGATCGTCAATGACGTTAAAAGCATTCGAGGGACGAACATACACTCCATACGGGATTTTGAGTAACCTACAAGTTGAATTGGGGGGAAAAACAATAGAAATTGATGTTGAAGTTATCGATGGAAACCTCGATTATAACATCCTAGTGGGAAGGCCTTGGATTTATGCTATGGCCACTGAACATACTTCAGAAATATTGCATTTCCTTTTCAAGGAGGAATTATAATCGTTGACCAGCAAACCTTTCTCCCCAACAGTGCACAAGTTACGAGAAGCATCTTGATGATCCACGGAAGCTCTTAGTTGCTTCAAAATGTTGGAGTAGGCCTACTCAAAGACCTTACATTGATGGGTACTTTTTCCCTACCACCTCCAAACAACCTGGCAAAAGTGGCCATGGTTGGAACCTGCAATATGGTATCTTCTATTCAGAAGATGTCCAAACATGATGTTAGCATGGATCATCACCAGGTATTGCCTCCAAGCCCAATAGAAATATTGTAGCAATCAATGTTCTCGGCATGGGAGGTAAACCCAAAACAACACTCATCAAGTGTTTAGGTAGATAGGTCTAAGGAGTATGGTACCTCTTCAGATCCTTGGTTGCATGTACATTCTATAGACGAAGGAATTGTTCAGTCAATGATCATAGAGGGGGCACCATGGGAAGATTACCACCATCGTTCCCATCTTATGGATTACAACGAAGATTGCTCCAACGACCTTAACATCCTTCAGTTTTTTATTTTCTATCAAATACTGTAAATACGGTGGATTCCGAGCAAAATCTATCCAATATTGAAGAAACTATCACCATAAATATCTCGACCAAACCAGATGTTGTAGAGAATATTCATGTCGGAAAATCTTGTTCTTCCTCAGAACTGGAAGTATATTACGCTTTCTTTCGTGAGTTCAGAGATGTATTTGCATGGTCATATGAAGAAATTCCAAGCATTGACTTGAGCATAGTTGAACACGAAATTAAGATGTATCCAGATATCAAACTAGTACGACATTAGCTTCAGCAGGTGCACCCAAAGAGAGCCACTGCCATCAAGGTAGAAGTTGAAAAACTTCTCCATGCTGGTTTCATTTACCTGGTTCCTATAACTGATTGGGTATCAAACATTGTTCCTGTGATGAAAAAACAAGGAACGATTAGAGTGTGCGTCAATTATAGGGATGTAAATCAAGCTTGTCCAAAGGACAACTACCCTACACCCTTCATTGACCGGATAATTAATGAATGTGCCGGATGCAAAATATTTTCGTTTATGGATGGATTTTCTAGGTATAATCAAATAAATATCCACCCACAGGACTAGTCAAAGACTGCATTTATTTGTCTCTGGGGCACATTCGCATACCGCAAACAACCTTTTGGTTTAAAGAACGCAGGGGCAACTTTTCATAGGGCTCTGAATTACGCCTTCCATGACCTCAAGAACATAATTCAACCATATCTCGACGATCTTCTGGCTCATTCGCGAAAGTGAACTGATCATCTACAGCACTTGAGAGCAATATTTCTACGTTGCCGACACTACAAGATATGACTCAATCCACACAAGTGTGTGTTTTGTGTCGATTCTGGTCATTTACTTGGCTTTTTAGTTTCAAACAACAAGATTCACCTCGACTCATGTAAGGTTCAGGAAATCATCGATTTGCCTCCACCTTCAAATTTGCTTCAGATTCAAAAATTCCAAAGGAAAGCAAACTTTCTGAGGAGGTTCATTCCAAATTATGCTGAACTTGCTAAAGGTTATACGCGTCTGTTAAAAAAATAAGTACCCTTCAACTAGGATCAGGTTGCACAAGCTTCCTTTGATGCTCTAAACGAATCCCTAATAAAAGCATCATTAATGTACGCTCCTGATTATCAAAGAGACTTTAACCTATATCTGGCTGCGGCAAATACGACCATTGCAATGGTTTTAGTTCAAGAAGACAATGGAATCAAACATCCTGTCTATTATTTAAGTTGAAAATTAAATGATACAGAAAGCAAGTACTCCTATGTTCAAAATCTGGCTCTCGCAGTTGTTCAAGCAATACATAGATTTCGACACTATGTTCTCTTTCGTAAAACTACCATTTTGTTAGATTGCAACCCCATGACTTACATCTTGTCGCGACAGTTTCTTGGGGGCAAATATTTGAATTGGATAGCAATTTTGCAAGAGTTTGATCTAGAATTTGTAAAATCCAAATCAAAGAAAGCTCTGGTTTTCGTGGAGTTACTATGTGATTCCCATCGTCGTCCAACGATTCAACATCCAAAGCAACAATCATGGATGAATCTTTGTTTCTGATATCTTCAAGCGATTCGTGGTATGGAGATATAATCATCTATCTCCAAACCCAAACATATAGGTCTAATACCTCTCACTTAGAACAATGACGTACTTGATACCAAGTAAAAGACTACATGATCGTCGATGACACAATTTACCGTCGTGGTATTGATAAAGTTCTATGAAGGTGCCTCACCCATGAGGAGGCCGAAAAAGTCCCGAATGATTGTCATTCAGGCGCATGTGGGGGGCATCAATCTGGTTATTCTACAACACAAAATATTTTACGAGTAGGATACTTCTAGCCAACAATGTTCAAGGATTTCATAACCGCAGTCAAAAGTTGCCATGCTTGTCAAATCTTCAACCACAAAACTAGAATACCACCTGCACCTCTGCAGCTAGTAGTTGTTGTTGGGCCATTTGCCAAATGGGGCATAGATTTCATGACACGTAACCCCACCTCGGCCAGGGGGCATGGGTATATCATAGTCACAGTTGACTATTTTACGAAATGGGCCGAGGTGATGCCTACATTAAACAACAACGACAAAACGACTGCTCTTTTCTTTTTCAATCATGTAGTATCCATATTTGGTGTTCCAAAAGCTATAGTCACAGATCATGGATCTCATTTCCACAATCACATGATGGTTGAATTGGCTTCCAAATTAGGACTATCCCATGACAGCTCTACTCCATATTATTCGCAAGCTAATGGCCGAGTTGAGGTGATCAACAAAGTCCTGGAGCTCATGCTACAAAGGATGATTGGAGTCCATAAATGGATTTGGCACCTAATCATGTATTCAGCCTTGTGGGCATCCCGGACATCGGTGAGAAATGCAACTGGGTTTACACCCTTTCAGTTGGTGTATGGCCTGGAAGCGATCTTACCAGTTTAGTGCGAAATTTCGTCCCTCAAGCTCACAGTTGACCTTCTCCCTAGAACTTCAGAGGAGGAGGCTCGTTTCTTGGAATTAATCCAACTGGATGAAACCTGTCATGACGCCACCTTGGCTAACGAATCACATAAGAAATGAGTCAAGGTGCACTTTGACAAAAATATCAAACCCCGTGTCTTCTCAGAAGGTGACCTGGTCTTACTTTACGACTAGGAATTGGATAAATTGGCAGTAGGTAAGTTCTAGTCTTTGTGGATGGGTCCCTATATTGTTAAGTGTGTGTTAGAAAAAGGAGCCTACGAGATAGTAGATTACAATGGGATTCCACTGTTGCAACCTAGAAACAGGTTGTACCTTAAGCATTACTATGCTTGACTCAGCATAGTAACCTCTTCATATGCTTTTGTTACATTTTTGTTTTTGTTAAGAGTGATCGTTTTGGTTAGGTAATCTACTTTTGCATTTTGTTGCAGATGTCAAACCTATTGGAATCATTTGTTGGATACATTGCAGAGCAAGATGTAGTACGCAGAACCTATCTTCTGCAGCTTGGGCCATCTTTGATCCAAGCCACAAGTTAGTGAGCTTCAGAGGGGTTTGTATTGGTCAATCGATGAACAAAATCACTAAATATAGTGCATTGATATAGCTCCTTTCTAATTCCATTGCGCATGGCATACATCTACTCGTCGTCAGGCTAGACTCACAACTCTTCATTCTACAGCTTACCAGCATCTATTCCATTCGAAATCTAGCTATCTATCGTTTGTTCCTAAGGGTCAATATTTCGGAAAGGTAGTTTGATTCTATCTAATATAAACATATTTCCAGAAAATTAAACACATTAACTGATTCATTAGCAAATTATGTGTTAAATAGACATTTGCAACATTTGTAAAAGAAAAGAAGTTCATTAATATTTGCATCAGGATCATATAACTTAACCAAAATAAAACTCTGAAAAACAAAAATATATATAATTGTTTATAGTTTGTACATAGTGTTCTGTGTCCAAGATAAAATCGGTCATATGACCTAAAAACTAAAAATGCAAGGGGGTACCCTAGTCTAATGGTGTTGGTGATAACAAGTCACTGCCTATGTAATCATACGTAAGAGCCTAGTCTATCTGCTTGGCACGCCAGTGGTATGGCATTGTAATCTCAGAGGAAGCTCGTCGGTCCTCACATCCATAATACCAAGGGTGAGACCCTCGATATGATCCTACAACACTACAAGAGTCTCAGCTACATCTAGATCACGAAGGAAAACCCTCCCTACAACCTCTCCTGCTGGAACGGTAGCTGCTACTCTCAAGCACACTGCTGGTCGCACTGGCTCGATATCTGCATGAGCACATGAGTTTTGATTAGTCTTGATAAACATTTAAAAAGCACAAGAACATTATAAAAACAATAAACAGGGATATGGTCAAAACATTTACCTATAACACCCCATTGCTTGCCAGCCGGCAGCGCCAAATCTGGGTCACCCTGGAAATCCATCCTAGCATATGGATACTCAACAAAGACCAGCTCCTAATAGTCGAACCACTCAAATAAGGCATCAGAGAATGAAAACTGTGGCTGACCAGTATGTCTAGCCATAAGATCGACCCATCTCTGCATCCATGGTTCCGTTGGTACTGATGGTCCGAGTGAAATGTATTGTGGCTGCATCAGTGGG
The DNA here is from genome assembly GCA_031772625.1 of Pinus tabuliformis. Lineage (NCBI taxonomy): Eukaryota > Viridiplantae > Streptophyta > Pinopsida > Pinales > Pinaceae > Pinus > Pinus tabuliformis. The sequence goes on along the minus strand of CM062816.1, from coordinate 1,127,138,986 downwards.
ATCTTCTCCAAGGCGAAAGTGGTCAAAATGGAACCATAACCAAAGTTCTTGGATCTTTTGTTTTTCACCTTGGTAAGCTATTCTTTTATCACCGGAATTACTGCATCACACCAGTTGAATACCTTTGGTTCGAGGCATTCCAAGGCATACTGCATATAGGACCTGTTGGCCAAGTGAAGGGTCGTGCTACCAGCCAATCTAGCAAAGGTGAATAAAATAGTCCTCAAGGACCAGTCAGTGACATCTCAGATATTGATCTTGTCGTCCTCGCTCGGCTGAGATCCTTCTCTACAGTATCGATGAATATAATCCCTAACAGATTCGCCCCATGGGTGGAACCTGATAGTGAGAGAGGGGCACCACGCCTCGATAAATCAATCAAGAAGTAGATGTACTCAACAGTCAAGAGGATGGATTTGCCTCTAATTTGGAACACTTGGTTGGTAGGATCCCATGCATCGAGGAAATATTGCAACAAGTTGATTTGTTGCCTCATGGTAGATATGCGGAAGAACTTGAACAAGCCACAGTTCCCCAATGCAGTTATTGTACCTAGATCATGTAAGGCAACCATGTCCTCTTCTTCATGCTCACATTCACACCATGTAACAACCATTTTACTCTGATGAATCTCTGAAAAACAAACAAGAGATGAATTAGGATCCTGATTTGGAAAAAAAACAGGCAAAATTTTGATGAAAAATCAGTGCAAAAGTTTTCCTCCTTGTGCCCATCACACCCTAGTTGTGTACTAGGTGGGATGCATACTGACAGGCCAGTGGCTAGCCTAGTATGCATCACACCTTTCAATGTATACTAGGTGCGATGGGGGCATAATGAATTGTTCAAAACCTAGAGGCTCAGAAAAGTAGGAAAACATGCTCAGAATTCAAAAAGGAAAGAATGAAATTGAAGAACTCAGGTTTAGCTCCTACCTGATCCAGACTGCGCCGAAAATCGTCCACAGAATATTCCAAAATCAGCTAATGAAAATCAAGGGGGAAAACACCTCCAGAGCTCCAACAATCCCAAATTTAAATGAAATGGTAAAATTAGGGGTAAAAAACTACTTTTAAGTTACTTTTCATGTAATTTAAGTAGGGTATTAGCTTTTTAACTCATTTTTCAAGTATGTATTCTCATTTCTAATCAGTTTGATGGAGCAATTGAACAGGTAGTATGATCATAAAAAGAACATAGTGTTAACGGTGAATCGAATATCAATGACCATTATCACAAGCGGTTTTACGTGAAGTTCAAGCTCATTAAAAAATAAACCTAACAATGAGCATATGTTCCACCAGAGTTTAAGTTCATTAAAAAATGAACCCACCTTTGGTAAATAACCATTGCGATAGCATAATTATCAGCTTTTAAACCTTGTTCATGTTATTACCATCACCTCCACTCGTTTTTAGCTGATCATACACCTCCATTTGATTGTTTACCCCTTTTTAGGAACAGCTGCAAAGAGTGATCCTATTAGCCACTTTCTCTACACTGTCGTGATTGAAAAAGTTCCAAACATTACCTGGAACTAGCTACTATCTGAAAACATCACTCATTCCTAAAAAAACGAGTCTCTTTTAAGCTCTTTTTCAGCTCGTTAAAGTGATTGGAAGTGCCATCCCTCCTCTAGATTTTAATATTTTTGGACCTGAGGAATTATTACACAAAAAGATCAAACGTTTGTCTTGTTCGGCTCGTTAAAACTAACAAAAAGTCATCCCTTTCGCATTGTTTTATACTTTTTTCGGACTTAAGGGATTATATTACGAAAAAGGAATATTGGAGTTTCCTTTTCGTCTCTTTTTAGACTCTCTAAAATTGAAAAGAACAAAGTTATCCTTGTCATTAAACTCGTTAAAACAATAGCGACAAACTTGTCCATGCAGACAAGAGTGAGTCTCACTGTCGCTAGGCTCGTTAAAACATAGCGGCGAGTTTGCCCGAAGGGAAAATTTTAGAACAAGCATATGTTATCCTCCTCAAGATTGACAAAAATAAATAGGTACTGGTTAGAAATGACTGGGGAAAATTGGGAAGAAAACTTGAAGAAACTTTATTGGCAGTAGATCGCTCTTGAACATGACACTTTCACTCCATCACCATGTTTGAGTCGGGTTGGGTTATTTTGTTCACCGGTCATATCACCATTGGTCCACCGTACCATCCACTTTTGGGGTTAATGCTACCAATCCATTTCGGTGTCGCTGATATGTTCAAGAGAAGTCACTAAGAGAATTCACCAACCCAGCTTGTGTCTCATCCACTGCAATACCTTCACGCTTCATTCTTTCATGACTGCCACCCTAAACCTTGTATCATCAGATCATTTTCACCTCCTCAAAATCATTTGCTCCGTTTCATGTCGTAGATGTGGGATTCATTAATGCCCTCCTACGACGAGTCACTCCTTGTTGACATCAGCTCAATATCCAAGAAGTCGACCTAGGAACAACCCTTTCAGTACTTTGAAGCATGCATGCCTCAATGGCAAGTTTCTCACTTCCATCGATAGGTTTACATTAATGGCCTTTGACCGAAAGATTTTGCATGGTGTTCGACATCGACTCATGTATTCACACCATGTGAATTTTACTGCGGTACCTTGAGGGTCATTATCATTATCGATGATTCCTATCACGCCTGTTAATAGCTTACATCATTGGCTGGTAATCAAGCGATGTCTTTCCATGTTCGATGCCAGAACATCTTTTCACATGGACCGACTTGTACTTCGGGCAAAGATTGAACGAGTTTTGAAGACCCCGAATCTAGTTTCATCCATCCGAGTTGCGATATATCCAAGAAAATAAAGACATCAAATGTACATCATTGTTGCACAGATAATCATCCAAACTAAAGGATGATGGCTCTACCAGAATCATCAGTCTGCTACACAGACGATTGTCTGTCCTATGTACATGAAAATGAATTTATAAAGCTGACCATGGGAATTCCCGCCTCAGCTAGATCATGAAAATATTATGAAGATAATGTATTGTATTGTATCTTATTATAGGTCACCTTCTAGTTCAAAAAACCTCGGATCCTCATGATAAAGAATTTCACCCGACATCAAAAAGATTTATGACCTCATGATTTAGGGGCCAATTGTTACAGATATATTTGGGCACTGCAACCCCAATCACATATGTCCATAAACCAAGGGTTTCTAAGTCCCTAAAAGTATTGTTTCATACCCTAAAGGATCAAGGTCAGCTGATTACATCATCTCCTAGAAGTTCTCTATGAAAAACTACTCTGAACTGGTCAAAACTGGACCATACAGACTGCTCAGTGCTAACGGTGTGATGCATCTCACCTACCACATGCAAAAAGTGTGATGCATACTGGAAAGACCTTCTGTAGGGTACGACGAGTGAGATCAGGCAAATGGCAGAAGAAGTTTGCTAGGTGGAGACCCTGAGAATATTCTAGAAACTGCTCATTTGACACTTGCCTCTATGAATTCGCCCAGGGATGAGTAAGAGATCATGAAATCTCCAAGTGGAACCAAGAACTATCAGAGAGATGACACTAATCAAAATCCCAGAAGCTGACTCACCCCCATGCAAACATCTGTATATGGATCCCTCATCTTAGAGATCCAAAGGTTGGAATCTTTTATTTTGTAAGGAAGTGTTGTTGGTTTCTCTGTGCAATGTTGTATTGTTGGGTGATCTAAGCTTTTCATGAGGTGAAGAGGGCTTTCATGCTGGGAGGATGGTGCTGGGTCAGACCAATGGGTTGTAATCCTCTCTTCTACTACTTCTATCAATAAAGCTATTTGAGTTTTCCTCCATATTCTTGTATATCTCTAAATATTGTATTGATACATGCATTTGTATGGTTAATATACATCTGATCCTATATTGTTTATGGTTATAGATCTCTATGCTTTGATGGTATTATGTTGCTTTGACTCTACAGGTACTCTTTGAAGTGGGACAAGTAAGGAAGGAGTGGCAAATTTCTATCAAAGGGGAAAGGAAACAAGCAAGGAGCCAAGCAAAAGACTGAGGTTGGTACTCTCTGCTTCTTTCTCATCTATCTCTCATAAAGGAAAACACAAGTGACTTTAGTTTGTTTGTTTCTAAGATAGCTACCCGTCTTAGTGGGACTAGCAACTCTAAATGGACACTAGTTTTCCCGATAACACCCATATGTGTTAGATAGGGATTGATGGTTTGTAATAAGACATGACCTTAGATTAAAACATGTTTTTGAGAACAACAATGTTATCATGCCAAGCTTCGAGGAAGATAATCAAGATGATGACAATGAAGAGTGATATGTACTTGTGCTATTTCATCATTTATACATTGTTGTATGTTTTTGTTTTCATTATTTTGCTAATTATTTCCCATTGTTGTTTCTCCCTATAATGAAATCTCTGCTACATGATTTACATATAAAATACATCAACCTCATACATAAAATATATATTTTTTATTAATGAAAAATGTATTTGTTAATATGGAAACATAACATTCAACTTAGAAAAAATAAATCACCAGTGTGCCAAAAACACAGTCATGCATTGGATCTGGTGCGCTACCAAACACAACCACACCATAGATGGTGGAAACTGACCTATGAGGCACCACTCTTGGTTCACAAATTTAATTTTTTGTTGCAGTGCATCACAGTTATGCACCAGTGTGCAAGTAAAACATTTTCACACTGACACAGAAAGTTCATGTTATCTAACGCATCGATATATAACTATATTATTAAAAATTATTTAGGAGGTGTGTTGGGTAATATGATAACATTGGTGTATTTAGATTATGTAAAATAAATATCTATTTTTTTTATGTATTTGTAACTAAATTATTTAAAGTAGACATATCTTTTTCATTGTGAACATGATGTAATATTAGCTAGGAGAATTGTGAAAAACATGAATTTTAGTGAATATCTTGTGACAATTATTTAGTTCATATTTATTATTAAAAAGAGTTAAATTTAAACTAGTATAATAGCAAATAAAAAACCAAAATAACATCAAAATATTATAACTTTATTACTACAAAAAAGTTCACTTGCCTCTTTGAGGGAGAACTTCCAATAGAGAACCCCAACTACAAGTAACTTGATCACAAGACTTATTTTACATTTCTTCATCCTCATCTTTAGAGAGAGAAATTTTCAATTTAAATTGTTAAGAGTTGCTATAAATATTAAATTTAAATTGCTTCAAAATCTAATAACTTTAGGAATAAAATAAATTTTATAAAAATAGAATTTTTTAAGTTGTATTAAATATAAATTAATTGCGTTGATAGACGCTCTATAACGCAACATGGGAGAGATGTTGTCACATTACGTTACATTTAAAAATAATAAAATAATAATTGAAATTAACAAATTAACAAATAGTAATAAGAAAAGAAATTAATGTCCACCATAATTACAATACTTCAATTTACACATTAATATTTTATAACTTTATAATCATTTAGATTTTATTATGAAGATGAGATGAAATGAGTAAGAAAATATAATTTACTTTTTACTACAAGGAAAAAATGTAATTTTTCCACATGAAAAGAAATAATATTATTGATATTACATTATGTATAATTCATTATATGTTCTATTTACACATGATATTTAAAACAAACAATATTATAGTGACAATCATAAGTAAATTATTTCAATGTCCATATTAAATAACATAATTTTATAGATACTTTATATAGAGAAAAATAAATTAAATTAAATTGAAAATTTTCTTATATTTTCACTTTAGTGAGAAATATTGAGAGAATTCTTATTCTTCATTAATAGTTCCTTTCTAATTCAATGTATGAGGGATATTTGTAAAATTTTTAATGTTTAATATGGATTTGATATGTAATATTAATTTAGAAAATATTAATAATAAAAATAATTAAATGTATACATATAGGAAAAAAATATGAGGGGGCATATTTTAACATTTTAATATGGAAAACATGAATTATAAATAAAATATTTCAATGTCAACTACATATATATTAATATACTGGTTTCCTAGATCCACCAAGTGCCTAGAGGGATAAAATCTCTTTTTACTAAAAAATATGTTTGCATCTCAAGAGATTTGATCCTTCTCTGTGCTTGGTAGATCGAAAGTTAAGATAGATCTAGGCTGCAAGTTGCAAAAAAAAAATTGACTTAAGTTTTTTTAAATTTAATAATAGATTGAATTTTATAAACCAATATTGAATTAGTTAAATTGTATTTTTGAATAATTTATTATTAATAATATTTTATATTAAAAATTGAATGAGTTACACATTTTCGTCTTTTTAAGAACTAACTAAATTATTTTACCTTAATTGTTTTGAGTATTGAAATATTTTACTAATTAATTTAGATTGAGTACAAATGAACTATCTAAGCAATAGAAAAATATTTATCGCAGTTTTTTAATTATAGTTTCAACCATACTAAAATTTGTAATTTATAAAAATATCTTTTCTTTTTTTAAAGTAAGTCATTTTACTTGTAATTTCATATATAAAATTTTGATATAAATTCATCAATACATAATGTATAATAAGCATTATTTCATAAAAATAAACATCATGATGAAATCATTTAACAAACATAAACATCATCTGAGATACATTGAAATTCACTACCATTATCTAATTATATACACTTTTAGTAGCACATATAAATGTCATTAGCTAACACACAAATCCAATAATATGATAGGGAATCATCATTATGATCACATCTAACAAAAAACAAAGATTGTAATCTAACATCATCACCACACACATCCTCAAATTAATATTAATCTCATGTCAAATAACTGCTATCATGTACACATATATCTGCAGGCACATTAAATGAACATATCTAACATGACCTAACAATATACACATCAACACCAACATATAAATTAAGTACATAAACATGAAAAAAAAAATGCATAATATGTATATACAAATAATTTGAAAAACTACATCATGAAGTCAAATAAGTGCAATCAAATATCCAATACAACAGATGTTGTAGTGCCTGCAGCTTGGTTTGCAGTAGAAGATGATGGATAGTCAACTACTTCTTGATCAAGAACGTTTTTCAAACTCAGTTGAGGTGGAGGTGGACTAAGAGGTGGCTGGTATGCAGTAGAAGGATGTGGTTGGTTTACAAGATAAGGTTCCCCATCTTCTCTACCACGTTAAAAAAATTATGACACATCCTCTAGCTATGGAATCTTGCCATCATCAGGTGACTGACAAGCAACAGTAATACCTGAAGAATAATCATGGCCATTCTCATAATCATGATCATGATCATCACCCTCATCATCATTATGACCACCCTCATCATCTGATGGATGTGTTGCTGCATGATTCCATACAACCATCATCGCTACTAGTGCCCTGTAGAGATCTAGGAACATTAGGTCCACACTAATATATCGAGGCCTCACAGGGCGAACTCATTGCAGAACTAAAACTATGACCAATATATCACAGTAGTCCATCCAACATCGCATAGTAGGCCTCTTCTCCTAGATGTCCACACCCCCCAAAGGACGTGTTGCGCCATCACCCTCTTGGGCCTCTCCCATATCCTAATATCCTCCAACATCCGATGGGGGAGGAGGCATGTCCACATTGAATGTTTTGATGTCTACAAAATATATAGTACAAACAAACAATTAGGTAATTTCATTAAATAATTTAATAAAATAAGTTAAAGAAAATGCTAGAATAGATTTTATTCTAACTCATTAAAACAAGAAAATGAAACTAGATTAATTTAAAGAAAACACAAATATTACCTCTATCATTGGAGCTCATCCACTGTGAAGAAGATGTTAGGACACCCTCTATAATCAATACCTGCATATAGATACCCCAACATGACAAACACATGCTCATCTACATTGGCTAGTATCTCCAGTGCCTCATTCGAAATCCTAGATGAAAACTCTGGCATGCCCCTCTTGGGAATCATTTACCCCCACATGCACATTCAGGCCTTAGTGATCGACCCAACAGGGAGACAATCAAATGTAGGCCTCGTCTCCAAAAACCTATGTAAAAATAAACGAAAAATATAAGAAGAAAAAGGGAATGTATCCCTCCTCTATCTCTAGAATGCATGAGAACTATCAAAAGTTGTGCAAAACTCCACCTGAATCAAAGAATCAACATAATATGAAAGATGGAAATCAATGCACTTCACATCAACAAAAGAATGTGAAATAGTGTTTACTAATAATGAGAGGCACCTAGCCTCCTTTGTAGCAAAAGAAGAAAGCCATATTTTTCCACCACGGATGTAAGAATATGATGGATGGACCACGTGAGGCCCAACATATCTTAGAGTGTATGCAAGCTGAATATCAACTGCAACACCATGGGGGACATCAGGGAACTGGGGAAAATCCTCCCCTCTCTTGGATAGACTAGTGATAAAGTAAATGTCCTCCTTATTGAGAATATACCATAATTGAGACTGACACTAAAATCCTGTCACTGAACATTCCATCAGCGAACCAGATGCACTGATATGTTAGAGTGTGTTAGTCCTTACAATATCCTAGACAGAAAAGGAAATCGACAAGGGTAACCTCAAACCACTTTAGCTCAGTAGCTAGCCCTACTAAGCATGAGAGGGATCTCTCTAAGTGTCTTATCAATGATATGACCTTAAATAAAATGAATTTTAGGCTAGATATGTGTATTTTTTTGTTTGTTTGTGAAAATTTGGTTTTTTAAGGATTTGCTGAACTTAGGGTTTGGAGCCACAAGTAGGTCTAGGTTGTGGGAATGCAGGAGCAAACACAAGAAGGAGCTATATGTCATAAGCCATGGTGTAATTTTAGTATTCATCAGTTTAGTATAGAGGATATAGTGTGGAAGAAACTAATGGGCATAAATAAACATGATTTCATTAGCTTTAGAAGATAAAACACATAACTATAAAAACCAGGTAACAGAGCTTGAAAAACAAGAATTCAAAGTATTTTATCACAAGGTATTCATAGAAAGAAGAGATATAATGTAGACAAATATTTTTAGACCATGAGAGAAAAAAAAAGAATGAAGTAAAATCACCATGAACTCATTGGACTAGAGTTCCTTGAAAATCGCTACAACTTGTATCTGTATTAGCTGAAAGATGATTACAATGCAAGCCTTCTTCACAAAAAGTTCAACCCTCTTCTCCTAACATGAAATGATACATATAGACTCTGCTATACCACTTTCCCACCTTCAAGAGTCGAATTCCTTGGTGGAAGAACTAACTCCAAGATTCTCTCAACCAACAGGTGAGAGTGAGAAGGTGAAACTCAAACACTTCATGAAGATTTTGTTTAGGAGTTTGCTTCTTTTATGAGGCCTAATAAACATCCAGAACAACCTGTGATGTACATTTATTCATGCCTACATCACCTAACCTTGTAACTAGTGCTGTTACATAGATAATCTTGACTTTGACCGAGTCAGACTAGAAACTGGAAATTTTACACAGTGAATTTTTCCAAATAAAAGCACAGAAAGTGCAGAATCTCAGCACCAAATTTGAGCTGATGTTTAGGTGCCTTCCAAGGGTCAAAATGAAAATCTGAGAGACCGGTCAACTATCCCTTCAGGTATAGTTTCTAGAATAGTTTGAATTTCTTAATTTGGAGCATAGGAATGCCTTCAAAAATCCATTCTCCCAAGGTCACTCCAGAAGTTCAGCGCCTGTTAAAAAATTGTCCAGAATGCTAGTTTTTTGCCACTTTTTTGCATTTTTCTCCAAAACTATGTCACCTCTACAAAATCTAGGCAAATAGCTTTTTATAGTATGGCAATAACATTCCAAAAATGTATACCTTTCCTCAAATGGAGGCCTGAGGGCAAAGCACAACTCCAAGGCACTACGCTTCTGGAGTAGCTGAATTTCTGAACTTAGACCGAAATTTGTCAAAAAAACTCAAAATGCTCAGAATTTTCTCAAAATTGGAGGGAAGGTGTAAAAAAAGGTTTTTTATAGCTTCATGGATGCTTCAAAAAGCATCTCCAAGTTTCCCTCATCCTTTTGGTCTTTTTTTTCCTCCTTGAGATTGTTTTCAAGTTGTTTTCCCTTGACATTGGCAATCATGTTTTGAGCTTGATAGTGATGCGACATGTGTCTAAGCAATTGATTGTCTCTGTTTGCCTTCTCAAGGAGCTTCTCCAAGTGTTCAGTCACCCTATTAAGCCAATATTCTTTATCTTGATGAACCTCTAGGGCGATCCTATCTTCTAGGTCAAGATCCTCATTAAGCTTAATTTGTTCTTGTTCCTCTTGCAAAGCTTTCTTTAGGCCTCTTGTTCTTGGTCTTTTCCTTTTTCCTCTCACCTTTGATGCTTTAGGCTCGCTTGATGTCATGATATCCTTACCTTTTCCAACTTTCTACATTAACTTAGCTTTTTCCTTTTATAGTATCAATTCCTTTGCTTTGAGTTGACTGTTTTCCTATTCAAGGAATGATATAACATACTTTTCCCTTTCCAAATTGATCACCAGCTCCTTGATTTGGTAGTCCTTATCTGTGATAGTCTATCTCATGTTTATGGTCTGATCCTCACTCTCTAGATCAAAGTTCAAACCCATTTTCAACTGTGTCTTTATCCTTTGCTGTTGATTCCTTCTTTGTCAATGAAGAAGGCTTGGCCCCTTTCTCTTTATGAGAATAAAACACAAGCCTCTGCTCTTTCTTATACACTTTAGTCACCTCAGATTTGGATAGCTGAGTCTTTTCCATTGTTTTGCTAGATGCCCCCACCTCTTTTTGTTGTTTTGGTGCACTTGGAGACTAAGATGCTGCATTTTCCTCATGCCATTTCAAGGCTACTTCCAAAACGGCTTCCCAAGCCATGCCTTTCTCTGTCAGTTGGTGAAGGGCAATGGTTTTGATGAGACTGTGATGGAACAAGCAGTGCTCTTTTTCCTTTAATTGTATCTTTTCAGACATTTTGGAAATGCTGATGAATAGTTAATTACACATGTTGAGTGGATTTTGAGATGTGAAATGCATCAGGAGTTGAATATGATAGGCATACAACCTGGAGAATCTACCTTCACAAGTGATGAACCTCATGACAGTTTTCATTAAAGGAACATATTTATCCAATAAATATCTGAAAGGCAAGAGGTGAGTATGTGTATCTTTGTATGGCGTCTTTAAGAAAGGCTTGCCATTTTCAAGATCTAGGTTCATTCCTTTGAACCAATATTCGCCATTTTCCAGTAACCCAGTTGCTATTGAGATGGAGGCCACCGAGAAAATGAACTCAATACCAACAGTGACAGTAGTCTCTCCTTTCAGGTGTGTTTCTACCCAATCTATTAGTTGCTCATGAAATCCTCTCTTGCTCACCCTTTTGCAAAATTGCAAGTAGTGGACATCCTCAAAGCATTGTTTGATGAAAGGATAGGAGTTGATTGTGTTGTAGTCTGATGGTTCATATCTGAGGATCCTCCCTCCTTTATGTTGTCTCTTTCTTTCTAGTGAAGATTCTGCATCCATGATGACACAAAGCCCTAGCATCATGAAGTGAAAATAAGATGTGAGGTGTGAGTGGAAATGAAGTGATATGTAGGTGATTTTGACAAAGTGATGGGAGGGGTCTTGGGAAAGGTGATATGACTTTGAAATGTGATGAAAATGAGTGGTGAAATAGTGGAAAGATGCTTTGCTTGTAGGTGGAAACAAGAGGGTTTATGATGAAATTTGCAAAAAAAAACCTCTAGGAATGAGCTAGGGTTTTGCTTTTTTAGTGTTTAAACTTTGTTTTGAGGTGGGTAAAATGGTCAAAATGGCTCATTAGACATGTATGCAGGTGTAGGATATCATTTTACATGTTTTGGAAATAAAAAATAATGATGGCCATTTTTACCCTAACATTTCACATGCAAAATTTTCTATAAACCCTAACTTGAAAAATGTTTGATATGAGATGAAATTGGGAAATAAAAATATAGAGGGTGATGGTGTACTTACTTGTTCCTTAGCTTAGAAGTTAGTAAAACCAAGCTTGCAAGTGAAAAATTGAAGTTTGGGAGAGTTTTGATGAATTTTGGGGCACTCTGTCTTGCGCACAACACAATGTTCCTACGTGCAGCGCCAAAGCGTAGTGTAGTGCTTCTACGTGCAACAACTATATCCTAAGTGTAGCATAGTGCTTCTACATGCATCATCTGTCTCCTAAGCACAATGCATTGCTTCTACGTGCAACACCTTCAAAGTTTTACTAATTTCTCCTAGGAAGACAAGTTTTTTGCTTTTTTGGGTTAGAGAGCTTGATGATAAAGAGTGAATAGGATATGAATGAAGGAGTTATGGGTATTTTTGAGTTTATATATGGAAAATTTCCTCACTTTTTCAAAAATAAATGGGACCCACCCTCCTTTAGAAACTAATTTTCACTTTATGAAGACAAATGTTACCGTTACCATTGCAAACTTGAGATGTACTTTTCTTTCCTGAGTGCTGGAGATGAGAGTATGAGGAGTGTGTGAAAAATTAACATCTATTCTCCAAAAGTTTCTTTGTCATGTTTTACTCACTTCTAGTTTTATTCATGGAAATGATGGACCTTGGAAACCCTAGTGACCTAATGGATGACCTGAGACCTAATGGAATGATGATGATGACTGACCCATTTTCATTGTGACACCTTCATAAAGTGTGATAGGTGACCAACATGACTGAATTTTCAAACAATGAATTCATCTTTAGACTCACCATACAATCACCAAATTTGTTGTGTAAACCTAGTAACAGAAAAATTTTATTTTGAAAACCTGGAAAAACATAGTAAAAGCCTTTTGGATCCAGGTGACATGCTAACAAAACTGACACTAACATTGGCTCCAACTGGGGATGGTAGCTCCTTGGAGGTGTCAAGAACACCGTATACCAAGTAGCCTTATTCATTGGGAAATGGAGTCAACATGCATAAAAACTGACTTTTGACTTAAGATTGACTCACCTTTTGACATGACAGAAAAACTGAATAGAAAGAATGAAAATTGTACTGAATTAAAGAGCCTTAGGGCCTTCACATCGGGCTTCAAACTCTTATGACAACTATCTAAAATGCTAGAAGTAAAATACACACCGGTATGTACAATGATGATGACTGTTCAGGATTTTGTTTAGATATAGTAGTGATTTAGAAGCCTACCATTGGTCACCCTTCCTAAATAATCTCTTCCATACATTTATTCCAACAAGAAATCATTCTTTCCTCTGAAGGAAGAAATTTTGTAGGGTCCCTTCCATAAGTTTTCAAACTTACCATGTTTTCCTTTGTCTTCATTTCTGGCATTCCACTGAAGGACTACATCTCCTAAATTGAATTTTTCCACCTTGGCTTTGCGGTCATAAATATTTTTAATCTTTTCTTGAAGTTTGGATGTGTTCTGAAAATATTCTTCTCTTGTCTTCTGTAAATGAATCATTTGATTTATTCTCCTTTGTATGTCATTAGTTTCAATATCCAATTCCTGTAGGATTTTCATTACTGGGACAACAAGAGAGGAAGGAAATACTGTATCAACTCCATATACTAGTTGAAAAGGAGACATGCCTATTAATTTTTTGGTGCTGACCCTGTCCACCCACAAGGCATTGATGAGTTTTTTATGCCAATTCTTTTTGTTTACCTCTAGGACCTTTTTGATGATGTTAACCAAAGATTTATTGGAAGATTCGGCAAGGCCATTCCCTTGCAGATGATAAGAAGTAGAATGTCCTAGCACAATATGATATTTAGCACAGAAATCCACCATTATTTTTTATTTGAAAGCAGCAACATTGTCTATTATTATTTTTTGTGGGCAGCCAAATCTAGACAAAATATTAGACTCGAGGAATTGAATGATGACATAATCAGTAGATTGTATGGTTGGGATAGCTTCAATCCACTTTTTAAAGTAGTCAGTGGCTGTTAATATCCATTTATGTTGTGCTGAAGATGAATGATGGATTTCGCCAATTAAATCAAGACCCCACTGTTAGAAAGGAGCTAAAATCAAAATTGGTTGTAGTGGTAATGACAAAAGTTTCCTTTTTCCTTGAAAAATTTGACATTCATGGCAGCTCATGACTGTTTTATATGCATCAGAAAAGAGGGTAGGCCAATAAGAGCCAGCTCTTAAGATATTGTTTGCTGTAGTTTTCCAAAAATGATGACTTGCACAATCTCCTTTATGAAATTCCCTCATTATATATTTAGCTTCATTTTCTACCAAACAATTTAGCTACACACTTCCAGGATCTTTCCAAAATAAAACACCATCCAGAATACAATATTTTGAAGCTTTGAGTTTTAGTGATCTAGCTTTACCTTTGGGGATGTTCGAAGGAGGATTCAAGTGCTGCAAGACATAGACAATGTCAGAGTACCAAGGTGAGGACATGAACATGTTGGACACCTGCAGGAAAGGGTCATCTTCTTCTGGTTCTTCTAATAGTGCAGCAATCAAATTGATATCCAGTGCATGTAGATTTGATTCCGCCATAAGTTTGGCTAACCCTTGTCCTCTGATGATATTTTTAGGTTTTATCTCCAAGTCATACTTCAGCATGGCTGCAATCTACTTTCCCCTTCTGCCTTTAGGTTCCATTTGCACAAGAATTTATTTTACTGTTGCAGTAGGGACATAAGCAATGGTATGTGAATGTAGAATATAAACTTGGAAATCCTTGAGGGCTTTTACCAACACCAATCCATTTTCATCAACGATATTGTATCTCAATGCTGCATCTCTTATAGTGTGACTAAAGAATGCTATAGGCTGCTCATTTTTCAGATCTTTTTTCTGCATTAGGACTGCTGCTAACATACGCTCAGAAGAAAAATAAAAAATGATGAAATCTGAAGTATAATCTGGGATAATCAAAATAGGAGCAGTAGATTATGCAAACTTTACCGCATGAAATGATTTCTTAGCCTCCAAAGACCACTTTATCTCACTGTCCTTCTTCAACATATTTGTCATTTCTTTCAAGTGCTCAACTAGATTAGGAATAAATCTCCTCAAAAAATTAATTTTCCCATTGAACGACTGAATCTCTTTCTTGTTACTAGGGAAGTCTAGTTGTTGAATGGCCTCCACTCTAGCAAGATCAATGTGGATGTCATCTTGATCGATGATGTGTCCTAGTAGCTTACCTTCTTCCATGGCGAACAATCTCTTCTTTGGGTTAAGTGAGATGCCAAATTTTCTGTGTTTCTGAAAAGCAATCCTTAAGTGGTGCAAGTGATCTTCATCAAATTTTGAAAATATTGTTAGATCATCTAGATAGATAACCAGAAAAACATATTTTTCACTTGCAAATGCTATGTCCATAGCCCGTTGAAAGGTAGCTCCTACATTCTTCAGCCCAAAAGGAATCTTGGCATACATGAATGTACCCCATGGCGTTGTGAAGGCTGTCTTGAGCTTATCATCCTTGTGTACTAGAATTTGATTGTATCTAGAGTATCCATCTAGCAGTGACATCCTAGAGGATCTAACCACACTCTGTAGTATGTGATCCATCTTAGGCAGGGGATAGTTGTCTTTCAATGACACCTTATTGAGATTTTTGAAATCAATACATAGATGAATTTCCCCGATCTTCTTTCTCACATGTACTAGATTAGACATCCATTTAGAAAACCAAATGGGAACTATTATTCCATACTTATAAAGTCTATTTACCTATTTTTCAATCGATGGTAGCAACTTGGGATTGATTCTCCCCAATTTCTGGCGAAATGGCTTCTAATTGGGCTTAATAGGGATGGTGTGTTGAATGATACTTTTGTCATAAACTTTTAGATCTAAGTAATCCCAAGCAAATGAATCAACAAATTCCTTAATTAAAGACATATACTTATGCTTTGTTTTAGGAGATAAAGACTTTGATAACTTGACCAATTTAGGATTTTCAGTTGTGCCAATGTTTACATCTTCAACTCCCTTTTCTGTAGGAACCATGGTGGAATTCTTGACGATATCATCTTTGTCAAATAAATCTTCCAAAGGCACCAAGTCTCTTGGAATGTTGTTGTCCTTGAGCTATAATACTTCAGTGTCAGTTTAATGGATGTTGGGATCATCAAAGTTGTATGCATCATCAATGTGAGAATTATTAAATTCTCCCTCCAATTACAGAAAACTATTTATTTTCTTGTCATCACCAAACACTTGCGAAAACCTCATATTATCTGGGATAGCTGGGTGATGTTTAACATCGATGAAGTACTTATGATTAGGATGAATATGGATCTTCACCATACTTGTTGCAGTGGCGAGTGAATCAGCTATGACATTCTGAGTTCGAGGAATAAGAGATAAAGTATATTCTGAAAAAGCTTTGAGAATATCAAGTACAACATTGCAATAAGCTCTCATTCTTGGGTGTTTGGCCTGTTATTCCTCTTTGACTTGCTTGGTCACTAATTCAGATTCACCATAAATAGAAATCTTTTTTGCTCCCAACTTTTTCTTCAGAATTTTGAGGCCAGCAATCAATGCCTCATACTCTGCCTCATTGTTTGAACATTCAAAAGCCAACTTGTAAGAGCTCATTCTCACATTTCGAGGGATTTTTTTTACTGATGTAATGGATCATGTATCCAAACACCAATTCCTACTCCTCCTCTTCCCGATGCACCATCGAAATCCATAGTCCAAAGACCATTTTCTTCATCTAGGAAAAGGATTTCCGAAGACTGGATTTTTTTATTTTTAGGATTTTGAAAAGCTATCTCAAAACTTTCTATTTTCTGCACTATTGTTTGAATCTCCTTAATAGGATTTGCAAGCTACCTATATTCCTCACCAACCTCTTTACCTTCTGCTGTAATAGTTTCATGTATGTTGCCCATTAGGTTGGGAACTTCTGAAATTTCCACTAACTGACTTTCATCATCAACATAATTCATATCACTAAATAGAATGAAAGAGTCAAGATCAATATGAACATCATGTATAGGATGATTGACTAGCTTCTCCTTACTGCTGATCATAAATTTCATATTCTTCTCTCTATAAATTTTCCGGAGCTGTCCAAAAATAGGGATAGTGGCGTATGAAAATTCAAGCTGTAGAGTGCCCTTTAATTTTTCTCCCCAAGACCTTGAAATCAATGTGCCAAACCTAGGATGAATATCGGCAACTACAACATCCATAAGTACATTTTTTGTCAGGATTTGGTCCAAGGACACTACAAGTCTTTGATAAGGCCAAGGCATTTCACTCTTCCAAAATCAAAAGAATAAAGATCATGGTAAGGTTGGGTGATGGTCAATCCTAGTTTATCCATGATGGGTTTAGGCATCAGATTATGGGAGGCATGAGAATCTAGCATAGCATTATGAAGTATAAAATCATGAAGTTTAAGACTTAGATAAAAAGGAGGAATTTCACTATCTTCGGGAGCTCCTTCTAAGGATGGACCAAAAAGGATTGCTGGCTCATCATCAACTACATTAACTGTATCATACTGATCAACCTTAAGCATCTTTACAATTTGAAATTTATATTTGTCATTCCTTACCAATTCAGTGAGGGGAATGACAATTTTCAATTTAGAAATTTCATTCTCCAAGATAAAAAGATTAGATTGCTTCTCTGCCTCCTTTGAAGCTATGTCCTTCCTTTCTATTTGGCCTTTAGCTAGAGGTTCCTTCCTTTGACTTTCAGTTTGTAGTTCTTTATCTTTACTCACATTTCTAGTGGAGGCTTCATTTGTTCTATCCTGATTTAGTATGGCAATGTCTTTGTATTTATTCTGGGAGTAGTTTCTTTGCTTGGTGCATCCTTTTGTAGATTTTGTCTTTTCTGAGTTAGAGTAATAGGTACATTTCTATTCCTCAAATTGTACTTCCTTTGGAGATGACTGAGGGCATTCTGATATCCTCTTTGGTACTCTCAAGTCCTATTAGCCCACAGATCTTTTCTTGCAAACACAATTTGCTGATCATTTGGTATGAGAGAGTCTTCAAAAAACTGATCTTCCTTTATTAGGAAAGTAGGCAGTTCATCTTCTTGAAATAGGTGATTTGCTTCTACAATTTCTTCTTCATCTTCTTCCTGACCTTCAGCGTAATTATGCTGGAATGGAGCTCTTACTTGACCTTGAGGATCTTGGTTTCGCTGCTCTTTTTGTTGATTTCTGAACTGTTGTTGTTGATGTTAGTATAAGTTAGGATTCCTCACTGAAGGTTTAGCTTGTTGATCAGTTATGGATATTCTATCCATCATCCTCAACATAGTTTTTATTAGATTGTCAAGCTTTTCATCAGAAGATGATGTAGGCTCTTCTTTGAAGAAAACTTTCTTCTCCGTCCTCTCTGGCTTTGATTTTGACTTCTTAAGGAGAAAATTGGCTTCAACACTGATTGCATTCTGCTGCATCTCTTCAAGAGTAGTGGGGTCTCTTTCTCTAAGTTGGTAGGCCATATCTCGATCGAAAGCATCAGGATAATGAAGAAGAGCCAAACGAGGAGGAGGCTTCATATCATCAGGTATAAAACTGTATACTGTATTAAAAC
Organism: Pinus tabuliformis; assembly: GCA_031772625.1. NCBI lineage: Eukaryota > Viridiplantae > Streptophyta > Pinopsida > Pinales > Pinaceae > Pinus > Pinus tabuliformis. The sequence goes on along the minus strand of CM062816.1, from coordinate 1,127,120,441 downwards.
TTGATGTGAATTCTTGAACTGTTTCGTTTGGGCTCCTTTTCATTGAATTATACCCAGCCAATATCAGTAATGGATTTTTCTTCTCTTTCCAATTAGCTAAGAATAATTCAATCAATATTTGAGAATTGTTAATAGAATTAGCAAGCATACTTCAAAACCATTTCTTAACATCTCTTGAGAAACTCTGAGCTATAATCCTCATTTTGGCATTATCCTCATCAATTTCTTCTAAATCAATGAAGTCTATTAACTTATCAACGTGCTGTTGAGCTGTAATTTCTGCACTTCCATCAAACAAAGGGAGTCTTTGACCATAGTTCTTAGGCAAAGCAGCAAGTTGAACAGGCAGTAAAAGAGGTAAAAATCTTGCCATGATTGCTGGAGATAGTGAAGGGTGTTACATTGGATTGTGTAAGTAAGGGTGGAGATGCTGATGAGGATGATGGAACTACTAAAATGGGTTGTGGAGGAAAAGTTGGAACGAATGGGGGAGGTAGGAAGGATGATGAAACTGAAACTTTGGGAGATGTGGTAGATGTGCTTGGAGGTGAAACAGAGGATGAAGTTGTGGCTAGGTATTCAAGTTGATATTAAACAAAAGCTTTTTCAGTAGTGATCTGGAGTTGGTCAGCAAGGCTTTGAAGCTTATCAAAATTTAACCATAGTTCATGATCAGTCTTAGCAGACAAAGATTCTGAAGAAATAGAGTGAGTTTCAACCTTTAAAGGTTTTAATGTTATATCAGAGATACAGGAGTCAGACTTCGACCTTGTAAGTGATAATTCTATCTGCTCTTCAAAAGGAATTTTCTCAAAGGCGAATAGGTGTTTAGGCAGAGAAGTTGTTCTTTTAATTTTACAAACTGCACTTTTAGTGATGGGTAGTCTTAGTTTTCTGAGCAGTCTTTACGGATCTTCAACAATAAAGGGTGGATTTGGGTCAAGGTTTGACCTAGTATGCCTTTTAGAAGCTAGAATGTATACACCCTAAACTGATGAGATTTATGAATTTAGCCTAACTTCGAATACTAGAAACTAAGAGGTGCAAAACCAGTTCTTTGAAATATATTAGATATTTCTCAGGAATAATTTAACAGTCATTCCCCAACAACAACGCCAAAAATGTTAGTCCTTACAATCTCTTAGGCTAAAAAGGAAATCGACAAGGGTAACCTCAAACCAGTTCAACTCAATAGCTATCCCTATTGAGCATGAGAGGGATCTCTCTAAGTCTCTTATCAGTGATATGACCTTAAAGAAAATGAATTTTAGGCTAGATATGTGTAATTTTTTGTTTGTTTGTGAACATTTGGTTTTTTAAGGATTTGTTGAACTTAGGGTTTGGAGCCATAAGTAGGTCTAGGTTGTGGGAATGCAGGAGCAAACACAAGAAGGAGCTAGATGTCATAAGCCATGGTGTAATTTGAGTATTCATCAATGTAGTATAGAGGATATAGTGTGGAAGAAACTAATGAGCATAAATAAACATGATTTCATTATCTTAAGAAGATAAAACACATAACTATGAAAACCAGGTAAAAGAGCTTGAAAAACAAGAATTCAGAGTATTTTATCACAAGGTATTCTTAGAAAGAAGAGATATTATGCAGATAAATATTTTTAGACCATGAGAAAACAAAAATAATGAAGTAAAATCACCATGAACTCACTAGGATAGAGTGCCTTGAAAATAGCTGCAACCTATATCTATATTAGCTAAAAGATGCTTACAATGCAAGCCTCCTTCACAAAAAGTTCAACCCTATTCTCCTGAAGTGAAATGATACATAGACTCTCCTAGACCACTTTCCCACCTTCAGGAGTTGAATTCCTTGGTGGAGGAACTAACTCAAAGATTCTCTCAACCAACAAGTGAGAGAGAGAAGGTGAAACTCAAACACTTCATGAAGAGTTTGTTTAGGAGTTTTATTTTTTTATGATGCCTAATAAACATTGAGAATAACCTATGATGTACATTTATTCATGACTACATCACCTAGCCTCATAACTAGTGTCATTACATAGAGAATCTTGACTTTGAACAAGTCAGAGTAGAAACTAGAAATTTTACACAGTGAAATTTTCCAAATAAAAACACAGAAAGTGCAAAAGCATAGTGCCAACTTTGAGCTGATGTTTAGGTGCCTTCCAGGGGTCAAAATGAAAATAAAAGAGAATGGTCAACTAGCCCTTCAAGTTTAGTTTCCATCATAGTTTTCATTTCAGAATTTGGAGCATGGGAAGACCTTCAAAAATCCATTCTCCCAAGGTCTCTCCAGAAGCACAACACTTGTCAAAAATGGTCCAGAATGCTAGTTTGTTTTCCACTTTTTTTGCATTTTTCTCCAAAACTAAGCCACCTCTGAAAAATATGGGCAAATGGGTTTTTAGAGGATGGCAAGAACTTTCCAAAAATTTATACCTTTCCTCAAATGGAGGCCCAAGGAAAAAACACAACACCAAGGCTCTGCGCTTCTGGAGCAGCTGAATTTCTGAACTTAGACCAAAATTTGTCAAAATGCTTCGAATTTGCTCAAAATTGTAGAGAAGGTGTAAAAATATGTTTTTTATAGCTTCATGGATTCTTCAGAAAGAATATCCAAGTTTCCCTCATCCTTTTGGGTTTTTTTCGCCTCCTTGTGCTTGTTTTCAAGTTGTTTTACCTTGACATTGGTGATCATATTTTGAGCTTGATAGTGATGCGCCATGTGTCTGAGAAATTGATTGTCCCTATTTTCCTTCTAAAGGAGCTTCTCCAACTGTTGATTCACCCTATTAAGCCAATATTATTTATCTTGATGAACCTCTAGGGCAATCATATCTTCTAGGTCAAGATACTCATTAAGTAGAATTTGCTCTTGTTCCTCTTACAAAGCTTTCTTGAGGCCTCTTGTTCTTGGTCTTTTCCTTTTTCCTCTCACCTTTGATTCTTCAAGCTTGCTTGATGTCATGATCTCCTTACCTTTGCTGACTTTCTGCATTAAATCAGCTTTTTACTTTTCTAGTATCAATTCCTTTGCTTTGAGTTGACCGTTTTCCTGTTCAAGGAATGATATAACATACTTTGCTCTTTCCAAATTGATCGCCAACTCCTTGATTTGGTAGCCCTTATCCCTGATATTCCGACTCATTTTTGTGGTCTGATCCTCAGTCTGTGGATCAATTAGTTCAAACTCATGTTCAACTGTGTCTTTATCCTTTGCTATCGATTCCTACTTTGTCGATGAAGAAGGCTTGGCCCCTTTCTCTTTGTGAGAAGAAAACACAAGCCTCAGCCCTTTCTTATACACTTTAATCACCTCAAGTTTGGATATTTGAGTCTTCTCCATTGTTTTGCTAGATGACCCCACCTTTGTTTGTTGTTTTGGTGCATTTGGAGACTAAGATGCTGCATTTTCCTCATTCCATTTCAAGGTTGCTTCCAAAAAGCCTTCCCAAGCCATACCTATCTCTTTCAGTTGCTGAAGGACAATGGTTTTGATGAGACTATGATGGAATAGGTTTAGGGAGTGCTCTTTGTCCTTTAATTGTGTATTTTTAGACATTTTGGAAATGCTCCTGAATAGATAATTACACATGTTGAGTGGCTTTTGAGATGTGAAATGCATCAGGAGGCGAATATGATAGGCACACAACCTAGAGAATCTACCTTCACAAGTGAAGAACCTCATGACAATTTTCATTAAAGGGGCATATTTCTCCAATAAATATCTAAAAGGTAAGAGGTGAGTATGTGTATCTCTCTATGGCATCTTTAAGAAAGGCTTGTAGTTTTCAAGATCTAGGTTCATTCCTTTGAACCAATATTCACCATTATCGAGTAACACAGTTGCTATTGAGATGGGGGCCATTGAGAAACTGAACTCAATACCAGCAATGACATCAGTCTCTCCTTTCAGGTGTGTTGCTACCCAATCTGTTAGTTTCTCATGAAATCCTGTCTCGCTCACCCTTTTGCAAAATTCCAAGCAGTGGACATCCTCAAAGCATTGTTTGATGAAAGGATAAGAGTTGATTGTGTTGCAGTATGATGGTTCATATCTGAGGATCCTCCCTCCTTTATGTTGTCTCTTTATTTTTGGTGAATATTCTGCCTCTATGATGACACAAAGCCCTAGCAGCAGGAAGTGAAAATAAGATGTGAGGTGTGAATTGAAATGAAGTGATATGTAGGTGGTTTTGACAAAATGATGGAAGGGGTCTTGGGAAAGGTGATATGACTTTGAAAGCTGATGAAAATGAGTGGAGAAATAATGGAAAGATGCTTTTCTTGCAGGTGGAAAAAAGAGGGTTTATGATGAAATTTGCCAAAGAAAACCTCTAGGAATGAGATAGGGTTTTTCTTTTTGAGTGTTTATACTTTGTTTTGAGGTGGGTAAATTGGTAAAAATGGCTCATTAAACATGTATGCAGGTGTAGGATATCATTTTACATGTTTTAGAAATCAAAAATAATGATGGCCATTTTTACCCTAACATTTCCCATGCAAAATTTTCTATAAACCCAAACTTGAAGAATCTTTGATATGAGATGAAATTGGGAAAGCAAAAGATAGAGGGTGATGGTGTACTTACTTGTTCCTTAGCTTAGAAGCCAGTAAAACCAAGCTTGCAAGTTGAAAATTCATGTTTGGGAGAGTTTTTATGAATTTTGGGGAACTCTATCTGCGCGCAGCACAGTGTTCCTACATGCAGTGTAGTGCTTCTACGCATAGCGCCTATCTCCTAAGCACAACGCAGTGCTTCTACATGCAGCAACTTCAATTTTTTGCTAATTTCTCCTAGGAAGACAAGTTTTTTGCTTTTTTGGGCAAGAGATCTTGATGATAAAGAGTGAATAGGATATGAATGAAGGAGTTATGGGGCTTTCTAAGTTTATATAGGGAAAATTTCCTCACTTTTTCAAAAATAAATGGGACTAAACTCCTTTAGAAACTAATTTTCACTTTATGAAGATAGATTTTACCTTTACCATTGCAAACCTGAGATGTCCTTTGCTTTCCTGAGTGTTGGAGCTTCTTTTTCTGGAACCTTTGATATCATGAGAGTATGAGGAGTGTGTGAAAAATCAAGATCTATTCTCCAAAAGTTTCTTTGTCATGTTTTACTCATTGCTAGTTTTATTCATGGAAATGATGGACCTTTGAAACCCTAGTGACCTAATGGATGACCTGAGACCTAATGGAATTATGATGATGACTGACCCATTTTCATTGTGACAACTTCATAAAGTGTGATAGGAAACCAACATGAGTGAATTTTCAAACAATGACTTCATCTTTAGACTCACCATACAATGACCAAATTTGTTGTGTAAACCTAGTAACAGAAAAAATTGATTTTGAAAACCTAGAAAAACATAGTAAAAGCAATTTTGATCCAGGTGACAGGCTAACAAGAGTGACACTAAGAGAGTGCGCCTTCAGGGATATATCCTCCTAATAGTACTTGAGGATGCCTACATTCCTCAAGAGTGCTCGGGTCGTTGCAGTAATAGAGTATTCTCCTATTGTTTCTCCCTTTACTAACGTCTCTGAAACATGATTGAAATATGTAATACATCAACCTTATACTTAAAATACATTTTTTGTTTTATTAAATGAAACATGTATTTATAACTATGGAAACATAACTTTCAATCTAAAAAAAATTACTGGTGCGCTCCAAACACAGTCATGCACTGACACTAGTGCACTTTCAACTATAACCGCAATGGTAATGACACACACATAAGTATGATGCATTGCTGGAGTTTCTGAAAATTTGACTTTTCATAGTAGTGCAACATACTTATGCACTAGTGATCACGTCACATCTTTCTCGATGTGTTTATATTTACAAAACGCACCACCTCTATGGCTGTGTTTTATGTTCACGCACCAAAACACGTGCACCCTATAAATTTATAAGGCGCATCCCTACTGGTACGAGATAAACAAATCGAGCACACCACACATTGATTTTTTTATTTATTGCAAAAAAAATGATGAATTTGGGAGGAATTGTGGACACGTAATGGAGAAAAAAAAATTCACACCGTTTGAAAAAATTGTAAAGTTAAAGAGTGAGCACATTATTGAAAGGTGGTGAGAAAGAGAAGCACTGAATTCAGGGCACTTGAACATGCCAAAAGTGGCACCAGTTCTTTAGATCTCTCCTGCACTGTAGATGGTAAAAATGAAAATGATGATTGGGAGGGTTTTTTTTATTTAACCCTCCTTCGGTACGAGTTTCAAAGCACACCGGAGCGGGACATACACAAAATCACCACTTTTTTTTTTTTTTTTTTAATTTAAAATTATCACGATGCTTTATTGAGATACATTGGGGCTTTATGTTACTTGTAATGCACCAATGTTGTGGTTTTACAATAGAACTGGTCTTTTATTAGAAATTAAAAACCATCTAGCAGTAAGTTTTACTATATGAAGGATTCTGATGCTAGATAATATTCAAGCATCAATGCATTAGGGTATTTAGCGCACCGTGGTTTTTTATTTAAAAAAAAATATATAGTGCACCATGTTATATGCAGCTCTGGTGCATGTATTGATAAGAAAGCACTTGTGTGCTTTAGTAATTTAGATGCACCATCGAATAAACATTTGCTAAGACATCTACCCGCTCACCTCAACTAGTGATCTCCTCTACAAATGGATTTTTTAGCTCTTTTTATAGGGATCTCCGCAAAACCCTCCACCAAAAGGTATTTTCCTTGTATTCTTTTAATGAACCCTGAGAAGGAGCATTCAGTCTCATCATGTGCGGCGAGTCCAATGTTGTTAAATAGTTTTATGAGTTCAGTGAATGCATAACTCAACTTCTTTTTTCATGATTTATAGAAATGGAAAAAGAGGTGAAAAGGAAAACTCCAAGATGTTACTTTTTGAAATTTTTTCCCTTGGGCTCGAAAAGGCGTAAACAATACCTAGGAGAACCTTTTAGCCATGTTCGACTAAAGTATTCTTTTTTCAAAATTTGTTTATCTAGTTTGGAAAAGGGTTAAACTTATACTTGGAAAACTTATTTTCATTTAATTTAACGAGTTCTAAAAGACAAGTGATTGGGAATATTTGCATGTATTTAGAGTTTTAAAAGAGCTTAAAGAGAACTCTAGGGGGTTCCCTTTTCATAAGTTTAACGAGCCCTGAAAAGAAATAAAAGTATACCCATTCATAAAAATGACCAACATTCAACTTATAACCTACATTACAGCCTTCACTTATCATTTAACTTGCTCAGGGCACCATGAAAACATTAAAAATAAATGATATATGGTTAAATTAGGCCAAAAACATTAAAAAATATTAAAAAAATGACTTATTCTGACCATAAAAGTGTAAAAAGTAATTTATTTCTTACCATTGTCACTTTACCAATTTGAAAGAACTTTGAGTGGTTTTGTACCTTGAATATTTAACAAGTGATTGCGACCAATTTGGTGAACCATTTCTAGTACCTTCAGTTCCAGATAAGAGGTCTATCCTTTCTCATAATTTTCACGGTTTTCGTTTCTTGTTTGATGCATTTTTTGGGAATATTTTTAAAATTTTGGCACTTAGAATTCATCTTGGGCTCATCACACTTTTTTTATATTGGGAGGGGTGATGGGTTTGTTAGATTTACATTGATCAATGTGAACCAATGGACTTACTAAGGAGGGTATGTGCAATGGGTCACCATGTTCATGAATGAATAGTACGATGGGCACAGTAAGGGTTCCAAAATTTTAATTTTAATTAGTTTTCTCGCAAAAAAATTTCACATTGCTAATTTTGTTTATATTTTCATGTTATTTTGTAGATATTTATTAGAGTGAAAATGGCTTTAATCTGGAGAGAAACAAAGCATGAGGATCAAACATGATTACTGCAAATGATCTAGCAACAATGTAAGATTTAAGAAATTGTGAGCTATTGAATTCATTTCCGATTCTAGGAATGAGGGCCCAGTTAGATTTTTTGGAGTATTTGGTAAGAGATTGGGATGTATCGGGACAATACTTAAGGATTAGACAGAACATTGTTACTATATATGTTGAAGACATCTATTTTCTGATAGGGATTTCACATAGAGGTGCCCCCATTTCATTATTTGGATACAAGATAGGTGGAGTGACATTGACACATTACATAGATATCCATTGTCAACCTCACTCTTAAGTAATTAAGGATGGGAAAATTGAGATAATTTATTTTATTCAACTTCCCATAAAGATAATCTTATTTACCATTAATTGGTTTGCTAGTAGTGTTGCCATACATTTAGTTACTAAGTCCCAAATGTAATATTCATTAAAATTCTTGGTACCTATGATCTTCAACTTGTTTGAAGGGGTCTTGGTCAATATAAATGAATAATCAATAGAGAAACTATCGGATGATTGAATAAATTTGGGTATGGTTCTATCATAGTGTCATTTGCTTTATAGAGGGTACCATTACCATGACCTTAGCAGGTATCCCATGTGCTACCTAAGCCTAGAGAGCCTCACATGAGGCAATGGGTAGACTTGATGGATCAGTGTGGAGGAAGGATTATGATGACATTCAATCCTAATTTCTTTAGATGGCAACAAGAGTGGATGATTATGATTGAGGACTACCATTTTGCTAGAGCTAATTTTCATGGAGACCTAGAGCTCATTTTACCTGAAGGTGAGCAATGGAGTGACATAGATAAAAGTAATGTCATTTTGGATATTTCAATTTTTTAAGTTTTACATTTTTTTTGTTCTTTATGAGTGTCATAAACTAACTATTGGTTCTACATGTAGATATAAAACTAGTGAGACCAATGGGAATTTCCCCACTCCATCGACAAACAAAACCACAACTAGTACATGCTAGAGTCGGTGAGGTAAAAATGGAGTTAGGAGATCCATAATTACAAGAGAAATTAGTCAAGTTTGAGCACCATGTAGAGGGCTTGAACCACCCTGTTCTAGATATTGGTGTTGATGATATCCCAATTTATTTACAAAGATGCACTAAGAGGGCACCAGGTCAGATAAATCAAATGTTGTGAAAGGTTTCTCATGCTATCATGTGTTACTATTATCACCACAAGGATTAGTCACCTAGGGATTTTAGAGCCACATTTTGTATTCTTCATGTATTTGGATATTGTAGGCCATGAGCCATATGTGTTTTAGATAATGTTTTTAAAGCTAAAAAATGAATGACAAATCTAATCTATGGATTTTTTATACTTTATTCTACTATCCTGTACAATATGTGATGATGATTGTATATTTTCAAATGTTGCAAATGTCTATCTAAAACATGATTATCCAATGCATCTGTTAATGTATTTATACTTCTAGGGACATGTTGATATGAAATGTAGTCAAGATGTATATCCAAAAGGAAAACTATCAAAAACATAACATAGTTGGACTTCTTATTGAATAAACATTATTCAATTGTAGAACCATGAGTTATGAATCAAGTCTGATGACCAAACAACGAATACTATGTGAAATGGAATTAGACAATAGTTGGATAACTGCGCTATACTTAATGATATTATTAGTGGAGTGACTGATGAAAATTCCTTGAAAACTCACTAACACATCATTAGGAGCGTAGATTTCCTATGCTACAGAGGAAAGGTTTTAGGTACTATGACTAGCACCATCAACATAACCAATATATGGTTGAGGGAACACTAACTTCTACAAATCAAATGTAATCCAAGATAAGTAGAGGCAGTAGGAAAAATCTCAAGAAAACACATTACAAACATACAAACAATACTATACAGTATGTACATAGTAACTATGTAGAAAATTTCTAAGGATAGTATTTTTTTAGGTACAACCCATTTTAGGGTTGCACCAAGGGAATTTTGTCAAAATCTACATGCTCGTAGGCCCCTTTCGCAAGTATATGTTTAACTATATATGGACCTAACCACATTGGTTCAAGTTTCTTCTCTCCTAATTTATCGGTTTCCTATCCATACAAGTTGACCAAATCTTCTTTCAAGAAGGCATGAGGTTTAACATTATGGTCATATTGGGCTTTGACACATTTTTTTTTAGCCTGATTAGCCATTACGACATCATGTTGACTCTCATCTAGACACTCTAGGTGCAAAAAACTTTCTTCTTTGGTAGAGGTGGCAAGAAGAAGTTTGAAGATAAGTTTCAATGATGAAATTTCACATTCAATTGGAAGAACGAATTCCATACCATACACCAGTTGAAAAGGTGTGAATCTAGTAGTAGTTCAGACAAAGGTGTCATATGCCCACAAGGCTGAAAAATAATAGTATGCAAATTCGTTTCATGAATCCCTACCATGTGTTGAAGGATTTATTTAAAATGTTATTTATGGATTCTAATTGACTATTTATCTCCGAATAGTAGGGAATTGATCTATCATGTCGTATGCCTAACTTGGAAGTCAATTCAGACGTCATGTAATTGTGAAAATTTTTACCATGGTCTATGACTAAAGCTTGTGAAACAACAAATCTTGCGATAACATGATTAAAGATGAACAATGTAGTAGTTTTTCCATTGTTTTGATATGCAGGCATCACTTCGGCCCATTTAGTAAAATGATATACTACAATGATTATGTAACCATGTTCCCTAGCTGAGTGAGGTTTATAGGTCATGAATTTAAAGCCCCATTTGGAAAAGGGTCCAACAATCAAAACTAGATGCAAAGGAGCAGGTGGAGCACGAGTTTTTTGGTTATCGATCTGAAACGCATAATACTTTTGGACCACTAAAATGAAATCTATGAACATATTTGGGAAAAAGTAAATAACACATAAGTTATTTATTGGTGGTAGTATAGGTAGACATATGTTCACCACATGCTCCAACATGAAAATCATTCAAAGATTTCTCAACCTCCTCATGAGTGAGGCACCATTGAAAGACTATTTTGATACCACGAGGATAAATAGTGTCACCAGTAATGATATACTGGTGACCTTGGTATCAAATTTGATGTTGATCAAATTGAGTGATTTCAGGCTGAAAAGTTTGGGTCTTGGGATAGATTAGGGTATCTCCATACCAAGGATCATAAGAGTAAATAAGAAACAATGTTTCATTGGGGATTAAATTATTATTTGTTTATTCTCACGTAAAAGATGAAAGGTTGCAAATCAATTCGACAAAGACTAGAGATTTCTTAGAATTGGATTTGATGAATTCCAAATCAAACTCTTGGAGGATAATGATCCAGTTAAAGTATTTACCACCGTTGATGGTGTTGAATGCTGCCAACATTGTAAGGGTATCTCCCCGAAGTGAAGTCCAAATTAGACCTAAGACCATTTACTATAGGAGTCCCATCCTATCATACTATTCAACCACCATTTAGAAGAGTTTCTAAGATATGCCTTGGTTACAACCACACATGAGAGAATGCAAACACGTCTCTGGGCTAGTAGGAATATGAGCTTTGTGAGACACTTAATGTAAGGTATACATGGGAGACTTCTATGGCTGGTGAGGGAAATGAGCCACTGATTAGAAATGTAATAGTACTATCATAAAGGGGGAATTGAGAAGAAAGAGAAATACTTGTTGAATACCTACAGATTAGTCCACATAATAAACAACAATTGTTAAAGCATAAAATCACTCATTAAATAATAGCCACATCTAATCAATGAATTAGTTAATTAAGTTAGTATGTGAATAAAATAACATATACCATAAAAATAACCAAAATAGTTCAACTATATCTATTATACATGTATGAAGAAGTGTCGGTTCATTCAGATTCTAATTAAAAGTGTAAGATCCCAAGAAAATTATTACATGAATGAAACATTGTATCAAATAGTGGAACATGAAGCCACAACTTGCTTCTCCAAAGAATGATATACCTTATATGTGCTACAAAAGAAGCCCATGAAAAGCTTCAATAATTCAAGCCTCGACATTCATCCTACAAAATCCCACAAGCTTGAGTTATGAGGAGCTATTTATATCAAGTAACAATGAAATTTTATCTTCCTCATGACTCTTTTAATTCTAAGATTGTTCATGTTTTAACATGACTCATTACATTCCAATGTGTGGCTATTCATATTCCACATGTGTCCCTTGGAAGTCGTTACATATCATTCATTGCATAAGGCAAATTACAAATGAGATGATGATTATATAAGACAAAATGACAATGGGTCAATAACTCATCAAATGGATAGGTCATTTGCTTCTACATGGAGTTAAATTATAATGTAAGTGTGCCAAGCTTTGAACTGTGTGGAGATTTCTTTGACCTATGCTGGAAAGTCCCCAATGTAATGTGTATTGACCTCCAATTCTTCTGACAATATGTTCTTGGAGTTTGACTGTACATTATTCAATAACCATGAAAGCTTCATATGAGCTTTGACAGGTGCAAAGACATACTACAAAATAATGTGTATGGTCACCTCCAAGCCTTCCTATTATGTTTCTTACTTGATCTGCTCAATGTATTGTTGGATATTTAGGAAGATGCTATCCCTACCTCTGATTTCTTCAAGCATACCTATCGAAGGAATCCTATGCTTATGTGTTAGAGACTCAAAACCATTATGCAGTTGATTATAAGTAGTAATGGTATTGATTGACTATTCTCTAAGGCACATGTAGTTTTGAAGGTGGTTTCTCACCTGAAATCTATCCATCTCTAGGATGATATTGGATTTCCTTCCAAATGTGGTGGAGCATCTAAATACTTAGAAATCCACTCCTAAATATGGTTAGCTACTCTATTTGTTGTTTTCAGGAGTTCCACTACTTTGTGTGCCTTCTTCTAAATGCCAACAAAAGGGGGAACCACTTGTTTTAGAAGAATCATCCCATCATATAATCGTGCCATAGTTTCCTCCATTGGCCCCAATTCTTCTTGCATGGCTGTCTGGAATTCGATGGTGCTGAAGATTTGTGATGAAAATTGTTCGTTCTCTGCCACAAGTTGTTCCGCCTGTTGCTTTAGTGCAACAAGTTCTCTTCTCAGTCTGGCATTCTCATTCAACAAGTACTCAGAATTATCCTATATCATTGTAGTGAATGCAGTGTTTTCCACCATAACTTCTATGGGATACCTTATGGTGTTGGAGGTTCACCTTCTTTGTAGTAAATGAGAATAGATTTTTAGGATCATTGGGAAAGTATATATTCCTTTGTTGCATGTTCCTCTTCTTAAGTTGGTCAAATGTTACATTGCGTACATCTGTGACTCTGTCAGCTGATGGAGGTGTGATCCCCATTTCTCCAAATGGAAGATTACCACTTGTAAGGGGAGGCTCCTATGGAGTACCTGGTTCATCATCATGGGTTGGATGGTATCTTCTTCCTCAAACCATTCCTCTTTCGACTCTTGAGCCAACTATTCTTGTTCTAGTCTCCGCACTATTGCCTCCTCCTAGGATTGCCTTTGCTCTTATTCTTCCATCCTTGTCCTCTCTTCTTCTTCTTCTTGTTGCTTCTAGAGAAACTCATCTAACTTCCTCTTCTCCTCTTATTCTTATTTTTCCTTCCTCTCTTGTTCTTTTTGTATAGCTCATGTTTTTAAAGCATCATCTTTCCATTTCTTTCTTCTCTCGCTTGTCGAGTTATACCTAATTATTTTCTTTTGAGCTATTTTCCTTACTTGAGGGGTTATCTATTAATCCTCCTATACCTAGAAGTCCTAATATAGAGGATTTTTGGGTGAAATGGTCTTCACGCCTAGATGTACATGCATGTTTGTGTTGTACTACTTCTTTATCTTCTAATCTTCTATTATCGATATTGATGCATACCCTGTATTGTGATCGATCCTTTCATAATGTTGCTTAACCACTCTCTTGGGATTATATCCATGAAAATATTTAGTGGTTAAGCGTAGGAATTATAGATCTTGTATCTCTACTACTATCACCTTGTGGCTATTTAACTCATATAATCTGATCCTCAATGGAAATATAGGCTAAGGGGATTTTTTCCTCCTTTGAAGAATTCCTGACAAACACTTGTCTAGATGATTTGCTACTTCTTGCATGACCAATTTTTGGTCACATATCATGGCATAATGTGAGGGGATATTTTACAACCGAAACAACTAATGAATGTACCCTCCAGAGCTGCAAACTAGTTTGTGATATCTCGGAGTGAATACTTTACCTAATCAATCATGCAAGGAGAATCCAACTCAAATATCATCTGAAATATAATTACAAAGAAGTTCTCAACCAATTTTTCATATACACTTCTGAATATTTCTTCCAACAAAAATTTATAGTGAAAGTAAAATAGGAACTTCTCATCAGGGGTCCAATCCAATTCAATCCTGGGAACACATACTCTGCACAAATTCCGTCTAAGATAAATGCAGACATGTACAACTCTAGTGCCTAGTTCACTTGTAAAGATGATTTAGCCTTCCCCACCTAACATTGCAACTAATATGATAATATATCCACCCAAATGAAAGCTCTTCCATGGGTCACCACTAGATTGAGCATATATATCCAATTCTCCTTAAACACCTCAATGTTCTTACATACAAAATATTGATAATACATGGCTATCAAATATTGATAAACATCTTTGAGAATATTTATTGAATAGATTAATTATGGGTGATGATGAAAATTGGTAGGCTCTTGACACCAAGATTTGATTAGATCACCTATGTTGAGGGTATCCCATCTCATGTAGAAGTTGTCATTTTCATATTCATCTGGCTTGAGCATCTTATAATGTGTTTGCATGTCTTCACCATGATAGGTAGAAAGATGATTGTCACTCTCACTGTGAAGCACAAGGTGAGAGTCATCCATATGTGTAATGACCATTCAATCACCTTTGGACATGGCATGATCAGGAACCTACACATGATCGTGTGCATCTTAGAATTCTTGATGTTTATGTACACATGGACATCTTCTAAGTCCTCAACAAACCTTTCTTGCATGAATGTGTTGTAGATATTGCTCCATGTGACCTCTGTAGTCTTGTCATTAACACATTTTGTCTTTGCATATATGGGAATGTTTGGCTTTGTAACTTCAATGGGCTCACCAATTCTTTCTTGTGAGATTTCTTTAGAGACCACTTTATGAGGCAGCATGTCTCTAACACATGATGAAAACATGACAACACTTGTAAAATGAACACTTGTTTGGGGAAATACACTCATATTATCAAGATTACCTTAAAACAACCTACCATGAAACAAAAGTTGTAAATCATGTTCAAAGAGCCATTACATGTAACTGGGCATGAAAATATATGAACGTCAACATAAAATAACTTGCAGGCATGAGAAAATGGCATGAAAAATAGGAGGGCACACTTTCAAAACAAAAAGGGATGAGAAGGGTTATTCAAGGCTTTGGAGTGCGCTCATGCATTCAAGAAAGTGGAGAAAATCATCTAGGGTTCATTGGTGCACTCTGAAGGGTCGAAGGGATGAAGTGTTGGCCCTTCGGGCCTTCTGTCTGCGCTCATGCACTCAAAGAGAGAAGGAGGGTGCACTGCCGCACTTCGAAGGGATGAAAGAAAGAGTTGACAAGTCTTCGAGCCTTCACAATGTGCTTATGCACTCAAGGAAAAAGAGGGTACATTGTCACATGCCAAAGAGCTAAAGGAAGATGCTTCATGTCTTTGTGATGTGATCATGTGTTCAAGGGAGGGTGTAGTCCTTCGTGGTGAAGAAGTGTGCTCTTGAGGAAAACTTGATCAAATAGGGTGAAATTTTCAAGGTTGATCAGGCTTCGAGCTCAAGAAGTGTGTTGTACCTATTCGAAGTTTAGAAACAAGTTTAAATATTAGGATTCGATGATGGGATGAGGAAGAGAAAGATCTACAAGGTTATATAGTTGTTGTCGCATTCATGGTGGAATGTGAAAGGTCTAAATAATATGAAGAGTTTCTACATGCGACAATAGATTAACACTTGCAACATGAAGAGTAGACATAAACAACAACAAAAAAACTGAAGAACAAAGAATAAAAATCAAGAAAATAAAGAACAACAATGAAATCATGAAAGGCAGTGAAAATATTTGGCATGCAAAACTTACTTGCAACATTGGTTGATGAAGAGATTCTTGATTCCCCAATTGTGTGCTCAACTTAGATGGAATGATTATTCACAATAATGATTAATTGAGTTGATTTAAATATATTAACATGCAAAACCTATTCATGGATCAACCTCACTTGTCATCACATGAAATGGTTAGTTTATAGAAGTTAAGTGGGATGCTATTTTCTAGGAGTGTGCCCACACGCAAAAATATGGCACATACATGTGTCCAGATAGGGTGAATGTCTTCGCAGTGAAGGATTGAAGTCATGGAGGGCACACTTGGTCAACCTAAAGGAATGCGCTCAAGGAGGGAACACTCCTTCAACCCGAATGGGTGCGCACTCCTTCAACCTAAAGGAGTGTGCTCAACTCAAGTGCATGTATTTGTCAACTTGAATTGAAAATTTTCTTTTCTAAGTGATTTTCTTGCTTTTGTTTACTTTTTTATGATTTTGTGTGCTTTTTTGAGTTTGTGCATGGTGAGAATGAAAGTTTCTAAGTCTAGAAATATCATGAGTCCACCTAACCATGGACTCATTAACTAAAGTGCTTCTAATGATTAAGTGATAATTCTTGGGAAACATTGACTTAGGAAGATGTGACACTAGGAGAAAACACACAAATAGAAAATCAAACATCACGATGACACTAAGGAGTGTTATAGACATTTTTGTGCCTTACAGCGTGAAGCATGAAATGACCATAATCTAAGGGATCCAAAGTCCCTAAGCATGTTGTTCCTACCCGTAGAGGAACAAGGTCAGCAAACCACAACACTGAACAAAAGTTCTCCACCTGAAAACACTCAAAAACAAGGCAATTCTGGATCATCTCAACTGCTCCATTGAGCATATGCGCTGAATGTCAACTGCTCCACTGTCTACCTGTGTTGAATGTCAACTGCAAAGAAGGTTACCTGCGCTGGGCGAGTTTGGACATGTGGCCAAGTCATTCCTCAAGGTGTCAATGCCCAGGAAGCTTCCAAAATGACACTTGGATCAAGTAATTCGACTGGTGATGAGTAAGAGGTTCTAGATCTCCAAGTGGAAGCAAGAACCTCCAAGTGGACTCAAGAACTGAAGAAGAACTGGAGTGGGAGAGGACACTAGTCACATCTCAGGCTGACTCATCCTCTCTCCAAACTCCTATATATGGATCTCTCTCCCATGAGATCTAGAGGCTGGAATCTTGTGAATGTAAAGAATTACTGTTGGTTTGAGTTTAGAACTATTGGGTGATTTGCTTTGAAGGAGGTGAAGAGGAGATTTCTTTCTGCTGGGAAGGTGATGCTGGATTGGGCCTCTTATGGTTGTATCACTTCTTGAACCTTACTTCTTCCATTAATAAAGCATTTGAGGTTCTTCTATATGCATGTGTCTCAATGGTGTATTGTTATACTTGTGTATTTGATTTATTCTAATCCTTGAATCAATTATGAATGTATGCTTCTTGTAGTTTCCCTCTCTTGCCATTTTGCAGGATCTTGGTGTAGCTGGGCCAGTGAAAGAGAAAGGAGCTGGGGGCAAGCAACAACGAGAGAAGATTGGATCAACCATTAGCGAAATACATCGGTTAGTGGATCTCTTTCTCCCCTCTTTTACATCTCATAAAGAAGTAATCTCAGATAGCTTTGCTTTGATTGTTGCTAAGGAACTATCACCCTTAGAGTGGGATAGGGTCATTCCGTATTGGATACTTTTCCCAACAACAAATTGGCGACTCCGCTGGGGATCGTATCTTGTTGGTTGTTTGTGTTTTTGCTATTCATTTCCTAAACACAGGGAGTACCGAATCGAACTGCATTTGGGTCTTTCAAATGCAAAGTAGAGGGCAGCTACTCTAGCTCAGTTTCTGGGCATGTTTATGATTTGAAGAGCTGATCCACAAGGACTCTGAACAGCTCTTAGTGATAGCTTTTCATCCTCCTTTGAATCATCCTTTAGTGCGTACTTGATTGGTAGCTTTGATTTGGCCAAAAACTGTTGATTTTTGAGCAATCTGTGACCCAGAACCCAAGAGAAACGAGAGTTTCTCTCTTCATTGCAGGCACTGTGAAGGCAGTCTGCATTTCATCACAGGTCCCGAAGGGGCTACCTGCGCTGAATGTCAAACTGACAGTGTTCTACCTGCGCTGAACCAGTGTGGCCTTGTGCAACTGGGGTTCTCTGCTTTCTGTTGCCCTGTTTTCATCCCTGTTTTTGCAGCCTGTTGTCAGTCAATGTACCTATCTGAAACCACCTTTCTTTGCCACTATTCCGCCTCGGTTGTGTAAAGAAACTGTATTTTTTCTTTGTGTATTTCTTACATCATTTGCAGTTTCCCATAACGAAAGTGAACTAGTCTTGCTGTGGCCTCTTAGATCTATACCTGTGATAAGTGTCGTTCTGATCTTAAGAGTTAGTTTGTTTGTTGTTCATAGTTGATTGAGCTTTTACTTTCGTCATATGGTTTGAATTTATGTACTTCTAGTGTTGAAACAAGTAAATCTTAAGGTGTCTTTTGATTTTGGACAAAAGCTTGTTTGCTTTCGCTTGAAATTGAATTCAAAGTTATACAACAGCTTTCTTTTTGTAGTACACCAACATTAAGAAAGAGAAAAGAAATACCTGCATTGTGCATGTGCATTTTGACAGCTTGCATGTTGATTTAGGAAAAAGTGCATTAGTGTGTGCTCTATGATCTGTGTGAAAAGATGATGTCTTTCTTTTCCCTCAGTAGTTAAGATTTTCATAAGTTGAAAAGATTGAAAAAGCTTGCTTCTCATCTTTAGACTGCATTTAGGAGTTGTACCATACATCTCGTGGTGATCCATAAAGGCAAACTGCTAAACAAGATCAACCTAAAATAAATTGAATTTACATAACAACGCTTTGAAACATAACGCAAACACATAGAGGTCTAAGCTAGAGACGTGTTCCGGCGTCGTTAAACGTGATATCTTAGCGTTAAGTGGTTGGGTGATTCCTCCACGGTGAAGCGATAAGTATCAATACAGACTTGTGCTCCCACGTACCGTCGAGTATATATTGGGAGACCCCTATAGGAACAAAGCCTTTATCCATAGGAAGCCGTGTCGGCCGCCCTACTGATCGCAATGCAGTGAACACAGCATTCACGAAGATCGACCACCCGTACCGTAAAACGTATTCTATGGTTTTGCGAAAAGTTTGGCACACCCTCTGCCTAGAACTCCAAAGTAGTTTCTTTTGGCCTTTTTCAAACTCTATAACTGAAAAATTCCATCCGAGCATTTGTCACTTCGGGCTCGTTAAAACATCGAAGGAGACTAGAGTCATCTTTAGCTTTTTCTCGACTCTTAAAAAGTGAAAAAGCAAGTTGTGTCTAAAGCGTCGTTATGAAATTTATTTTAAAATGGAACATAATCAACTCCTATTCCTGTGTTGATCTGTAGGTTGAGAACATGGAACGCACCAACCAAGGAATTCCCCATGATGGAAATCCTAGTCCTTTCTCCTCTTGGGGAGAAGTTGGTGCGCCCCACATGGCCACATTGTCGCTTCCAGGACTGACAATTGGCCTGCCAATCTGGCTATTCTCAACTAATGTAGTTCAGAACACCATGGTTCCTGAACAGTCGAGTCAACAGTTAGATCAGTCTAGAGCTGCCCACCAACCTTCTACTTCCTATAACTCTTCCTTCAATCCTTCATCTTTGCAAGGTAGAGCCGGCAAAAGCCAAGCTCCCATGGAGAAGAAGGAGAAGAAGAAGAGAGAGAAGAAGAAGAAGGAGCCTAAGGCGACTGGGGGCAAGCAAAAGACATCTGACAAAAATCCACACACAGCACAGACCGGGCCTAAATCGCCATGTGTCATATGTAGAGGAGACCACTTCCATAGAGATTGTCCGTGCATTCCCCGGATACTAAGGGACTGGTCCCCTCGTTTTCACAGTTCGGGAACATCAACCTCTGATAGCCATGTTGAATGCTTACCGTCAACCAGTGAAAGTGAAGGTTCAAGACAAAGAGGGCCAGCAATATCCCCCTGCAGACTGTGTGAAGGCGATCACGCCATCCACCATTGTCCCTTCTTAGACGAAGCGAAGAGAGTTTTGGAAGATCGTCCGGTTTCACCGTTGAGACTTCCTCCTGGATACAAAAAACTCGTGCCAAGTCCTTCGTTGGTTGAGAATATAGCTGGCCCGCTCAAGTGGTCAGCTGAAGCGTCAGTCATTGAAAATGAACCTATTGAATCCAGACCGGACGAAAGTACAAAGGTCGAAACGGCAGTTGACCCGGTTCTCCCTTCAGAAGTTTCATCTTAAAATGACACCGTCACTGAAGATTCATCTTCAAATGACACCCTCACTGAAGAGAATAAGGATGACACCATCCAGATTCTTTTCATCAACACAGACTCTAACGAGCGTCAGGGCAATGCGCCCATTCTTTTATCGCAGGAAGGAACATCGTCAGGGTCATATCCGGCCGTTTATTCGGTCCCACCACCAAGCAACCTAGTTGTGTCTTTTGATTGGAACCAACTAGGCAGACCCCGGTTGCCAGCCAGTATACCATTCAGAATCATAGTCCAAATATACAGAATGCTAATGGCTGGCACTATCATTGATGAAGGGGCATCTGTGAGTATCCTTTCCTCTGTTGCTTGGAAAGCACTGGGTTCCCCGGCGCTTTTGCCTGAGATAAGAAATCTCTCGGGTTTCGATAAAGGAACCAGTCGACCATTAGGGATCCTCCCCAATGTGCCCATTACATTGAAAGGGAAGGCCGTTCAAATGAACGTGATGGTCGTTCAAGGACCCTTGGATTATAACCTACTCCTTGGACGAGACTATATATACTGCATGGGAGCAATAGTCTCCTCACTCTTTAGAGTAATGTGTTTTCCACACGAAGGAAGAATGGTCAAGCTCGTAGACAAAATTTCATTTCCGGGATCACGCATCGCAAATAGTCACATACCAACCCTGAATGGTCTATTCAATCAAGAAATGTCTCCACCCCCAGTCCTCCTTCCCGATGAGTGTGAGTGATTCAGAAAGATGGGACTGGAACCCAGGGGGCATGCGTCCTGGCCTGCTTCGGCAGGGGAACTTTGGGTATAAGGTTGAATTTCCGCGAGAGAATATGACTAGTCCGTACCCCGTCCGTGGTTGGAAGAGAGGTTGTTCTGGAACAAGATTCTTTTGTCAAAGTTATGTGAGAGGGCGGGGGTCGTCACTCACCTTTATCTATTTCGGTAGACATCGCTGAAGAAGTGTTTTGTTTAATGAAACAATCTTTAGGTAACCTGAAAAAGGTAGGCCAAGGAAGTGTTTTATTTAACGAGACAATCTTTGGGTAACCAGAAAGAGGTAAGCCTCCCTCCGTAACACAAATGTTTTGTCTTTGAGTAGTGTTCTTCTCTTGTCGCAAGTAGCTGCTCTCTTGTCGCAAGTAGCCGTTCTCTTGCGATCTTGCGAAAAATCTGTTGAAAGTTGGGCTGACGAGAAGACAAGTATCGTACAGACCTGTTAAAATTAACGAGAAGACAAGTATCGTTAAAATTGGACTAGCAAGACGACAAGTAGCTGTGAACACCCAAAGAAAAGCAGAGGTGAGAAAGAGGAGGGGCAACCTTGAAATTGTATTTTATACCTGGGGGCATGCAAACCTTTTGGAGTGCAAGCAAAGAGCGGTTATTTATCTGCTTTTTGGAATAGCCGTTTTCGAACTTGCATAAAGAAAGGAGCGGAGCAAAGCTTAGTGAGATGAAGCTCCATAAAAAATAGAATCTTGAGGGGACATTTCTTATCTTATGACTGGTAATTCGAGCAGTTTTAGCATAAAGTTCATGCTCGTTAAAAAATAAACGCAAGAATCGAGCAGTTTTAGCATAAAGTTCATGCTCGTTAAAAAACAAACGCAAGAGCCGAGTAGTTTTAACGCGGTCTTCATGCTCGTTAAAAAATAAATATAATCAGTGAGCAATGTTTCCTCCAGAGTTTAAACTCATTTTTAACTAAAAAATGAACCTATCCCGGTAAATAACCACTGTGATCGTAAATTTATCAGCCATAAAAAGCCTTGGTCGTGTTTGCACCTGCCACCTCCACTTTCATTTGGCCGATCATTCACCTCCATATGATTTTTTACCCATTTTGAGGAACAGCTACGAAGAGTGATTTCACCTAGCCATCCTTGTGACACTGTCGCGATTGGAAAATTCCAACCTGTACCTGGAATCAGTTGCTATCCCTGTTTATCACTCGTTCCTCAAAAGACGAGTCTTCTTTAAGCTCTTTTCAACTGACTCATAAAATATGAAAATATTGCCGAGTTTTGGCCTTCCAGCTTGTTAAAGGGACCGAAAGAGCTATCCCTCCTCTAGATTTTAATCTTTTTGGACCTGAGGGATTATTGCACAAAAAGGTCGAGCGCTTGTTTTATTTGGCTCGTTAAAGTTATCGAAAACTCATCCCTTCTGTATTGTTTTATACTTTTTCAGACTTAAGGGATTAGATGACGAAAAAGGAATTTTGGAGTTAACTTTACGTACCTTTTCAGACTCTCTAAAAATGAAAAGGAACGAGTTTTCCTTGTCGTTAGACTCGTTAAAATGATTAAATAGCGACAAACTTGTCTTTAGACGAGAACGAGTTTCCCTATCGCTAGGCTCGTTAAAACATAGCGATGGGCTTGCCCGAAGGGCAGGTTATAGAACAAGCATATGTTATCCTCCTCAAGCTTGACAAAAATAAAGAGGTACTGGTCAGAAATGACTGGGGAAAAATTGGGAGAACCTCAAAGCTTTAATGGTAGCAAGTCGCTCTTGAACATGACACTTTTCCTCCGTACCACATCGAGTTGGGTTGTTTCATTCACCGGTATCATCACCATGGTCTCGCCAAACCATCCACATTTGGGGTAATGCTACCGATCCATCGCATCAGTGTCGTTATATGTTCAAGAGATGTTTTTCAGAAAGAGTCAACCATGTCCCATCCACTACCATACATCATCTTTCATCCTTTCATGACCGCCACCCTGAATCATATTTCACAGATCATTTTCACCTTCATCACAATCATTAGCTCTGTTCCTTGTCACTGATGTGGGATTCATTAAGGCCCTCCTTTGACAGATCGCTTCTTGTCGACTTCAGCTCATTATCCAAGAAGTTGATCTAGGAACAACCCCCTCAGTACTTTGAAGCTTGCATGCCTCAATGGCAAGTTTCTCACTTCCGGCGACAGGTATACATCAATGACCTTCGACCGAAAGATTTTGCGTGGTGTTCGACGCCAATTCCTTTATTCACACCACGTGGATTGTACTGCCGTACCTTGAGGTTCATCATCATTATCGGTGATTCCTCTCGCGCTTGTTAACAGTTTACATCATTGACTGGTAATCAAGTGATGTCTTTCCATGTTCGACTCCAAGAAATTCTCACATGGATCGACTTGTACTTAGAGTGAAGATCGGACGAGTTTGAAGACCCTGGATCTAGTTTCCTCCATCCGGGCTGCAATATATATTCAGGAAATAAAGCATTGACATGTGCAACAGATAATCATCCTACTCAAAGGATGATAATTTCAACATAGAATTATCAGTCTACCATCAGACGATTGTCTGTTCTATGTACAGAAAAATGTATTTATAAAGCTGAGCATGGGAATGCCTGCCTCAGCTAGATCATGAAAGCAGTATGAAAAATAATGTATTGTATTGTATCTTATTACAGGTCACCTCTCAGCGATTGAATGAACTTTGGATCCTCCTGATAAAGCATTTCACCCGATAAATGACCTCATACTTTAGGGGGCAACTGTTATAGACATTTTTGTGCCTTACAGCGTGAAGCATGAAATGTCCATAATCTAAGGGATCCAAAGTCCCTAAGCATGTTGTTCCTACCCCTAGAGGAACAAGGTCAGCAAACCACAGCACTGAACAAAAGTTCTCCACCTGAAAACACTCAAAAACAAGGCAATTCTGGATCATGTCAACTGCTCCACTGAGCATCTGCGCTGAATGTCAACTGCTCCACTGTCTACCTGCGTTGAATGTCAACTGCAAAGAAGGCTACCTACGCTGGGTGAGTTTGGACATGTGGCCAAGTCATTCCTCAAGGTGTCAATGCCCATGAAGCTTCCAAAATGACACTTGGATCAAGGAATTCGACTGGTGATGAGTAAGAGGTTCTAGATCTCCAAGTGGAAGCAAGAACCTCCAAGTGGACTCAAGAACTGAAGAAGAACTGGAGTGGGAGAGGACACTAGTCACATCTCAGGCTGACTCATCCTCTCTCCAAACTCCTATATATGGATCTCTCTCCCATGAGATCCAGAGGCTGGAATCTTGTGAATGTAAAGAATTGTTGTTGGTTTGAGTTTAGAACTATTGGGTGATTTGCTTTGAAGGAGGTGAAGAGGAGATTTCTTTCTGCTGGGAAGGTGATGCTGGATTGGGCCTCTTATGGTTGTATCACTTCCTGAACCTTACTTTTTCCATTAATAAAGCATTTGAGGTTCTTCTATATGCATGTGTCTCAATGGTCTATTGTTATACTTGTGTATTTGATTTATTCTAATCCTTGAATCAATTATGAATGTATGCTTCTTGTAGTTTCCCTCTCTTGCCATTTTGCAGGATCTTGGTGTAGCTGAGCCAGTGAAAGAGCAAGGAGCTGGGGGCAAGCAGCAAGGAGAGAAGATTGGATCAACCATTAGTGAAAGACATCGGTTAGTGGATCTCTTTCTCCCCTCGTTTACATCTCATAAAGAAGTAATCTCAGATAGCTTTGCTTTGATTGTAGCTAAGGAACTATCACCCTTAGAGTGGGATAGGGTCATTCCGTATTGGATACTTTTCCCAACAACAAGGAGATTAAAAAGAAAGTTGTTGCAGGCTCAAAAATTGACATAGAAATTGTTTTTGGAGGATCATTATCGCGGTGAAAACACTTGGTGACACACTCAGAGGACCCCAGATTCTCTGAAATTGTTTCATTGTAAGAGCAAAGTTTCATTTCTCCAAGAAGTATTGATTTAATTAGTAGGGTTACCTTAGCTACCCATTCTTACCCAGTTAAAGAAATATTTTTCCCTATTCCATTACTTGGCATAACACAACATATAACAAACCATATCATTTTCCTATCGATGTGAGGGTAATATAGTATGGCGAAATAAAACAATTAGAGTATGAATTTAACATCTATGGGATTGCTTTGCTACCAACAGGGATGGAAAGTACCCTGATGGAGTGGCTTCAAGAAAACAAATGTTGCTTTTCTTATAGTGAGCCTGGATAGTACCCAACAAAGTCACTTTCTTCACCTCCCTGCACAAAAAGCCTTTCTCTTCTTTCACCCTTTATTTTTATTTTCTTTTCATAGGAATGTGGATAGCCACTTATTATTTTTCAATGTGCGGAAGAGGATTTCAATTTAATGAGAGAAAAAGAGGTTGTTCCTTTAGATATAATTTTATACCTCTGATTCTTTTATCACTAAAAAATTTCACCTTATCTTACTTCTCATAGATAGATAAGCAAGAAAAAACTATTCATAAATAGGACCGAGTGTAGGAGAGAGAATCTTAAATAGATGTGGGAATCAATTTTTGCGTGCAAATTCCCAGTTAAAGGATCGTATTTTCCATCGAAAAATCATTGACTTGAATATGAAAACCAAAACAAAGAAGAGGGTAATAGATAAACAAAGGGTTGCATGTCACCAAAACTTCCCATTCACAAAAGTTTAGCCAAGTCATATTAAAGCTCAAAACCAAATTTCTTCATGTAAAAATCAAACCAAAAGAACAAAATTAAGAGATGAAAGATGAAAAAAAAAGAATGAAATGAATATAACTACATGAAACCTTAACTAAATAGTAGAGGGTCGGCTTATGTAAAGTGAAACTTCAAATGCTTCCATAGGAGCTGTTATCCTCTACAAATTTCTAGGTTAGGGAGGAGATCGAAAAAGGTAACCTCGAACCACTTTCAACTTAGTAACTAGCCCTACTTAGCCAGAGAGGGATCTCTCAAAGTATTTTCCAATGAATATATGTAAAGATATAGGGTTTAGGCTAGATATATAATTTTGTTTTGAGTTCTTGTGAATTTAGGTTTTTTTTATTTGCCGGACTAGGGTTTCAAGTAGTTAATTAGGTCTAGGCTTCAAGTATGCAGAGACAAGTATAAATAGGAGCTACACATCAGTTTGTTATGGTGAAATTGGAGTGTTTGTAAATGTAGCATATATTTGTGAGTTTAAAAGAAACTAATGAGCATGTGAAAGCATGAATTCATTAGATTTAGAAGAAAAGAAACACAAGTATGAATTCCACATAAACAAAGCTTAAATTCAAGATTCTTGTGTATATAAATGCAAGGAAATTCATAGGAATAAGATAAATCATGTAAATAGATATTATTTATCCATTAGAAACTAATAGAAAGAGAAAAAAACACCATAGGCTCACTGAACTAGAGTTCCTGAAATATAGCTGCAACTGCTCCTGGATTAGCTAAAAAAACACAAACATACAAGCCTTCTCCACAAAAGTCCAACCCCTCTCTGTAAATGAGAAATAATATATATAGAATCAATTGAACCACTTCCCCACCTTCAGGAGTCGAACTCCTAGGTGGCAGAACTGATTCTAAGATTCTCTCAACCAACAAGTGAGAGTGAGAAGGTTAAATACAAACACTTCTTATAAACTTTGTTTTGGACTTTTATTCCTTAATGAGGCCTATTAAACCATAAAAAAATCTATCATGTCTATTCATTCATGAATACATCATATAACCTCTAAATAACTTCAATTACATCAAGCTTTTTGACTTTTACCAAGTCGAACTGAAAACTAGGAAATTTGCACAATGAAATTTAAATGAAAAACACAGAAATTTGTAGAAGCGCAGTGCCGACTTCGAGCCCACTTTAATGTGAGTTATGAGGTACAAATGAAGATAAGAAAGAATGGTAAATTAGGTTTTCACGTATAATTTCAGGAAACACTTGAATTTTTGAAAATGACCCATGGGAAGACCTTTAAAAACTCATTCTCCCAAGGTGTCTCTAGAAGCACAACGCCTGTGAAAAAGAGGGGTAGAATGTTAATTTTTGACCCCTTTTTCCTCTTTTTCTAAAAAATTGGGCCCTCTATGAAAAATATGATGAAATTGTTTTTTAGAGGATGCCATGGTATTCCAAAACTACAAACCATTTTTCATTTGGATGCCTGAGGAAAAAGCACAGCACCAAGGCGCTGCGCTTCTGTGACTAGCCAATTTTTTAAATTAGGCACCAAAATAGCCAAAAAAACACAAATGCTCAGAATTCCTCCAAAATTATTCATGAACTGCAAAATTAGGTATGTTAAGCCCTCATGAATGCTTCAGAAAGAATCTCTAAGTTACCCTTCTCATTTTGGTCTTTTAGGGTTTCTTTGAGCTTGTTTTCCAACTGTTTGACCTTGATGTTACAAATCATATTTTTGGTTTGTTTGTGATGTGCCGTGTGCCTTAGTAGTTGGTTATCTCTATTGGTTTTTTCAAGAATATTCTCCAGGTGGTCATTGACCTTGTCTAACCAATACTCCTTGTCCTTATTAATCTCTAAGGAACTTATGTCCTCCATATCTAGTTCTTCATCTAGCAAGATGTGTTTTTTCTCCTCTTTCAATGCCTTCTTTAGTCCTTCGGTCTTTGGCCTCTTTTTATTGCCTTGTTATTCAGTTTCCTCAGGTTCATTGGTCTCCAATACTTCTTTTCCTTTGCCTGCTTTTTGTAACAATTTAGCTTGCTCTTTCTCCATAATGAGTTGTCTAGCTTTTAGCTCATTGTTTTCTTGTTCTAGGAATCAGATTAAAAACTTTTCCCTTTCCATGTTGTCCATGAGTTCTTTGATATGAGAGTATTTTTCTTTGATAGTTTGCTACATATTTCAAGGCTCATTTTCTATTTCCAAGTCCACTAACTCAAAATCGTGCTCAATCAAGTCTTTATCCTGTACTTGTGATCCCTATTTTGCTGATGTAAAAGGCTTGGTCCCTTTCTTAACATGAGAAGCAAACACAAGCCATTTTCCTCTTTGGCACATCCTAGTCACCTCAAGTCTAGGTGCTTTAGGAACCTCCACTCATTGAATTGATGATCCTACCTTCGTTTGCTGTATTAGCATGTTTGGATGCTAAACTAAAACATTAGTCTCATTCCAGTTCAAACTTGTCTCCATGAAAGACTCCCATGTCGTGTTTTTCTCTGCAAGTTGATGGAGAACTACAGTCTTGATCAAACTATGATGAAAAATACTAGGATATTGTTCTATGTTTTTCACATATACTTTCTCAGACATTTTGACAAGGCTTCTACATAAATAATTGCTCATGTTGAGAGGTTTTTGAGCTGTGAAGTGCATTAGAAGCTGGATGTGATAGGCATACAATCTAAAAATCCTTCCCTCACAAGTGAAAAAATTCATGACAACCTTCATTAATGGATCATACTTCTCCAATAATTACCTAAATGGTATGATGTGTGTATGGGTTTCCCTATATGGTTTTTTCAAGAAGGACCTATAAGGTTCAAGATCCAAAGTCATGCCCTTAAACCAGTATTATCCATGATCAGGTATCCCTGTAGCAAGTGAAATAAAAACCACTGAAAATGTGAACTCAACCCCAAATATCATAGCACTCTCCCATTTCAAATGAGTGGCAATCTAATTTGTCAACTGTTCATGAAAACCTACTTCATACACCCTTTCGCAAAACTCTAGACAATCTACATCTTCAAAACACTGCTTGATGAAGGGCGATGTGTTCATTTCATTGCAGTTGGTAGGTTCATATCTAAGAATTTTTCCTCCTTTATGGTGTCTTTTCCTCTCTGCTGAAGAATCTCCCTCCATGACGATAGAAACCCTAGAAGCAAGAAAATGGAAAAAACAGTAAGTGATGAGTGAAAAGATGAAATAATGGTAAGGGAATTTCTAGGAGATGAATAGGGACTGTAAAAAACTCATGAAACTTAAATGAGGTGCAATGAGCAAAAGGAATTCTTGTGAGAAATGAAAACCAAAGCTTCTAGGAAAACTAGCCAAACTATTAGGAATGAGCTAGGGTTTAGTTATAGGTGAGGTAATCTAACAATTTATAGTTGGTTTAGTGGGTCAAAATGTATTTTAAACATGTAAATAAATTTGAGATGAAATATTTTCATTTTCAGAATATCAAAAGTAGACTAACCATCATTTACCCTAGCTTATAGCATGAAAATTTCACCTAAAACCCTAGATGAAGAAATCTTGCATTTGAATTCATCTTGCTAAAGGAAAAAGGTAAGTAAAGTGTTGTAATTACTTGTAGACAAGTTTATATTAGCAAGAAACTAGATTGCAAGCTTCAATTTTGAGTTTGGGTGAATTTTGGAAGGTTTTGAGCTGCTATGGCACAAGTGCAATAGAGTGTCTGGAAGTGCATCGCAGTGTCCAGAAGTGTAGCGCTGACCTCATATGCACAATGAAGTTTCTGGAAGCGCAGCGCCTCCAATTTTTTTTTCTAATTTTGCCTAGAAACCTGTGTTTTTTTAGCCAATGGAGGGGAGAGCTCTATGAACAAAGGGAAATAGAGGGCAAGTGAAGTGATTTTGGGGCTTTTTGGGTTTTTATCAGCAAGTATGTTTCCCTTTTGAAAAGAAATGGATCCCACATACCTTTTCAAAAATTGGTTTTTCACCTTTAAGACAAAGCCACTTTGGAGAGCTAAAACCTGAGTTTCATTTTTACCTTTTGAACATTGAAACTTCTTCTCCTAGAACCTTTGAGATTGAAATCATGAAGAACTTGTGAAAATTCATCAAGCTAATTTCAAAGAGCTGCTTGTCCCGATTCATTTAATATTGGATTTACACACGATGATGATGGACCTAGAAACCCTAATGCCTTAATGAAGACATGAGAATGAGTGGAATGGTAATGATGATGACTGATATAATGAAAACATCATTTTTATTATGATACATTCATCCGAGTGAGGTAGGCGACCATCATGTGTGATTTTTCCAAAAGAATGAAAACATTCCTAAACAAACTAGCAGTGACCAAATTTTACTTTGTAAACCTAGTGACATGATAAAATTTGACCTTGAGACTCCTGACAGACTTGGTAAAAGCATATTTGATCACTGATGGAGGGCAGCCAAGGTTGAAACTAACATTGCCTCTAGTTGGGGACGATAACTCCTTGGAGGTGTCAAGAACACTGTAGACTAATTAGCCTTATTCATTGGGCAATGGAGTCAAAATGCAGAAAAATAAACTGAAACTAAAAGTTGATTGACTATTTGACATGATAGGACTATAAAAGTAGAATAAACAAGTAATTTGATTAAATAAACCTTATGGCCTTCTCCTCGGGCTTCAAACACCTATGATAGCCACTTAGATACTAGAACATAAGAAACACATTGGTATGCACAATGGTGATGAGAATTTTCAGAACTTGTTTCAAACATTGTAGTGCTTGAGAAGCCTAGCATTGATCACTCCTTCTGAATAATATTCTCCATTCATTTCCTCTAATAGAAAATAATTCTTCCCTCTGAAATTTGAAATTTTGTAGGGTCCTTTCCACAAGTTTTCAAATTTTCCATGTTTTCCTTTTTCTTCATTTCTAGCATCCCAACGAAGAACCACATCTCCTAAATTGAAATGGTATTCCTTTTTCTTGTGATCATAGATATTTTTTTTTTATTTTTTCCTGAAGTTTAGAGGTGTTTTGAAAAAATTCCTCTCTATTCTGTTGTGGATGGATCATCTAGTTTATCCTTCTTTGCATATCATTGGTTTCACTATCCAATTCCTGCAAAATTTTCATGACTGAGACAGAAAGGGATGAAGATTTTCATGACTGAGACAGAAAGGGATGAAGGAAAAACTATGTCAATATCGTACACCAAATGAAAATGAGACATATCTATTGATTTCTTAGTACTGATTTTGTCCACCCATAAAGCATTAATGAGGATTTTTTGTTAGTTCTTCTTGTTCACTTCTAAGACTTTCTTGATGATGTTGATTAGAGATTTGTTGGAAGATTCAGCCAGACCATTCCCTTGTGGATGATAAGTAGTGGAATGTCCTAATACAATATGGTACTTAGCACAAAACTCCACCATCCTTTTTTTCTTGAAGGAAACATCATTATCATTGATTATTTTTTGTGGGTAGCCAAATCTAGACAAGATATTAGATTCAATAAATTGAATGATAACAGAATCAGTAGCTTTCTTGGTTGGGATTTCCTCAATCCATTTTGTAAAGTAGTTTGTGGCTGTTAAGATCCATTTGTGTTGTGATGATGATGAAGGATGGATCTCGCCAATGAAGTCAAGACCCCACTACTAAAAATGAGTTGAAATTGAAATGGGCTGCAAGGGTAATGGCAAAAGTTTTATTTTTCCTTGGAAAATCTGACATTCGTGACATCTCATCATTGTTTTATATACATCAAAAAAAAGAGTAGGCCAATAGAAACCATCCCTTAAGATCTTATTTGTTGTAGTATTCCAAAAGTGATGGCCACCACATTCTCCTTTGTGAAAATCTTTCATCACATCCTTTGCTTGATTTTCTACCAAACAGTTCAGCAACACGCCACCAGTGTCTTTCCAGTATAAAACACCATCAAGAATACAATACTTTGAAGCTTTCAACTTTAAAGATCTAGTTTTACCTTTGGCAACTTCCGCGTGGAGGATTTAAATGCTGCAAGGCATAAACAATGTCAAAATACCTTGGAGATGAAATGAACATATCAGACACCTATATGTGTGAGTCTTCTTCTTCTTCTTCTTCTTCTTCTTCTTCAGAAAGTGTTGCAACCAAATTGATGTCTAGTGCATGTAGATTAGTTTCAACCATAAGCTTAGCCAAACCTTCTCCCTTGATGATATTTGTGGGATTTATCTCCAAATCATACTCCAGCATGGCTACAATCCATTTTCCCCTTCTTCCTTCAGGATTGTTTTGCACAATAATTTCTTTTGCCGCTCTTGTGGGAACATAAGAAATGGTGTGAGAATGAAAAATATAAAATCAAAAATATTTGAGAGCTTTCACGAATGCCAAGGCCTGCTTCTCAATGATGTTGTATCTTAGTGCTGCATCTCTTATGGTGCAACTAAATAATGCTATAGGCTGCTCATTTTTCCAATCTTTCTTTTGCATTAGGACTGCTACTAATGTATGCTCAGAGGCAAATGAAAAGATAATGAAATATGAAGTATAATCTAGACTAATCAAAATAGGAGTAGTAGATAATGAACACTTGACTACATGGAAAGACTTCTTAGCCTCTAAATACCATTTTACCTTGTTGTCCTTCTTCATCACGTCTGTCATCTCTTTTAAATGTTCAAAGAGATTGGGGATGAATCTTATCAAAAATTAATTTTCCCATTAAAAGATTGAATTTCTTTATTGTTCCTTGGGAAATCTAATTGCTGAATGGCTTGAAATCTTTCAGGATCAATGTGAATCCCATCCTTGGAGATGATGTGTCCCAAAAAATTACCTTCTTCCATGGTGAATAGGCTCTTCTTTGGATTGAGTGAAATCCCAAATTTTCTGCATCTCTGAAAAATAATTCTCAAATAATGTAAATGATCTTCATCAAACCTGGAAAAATTTGTGAGATAATCTAAATATATGACCATAACAACATCCTTTTCATTAGTGAAAGCTATGTCCATAACCCACTAAAAGGTTGCTCCTGCATTCTTTAATCCAAATGGAATCTTGGCGTACATGAATGTACCCCATGGTGTTGTGAAGGTTCTTTTTAGTTGATCATCTTTATGCACCAAAATCTGATTGTACTTGGAAGACCCAACTACCCTCTGAAGTATATGATCCATCTTTGGAAGGGAATAATTATCTTTTAGGGACACTTTGTTTAAATTTATGAAATTAATGCAAAGACAAATCTCCCCGGTCTTGTTTCTTACTGGAAATAGATTAGAAATCCATTCAGAAAATCGAATAGGAACTATGATACCAGACTTATAAAGCTTATTTACCTCTTTTTCAAATTGATGGTAGGAGCTTAGGATTAATCCTTCTCAGTTTCTGGCAAAACAGATTTTGATCAGGCTTGATCGGAATGGTGTGCTAAATGATATTCTTGTCATTAACCTTCAGATCTGAATATTTCCAAGTAAATACATCAGAGAATTTTTTCATTAAAGCTATGTACTTACTTTTCATTTCATGAGATAAGGATTTTGAAAATTTGACCATCTTAGGCTTGTCAGCTGTACCAATATTTACATCGTCAACACCTTTTTCTGTGGGGGACCATGGCGGGCTTTTTGGAAACATCGTCATGATAAAAAAACTCCTTCAAATGTACAAGGCCTCTTGGAATTTTGTTGTCCTTCAGCTACAATATTTCAACTTCAGCTGATTGAATCTATGGATCATTCATATTGGATGTATCATCAATGCAGGAATTCTAAAATTCTCCTTCCAATTGCAGAAAATTGTTGATTTGTTTTTCATCCCAAAACACTTGTCAAAATCTCATATTATCAGGAATAGCTGGGAAATTTTTGACATGGATAGATTACTTATGGTTAGAGTGAATTGGAATCTTCACCATACTAGCTGCTACGCAAGAGAGTTAGCTATAACATTCTGAGTTCTAGGAATAAGAGACAAAGTATATTCTGTAAAAATTTTCAGGATGTCAAGTACATCATTGCGATAAGCTCTCATTCTTTGATTCTTGGCCTGGTATTCCCCTTTTACTTGTTTGATTACAAAATCAGATTTGCCATAAACATAAATTTTCTTTGCTCCCAACTTCTTTAGAATCTTGAGGCCAATAATCAATGCCTCATACTCTGCCTCATTGTTTGAGAAATCAAAAGATAACTTGTAAGCACTCATTCTTACATTGCGAGGAATTTTACATGACTGATGTAATGGACCACGAATCCAAACACCAATCCCAGCTCCTTCTTTTCCCAATGCACCATCAAACTTCATGGTCTAAAGACCATTTTCTTCATCCGGAAAACGGATTTCTCAAGGCTAAACTGTCTTAACTTTAGGAAGATGGTTAGATGTTTCAAGACACTCTATTTTCTCCATTATCTCAGCAATATTTTCAAAAGTGTTTGTAGGTTTCAAACACTCTTCATTCATCTCTTTCCTTTCAGCAATCATAACTTTCTACACATTGGTTATAACATCTGTAACTTCTGAAATTTCTACAAGCTAACTTTCATCATCGATTGAATTGAAATCACTGTACAAAATGAAAGAATCAAGATTAGTGTGCACAACATGTATAAGGTGATTGATTGGTTTTTCCTTACTACTAATCATGAATGTCATCTTCTTTTTCCAATAGATTTTTTTGAGCTGCCTAAATACTAGGGTAGTAGCATATGAAAAGTTAAGTTGTAGAGTATCCTTTAGTTCTTCTCCCCAAGACCTTGAAATAAAAATATCAAACCGAGGAGGAATATCAGTGACCACTACATCCATCAACACATTCTTGGCAGGAATTTGGTCCAAGGACACTACTAAATCTTTAATGAGGCCAAGAAATTTCACTCTACCCAAATAAAAAGAGTAGAGGTCATGATAAGGTCGAGTGATACTCAGTCTTAGTTTGTCCATGATGAATTTGGGCATAAGATTATGTGAGGCATTAGAATCTAGCATGGAATTATGGAGGATAAAGTCATGAAGTTTGAGACTAAGATACAACGGTGGAATTTCACTATCTTCAGGACTTCCTTCTAAGGCTGGACCAAAAAGGATTTCTAGCTCATCATCAGTCATATTCACTGTATATGACATCTAGTCAACCTTAAGCTTTTTTTCAATCTGAAACTTATATTTATCATTCTTCACTAATTCAGTGAGGAATTAAAACTTTCAACTTAGAAATTTCATTTTCTAAACTAAAAAGATTAGATTTCTTTTCTACTTCCTTTGCAGTGATGTCATTTTGGATCTTTCCTTTAGCTTGAGATTCCTTCTTATGACTTTCACTTTGAAACTCTTTATCTTTTTTCACATTGCTAGTAGAGGCCTCATTGGTTTTATCCCGACTCAGTATGACAATATCTTTTTCTTTATACTGATTTGTAGGAACTGCTTCTTTGCTTGGTGTGTCTTTTTGTAGATTTTTCCTCTTCTGGTTCAATGTAACAGGTACATTTCTATTCCTGAAGTTGTACTATTTTTGAAAATGACTAAGAGAATTCTGATATCCTCTTTGGTATTCTTCCGTTTGTATAGTTCATAGTTCATCACTTGCAAGTACAAGTTGTTGATCACTTGGTATGAATGATTCTTCAGAAAACCAATCTTCTTCTATTAAAAAGGTAGGCAACTCATCTTCTTCAAAGAAATGATTTTCTTCTACAATCTCCTATTCATCTTCTTCCTCGCCTTTGGTATAATTTTTCTCAAATGGAGCTCTTACT
The DNA here is from genome assembly GCA_031772625.1 of Pinus tabuliformis. Taxonomy (NCBI): domain Eukaryota; kingdom Viridiplantae; phylum Streptophyta; class Pinopsida; order Pinales; family Pinaceae; genus Pinus; species Pinus tabuliformis. The sequence continues at coordinate 1,127,084,919 of CM062816.1, read as the reverse complement.
TGTCCTTGAAGATCTTGATTTCACTACTCTTTCGGTCTATTTCTGAACTATTGTTGTTGCTGGCCACGAAAGTTCAGATTCCTCACTAAAGGCTCCACTTGTTGATCAGTTATGGACATTCTATCCATCATTCTCTCTATGGTTTTGATCAGAGTGTCAAGCCTTACATCTGAGGATGATTAGGGTTCTTCTTTAAAAACAAATTTCTTCTCAATCCTTTTAGGCTTTGATTTGGATTTCTTGATGAGTAGATTAGATTCAACACTTAGTGAATTTCACTACATTTCTTCAAGAGTTGTAGGATCTCTCTCCCTGGGCTGATATGCCATGTCTGGGTCGAAAGCATCAAGATGATGGAGAAGTTCTAGACCAAGTGGAGGCTTCATATCACCAGGAATAGATTTGTATACCAAATTGAATCTTGCTATGAAATCTTGGGCTGTCTCATTTTGATTCCTTTTCATAGAATTATACTTAGCCAAAATCTGTAGTGGATTTTTCTTTTCTTGCCAACATGCTAAGAACAATCTATCAGTCTATGGGAATTATTGATAGAATTAGAAGCCAAATTGTGAAAAAATTTCTTCACATCTCTGGAGAAACTCTGATCTATTATTCTAACCTTAGCATCATCTTAATCAATTTATTCTAGATTGATAAAATCTATCAATTCATCAACATGATGCTAGGTTGTGATTTCTAAGCTCCCATCAAATAGAGGGAGTCTTTGACCATAGTTCCGAGGTAAAGTAGCAAGTTGAGCAGGTATCATGAGAGGCGAAAATCGTACCATGATTGTTGGAGGTGGTGGAGGTACTACAATGGGCTATGTAGGTAAAGATGATGGCAATAATGGAGGTGGTGGAAGAAAGGATGAGGTGACGGAGGTATTTGGAGATGAAGTATATGTATTTGGAGGTGTAGTAGAGGATGGAATAAGATTTAAGTATTCAAGTTGATACTAAATGTAGGCCTTTTTAGTAGTGATTTGGAGCTGGTCAGCAAGACTCTGAAGTTTGTCAAAATTCAACCACAACTCGTGGTCAACTCTAGAAAATAGATATTCTGAAGAGAGGGAATGAGATTCAAATTGAAGAGGTTTATATATCACTTCAAGAATGAAAGACTCATATTTTGACCTTGAAAGAGACAATTCTAAATGAATACCAAAAGGAAGCTGCTCAAAAGAAAATAGATTTTTAGGTAAAAAAGTTGTTCTTTTAATTTTTTGAATTGCACTTTTAGTGATAGGTAGCTTAAGTTTTGTGAGAATTTTTTTAGGATCTTCAAGAATAAAAGGTGGATTTGGGTCAGGATTTGACCTGGTATATCTTTTAGGAGCCAAAAATTTTTCACACCTTAAGATCGATGAAATTTGTAAAATCAACCTATCTTTAAATACTGGAAACTGTCAACTACAGAACCAGTTCTCTTGAAAGCTCTAAAATATTTCCTAGGAATGATTTATCATTCATTTTCCTAGCAACAACACCAAAATGTTATCCTATACAATTTCCTAGGCTGAGGAGGAGATCGAAAAAGGTAAGCTCGAACCACTTTCAGCTCACTAACTAGCCCTACTAAGCCAGAGAGGGATATCTCAAAGGATTTGTCAATGAATATATGTAAAGAGACATGTTTTAGGCTAGATATATAAGTTTGTTTTGAGTTCTTGTGAATTTAGGTTTTTTAGATTTGTGGGACTAGGGTTTCGAGCAGGTAATTAGGACTAGGCTTCAAGTATGCAGATACAAGTATAAATAAGAGCTAGATATCAGTGTGTTATGGTGCAATTGGAGTGTTTTTCAATGTAGTATATATTTTAGAGTTTAAAAGAAACTAATGAGCACGTGAAAGCATGAATTCATTAGCTTTAGAAGATAGGAAACACAAGTATGAATTCCACATAAAAATAGCTTAAATTCAAGATTCATGTCTATATATTTACAAGGAAATTCATAGAAAGAATATAAAGCATGTAAAGAGAGATGATTTATCCATTAGAAACTGATAGGAAGAGAAAAAAACACCATAGAATCACTGAACTAAAATTCCTGAAATATAGCTGCAATTGCTCTTGTATTAGCTGAAGAGAACATAAACATACAAGCCTTCTCGACAAAAGTCCAAATCGTCTCTCTGAATGAGAAATAATATATATATATATATATATATATATATATATATATATATACCAAATTTAACCACTTCCCCAACTTCAGGAGTCAAATTCCCAAGTGGTGGAACTAATCCCAAGATTCTCTCAACCAACATGTGAGAGTGAGAAGGTCAAATACAAACACTTCTTGTAGACTTTGTTTTGGATTTTGATTCCTTAATGAGGCCTATTAAACCATAAAAAAAAACCTATCATGACTATTTATTCATTATTACATCATATAACCTTGAAATAACTTCAATTACATCAATATTTTTGACTTTGACCAAGTCAAACTAAAAACTAGCATATTTGCACAGTTAAATTTAAATGAAAAAAACAGAAATTTGCAGAAGCACAGTGCGACATTGAGCCCACTTTAAGGTGCCTTAATGAGGTCCAAATGAATATCTGAAAGAGTGATCAAATTGATTTTCAAGTCTAGTTTCCAGAACACCTTGAATGTTTTAAAATGACCCATGGGAAGGCCTTCAAAAGTGCATTCTCCCAAGGTGTCTCCACAAGCGCAGTGCCTATCAAAAAGAGGGGTAGAATGTTGATTTTTGACCCCTTTTCATCTTTTTCTCAAAATTTGGGACCTCTTTGAAAAATATGATGAAATGGGTTTTGAGAGGATACCATGCGCTTTCCAAAACTACAAACCATTTTTCATTTGTATGCCTGAGGAAAAAGTGCAACGCTAAGGCGTTGTTCTTCTGTGAGTAGCCACTATTTTGAATTAGGCACCAAAATAGCCAAGAAAACAAAAATGATTATAATTCCTCCAAAATTGGTCATGAGCTGCAAAATGAGGTATGTTAAGCCCCCATGGATGCTTCAGTAAGAATCTCTAAGTTACCCTTCTCATTTTGGTATTTTAGGGTTTCTTTGAGCTTATTTTCCAATTTTTTGACCTTGATGTTACAAATTATATTTCTGGTCTGGTAGTGATGTGCCATGTGCCTTAGTAGTTGGTTATCTCTATTGGATTTGTCAAGAATCTTCTCCAAGTTGTCATTAACCTTATATAACCAATACTCCCTGTCCTCATTAATCTCTAAGGAACTTATGTCCTCCATATCTAGTTCTTCATCTAGCAGGATGTGTTTTTTCTCCTCTTTCAATGCCTTCTTGAGTCCTTTGGTCCTTGGCCTCTTTTTCTTGCCTTGTTTTTTAGTTTACTTAGGTTCATTGGTCTCCAATACTGCTTTGCCTTTTCCTACTTGCTATAAAAATTTAGCTTTCTCTTTCTCCATAATGACTTGTCTAGCTCTTAGCTGCTTGTTTTCTTGTTCTAGGAATGAGATAACAAACCTTGCCCTTACCATGTTGTCCATGAGTTCTTTGATTTGAGAGTCTTTTTATTTGATAGTTTGTTGCATATTTGAAGGCTCATTTTCTATTTCCAAGTCCACTAACTCAAAATCATGCTCAAACAATTCTTTATCCTGTAGTTGTGATCCTTGTTTTGCTGATGTAGAAGGCTTGGCCCCTTTCTCAACATGAGAAGCAAACACAAGCCTTTTTCCTCTTTGGTACATCCTAGTCATGTCAAATCTAGGTGCTTTAGCAACCTCTACTAATTGGGTTTATGATCCTACATCCATCTGCTGTGTTGGCATGTTTGGATGTTGAACTAAAACATTAGTCTCATGCCATTTCAAAGTTATCTCCATGAAAGACTCCCATGTCATGTTTTTCTCTGCAAGCTGATGGATAACTATAGTCTTGATCAAACTATGATGAAAAATATTAGGATAGTGTTCTTTTTTTTTCACCTATACTTTCTCAGACACTTTGACAAGGCTTATACACAAATAATTGCACATGTTGAGAGGTTTTTGAGCTGTCAAGTGCATTAGAAGCTGGATTTGATAGGCATACAATCTAGTAAACCTTCCCTCATAGATGAAAAATTTCATGACAACCTTCATTAATGGAGAATACTTCTCCATCATGTACCTAAATGGTATGATGTGTGTATGGGTTTCCCTATAGGGTGTTTTCAAGAAGGGCATGTAATGTTCAAGATCCAAATTCATGCCCTTAAACCAGTATTCTCCATGATTAGGTATCCTTGTAGAAAGTGAAATAGCAACCATTGAAAATGTGAACTCAACCCCAACTATGATAGCACTTTCCAATTTCAAATGAGTGGAAAACTGCTTGATGAAGGGAGATGTGCTGATTTCATTACAGTTGGTAGGTTCATATATGAGAATTTTTCCTCCTTTATGGTGTCTTTTCCTCTCTGGTGAAGAATCTCCCTCCATGATGATAGAAACCCTAGAAGCAGGAAAATGGAAAAAACAGTGAGGGATGAGTGAAAAGATGAAATGATGGGTATGAGGAGTGGAAATAATGGTAAGGGAATTTCTAGGAGATGAATAGGGACTGTAAACAACTCATGAAACTTAAATGAGGTGAAATGAGGGAAAGGAATGCTTGTGAGAAATGAAAAATAGAGCTTCTAGGAAAACTGCCCAAATTGCTAGGAATGAGCTAGGGTTTAGTTATAGGTGAGGTAATTTAATGATTTATAGTTGGTTTAGTGGGTCAAAATGTATTTTAAACATGTACAGAAGTGTGAGATGAAATATTTTCATGTTTAGAATATCAAAACTAGACTAACCATCATTTACCCTAGCTTATAACATGGAAATTTCACCTAAAACCCTAGATGAAGAAATCTTGCATTTGAATTCATCTTGCGGAAGGAATAAAGGTAAGTAAAGTGTTGTACATACTTGTAGACAAGTTTATATTAGTATGAAACTAGATTGCAAGCTTCAATTTTGAGTTTGGGTGAATTCTGGAAGGTTTTGGGCTACTCTGGCACAAGCGCAACGTAGTGTTTGGAAGCATAGCATAGTTTCTAGAAGAGTAGTGTTGGCCCCAGAAGCACAACGTAGTCTCTAGAAGCACAATGCCTGCAACTTTTTCCTATAAAACCATGTTTTTTTTTTGCCAATGGAGTGGAGAGCTCAATGAAAAACGGGAAATAGAAGGAAAGTGAAGTGAGTTTGGGGCTTTTTGGGTTTTACAGGCAAGTATGTTTCCCTTTTAGAAAGAAATGGGTCCCACATACCTTTTCAAAAACTATTTTTTCACCTTTAATTCTGAGCCACTTTGGAGATTTGAAACTTGAGTTGCATTTTACCTTTTGAACATTGAAACTTCTTCTCCTGGAACCTTTGATACTGAAATCATGAAGATCTTGTGAAAATTCGTCAAGCTAATGTCAAAGAGTTGCTTGTCGTGATTCATTTAATGATGGATTTACACATGATGATGATGGACCTAGAAACCCTAATGACTTAATGAAGACATGAGACTAAGTGGAATGGTAATGATGATGACTTAAATAATTAAAACATCTTTTTTATTATGATACCTTCATCTGAGTGAGGTAGGTGACCAACGTGTGTGATTTTTCCAAAAGAATGAAAACGTTCCTAGACAAACTAGCCAGTGACCAAATTTTACTCTCTAAACCTAGTGACATGGTAAAATTTGACCTTGAGACTCCGGCCAGACTTGGTAAAAGAATATTTGATCACTTGTGGAAGGTAGACAAGATTGAAACTAACAGGAGATTCTCTCGACCCTTGTACTGAAGGATGTGATCATGTAGAATTAAAACAAAATGCAGTGTAGTGAACAAGAGAAACCATGCAAACATCTACACTGGCTGACAGAAACAGGAAGTGAAACCACAACGGTGTATTAAGCTCAACTTCTCTACCAAACAAAAATATCCACAACAACAAAAACTATTAGAGATGTGACCATACAAGAATTTAAAAATAGCATGCAAGTACAAGCTATGAGGCATGGGTCCACACTGAAAAGAGACTTCTAATGAGTCTACAATAGGATCATAGTAACAACCTTTAGGGAAAGATATACAAGAAATAATAAATAAATACAAATCCATTTCATAAGAAATGTTATCAGTTTTACCACAATCCAAGTTGTCATGCACGTGAAATTATTCAATGGATGATGTAAAATTCATTAATATTCTTCCCTATTTATGCATTACAGATTCAAGATTCGCTTAAGATGGGATGTTGCAGTGGAAGTTCAATAGTCAAATTATATCTCCTCCTTTGGGGGTTCAAGAATTTTACGTGAAGAAAATGTCCTTCAGGAGAGAGTTTCCATCCCATGTGATGACATTAATAAAAAGTTATTGAAAAGAATAATGAGCTAACTCAAATCAAAAATATCGTCATTATGACAGGTACCTGATATAACCACTATTGTAGGTTGAAGTGTCCTACTCACCTAAACTTACTTTAAGTTTTGAGAAAACATGGTCAGTTTCTTATCAAAACAAGATTCAATATGTCAATTATGAGATTCAACAGAAGAAAAATTCTTAATATTACTAAAAAATATTCAATGATAAGTATGTCATCTTTCTGATCAAAAGGAGATATACTTGAAAGAAAAATTATGATAATCACATGAGACTCCATTTGAAATTACTGTTAATTCAAATCTTCATGTAAGAACAGAGGAAATAATCAAGGTCATGATCATATGAAAGTTCAATTTGATCAACGAGTGAAGGATCGACTAACGGAATATAAAGATAGGGAAATGTTTGATTGATAAGGTCATATGAATCACAATCAAGGGAAAGATGTGGCAAATATATTGATTCTTTTTTATCAAATTGATATTAGGATTTAGTGATTGGTTTAGGTCCAACATAAGGAACATCAAAAGGGGCGGGACATGGGACAAAAGTCATATTGGGTTCTTACTCAGGATGTTTAAATTCTTCTTGATCAGAGGGACATGATTAATCTGATTCAAATTATGTCCTTGAAATCTGGATAAAGAATCAAAACTTCTCATCCAAGAATTGTTATTCCACATCCTCATCTGGAAATAGATAAAAAAGATGAAGGAATATATCAACAAAATTTTCAAGAGATTCATTCAATTCCATTCTAAGTTGATCTATCTCATCAATAAAATATTATTATTCATATATGTCAAAGACACGATGAATTTATTTAACCAAATGTTTAAAAGATGAAATAGAATAAGTGGGTAGAGAATAACATCATTTCTTCACACGACCGTCCTATGTAGGGGTAAACAATCGTGCAATAATTTCTTAAGAATAAATGCCACTTGAAAAACAAAATTGAACAAATTCAACTACATAATCAAGGATGGTTTTTGTACCCTTTCCATTGAATTTAAAGCATGAGAATTTTTGTAGAAAGTTCATGAGGATTGAAAGATCTAAAGATTCAGAAAAAAAAAAACTTGGGATTATGATCGGGATGAAGCCATTGAAGGTAAGATATTCAAATGGACTTCACAGGCTCATCTTGTCATCTGGCCATCCTTCTAGCACAAAAAATGTTGATGGTGTTGGATGCCACCAACATTGTACGAGCATCTCCTAGATGTGAAGTCCCAATTAGCCCTCACACTGTTTGGTGTATGATTCCCATATGGTCATACAGTCTGGCCACCATTTGGAAGAGTTTCTAATATATTCTTTGGTTAGAACCACACATAAGAGAATGAAAACACCTCTTTAGGACAACAAGAATGCGAGCTTTATGAGACACTCAATGTAAGTTATATGAGGGAAACTTCCATGTTTGGTAACGGAAATAAGCCACCAGTTAGAAAAGTAATAGTACTATCCTAACAGGGGAATCAGAAAGAAAGAGAAAGACTTGTTGGAAACTTATAGATTAGTCCACATAATAAAAAAATCATTATATCATAATAAAACTCATTCAATAATAACAATAGCTAGGAAACTAATTAGTTCATTAACTTAGTATGTGATTAAAACAACATATACCATAAACAAAATCAGAATAGTCCAACTATATCAATGATACATGTATGAATAAGTGCCATCTAATTGAGTTTCTAATTAAATGTTTAAGACCACAAATAAACTATTACATGAATGAAATATTGTATCCAATAGTGGAACACAAATCCACAACTTGCTTCTCCAAAGAAAGATTTATCTCCTATGTACTACAAGAGAAGCCAAGGAAAAGCTTCAAGAATTAAAGCCTCCAAATTCCTCCTCCAAAATCCCATAATCTTAAGTTATGAGGAGCTATTTATAACAAGTAACAATGACCTTTGATATTCCTCATGACTCTTTGAATGATCTAGGTGGATATTGGTGGCCACCTGCCAAGTCCACCTGGAGCCCCACCATTGTCTTTCTCAGCATATTCAGTTTCCTTAATTGTAGCACAACTTACTATCTTTAGCAGTGTTTCGGGTCCTGAACTTCCAGAGCCGTTTTGAGGCCCTAAACGACGTTTTTTGGGGAATCCAGGGGCAACATGGGTCCATGTAATGGACCGATGTTGCCTGTTCCAACAATGATAGTGCTCGGATAGATCTTTCTAATGAGCTAGTGTACACGTCAAACAGAGATTATATGCCAAAGTTACGACCCCGGGAAGTTGATGTACCAATTTACCCCCAAACGGGGCCCACAGTTTGGCGTTTCATCTCCTAGGGTTAGGTTTTGGAATGTTAAGGGTTTTCCATTGTTTCTCAACAATAAATAGGCCTTCGAGCCTCATTGTAATAGAGTTCAGAGGCATGTAGCCATCACATCTCTTCTCAGAGATAAGCTACTATTGCCCTAGCTGGTTTATTTCCATTTCTGGTTGTAAGCATATTTCAGTATTTTCCATTAATGAAATGAAGTATTATTCCCGCTGCATCTTTGTGTATATGGTTATCTCTGTAATTTGTTGCGTTCCTGTTTAAATCTGGATCATTGCATTCTAAGACTATTCATATTTTAATGTGATTCATTACATTCCAATTTGTGTCTATTAATATTCCACATGTGTCCCTTGGAATTCATTAAATTTCATTCATTACATAAGAAAAATTACAAATGAGATGATGAATATATAATACAAAATGATAATGGGACAAAGAATCATCAAATGGATACGTCATTTTATTTTACATGGGGTTCAGTTGTAATGCAAGTGTGCCAAGCTCTGAACTATGTGGAGATGTCTTTGACATGTGCTCAAAATCCCCCAATGTAGTGCATCTTGACATCCAATATAAAAATATGTTCTTGGATTTTGACTGTACATTATTCGACAACCATGAAAGCTTCATATGAGATTTTATAGGTGCAAAGGTGTACTGAAAAATAATGTCTTTAGTCACCTCCAAGCCTTCCTATTATGTTGCCTGCCTTATTTTCTCAATGTATTTTTGGATCTATGGGAAGATGATATCGCTACCTCTGATTGCTTTAAGAAAACCTATTGAAGGATTCCCATGATTCTGTGTTAGAGATTCAAAACCATTATTCACTTGATTATACGTAAGAATGTTATTGATCAATTGTTCTCCAAGGCACATGTAGTTTTGAAGGTGGAATCTCAACGAAAGTTTATCCATCTCTGCGATAATCGTATCTTTCCTTCCAAAATGTGGTCAAGCATCTGGATACTTAGTATTCCACTCTTGAAGATGGTCAACTTCTCGTTTTTTTTGTTTTTAGGAGTTTCACTACTTCTTGTTCCTTCTTCCAAATGCCAACAAGAGGGGCCACCACTTTCTATAGAAGAGTCATCTCATTATATAATCGCACCATGGTGTCCTCCATTGGCCCCAATTCTTCTTGTGTGGTTGTCTTCCATTCGACGGTGTTGAAGCTTTGTGATGACAATGGTTTATTCTATGCTGCAATTTGTTTTTCCTATTGCTTCACTATAGAAAGTTCTCTTCTTAGCCTCAAATTCGCATTCAACAAGTAATCAAAATTATCTTGTGCCACTGTATCGAATGCAACTTTTTCCACAATAAATACTCTAGGACTCCTTCTGGTGTTGGAGGTTATCACCTTCTCTATAGCAACTAAGATTGGATTTTTAGGATCATTGGGAAATTATCTATGCCTTTGTTGCATGATCCTCTTCCTAAGTTGATCAAACGTTACACATCATACATTTGTGACTATGTCAGCCAGTGGAGGTGTGATCCTCATTTCTAGAAATGGAAGATAACCATATTTAAGGGGAGGATCCTCTGGGTGCATGATTCATCATCCATGGGTTGGATCGTGTCCTCTTCCTCAAAACATTCCTCTTCTAGCTCTTGAGTCAATTGTTCTTATTCTAGTCTCTTCATTGCTTCCTCCTCCTGGGACTACCCCTGCTCTTCTTCTTCCATCCTTATCCTCTCTTCTTCTTCATCTTCTTTATTATATACAAGCTCATCCTACTTCCTTGTCTCCTATTACTTTTCTTATTATTTCCTCTTGTTCTCTTCTTGTATAGCTCTTATGTTTAAAAGATCAATTTTCCATTTCTTTTTTCTCTTACCTGTCGAGTTATACCTAATCCTTTTCTTCGGATCCATTTTCCTTGCCTAAGGGGTTAGTTGTTCTTCCTCCTATACTTGCAATCCCTAAGTTGGAGGATCACGAGGTGAATTGGTATCCATTCCTAGATGTAATTTTGTGTTTGTGTTGTAACAATTCTTTATCTTCTCATATTCTGCTATGGACATTGATGAGTACCCCATATTGTAACTGATCCTTTTGTAATGTTGCTTGACCACTCACTGAGGATCATATCCATGAAAATATTTAGTGGTGAAGCATAGGCGGTGCATCTCCTATATCTCTATTGTTGTTTCCTTACATCTCTTCAAATCATATAATTCGATCCTCAATGAAAATATAGGCTAAGGGGCTTTCTTCCTCCTATGAAGAATTCTTGACAAACACTTGTCCACAGATTTTTCTACTTCTTGCATGACCACCTTGTTGTTCACGTATCATGGCATAAGGTGAAGGGATATCTAAAAGTTAAAACTATTGATGTATGTACCCTCAAGAACTACAAATCAGTCCACGATATCCCATATTGACTCCTTCACCTGATCAGTCATGTAAGGAGGATAAATCTCAAATATCATCTAAAAAATAACTACAAAGAAGTGCTCATCCAATTTTTCATATACACCTCTGAATCTTGCTTCCATTAAGACTTTGCACTGGAAGTAAACCATGAAATTCTTATCAAGGGTCCAGTTCCAATCCAATCCCCGGAACACATACTATGCACAAATTCCATCTAAGAGAAATGCATACATGTAAAAATTTGGTTCTTCATTTGCCCGTAAATATGCTTTAGCCTATCCCACCTGTTGTTATAACTCATATGATAATATGTGCACTCAATTGAAATATCTACTACGAGTCACCACTATATTGACCATATATATCTAATTCTCCTTAAACACCTCAGTGTTCTTGCACCCAAATAACCGCTAATACATGCTTATCAAATACTAATAAACAACTATGAGAATATTTGTTTGAAAGACTGCTGATGGATGATGACGAAACTTGGTAGGATCTCGAAACCATTATTTGATCACGTCATGTGTGTCGAGGGTATCCCATCTCATGTATAAGTTTGAATTTGCATATTCATTGGGCTTGAGCATCTTATAATATGTCTGCATGTCATCACCATGAGAGGTAGCAAGTTGTTCGTCACTCTCGTTACGAAGAACAAGGTGAGAGTAATCCATATGTGTAATGATCCATTCCCTCACCTCCACACATTGCATGATAAAAAAACCTACATGCAATCCTGTTCCTCCTGGAATTCATGATCTTGATGTTTGCATTCACATCTTCTAAGTCCTCAACAAACCTTTGCTGCATGAATGTGTTGTAGATCTTGCTCCATGTGCCCTCTGTAGTCTTGTTAGTGTGAAATTTCCTGGAAGGTGTACCAAAAACACTTCACTTAAGTCACTAGGTGACACGTGAACATAACAATAATTTGTGGTTTCTTACACTTCAGATCTATGATAAAACTTGGAAAACCTATAGCAAAACAACTTATACAATCCAAAACAATAAACAACAATATATATATCCAATGCAATAACCCAAATGGAAAGACTTTAAAATGAATAAATCTTTTATTAATAACACTTGGTGAAGGATATTTACAAAAAGGGTGTGCAAATCCCCCTTCATGGGATGGGTCCTTTCATGTCCTTGATGCTTCAATAATCGATTCTCTCTCTCAATGTGTGGAAAATCCAAAACAATGTTGAGAACTAAAATGGTTCAAATGAAAAGAAATGATAATGGTGACGATGATAATTATCATGGTGAAGAATGAATGGAAAACCTTCCTATTTATAAAAAAGTATTGAGTTAATCTCGAAAATGGAGAATAATAAAATAATATTGACCAGATCAAGATCTAATCGTAAGGAATACTTTATTATATTTTTTAGAGAGGGAAAAGATAATCAAAATGATCAAATACCTTTATTTATAAATAATTAACAAATAAAATGACTTATTAATGATTTTGTGAGGATTAACAATGGTGTGAAATTGAAATAATTATTAAATAGTGATTTAACATTTATTCCAATAATAGAATTAAGGAATAATAAATAAATAGTGATTTATTTAATTATTCCCAGGGAATTTAGTCAAGTGTAACAAGAAATAATTATCAAAAAATGATTTAATAACTATTCTTAGACAAAATCAAAGAAAAAATATATATCTAATTATTCTCATTGGGTTTTTAAATTTTAATCAAAAAATACTTTAATAAAAATGGTTTACTAAATTATTTCCCAAGGTGAAAGTGATTTTACTATGGTAAAATTAATCCTACATGGTGTGTTTCGATCCACCTAGTTAGAAATGGATAAGTGTTCATTTTTTAGTGATAACATATTTCCCCTCCAACATATGAGTGTTAGGAGCAAATCATATGACCGAAATATGTTGTATGTGGCACTTCCAAGAGACACCAAAGCGGAGTCAGAGAGAGAGAGAGATATGAAGCAATGAAAGGATAAATAAAATTGGAGTGGGCGAGACCTACTAAACTGATATAAGTCTCCTTTTATGTTGGATTACTGTATGATCTCAAATGAGGTAGGGGATTCATACCCATACCATTCTAGATAACTGCATATAAAGAATAATGGTGAGCCCAACAATGTGGGACTGAGCTACAAAGTACATGATACATGATATCCTGGCATCAATGGGCAAGGGAATAATACAATGGATCTCATATACATAATGCACATGGAAAGAAAAAGTCCAGGATTGAATATAATAAAATTTGAGTACATGAGACATAATTCCCCTCAAACTGACATGGTGAGGGGGGATCATAACTAAAGAAGTCCTGTTGAACAAGAAAGTGCTCTGAAGATCTGAATGGATCATTTTAAGAGACATGCATGCTGTGGGCGATGCAAGTGGCAGAAACCAAACCCATCACATCTACAAAACTGCATCTGAGGTTGGAACAACATATGTGGACATCCAGGCATGTGGGAGGCTACCTAAAGGGCCACCCCCTCATGAGGTCTAGGACATCACACACACACTTGGGAATCACTAGGACAATCATTTGAATCATCGAACTGTCAAGTGTATGATTCTAAATCGTGCAATAAGGAGTTGGCGTCGAGCATGTGAGACATATCCAAGTCAAAGGGAAATGATGATTCCCGTTTCTTGATCCAAGGAACCAAACAAAGATGAAATTTGGAACCAAGGTATGCTGCCCTCTAGACCACATTGCTAGAATAAATGTGAAAAAGTTGACAGAAAAGGGCCCGCTAGAGTTAAGGCAATAAGGAATCCTTAACAAAGGCACTAGTTATCATAGTAGTAGTGTGTAATGGACTCACACCAGGGATGTTGATGGTGGAGAATAAGATGAGTGGTAGATTGACGACCTCCCTTGTCAAATCATGATATGTATGGTTGAACTGGCAGTGACTGACTCGATTCCAGAGGGGATGATCAATGACTCAAACGGGGGTTTTGCAAAGATAGAGTAGTAGAGTTGAATGAAAAATATGAATATAATGGGGTGCATGTGACACAAAGATGTATAGAACATTGTAATTGGACTCAAGGGCACTCGAAATGGACTCCATTAATACAAGGGTCAGTCATCTCAGATGTGTTGAATAAGGGTTACTCGATGATGTTACCATGTGGGTGAGGCCCGGAGGGGACCATAAAAACATGAGTAAATGATGATTACTCATGATGAATATCAACACACGAGTCAACCATTGCAAAGATAAAGTGGTACCAGAATACGGGTGGCTCAAATGAAGAAGTTTGTTTTTAAGAGGTGGTAAAGTGAGACCTCATGGAAAAATGGCTTCCTAGTGAAGTGTTGAATTTCCCAAAATAAAGAGATATCCATTATAGAACTCAATGAGGGCTTTCTAATGGTGTTGATGGTTTGTCGAATGGAGCTACGGTTTAGTCGTAATGGGTGATGAAAAAACTAGGGTTTTTCCTATAAAAGGTCTTTTTGCCCCCAAATCCAATTCATTTTCATAGTGAGCCGTTGGAGAATTTGGAGAGGAGGAGAAGGCCCTAAATCTTGTGGAGATTGTAGTGAACAAATCGACTGTCGTAATAAGGATCTACAAGTTGGAGGTAGGTGCCCTAACCTTACTCATAGTTTTTGGTGAATTAGACTTTCATATTAGGGCTTCAGTTCACTGTGGGGGACCCCTGTTTATCCTAACGGTCGTAACACACTTTTGGGAGCCTATTCTAGATTATAGAATGCGGGAAATGGGCTGATAAGTGCATCCAACATATTTTTGAGGGAAAAAAATGTGTTTTGGGCTTAGAGGAAAAGAAAGATTGGTGGTTTGTGGTGAGATGAAGCTAAGAACTAGACATGCATGCCTTTGACTCTGAAATGACAAAACATAATAGTATTTTTTAGGTATTTTAGAGGTAAAGCTTCTATGGTGAGAACAATATTTATAGACCCTATGTGATGAGATTCAGAGGAATCAAGTAGCGGGAGGAATTTTTGCACAGTATGATGTGTTAAAGTTCTTGGAGAACCATTTGATGAGGGTTGGTGAGCCCTTGCTATTGAGGATAGTGAGTTAGTGGGACCCATATCAGGAGGCCTTTGTAGTACAGGGGCATGAGATCGAGATCACGATCCAGGACATATATTTTCTGACAATATTTCCAACCCTAGGGGTAGTGGGCAAGATACAGCTAGTGATGCCTCATGGGGGGAATATAGGTGAGTTTGTTGATCTCCAACGTATATCGAGAGTTTTTGCAAAAGGAACAACCATTCAGATTAGTGACCAAGAGAGGCTTGAGACACAGGCTACAACTACAACGATGTTACAGATCTTGGGGAGTCATGCCTTGCACCATATCACTAGGGGGGGGAATGATGCTGATGGACACTGTGTTAGCCAGGACCTACTTTGGGTGGGCCTATATGATGTTGTCATCATTGAAATGAAAATTGACACTATGGAGGTGGAGGACCAATGATAATTGTTCTTCTGGGATAGTTTTATGCTCATTCTTCTTTGAGAATATCCCCACTATCTATCCTCATGTATAGATCTATGTTGGGGGGGCACAAGAGCCTAGAAGGTCCTGTTGGGGGAAGATACTATGATGAGGTGGAGGATGGGGAGGCACACTAGTGTTCTGACCTAATTTTTTCACACATTGGGACCAGATGCGACTGTACATAGATGATTATCCGTATAGTGTAATGAAATATCAAGGGGATCCTGACTTACCACTTCCTCTGGGATGAGCATGGGATCTAGATGGTAAGTGAAATTTTTTATATATTTGATGCATTTATAATTTAAGAAATATGTGTATGTGGTACTGATTACTCAACTTTGTGGTATGCAGATATAGCACCAGTGAGGCCAACGTGATACATGGGATGAGTCGAGTTCCTGGGGCTCCAGAGGAAACTAACCAAGTCTGGGAAACCTCGGGTTTCCATGTCTCACCCTGGCATGGGGAACTTGGAAATTTCCATGTCATGGCACAACCTAAATCACTCGAGTCTATGGAACTTATGATTTCCATGTCATGGGACAACAAAAAACTACCAAATTCCATGAAACTCAGCGTGTCTATTTCACGACGTGATGGAAACTACTACCTAAGTCTATTACCACATCGAGTTTCCATTTCGCGTCACAACAAAAATTGTTACCCAAGTTTGGGAAACTTGGGATTCAATTTTTTTGCACGACAAAAATTGCACAAGTATCGAAAACATGGGGTTCCCATGTCCCACCGCAATGGAAACAACAACCCCATCATGGGGCACTTGGGGGTTCCATGCCATATGGTGTGATGAAAACAACCACCAAAGTATGCAGAACTAGGGGTTTCCATGTTGCGCTGTGGCTAAAACTTCCGCCCAAGTCTGGGGAGCTTTGTGTTTCCATGTCATGGCGAGACAAGAATGGGTGCCCAAGTCTTCGGAAATTGGGGGTTTCCATTTCATGGGATGACAAAAACCACCCAAATCTGGGAAATACAGGGCTTGCATGTCCCTACACAATAGAAACTACAACCTGGGTGCATGGTAGTCGAGTTTCCATGCTGCGGCACGACAGAGAATCATCCAAGTTTGCAAAACTCTCAGAGCTTCTATTTCATGGCACAAAGGAAACCACTTGATTCTTAGAACCTTGGGGTTTCCACGCTACAATATGACCAAAATATCCCAAGTTTATGGAGCTCATGGTTTCCATGTTGTAGCTTGATGAAGAACCACCTAAGTTAGACAAACTTGGGGTTTCCATTTTGCAGTGCGATGGAAACCACTTCCCTAGTCTGTCTTTGGAACATGGGGTTTCCATGCCTCATTGCGATGGAAGCCATCAAAGTGTGGGGAAGGTAGGGGTTTTCCTCACCCCGCCATGATGACAACCACCCAAGTGCACACAATATAGGGTTTCCATGTCCCATCACGTTGGAAACCTACCAATTATGGGGGACTTGGGGTGTCATGGCATTGAGTTGCCGAGCACCCGAGAGAGTTGAAAAAATGACGATCATGGTTAAAGGCATGAGGGCTCGCCAAAGATGTGCTATGGGCACCCATGTTTAGTTAAAGGTGGCTCAAATTGGATCTTTTGGTTACAGGTGACTCAAAGGTGGATGTTTGGTTATGTTGACAAGTTGTCAGTTAAATCCAACTCACCATTGGTTAAATGTGATAGGTGGGCACACATGTTGTAGCGGGCATGGTGGAAGAGTAGGGGCAAGTCATTGGATGAAGATACGTTGGGAAAAATGATTTGGGTGCCCGAGTGAGCAAGTTCTCGGGCGAGCGAAGTTCCCAAGTGCGTGGATGGGCTGGCAAGACGAGTTGTAGTGATGGAAATGGTGGGTGAGTCATGTGAAAGTGCAATGAGAGAGGCACGATGGGTGAAATGAAATGGACATGGACGAGTCAATGAGTAGTGTGGGTGAGTTGACCCGCGACCCACCCAAGTGGAACGAGGGGGCAACAACATGATATTTGTGGTATGCCGGTTGGACGTTATGGAGGAGGGTTGACCTAAGGAGGAAGATGAATGGAGGTTATTCTTCATGTGGATGGACCACATGATAGCATATATATCGATGAAGAGTTGGGAGAGCTAAGGTATCAGCCCAAGAACCATTCAAAACATAAGGAATAGTGCAAAGGGGTAGGGGAAACATAACTGAGGATTCAAGGGTAGAGGAAAAGCCAAGGGTGAATGATTGTACAAAATTTGGGAGGCGGACAATCAACAGTTCAGGTGGAGGTCTGTGTAGACCAGAGCAGACAAGGAAGGGTTGAGTTCCATGGGCATTGTGTTCGGTCCATTTGCTAGTGTTATAGGAAGGATAGTCAGAATGCATGGGTGTTGTGAACGTGGATTGAACTGAACGATGGTCTTGTGAATGTGTAGAATAGTTCTGAAAGGAATGACAGGATTCTAAATGTTGTGAAACAGTTCGATAGTTCGGGCAGCAACAAGTGTGCTACGGATAGACTTGGAAGCACATATTTTGGGATTTATAGAAAAAGCCAGTGTATATGGGTGGGCATGGCAACATGGTGGGCCATGCTACATGACCCATGCACAACTACCAGGCGAAATTGACAAAGTGTGTAGGATGACTTGGGTTGGTTGCATGAACTTGTATAACTTGTCAAATATTGTACTTGTATAATATTTGCATCTTTTATATATTGTTTGGCATACTTAACCAAGCGTTTCCCCTCCCAATCATATGTGTGTATACTCATGTATTTTGATCATGTATGATTCCAATGCATAATTGAAGATAATTGAAGAAGATAAGATGGATGTTATTTTTGCTTCATTATGAAACACTTAGAGAAAAATTGGTTAAGTGTTGAAGTAGGCATAGTCCAAGTACTTAAGCATTGATGAAAAGAAAAAGTATGGCAGTGTTGCATCCACTTATGTATGGTTGAAAGAATACCACTAGGATAGGGGCATGACAGATGGTATCAGATCCCATTTTGCAAAAAGTGGGCTTTGGTTGAAAAAGAAGCAGTAATATGAAGGCAGTGGCCACAATTGGTATTGAAGGTTGGATACTTAGGATTTGGTTGCAATGCGACATAGTTGCATAGGGGCAAAGAAGGGAGCTTGGGCCAAGATGAATGAAGGAATATGGAAGAAAGAGATTTTTCAAAGCTTGAAGACATGACAAATTATTGGAATGACAAGAGGAAACAACATTATGAATATCTTGCACAAGAGTGAGAATTCTTGTAGCGCATTAGAGATGGAATAATGGATATGCAAAATGCCTTGAAAAATATTCACGGAAGGTTTGCTGAAATTGAGAAACTTGACGAGAAGATACATCAGGGTGATCAAAGACTCCAAGAAATCATGGATGAATGTGTTCGCTTAAGGGAGAGAAGTGCCATGTTTCCATGTTGAAGGATAAAGTCAAGGGACTTAGGAAGAGATCTAGAGGAACTTTCTTTATCAGAAACTCATCGCTATACAAGAAGCTGAGCTTCAATACATTGACATACTTAAATATTACTACCATTCCATGCAAGATGAATTTTGGATGCTTGGGTCACTTCGAGTGGAGGAAGTCAATGTGTGCCAAGTAGGTGTACTTGAGCAGCATGAGAAGAAGGAGAAGCTTGATGGAACTCAAGCTTGACGGGGATAGGATTGCTTGAATGAACCGAAAGGGGATATTTCATAACTTAAGAGGACATTTAGGTTGAGACATCAATCAAAAGAAAACCATGGGGTGGAATTATTAAAGAAGGTTGCTCAGGTAAGATGCAAGGCAAAGCCTAGGATGGATATGCCTTGAGGTTGAGTTTTGTGCAAGTGATCGTACATGGCAATATGTTTGTTGCATTGGTTGACATGGGAGCTACATAGTTTCATTAGTAGGAAGGAAAAAACATCGTTTTCGAAGAAATTTGAAATGGAAAGGGAGTTGAGTGCTTTCAAAGCTATTAACTCAACCATGAAAGCTATGACAAGTGTTTTGAGAAACACACAAGTGATAGTGGGTTCTTGGTTTGGAAAGTTTGATTTGAGAGTGATTGAGATGGATGATCATGCTATGGTTTTAGGGAATCATTTCTTGGTAGTTGCACAAGCCATACAAATGGGGAACTATTATATTCTCTTAATTACAGCTGGAGGGAAAACCATGATTCTTTCAGTGACAAGGAAGAGTCACTTGGGATATCGAGCAAGGATCGCTTCGATGAATTTGTATTCAAAGGACCTGAATGTGAACCATGACTATGTGGAGCAAAGGCAACTTGGACGTGTGACTAGAGTAATGAAGGAGAATAGGATGATCAACTTTGTTATAAGAGCTACGAAGGAAAAGAAGGAGGGAGGTGGAAGGAATGTTCTACCCATCACGTGGAAAATGATAGGAACATATTCTACTAGGAGACTTGACCATGAAGTTGTTGATGAGAGAGGAAGTCTGAGTACTTCTTCTAAGGAAAGAGATGGAGGGGATTATACAAATAGATATCTAGCTAACATTACATAATTTTGTAGGTATCCCATGGGCATATATGACTTTCAGTGTACAAAATCCAATCTTGAGAGGTTTGGGTGTACACACGAGGAGGTTGTTGCTATGAATGAGTACTTAAGGATGCAACATCAATCTGATACATGGGTGGATAAGAGTCATGGAGGTAACTTCTTGGCCCTTTTCATGCACTAGACCTTTGGAGAGAGGTGTGTGTAGTGCCTTGATGATGAGAAGGACTGCACCACCTTAACAAAGGGACCTTTGGGGGAATGACATCCCTCACACATTGAAATGATTCTTGGATGGATGTGGATGATTTGGAAAACACATGGATATTAGAATTAATGACAACATATTGTAGATGAGATGGAGACTACTTCATGGAGCTGGATATTACTTACTTAGAGCATTAATGGAAATCATGTTGCATATTGGATGGAGACTAAATCGTGGACCTAGTTATGGATTATTCTACATTTAGATATAGATGGGATGAATTATTGATCAAGTTGATGTTGTGACAGGATGGTAGAGAAACAACTAATGGTGACATGAGGAGGATAATTCTCATGGATTGGATGTGACAGTTGGACTGATCAGTTGAATAGTTCACACCATGGGGGTATGCAGTGCACTGAGCTATGTCAGAGATGTTTCAAGGTTTTACCAAGTTGTTTTGTGTTGGGATGGAGCATCACGGCAGATATTTCACATGACTATGATACATGGTGGCTTGACATGATATATGTTATAGTGAGAGCATGTAGCTGACTTTGAGGGGCCAACCTTCTAGGATGGGGTAGCATGAGGAATTACGATGGATGTGGGTGATGATCATGGATTGAGGATACTTTTCCATTTATGGAGTCATGATCCTTGGTGAAGGCTTGTGCGATGGAGAACAGAGTTGGGCATCATGGACATTAGATGTTGAAACTAGCTTTACAACATTATTGACTTTAGTCAATGATGGTGTTGTCGAAGGTAACAACATTTTAAGAGTAGTGGGGATATCAGAGCCTCAAGGCGGTGAGTGCCCGAGAGAGTTGAAAAATTGGTGATCACGATTAAAGGTGTGTGGGAAGGCTTGTGTTCAGTTAAAGGTGACTCTGGTTGAAGCACTTGGTTAAATTCGACTTAGAGGTGGATGTTTGGTTATGTGCGACAAGTCATCGGTTAAAGGTGACTCATTGTCGGTTAAAGGCTCATTCATGTGGCATGTTTTCCAAGCCCTCCCTCATGTAGTTGTTTGGGTTGTGCATACATGAAAGCACGTTCAGGTAGGTTAGGTCATGTGCGGGCACTCGAGCACATAGGGACATGCCAAAAATGCTAAGTTATGACCGCCTATGTGCCTTTTGCACATTCATGTGGTCTGTTTTCCTGATGCTCCCTCATGTATTCAATCAGGTCGTGCACCAATGGAAACACAAAATTTAATTCACGTAGGTTGAGTCGAGTCTTGTGTGGGAACCGATGTAAACTCGTTTGGGTCAAGTTGGGTCATGTTGTTTGTGGGCACCCATGTAACCTCTTTAGGGCGAGTTAGGTCATGTCATGTGTGCGCATCTAGGCACACACTGTTGCACCAAAAATGATAATTTGTGACCGTCTGTGTGCCTTATGCATGTTCTTGCGGCCCATTTTCCTGAAACTTCCTCATTCCTCCATTAGGGTCGTGCGCCCATGGAAACCCCAAATTTCGTTCGGGTGGTATCGTGTGTGGGCACTTGGACACACATGGCAATGTCAAAAATGCTAAGTTGTGACCACCTGTGTGCCTTGTGATCATTTGTGCAACCCATTTGTTGGGCCCTCCCTCGTGCCTTTATTCAAGTCATGCGTCCATGGAAATGTGTTCAGGTAGGTCAGGTCAAGTTGTGTCAAGCTTGGGTGCCCAAGCACACGTGATTGTGACAAAAATTATAACTTGTGACTACTAGTGTGCCATGTGCACGTTCGTGTGACCTATTTTTCTGAGGCTCACATGTGCCTTCATTCGATTCATCCATGCATGCAAACCCCAAATTCATTCGAGTGGGTCGGGTCATGTCAAGTGTGGGCACCAATGTAAATGAATTCAAGTAGTTTGGGTTGTGTTGTGTGTGGGCGCCGATGTAAACACATCCAGGTGGTTTGGGTCATGTCATGTGTGCCCAGACACATGTGGCCATGTCGAAAATGTTAAGTTTGTGCATATCGTTTTCCTGACTCTTCCTTGTGCCTTCGACTGGGTTGTGTGCCCATGGAAACCCAAAAATCATTCAGGTGGGTTGGGTGGTGTCATGTGTGGTCACCCAAGCACATGTGGCCTTGCCAAAAAAGATAAGTTGTGACTGCCCATGTGTCTTGTGCATGTTCATGTAGCCTGTTCTCCTAGCACTCCCTCTTGTCTTCATTCAAGTCGTGTGCCCATGGAAACCCAAAATTTTATTCAGGTCAGTCGAGACATGCCATGTGAGGGTTCCTATGAAAACTTGTTTTGGCGAGTTGTGTTATACCATGTGTGGATGTCCAAGCACATGGCACCGTGCCAAAAATTATAATTTATGACCGCCCATGTTCCTTTCGCACATTCATGCACCTGTGGAAACCCCAACTCCATGTATTTATTTCTTATTTTCTATATCAAATATATTGGGAATAACTTCCATTTTTGTTGTCTATATGGTGTGCAAACATATATAATAGTGTAGATTAAGTGAATGTAAGTTAAGGTATCTATTTTTGCGAAGTTAACTAACAATTGTAAGAAGATAAGTAAGATACGTGGTGTAACTTGGGAAAATAACGCAGATCATTGCCCTAACAATGTGAAAGCATCTCAGCCCCTGGTTAGGGCTGCGTGAAGGACAATTATAACAGATCAAAAAGGTATCATAGGTTAGGATAGTGCACGAAGTGTCTTGCATGAAGGTAGGCACAGTTGGACTAAATCGAAGGTAGGCACAGTTGGTTCTAGCATTCCCCCATACTATTTCGGGTGAGAATTGAGTCTGCGCACCATGGAATGATTCTGAAAGGGCCAATAGTGTAGGTATTTGTTTGGCTAATTAACTTTGAACCTGGGTCAGGCCCCATCAAGCCAACAAATGGTTCCGTTGCCGGGACCAAAATCTACATCGAGATGTTTGATGTCATATCATTGGAATCCAACTAAGAAGGAAATTGAAGGTTGGTTAGACAGAAGGATTCACGAGTTCGCGGCACAGGAAAATAGGAATCCGAGATTAACAAGAAAAGAGTGGTTATACTACTACCTATACACCGAAATCCACAAGATATTTTTTGCATCTTTCCCTACTGATCTATACGAGTGGATCGTGAAGCTAGCAGATAGCCAAGGAAGGTGGAAGCTCGATGGTCCTATTTTGTGGACCCTAAATTTGGTGCACATATTGGAGGCATCGTAGGATAAGATCGTGTGCTTTGTTGATCACTAGCTCGATCGGATTATAGGAGGATTCATTACTGAGTTTGTGGTAGATACTTCAAGCAGCTATAGCAAGGCAGGGCGATGCTTTCTCAAGGGACTGCGAGGTAAGTACGTAAAGTATTTAAATACTTGGATTAAAATGTTATTGTGTGAAAATAGGGTTATGACATTACCTTGATGTTTAGGGCTACACGAAGTGGAAAATTTTACAGGAATGAAGGAAATAAGGGACCAGAAACTAGCCCCTTGATTTCACCTCCACAAGGGGATGAGGAGGAACTCACAAAGGTCTCGTCGTGAAGTGTGATCCATTTTATAAGGCAAATAATTCCATGAATACCACCTCCACCCACACTATGACCAACTTCACCACCTTCACCTCCATCTTCACCCGTACCACCTCTGCCACCAGCGCGAGTCAATATGGCAAGCACGATAAAGTTTCCTGTGTTTAAGGGATTGGGAAATGAGGATCCAAACAAATTTTGGTTCATGGTAAGAGCCATATGGGAAGCCCAGGGAGTTACAAATGACAATATAAAGAAAGCGACACTGGTTAGTGCCCTATAGGACCACGTGTTGACCTGGTATATTAAGCACTCCAATGATAATCTAAATGCGGGAATCATGGATATCCAAGCAGCGCTAAACAAAGAATTTAGTAGGCCTAAGTCTAAAGCACAGTCGATCATTGGATTCAAATAAATCATGATGTTACCAGGAGAGACTCCTTGGGAATTTGATCAGAGGTTGAAATGTACGATTTAGGAAGCTAATATGAATCTGAGGGATGGACAACATCGTGAATGGTTTGTAGCATCAATAATGCCACATTTAAGGAGCACACTATCACAATAGAACTTAACGACTCAAGAAAAGGCCTTAGAGATCACGATGAGGCTACATGAGATCTTGATGTAGGAACCTAACTTGAGAGTTTAGTAGATCCATGGCTAGCTAAATAATTTATGCCTGGAAATGCAGAGTTTGAAATAGGATAGAACAGCTCGACCAGAAGTGTGCGAAGAAGTGTGGTGTGTAAAATGCAAGGGGAAAGGTCATGATAAGGACCACTGCTTGATGTTTTCAAATTACCTCACGGGAGGAGCAATGATTTTGTTAAGGCAGGAATCATGAGTAGGATCTAGCGCGGCGCCTGCTTTTTGGTGCACAATTTTTCAAATAGGTGGAAAACACACTACGGACAACTGTCATTTGTTACAGAAGTATACACAAAATTTGCAACAATTGTTCTGTAACTTTTGTAGGTTAGTAGGAAACGATGAGTGCACTTGTAGAATCTACGAGTTGATGATGGATAGAACTCCCATCTATAGATTTCAAGTTGAATTGTGACCCCTAGACTAGAATGCAGGAGTGGCGCAAACAAGATTTTAGCGGTGTGGATGAGGCCGAGGTGGAGGAGGACCTAGAAGACGTCGCGAACTACTAATATGCTACAATTATGGAGGGCCAGGACATTATGCTCGTGATTTTATGAACCCAGTGCGTCCATGATGTTTGTATTGTACCTTGTTTGATCATGAGATGGAATATTGTCCTACGCTGATAGCTAGGATATGAGATAAAGGAGCACTACCACTTCCCCTGACTTAGAACCTCTAGATGATGAGGTCTAAGCCATGCAAGGAAGATCCAAATGTGATCATTGTGCTCCAAAGTGGAATGGTGACGGGAGATGACAAAGGAAAACAATCGGAGGATAGTACTTGGGTTTGCAAAGCCCCAGTGAAGGAAGTGGAGTTTGACTTGGAGCACGCTCGAGAAACCTTTATGGAAGTTAAGAAGAGCTTTGCGGAGGCCTCCACTTTAGGAAGAAAAGATAGACTAGAGCTCTAAATGGACCCATCTATGCTCATGACGTTCCTAGAAACATGCATGAAGTTACTGCATGACAGTAAGGCTGTAAAGGGATTATAGGAACTCATTAATAGATGTGCTGGGACCACGTCATGAGAACTAAACGTAGTTTGTAAGATTGGGAAGCATAAGACAAGGATGGGAAGAGAAATGAGGTTAACCACATATATTGGAGAATATGAGATGGACCAAGTAATTTTGGATTTAGGATCAGATGCGAATGTTCTGCTGAAGTAGACATGAGAGTGCATGGGAGGCTTACACTGCAGTGGTCTCCTATTCATCTGTGAATGGCAAACCAACAGAAAATAATACCCATGGGGCGATTGCAGGGAATCACTGTGGATATTGAGGGAGTGAGCGCACTAGTAGACTTTGAAGTAATAGGCTCTTAGGAATTGATTGGGCCCCTGACATGAACAGGGTGATTAATTTGAAGAAGCACAAGAAGATTTTTGAAAAGAAGTCACTACACGTAGTTATACCTCTGGACCCAGCTGAAGGATTGCGCTATACTGAGCTGATGCGCGACTATGAAAGTGATGATGAATTGGAATACATCTATAAGATAATAGCATGAAACTAGGACTGGGTGAATCCCACTACAGATGGACAACTTACATGGGATCTCGAGAGCTCCTGTACTTTGGATTCTGATGAAGAAACAAAGCAATGGTAGAATCAACTACACGAGGTAACTATACTAAATTGTACTATGATGACAAGGTCATTGCACTGTGTAATGATAGAAGTAAGATACCTGCCTACTTATGATGGGTTAAGTGAGGTAGATGCCTTCTTGGAAAAATTGGATAGGGAGGTGCCAGAAAAGCAACGCTTCCAGGTTTTGAATTGGGTACTGTGCGCTACACCCACCAGGTGGTGGGGTATGCACAAAGGGAGCTTTGATGACTGGTGTGGAAGTAGGACAATGATGTGCACATGGTTTGGGAAGTCGAGAGTGTGATTGGAAGATAAATACAATGGGCATGAGGGTCTGCGCACACATCTAGCCAAGTGGGTGCAGGCATATGGAAAACCACCTATGCAGATGCACATGAACTTTGTGCTGAGAGGTATAGTCAATAAGCATGTGTTGGGGGGACAGATATGTGGATGTCTCTTAAGGTTGGACAGACAGTATGTGGGAAGAACAATCACGCAAAATGTTATCCACGCAGAAGAATTTGACAAGGTGTGCAATGCATGCAACACGCAGTGAAGTAGTTGGCGCATACCTGGACAGATGCCTTTTCAGTTGGTCAATATAGTAGAGGTCATAATGCCTATGGAGTCTATCATGTCTAGTCCGTGCATAGTGGCACTCGCCGTGGTAACGGACCCCAGAGCCCTAGAAGAAAGGCTCAGGTCGTTGGAAGAACTCGTAGAAGAATGGTTGGGACTCAATGAGGAGATCCAACAGGGTGATATTAGAATCCAATAACTCATGAATGAAAGAGTTCAATTGGGGGAGAAAAGAGCCATTGCGGAAGCGGAAACCAAGAAGCTTGAGAAAGAAATAAAGAAATACTTTCTTGATAAAAAGATTGTGGTGATAGAGCAGGATGAGCTCGATTACATTGACGACTTGGGGACTACCATCAAGATTTTCTCAGTTTGCTTGATGGGATGGGACCGTATGTTATTAAGGAAATTACATATGGCAGCGTGGTATAGTTGGAGAAGTTAAATGGAAAACTCTTCCCAGGAAAAGTAAATGGTAGTCGATTGAAGCCATACACGCGTGGACCAGCTATCTGACTAGCTAACAGAAGCATAGTCTTAGTGCTCCAGGTAGCTGAATGGAGACGTGAGACTATAAACATGTTTAGGGAAGCAGTTCAGCTACAATAGTCTTTGAACAGTGCATCCAGGAAGTGCAGTAGGCATCTGCTTAGTGCGTTGCCGATCTTAAAGTAGTCCAAGCATGATTGGGAGGTCTCCACGTGCAGATCTCCACATTGACAGGGTGACTCAAGGGTGAGTCACGATGTTTGTGTTGGAGACTTGTTGGGCGTGGGATACCCCAAGGGAATTTTTGGGGCTAAAAGCCCAGATTTTGGCTAAAAAGTGTAAATTCGATGTAAAGACTCTGCATTTTGTGGGCGCGAAGCATGAAGTGGTAAATGATTCATAGGGTTGTTTGCCCTCAATTTTGTAATGTAATGTTAGCTTTAGAGATCTACCCATGGTCCGCGAACCATTGGACTGTATAAATAAAGTGAGGCTCTAAGTAATTGAGACATCATATCATCTAATAGAATAAGAATCATGATGGAATAGAAGGATAGTGGAATATCTAAGGGTTAAGTCAAGTCTTTGGGTCGTAGAGTAGGAGAAGGCTCTGTAGCTTAGTGTGCAAAGGCCTAGTAGTCTGCAGCTGAGTGCACGGACCCCTGTAGATGATTGCATAGGGCGAGTGGAGTCTGTAACTGTTGAAGCATTAATAAAGATATGTTTTACATCAATTTTTGATCCGGATTTAGACAGGAACGCAATAGATTACAGAGATAACCATAAATACAAAGATGCAGCGGAAATAATACTTCATTTCATTAATGGAAAATGCTGAAATATGCTTACAACCAGAAATGGAAATAAACCAGCTAGGGCGATGGTAGCTTATCTCTGAGAAGAGATGTGCGGCTACATGCCTCTGAACTGTTCCGAACTGTATTACAATGAGGCTTGAAGGCCTATTTATTGTTGAGAAACAATGGAAAACCCTTCACATCCCGAAACCTAACCCTAGAAGATGAAACGCCAAATTGTGGGCCCCGTTTGGGTAAATTGGTACATCAATTTCCCGGGGTCGTAACTTTGGCATACGATCTCCGTTTGACGCGTACAATAGCTCGTTAGAAAGATCTATCCGAGCACTACCACTTTGGGAAGGGCAACATGGGTCCTAGATTCCCAAAAAAACGTCGTTTAGGGCCTCAAAACGGCTCCGGAAGTTCAGGACCCGAAAAACTGCTAAAAATAGTAAGTTGTGCTACAATTAAGGAAACTGAAAAGACTGAAAGAGACAGTTGTGGGGGTCCAAATGGGTTGGTGGGTGGCCACCAACATAAAGACTGAAAGAGACATTTGTGGGGGTCCAAATGGGTTGGTGGGTGGCCACCAACATCCACCTGGATCATTCCTCCCCCCTTAGGAAGCAATGGTCCCCATTGCGTTGAGTTCCTCCATCTGCTGAACTTGTCCTGCAATCTCTGATGTGTCCAGTGATGGTGGGAAGCATGGTCGACGATGGTCCACATTGAACATTTGGTGCAGGCGAAGGAATGGAGGAATGATGTGCTCCAAAGCATTGTTCCCCATAGCCTTGGTACTGCTGTAAGGACCATGTCGGAGTGGTCTGAGCTTCTGATGGGTTCTGGTAAGGCGTTCTCTCTGCAGATGCAACCAGAATTTGTTGCCCACTTGAAGCTTATGTGGTACCCTTGTGGGTGAGGAGAAGTTGTTCCTGTGTTTTGTCATGACCGTATCCCTTTGTTGCTGCCGCTGCGTAGAGGAACCCTTTGCAGGGGTCATGGATGTAGCAACAATCTTCCCCTTACTTTTGGAGTGAACCAGACAGATGAATTTCCTGGTCTGTGAGATGAGCTTGCTGCCTTTTTTGGTAGTGATCAAAGATGTGGCAGTAGGTGGGGCTACCTCTGGTATTCTGTATAATGAATTATTCAAAGAAACAATGACAGTGCGAGGCCTGGACTCATACACAGCATGTCGCCTCCACAAGTATGGCTGGCCTAATAATACATCGCAAACATCCAGAGGTGTAACATCACACAATACCTCGTCTGTGAAGGGCTTGATGTTGTAGGGAAGGCGGCACTGCTGGCGAACTTTCAGATCTCGTCCTTCGTGAAGCCACCCGATACTATACGGTTGCGGATGTGGTGTAGTCGGTAGGCCCAACCGCTTCACGACCTCTGCTGAAACCAGGTTCTTTTGGCTACCACTGTCGACAATGAATCGCAGCGGTGAACCCTTCACCCACATCTGTGAGTGGAAAAGACGCTCCCCCTCCTCTGGATCTTCGGGCTCATTTTTCTTGATCTTGGCGGTGGCAACAGTGGCACTGGGATCTGCATCAATGATCTGCTTCCCTTTACCATTCCCCTTGTCGAGTTCTGGCTCAGGGTCGGAACATGTATCTGATTCGGAAGCCTTCAACTCGGCCACCAGTGACTGCTTGGTCCGACACTCACTTGTGTTATGAGTGGGACTCTTGTGGAACTCACACCACTTTCCTGTGTCCTTCTTCGGCTTCGTGGTGTTGTTCTTTTCTTGCGGCTTCGACGGGTTGTCTTGGGTTACCCCGCCTTGGCTTTGTCCTTTGGGCTTCGGATTTGCAGATCCAAAGTCTCGCTTCTTCTGTTTGAACTTTTGCTCGATTTTGACAGCATATCGGTACGCCGTGCCGAGCGAGGAGATGTTCAAGAACACCATCTCTTCCTAGATGTATCTGTGCAGGCAGCCGCGGTATTTGAGTACCAGATGCAGCTCAGAATCTTTGATACCCAACTGTGTGCGAAGGGTATGAAAAATGTTTGTGAACTCTGGCACATCTTGGTCTCGTCCCTGCCGCAGTGTGGTCCATTTGATGTATTTGTCCTCATAAGTTCCGACAGGGTAGTACTGCTCCTTGATGGCATCCCAGAAGTCATTCCAAGTGGGTGTGGCTGAAAATAGTGAGCCTGTACTTTCATCCTTCTGTTCGCAGTAGGTTTCCCACCAGTCCTTGACGTGGGGGGCTGCTTTGAGAAGAGCGAAAACAATCTTTTCCCGACTTGAAAATTCGTGAACAGAAAAATACCCATCTAGCAGATTTAACCATTTATCTACGGCATCTGCGTCTATTTGACCCTCGAATATGGGGATTTCAAAATTAACTTGTACCTTGAAGGGTGTGGCGTTTCCAGAGTCGCTGTTGGAAGCCGATGTGTTGCCTCTGGGTAGTCGCTGAAGAATCTGCGCAAAGCTATCCATCATCGCGTTCCTTTGTCGCTCGAGCGCTTCTTCGAGCAAGATTTTGATAGGATCTCCTGCCCCCTCGTCTTTCTTCTCATCCGCCATGGGAGGCCGTCGGGATTTGCGAGGCTGGTCTTGCAAAGGTTCGACCAGTTCAAGCCCTAACTCCTTATATCCCGACCTCGTTGGGGACATGCAAAGAAAAACAGAGAAAAAGCAGACCGCTCTGATACCACTGATCCGGATTTAGACAGGAACGCAATAGATTACAGAGATAACCATAAATACAAAGATGAAGCGGAAATAATACTTCATTTCATTAATGGAAAATACTGAAATATGCTTACAACCAGAAATGGAAATAAACCAGCTAGGGCGATGGTAGCTTATCTCTGAGAAGAGATGTGCGGCTACATGCCTCTGAACTGTTCCGAACTGTATTACAATGAGGCTCGAAGGCCTATTTATTGTTGAGAAACAATGGAAAACCCTTCACATCCCGAAACCTAACCCTAGAAGATGAAACGCCAAATTGTGGGCCCCGTTTGGGTAAATTGGTACATCAATTTCCCGGGGTCGTAACTTTGGCATACGATCTCCGTTTGACGCGTACAATAGCTCGTTAGAAAGATCTATCCGAGCACTACCACTTTGGGAAGGGCAACATCGGTCTATAGACCCATGTTGCCCCCAGATTCCCAAAAAAACGTCGTTTAGGGCCTCAAAACGGCTCCGGAAGTTCAGGACCCGAAAAACTGCTAAAAATAGTAAGTTGTGCTACAATTAAGGAAACTGAAAAGACTGAAAGAGACAGTTGTGGGGGTCCAAATGGGTTGGTGGGTGGCCACCAACATCCACCTGGATCAATTTTGTATATTTATTTCCTATTTTCTGTATCGAATATATTGGGTATAACTTGCATTTCTATTTTCTGTATGGTGCATGAACATATATAACAATGTAGATTAAGTGAATGTAAGTTAAGGTATATGTTTAGGCAAAGTTAACTAAAAATTCTAAGAAGATAAATAAGATACGTGGTGAAACTTGGAAAAATAGTGCAAATCGTTGCCCTAGCAGCATGAAAGTGTCTCAGCCCCTAGTTAGGGTTGCGCAAAGGATAATTATAACAAATCGTGAAGGTATCATAGGCCAGGATAGTGCACGAAGTAACCTACATGAAGGTAGGCACAGTTGGACTAAATCGACCCCTCAGACATCTCAAGGGTGTGGAAACTTGGTTCTAGCATCCCCCCATACTGCTTCAGGTGAGACTTCAGTCCTTGTACAACAGGATGATGTCAAAAGGGCCAGTAGTGTAGGGATTTTTTTGGCTAATTAATTCCAACTTGGGTCAGGCCCCATCAAGCCAACAGGGCGGGTCAGGTTGTGTCATGTGTAGGGGCCCATGTAAACATGTTTGGGCGGCCTGTGTCATGTGTGGGAACCTGTGCAAACGTGTTCCCATAAGGTCGGGTCCATGTGACTTGTGCACGTTCATGTGACCTATTTTTGGGGTGCTTCCTTGTGCCTTTGTTTCAATCATGTACCCATGGAAAATCCAAAATTCGTTTGGGCGGGTCATGGGACATCAAAAGGGGCGGGACATGGGACAAAAGTCATATTGGGTTCTTACTCGGGATGCTTAAATTCTTCTTGATCAGAGGGACATGATGAATCTGATTCAAATTATGTCCTTGAAATCTGGATAAAGAATCAAAACTTCTCATCCAAGAATTGTTATTCCACATCCTCATCTGGAAATAGATAAAAAAGATGAAGGAATATATCAACAAAATTTTCAAGAGATTCATTCAATTCCATTCTAAGTTGATCAATCTCATCAATAAAATATTATTATTCATATATGTCAAAGACACGATGAATTTATTTAACCAAATGTTTAAAAGATGAAATAGAATAGGTGGGTAGAGAATAACATCATTTCTTCGCACGACCGTCTTATGTAGGGGTAAACAATCGTGCAATAATTTCTTAAGAATAAATGCCACTTGAAAAACAAAATTGAACAAATTCAACTACATAATCAAGGATGGTTGTTGTACCCTTTCCATTGAATTTAAAGCATGACAATTTGTGTAGAAAGTTCATAAGGATTGAAAGATCTAAAGATTCAGAAAAAAAAACTTGGGATTATGATCGGGATGAAGCCATTGAAGGTAAGATATTCAAATAGACTTCACAGGCTCATCTTGTCATATGGCCATCCTTCTAGCACAAAAAATGTTGATGGTGTTGGATGCCACCAACATTGTACGGGCATCTCCTAGATGTGAAGTCCCAATTAGCCCTCACACTGTTTGGTGTATGATTCCCATATGGTCATACAGTCTGGCCACCATTTGGAAGAGTTTCTAATATATTCTTTGGTTAGAACCACACATAAGAGAATGAAAACACCTCTTTAGGACAACAAGAATGTGAGCTTTATGAGACACTCAATGTAAGTTATATGAGGGAAACTTCCATGTTTGGTAATGGAAATAAGCCACCAGTTAGAAAAGTAATAGTACTATCCTAACAGGGGAATCAGAAAGAAAGAGAAAGACTTGTTGAATACTTATATATTAGTCCACATAATAAAAAAATCATTATATCATAATAAAACTCATTCAATAATAACAATAGCTAGGAAACTAATTAGTTCATTAACTTAGTATGTGATTAAAACAACATATACCATAAACAAAATCAGAATAGTCCAACTATATCAACGATACATGTATGAATAAGTGCCAGCTAATTGAGTTTCTAATTAAATGTTTAAGACCACAAGTAAACTATTACATTAATGAAATATTGTATCCAATAGTGGAACACAAATCCACAACTTGCTTCTCCAAAGAAAGATTTATCTCCTATGTACTACAAGAGAAGCCAAGGAAAAGCTTCAAGAATTAAAGCATCCAAATGCCTCCTCCAAATTCCCATAATCTTAAGTTATGAGGAGCTATTTATAACAAGTAACAATGACCTTTGATATTCCTCATGACTCTTTGAATGATCCAGGTGGATATTGGTGGCCACCTGCCAAGTCCACCTGGACCCCCACCATTGTCTTTCTCAGCATATTCAGTTTCCTTAATTGTAGCACAACTTACTATTTTTAGCAGTGTTTCGGGTCCTGAACTTTCGGAGCCGTTTTGAGGCCCTAAACGACGTTTTTTGGGGAATCCAGGGGCAACATGGGTCCATGTAATGGACCGATGTTGCCCGTTCCAACAATGATAGTGCTCGGATAGATCTTTCTAATGAGCTATTGTACGTGTCAAACTGAGATCATATGCCAAAGTTACGACCCTGGGAAGTTGATGTACCAATTTACCCCCAAACGGGGCCCACAGTTTGGCGCTTCATCTCCTAGGGTTAGGTTTTGGAATGTTAAGGGTTTTCCATTGTTTCTCAACAATAAATAGGCCTTCGAGCCTCATTGTAACAGAGTTCAGAGGCATGTAGCCATCACATCTCTTCTCAGATATAAGCTACCATCGCCCTAGCTGGTTTATTTCCATTTTTGGTTGTAAGCATATTTCAGTATTTTCCATTAATGAAATGAAGTATTATTCCCGCTGCATCTTTGTGTATATGGTTATCTCTGTAATTTGTTGCGTTCCTGTTTAAATCCGGATCATTGGATTCTAAGACTATTCATATTTTAATGTGATTCATTACATTCCAATCTGTGTCTATTAATATTCCACATGTGTCCCTTGGAATTCATTAAATTTCATTCATTACATAAGAAAAATTACAAATGAGATGATGAATATATAATACAAAATGATAATGGGACAAAGAATCATCAAATGGATACATCATTTTATTTTACATGGGGTTCAGTTGTAATGCAAGTGTGCCAAGCTCTAAACTATGTGGAGATGTCTTTGACATGTGCTCAAAATCCCCCAATGTAGTGCATCTTGACATCCAATATAAAAATATGTTCTTGGATTTTGACTGTACATTATTCGACAACCATGAAAGCTTCATATGAGATTTTATAGGTGCAAAGGTGTACTGAAAAATAATGTCTTTAGTCACCTCCAAGCCTTCCTATTATGTTGCCTGCCTTATTTTCTCAATGTATTTTTGGATCTATGGGAAGATGATATCGCTACCTCTGATTGCTTTAAGAAAACCTATTGAAGGATTCCCATGATTTTGTGTTAGAGATTCAAAACCATTATTCACTTGATTATACGTAAGAATGTTATTGATCAATTGTTCTCCAAGGCACATGTAGTTTTGAAGGTGGAATCTCAACGAAAGTTTATCCATCTCTGCGATAATCTTATCTTTCCTTCCAAAATGTGGTCAAGCATCTGGATACTTAGTATTCCACTCTTGAAGATGGTCAACTTCTCGTTTTTTTTGTTTTTAGGAGTTTCACTACTTCTTGTTCCTTCTTCCAAATGCCAACAAGAGGGGCCACCACTTTCTATAGAAGAGTCATCTCATTATATAATCGCACCATGGTGTCCTCCATTAGCCCCAATTCTTCTTGTGTGGTTGTCTTCCATTCGACGGTGTTGAAGCTTTTTGATGAAAATGGTTTATTCTATGCTGCAATTTGTTTTTCCTATTGCTTCACTATAGAAAGTTCTCTTCTTAGCCTCAAATTCGCATTCAACAAGTAATCAAAACTATCTTGTGCCACTGTATCGAATGCATCTTTTTCCACAATAAATACTCTAGGACTCCTTCTGGTGTTGGAGGTTATCACCTTCTCTATAGAAACTAAGATTGGATTTTTAGGATCGTTGGGAAATTATCTATGCCTTTGTTGCATGATCCTCTTCCTAAGTTGATCAAACGTTACACATCATACATTTGTGACTATGTCAGCCAGTGGAGGTGTGATCCTCATTTCTAGAAATGGAAGATAACCATATTTAAGGGGAGGATCCTCTGGGTGCATGATTCATCATCCATGGGTTGGATGGTGTCCTGTTCCTCAAAACATTCCTCTTCTAGCTCTTGAGTCAATTTTTCTTATTCTAGTCTCTTCATTGCTTCCTCCTCCTGGGACTACCCCTGCTCTTCTTCTTCCATCCTTATCCTCTCTTCTTCTTTATCTTCTTTATTATATATAAGCTCATCCTACTTCCTTGTCTCCTATTACTTTTCTTATTATTTCCTCTTGTTCTCTTCTTGTATAGCTCTTATGTTTAAAAGATCAATTTTCCATTTCTTTTTTCTCTTACCTGTCGAGTTATACCTAATCCTTTTCTTCGGATCCATTTTCCTTGCCTAAGGGGTTAGTTGTTCTTCCTCCTATACTTGCAATCCCTAAGTTGGAGGATCACGAGGTGAATTGGTATCCATTCCTAGATGTAATTTTGTGTTTGTGTTGTAACAATTCTTTATCTTCTCATATTCTACTATGGACATTGATGAGTACCCCATATTGTAACTGATCCTTTTGTAATGTTGCTTGACCACTCACTGAGGATCATATCCATGAAAATATTTAGTGGTGAAGCATAGGCGGTGCATCTCCTATATCTCTATTGTTGTTTCCTTACATCTCTTCAACTCATATAATTCGATCCTCAATGAAAATATAGGCTAAGGGGCTTTCTTCCTCCTATGAAGAATTCTTGAAAAACACTTGTCCACAGAATTTTCTACTTCTTGCATGACCACCTTGTTGTTCACGTATCATGGCATAAGGTGAAGGGATATCTAAAAGCTAAAACTATTGATGTATGTACCCTCAAGAACTACAAATCAGTCCACGATATCCCATATTGACTCCTTCACCTGATCAGTCATGTAAGGAGGATAAATCTCAAATATCATCTAAAAAATAACTACAAAGAAGTGCTCATCCAATTTTTCATATACACCTCTGAATCTTGCTTCCATTAAGACTTTGCACTGGAAGTAAACCATGAAATTCTTATCAGGGGTCCAGTTCCAATTCAATCCCCGGAACACATACTATGCACAAATTCCATCTAAGAGAAATTCATACATGTAAAAATTTGGTTCTTCATTTTCCCGTAAATATGCTTTAGCCTATCCCACCTGTTGTTATAACTCATATGATAATATGTGCACTCAATTGAAATATCTACTACGAGTCACCACTATATTGACCATATATATCTAATTCTCCTTAAACACCTCAGTGTTCTTGCACCCAAATAACCGCTAATACATGCTTATCAAATACTAATAAACAAATATGAGAATATTTGTTTGAAAGACTGCTGATGGATGATGACGAAACTTGGTAGGATCTCGAAACCATTATTTGATCACGTCATGTGTGTCGAGGGTATCCCATCTCATGTATAAGTTTGAATTTGCATATTCATTGGGCTTGAGCATCTTATAATATGTCTGCATGTCATCACCATGAGAGGTAGCGAGTTGTTCGTCACTCTCGTTACGAAGAACAAGGTGAGAGTAATCCATATGTGTAATGATCCATTCCCTCACCTCCACACATTGCATGATAAAAAAACCTACATGCAATACTGTTCCTCCTGGAATTCATGATCTTGATGTATGCATGCACATCTTCTAAGTTGTCAACAAACCTTTGCTGCATGAATGTGTTGTAGATCTTGCTCCATGTGCCCTCTGTAGTCTTGTTAGTGTGAAATTTCCTGGAAGGTGTACCAAAAACACTTCACTTAAGTCACTAGGTGACACGTGAACATAACAATAATTTGTGGTTTCTTACACTTCAAATCTATGATAAAACTTGGAAAACCTATAGCAAAACAACTTATACAATCCAAAACAATAAACAACAATATATATATCCAATGCAATAACCCAAATGGAAAGACTTTAAAATGAATAAATCTTTTATTAATAACACTTGGTGAAGGATATTTACAAAAAGGGTGTGCAAATCTCCCTTCATGGGATGGGTCCTTTCATGTCCTTGATGCTTCAATAATCGATTCTCTCTCTCAATGTGTGGAAAATCCAAAACAATGTTGAGAACTCAAATGGGAGTTCAAATGAAAAGAAATGATAATGGTGACGATTATAATTATCATGGTGAAGAATGAATGGAAAACCTTCCTATTTATAAAAAAGTATTGAGTTAATCTCGAAAATGGAGAATAATAAAACAATATTGACCAGATCAAGATCTAATCGTAAGGAATACTTTATTATATTTTTTAGAGAGGGAAAAGATAATCAAAATGATCAAATACCTTTATTTATAAATAATTAACAAATAAAACGACTTATTAATTATTTTGTGAGGATTAACAATGGTGTGAAATTGAAATAATTATTAAATAGTGATTTAACATTTATTCCAATAATAGAATTAAGGAATAATAAATAAATAGTGATTTATTTAATTATTCCCAGGGAATTTAGTCAAGTGTAACAAGAAATAATTATCAAAAAATTATTTAATAACTATTCTTAGACAAAATCAAAGAAAAAAGATATATCTAATTATTCTCATTTGGTTTTTAAATTTTAATCAGAAAATACTTTAATAAAAATGGTTTACTAAATTATTTCCCAAGGTGAAAGTGATTTTAGTATGGTAAAATTAATCCTACATGGTGTGTTTCGATCCACCTAGTTAGAAATGGATAAGTGTTCATTTTTTAGTGATAACATATTTCCCCTCCAACATATGAGTGTTAGGAGCAAATCATATGACCGAAATATGTTGTATGTGGCACTTCCAAGAGACACCAAAGCGGAGTCAGAGAGAGAGAGAGAGAGAGAGATGAAGCAATGAAAGGATAAATAAAATTGGAGTGGGCGAGACCTACTAAACTGATATAAGTCTCCTTTTATGTTGGATTACTGTATGATCTCAAATGAGGTAGGGGATTCATACCCATACCATTCCAGATAACTACATATAAAGAATAATGGTGAGCCCAACAATGTGGGACTGAGCTACAAAGTACATGATTCATGATATCCTGGCATCAATGGGCAAGGGAATAATACAATGGATCTCATATACATAATGCACATGGAAAGAAAAAGTCCAGGATTGAATACAATAAAGTTTGAGTACATGAGACATAATTCCCCTCAAACTGACATGGTGAGGGGGGATCATAACTAAAGAAGTCATGTTGAACAAGAAAGTGCTCTGAAGATCTGAATGGATCATTTTAAGAGACATGCATGCTGTGGGCGATGCAAGTGGCAAAAACCAAACCCATCACATCTACAAAACTGCATCTGAGGTTGGAACAACATATGTGGACATCCAGGCATGTGGGAGGCTACCTAAAGGACCACCCCCTCATGAGGTCTAGGACATCACACACACACTTGGGAATCACTAGGACAATCATTTGAATCATCGAACTGTCAAGTGTATGATTCTAAATCGTGTAATAAGGAGTTGGCGTCGAGCATGTGAGACATATCCAAGTCAAAGGGAAATGATGATTCCCTTTGCTTGATCCAAGGAACCAAACAAAGATGAAATTTGGAACCAAGGTATGCTGCCCTCTAGACCACATTGCTAGAATAAATGTGAAAAAGTTGACAGAAAAGGGCCCGCTAGAGTTAAGGCAATAAGGAATCCTTAACAAAGGCACTAGTTATCATAGTAGTAGTGTGTAATGGACTCACACCAGGGATGTTGATGGTGGAGAATAAGATGAGTGGTAGACTGACGACCTCCCTTGTCAAATCATGATATGTATGGTTGAACTGGCAGTGACTGACTCGATTCCAGAGGGGATGATCAATGACTCAAACGGGGGTTTGGCAAAGATAGAGTAGTAGAGTTGAATGAAAAATATGAATATAATGGGGTGCATGTGACACAAAGATGTATGGAACATTGTAATTGGACTCAAGGGCACTCGAAATGGACTCCATTAATACAAGGGTCAGTCATCTCAGA
The DNA here is from genome assembly GCA_031772625.1 of Pinus tabuliformis. Lineage (NCBI taxonomy): Eukaryota > Viridiplantae > Streptophyta > Pinopsida > Pinales > Pinaceae > Pinus > Pinus tabuliformis. The sequence continues at coordinate 1,127,045,669 of CM062816.1, read as the reverse complement.
TGTGTTGAATAAGGGTTACTCGATGATGTTACCATGTGGGTGAGGCCCGGAGGGGACCATAAAAACATGAGTAAATGATGATTACTCATGATGAATATCAACACACGAGTCAACCATTGCAAAGATAAAGTGGTACCAGAATACAGGTGGCTCAAATGAAGAAGTTTGTTTTTAAGAGGTGGTAAAGTGAGACCTCATGGAAAAATGGCTTCCTAGTGAAGTGTTGAATTTCCCAAAATAAAGGGATATCCATTATAGAACTCAATGAGGGCTTTCTAATGGTGTTGATGGTTTGTCGAATGGAGCTACGGTTTAGTCGTAATGGGTGATGAAAAAACTAGGGTTTTTCCTATAAAAGGTCTTTTTGCCCCCAAATCCAATTCATTTTCATAGTGAGCCGTTGGAGAATTTGGAGAGGAGGAGAAGGCCCTAAATCTTGTGGAGATTGTAGTGAACAAATCGACTGTCGTAATAAGGATCTACAAGTTGGAGGTAGGTGTCCTAACCTTACTCATAGTTTTTGGTGAATTAGACTTTCATATTAGGGCTTCAGTTCACTGTGGGGGACCCCTGTTTATCCTAATGGTCGTAACACACTTTTGGGAGCCTATTCTAGATTATAGAATGCGGGAAATGGGCTGATAAGTGCATCCAACATAGTTTTGAGGGAAAAAAATGTGTTTTGGGCTTAGAGGAAAAGAAAGATTGGTGGTTTGTGGTGAGATGAAGCTAAGAACTAGACATGCATGCCTTTGACTTTGAAATGACAAAACATAATAGTATTTTTTAGGTATTTTAGAGGTAAAGCTTCTATGGTGAGAACAATATTTATAGACCCTATGTGATGAGATTCAGAGGAATCAAGTAGCGAGAGGAATTTTTGCACAATATGATGTGTTAAAGTTCTTGGAGAACCATTTGATGAGGGTTGGTGAGCCCTGGCTATTGAGGATAGTGAGTTAGTGGGACCCATATCAGGAGGCCTTTGTAGTACAGGGGCATGAGATCGAGATCACGATCCAGGACATATATTTTCTAACAATATTTCCAACCCTAGGGGTAGTGGGCAAGATACAGCTAGTGATGCCTCATGGGGGGAATATAGGTGAGTTTGTTGATCTCCAACGTATATCGAGAGTTTTTGCAAAAGGAACAACCATTCAGATTAGTGACCAAGAGAGGCTTGAGACACAGGCTACAACTGCAACGATGTTATAGATCTTGGGGAGTCATGCCTTGCACCATATCACTTGGGGGGGGGAATGATGCTAATGGACACTGTGTTGGCCAGGACCTACTTTGGGTGGGCCTATATGATGTTGTCATCATTGAAATGAAAATTGACACTATGGAGGTGGAGGACCAATGATAATTGTTCTTCTAGGATAGTTTTATGCTCATTCTTCTTTGAGAATATCCCCACTATCTATCCTCATGTATAGATCTATGTTGGGGGGGCACAAGAGCCTATAAGGTCCTGTTGGGGGAAGATACTATGATGAGGTGGAGGATGGGGAGGCACACTAGTGTTCTGACCTAAGTTTTTCACACATTGGGACCAAATGCGACTGTACATAGATGATTATCTGGATAGTGTAATGAAATATCAAGGGGATCCTGACTTACCACTTCCTTTGGGATGAGCATGGGATCCAGATGGTAAGTGAAATTTTTTATATATTTGATGCATTTATAATTTAAGAAATATGTGCATGTGGTACTGATTACTCAACTTTGTGGTATGCAGATATAGCACCAGTGAGGCCAACATGATACATGGGATGAGTCGAGTTCCTGGGGCTCCAGAGGAAACTAACCAAGTCTGGGAAACCTCGGGTTTCCATGTCTCACCCTGGCATGGGGAACTTGGAAATTTCCATGTCATGGCACAACCTAAATCACTCGAGTCTATGGAACTTATGATTTCCATGTCATGGGACAACAAAAAACTACCAAATTCCATGAAACTCAGCGTGTCTATTTCGCGACGTGATGGAAACTACTACTTAAGTCTATTACCACATCGAGTTTCCATTTCGCGTCACAACAAAAATTGTTACCCAAGTTTGGGAAACTTGGGATTCAATTGTTTTGCACGACAAAAATTGCACAAGTATCGAAAACATGGGGTTCCCATGTCCCACCGCAATGGAAACAACAACCCCATCATGGGGCACTTGGGGGTTCCATGCCATATGGTGTGATGAAAACAACCACCAAAGTATGCAGAACTAGGGGTTTCCATGTTGCGCCGTGGCTAAAACTTCCGCCCAAGTCTGGGGAGCTTTGTGTTTCCATGTCATGGCGAGACAAGAATGGGTGCCCAAGTCTTCGAAAGTTGGGGGTTTCCATTTCATGGGATGACAAAAACCACCCAAATCTGGGAAATACAGGACTTGCATGTCCCTACACAATAGAAACTACAACCTGGGTGCATGGTAGTCGAGTTTCCATGCTGCGGCACGACAGAGAATCGTCCAAGTCTGCAAAACTCTCAGAGCTTCTATTTCATGGCACAAAGGAAACCACTTGATTCTTAGAACCTTGGGGTTTCCACGCTACAATATGACCAAAATATCCCAAGTTTATGGAGCTCATGGTTTCCATGTTGTAGCTTGATGAAGAACCACCTAAGTTAGACAAACTTGGGGTTTCCATTTTGCAGTGCGATGGAAACCACTTCCCTAGTCTGTCTTTGGAACATGGGGTTTCCATGCTTCATTGCAATGGAAGCCATCAAAGTGTGGGGAAGGTAGGGGTTTTCCTCACCCCGCCATGATGACAACCACCCAAGTGCACACAATATAGGGTTTCCATGTCCCATCACGTTGGAAACGTACCAATTATGGGGGACTTGGGGTGTCATGGCATTGAGTTGCCGAGCACCCGAGAGAGTTGAAAAAATGACGATCATGGTTAAAGGCATGAGGGCTCGCCAAAGATGTGCTATGGGCACCCATGTTCGGTTAAAGGTGGCTCAAATTGGATCTTTTGGTTACAGGTGACTCAAAGGTGGATGTTTGGTTATTTGTGACAAGTTGTCAGTTAAATCCAACTCACCATTGGTTAAATGTGATAGGTGGGCACACATGTTGTAGCGGGCATGGTGGAAGAGTAGGGGCAAGTCATTGGATGAAGATACGTTGGGAAAAATGATTTGGGTGCCCGAGTGAGCAAGTTCCCGGGCGAGTGAAGTTCCCAAGTGCGTGGATGGGCTGGCAAGACGAGTTGTAGTGATGGAAATGGTGGGTGAGTCATGTGAAAGTGCGATGAGAGAGGCACGATGGGTGAAATGAAATGGACATGGACGAGTCAATGAGTAGTGTGGGTGAGTTGACCCGCGACCCACCCAAGTGGAACGAGGGGGCAACAACATGATATTTGTGGTATGCCGGTTGGACGTTATGGAGGAGGGTTGACCTAAGGAGGAAGATGAATGGAGGTGATTCTTCATGTGGATGGACCACATGATAGCATATATATCGATGAAGAGTTGGGAGAGCTAAGGTATCAGCCCAAGAACCATTCAAAACATAAGGAATAGTGCAAAGGGGTAGGGGAAACATAACTGAGGAGTCAAGGGTAGAGGAAAAGCCAAGGGTGAATGATTGTACAACATTTGGGAGGCGGACAATCAACAGTTCAGGTGGAGGTCTGTGTAGACCAGAGCAGACAAGGAAGGGTTGAGTTCCATGGGCATTTGTTATAGACATTTTTGTGCCTAACAGCATGAAGCATGAAATGTCAATAATCTGAGGGATCCAAAGTCCCTAAACATGTTGTTCCTACCCCTAGAGGAACAAGGTCAGCAAACCACAGCACTGAAAATCAGTTATCCACCTGAAAACACTCAAAAACAAGCTATTTCTGGATCATGTCAGCTGCTCCACTGAGCATCTGCGCTGAATGTCAACTGCTCCACTCTGTACCTGCGCTGAATGTCAAAAGCAATGAAGGCTACCTATGCTGGGCGAGATTGGCCAAGTGGCACAGTCATTCTGCAAGGTGTCAAATGCCCAGGAAGCTTCCAAAATGACACTTGGATCAGGGAATTCGCCTTGTGATGCGTAAGAGGATCTAGATCTCCAACTGGAAGCAAGAAACTCCAAGTGGACTCAAGAACTGAAGAATAACTGAAGTGGAAGAGGACACTAGTCAGCTTCATGTCAGTCTCAAGCTGACTCATCCTTTCTCCAAAACTTCTATATATAGATCTCTCTCATGAGGTCTATAGAGGCTGGAATTTTGTGCAAGTAAGGAAGTGCTGTTGGTTTGAGTATAGAACTATTGGGTGATTTGATTGAAGGAGGTGAAGAGGAGATTTCTTTCTACTGGGAGGTGTTGCTGGATTGGGCCTATTATGGTTGTAACACTCTCAGAACTTTACTTCTTCCATTAATAAAGTATTTGAGGTTCTTCTATATGCATGTGTCTCAATGGTGAATTGATGCTTGTATATTTGATTTATTCTAATCCCTGAATCGATTATGGATGTATGCTTCTTGTAGTTTCCTTTTCTTGTGCTTTTACAGGATCTTTGTGTAGCTAGGCCGGTGAAAGGACAAGGAGCTAGGAGCAAGCAGCAAAGAGGGAAGATTGGATCAACCATTAGCGGAAGATAACGATTAGTGGATCCCCTTTCTCTTCTCTCTCTCATCTCATAAAGAAGTAATCTTGAATAGCTTTGCATTCAGTTGTTGCTGAGGTACTATCACCCTCAGAGTGGGATAGGGTCATTCCATATTGGATACTTTTCCCAACAACAAATTGGTGACTCCACTGGGGAGCGTATCTTGTTGGTTGTTTGTGTTTTTTGCTATTCATTTCATAAACAAAGGAAGTACCGAATCGAATTGTATTTGGATCTTTCAAATACAAAGTAGAGGGCAGCTACTCTAGCTCAGTTTCTGGGCAAGTTTATGATTTGAAGAGCTGATCCACAAGGACTCTAATAAGCTCTTAGTGATAGCTTTTCATCCTCCTTTTCACCCCTTAGTGTGTCCTTGACTGATAGCTTCTGATTTGAGCAAAAACTGTGAATTTTTTAGCAATCTGTGACCCGGAAACCAAGAGAAACGAAAGTTTCGTTCTTCAGTGCAGGCTGTGTGAAGGTTGTCTGCATTTCAGCGCAGTTCCCGAAGGGGATACCTACGCTGAAGGTCAAACTGCCTGTGTACCACCTGCGCTGGGCCAGTTTTGCTTAGTGCTACTGGGGCTTCCTGCTGTTTCTTGCCCTGTTTTCACTCTTGTTTTGTTGCCTGTTACCAGTCAATGTACCTATCTGAAACCAACTTTCCTTATCACTATTCCACCTCAATTGTATAAAGAAACTGTGTTTGTTCTTTGTGTATTTCTTGTACATTTACAGTTTCCCATAACAAAAGTGAACTAGTCTTGCTGTGGCCTCTTAGATCTAGACCTGTGATTAAGTGTCGTTTTGATCTTAAGAGTTAGTTTGTTTGCTGTTCATAGCTGATTGAGATTTCACTTTCGTCATATGGTTTGAATTTATATATTTCTAGTTTCGAAACAAGTAAATCTTAAGGTGTCTTTTGATTTTGGACAAGCTTGTTTGCTTTCACTTGAAATTGAATTCAAAGTTATACAACAGATTTCTTTTTGTATTGCACCAACATTAAGAAAGAGAAAAGAAATACTTGCATTGTGCATGTGCATTATGACAGTTTGCATGTTGATTTAGGGAAAATTCATTAGTGTGTGCTCTATGATCTGTGTGAAAAGATGTTATCTTTCTTTTCCCTCAGTAGTTAAGATTTTCAAAGTTGAAAGAATGAAAAGCTTGCTTATCATCTTAGGCTGCATTTAGGAGTGTTACTATACATCTCATGGTGATCCATAAAGGCAAACTGCTAAACAAGATCAACCTTAAAATAAATTGAATTTACATAACAACGCATTGAAACATAACGCAAACACATAGAGGTCTAAGCTAGAGACGTCTTCCGGCGTCGTTAAACATGATATCTTAGCGTTGAGTGGTTGGGTGATTCCTCCACGGTGAAGCGATAAGTATCAATACAGACTTGTGCTCCCACGTACCGTCGCGTATATATTGGGAGACCCCTATAGGATCAAAGCCTTTATCCATAGGAAACCGTGTCGGCCGCCCTACTGATCGCAATGCAGTGAACACAGCATTCACGAAGATCAACCACTCGTACCGTAAAACGTATTCTGTGGTTTTGCGAAAGGTTTGGCACACCCTCTGCCTAGAACTCCAGAGCAGTTTCTTTTGGCCTTTTTCAAACTCTATAACTGAAAAAGTCCATCCGAGCATTTGTCACTTTGGGCTCGTTAAAACATCGAAGGAGACTAGAGTCATCTTTAGCTTTTTCTCGACTCTTAAAAAGTGAAAAAGCAAGTTGTGTCTAAGCATCGTTATAAAATTTATTTTAAATGGAACATAATCACCTCCTATTCCTACGTTGATCTTTAGGTTGAGAACATGGAATGCCCCAACCAAGGAATCCCACATGATGGAAATCCTAGTCCTTTCTCCTCTTGGGGAGAAGTTGGTGCGCCCCACATGGCCACATTGTCGCTTCCAGGACTGGCAATTGGCCTGCCTATTTGGCTTTTCTCAACCAATGTAGTTCAGAACACCATGGTTCCTGAACAGTCGAGTCAACAGTTAGATGACTCTAAAGCTGCCGACCAGCCTTCTACTTCCCATGACTCTTCCTCCAATCCTTCATCTTCGAAAGGTGGAGCTGGAAAAAGCCAAGCTCCCATGGAGAAGAAGGAAAAGAAGAAGAAAGAGAAGAAGAAGAAGGAGCCTAAGGTGACTGGGGGCAAGCAAAAGACATCTAACAAAAATCCACACACAGCACAGACCGGGCCTAAATCGCCATGTGTCATATGTAGAGGAGACCACTTCCATAGAGATTGTCCCTGTATTCCCCGGATACTAAGGGACTGGTCCCCTCGGTTGCACAATTCGGGAGCATCAACCTCTGATAGCCAGGTTGAGTGCTTACCATCAACCAGCGAAAGTGAAGGTTCGAGACAAAAGGGGGGAGCAAGATCCCCCTGTAGACTATGTGAAGGCGATCACGCCATCCACCGTTGTCCCTTCTTAGACGAAGCGAAGAGAGTTTTGGAAGATCGTCTGATTTCACCGTTGAGACTTCCTCCTGGATACAAAAAACTCGTGCCAAGTCCTTCGTTGGTTGAAAACACAGCTGGCTCGCTCAAATGGTCAGCTGAAGCGTTAGTCATTGAAAATGAACCTACTAAATCCAGACCAGACGAAAGTCTAAAGGTCGATACGGCAGTTGACCCGGTTCTTCCTTCAGAGGTTTCATCCTCAAATGACACCGTCACTGAAGATTCATCTTCAAATGACACCCCCACTGAAGAGAATAAGGATGACACCATCCAAATTCTTTTCATCAACACAGATTCTGATGAGCATCAGGGCAATGCACCCATTCCTTTATCACAGGAAGGAACATCGTCAGGATCGTATCTGGCCGTGTATTCGGTCCCACCACCAAGCAACCTAGTTGTGTCCTTTGATTGGAACCAACTAGGCAGACCCTGGTTGCCAGCCAGTATACCATTCAGAATCATAGTCCAAATTTATAGAATGGTGATGGCTGGAACTATCATTGATGAAGGGGCATATGTGAGTATCCTTTCCTCTGTTGCTTGGAAAGTGCTGGGTTCCCCAGCGCTTTTGCCTGAGATAAGAAATCTCTCGGGCTTTGATAAAGGAACCAGTCGACCATTAGGGATCCTCCCCAATGTGCCTGTTACATTGAAAGGGAAGACCGTTCAAATGAACGTGATGGTCATTCAAGGACCCTTGGATTATAACCTACTCCTTGGACGAGACTATATATATTGCATGGGAGCTATAGTCTCCTCACTCTTTAGAGTAATGTGTTTTCCACACGAAGGAAGGGTGGTCAAGCTCGTAGACCAACTTTCATTTCCAGGATCACGCATCGCAAATAGTCAAATACCAACCCTCAATGGTCTATTCACTCAAGAAATGTCTCCACCCCTAGTCCTCCTTCCCGATGAGTGTGAGTGATTCAGAAAGATGGGACTGGAACCCAGGGGGCATGCATCCTGGTCTGCTTCGGGCAGAGGAGACCCTGGGTATAAGGTAGAATTTCCGCGAAAGAATATGACTAGTCTGTACCCCGTCCGTATGTGGAAGAGGGGTTGTTCTGGGATAAGATTCTTTTGTTAAGGTTACTTGTTTGACAAAGGTCATTCACCATTTTTTACTTTGGTAGGCAGTGCCGAGGAAATGTTTTCGTTTGATGGTCTTAACAAAACAATCTTTGGGTAACCAAAAAGAGACAAGCCTCACCCTTTAAAACAAACGTTTTATCGGATAAGTAGGGGCAGCCTTGAAATTGTATTTTATACCTGGGGGCATGCAAACCTTTTGGAGTGCAAGCTAGGAGTGGTCATTTATCTATTTTTTAAGATTAGCCGTGTCCAAACTTGCATAAAGAAAGGACGAGAGGGAGCAAAGCTTAGTGAAGATGAAGCTCTACAAAAAATAGAGATCTCACAGGAGACATTTCTTATCTTATGACTGGTATTTCGAGTAGTTTTAGCATAAAGTTCATGCTCGTTAAAAAATAAACGCAAGATTCGAGCAGTTTTACCGTGGAATTTATGCTCGTTAAAAAATAGAAAAGCGTGAGCAAGAGTTTCCACCAGAGTTTAAGCTCATTAAAAAATGAACCTATCCTGGTAAATAACCATTGTGATCGTAAATTTATTAGCCGTGAAAAGCCTTGGTCGTGTTTGCACTTGCCACCTCCATTCCATTTGGCCGATCGTTCACCTCCATATGATTGTTTACCCATTTTGAGGAACAGCTGCGAAGAGTGATTTCACTTAGCCATCCTTGTGACACTGCCGTGATTGGAAAATTCCAACCTGTACCTGGAATCTGCTGCTATCCCTGTTTATCACTTGTTCCTCAAAAGACGAGTCTTCTTTGAGCTCTTTTCAATTGACTCGTAAAATATGAAAAGTTTGCCGAGTTTTGGCCTTCTAGCTCGTTAAAAGGACCGGAAGAGCTATCCCTCCTCTAGATTTTAATCTTTTTGGACTTGAGGGATTATTGCACAAAAAGGTCGAGCGCTTGTTTTATTCGGCTCGTTAAAGTTATTGAAAATTCATCCCTTCTGCATTGTTTTATACTTTTTCAGGCTTAAGGGATTAGATGACGAAAAAGGAATTTTGGAGTTAACTTTCTGTACCTTTTCAGACTCTCTAAAAATGAAAAGGACCGAGTTGTCTTTGTCGCTAGGCTCGTTAAAATGATTAAATAGCGACAAACTTGTCTTTAGACGAGAACGAGTTTCCCTATCGCTAGGCTCGTTAAAACATAGCGACGGGCTTACCCTAAGGGCAGGTTATAGAACAAGCATATGTTATCCTCCTCAAGCTTGACAAAAATAAAGAGGTACTGGTCAGAAATGACTGGGGAAAAATTGGGAGAACCTCAAAGCTTTAATGGTAGCAAGTCACTCTTGAACATGACACTTTGTCCTCCGTATCACATCGGGTTGGGTTGTTTCATTCACCGGTCTCATCACCATGGTCTTCGCCAAACCATCTGTATTTGGGGTAATGCTACCGATCCATCACATCAGTGTCGTTATATGTTCAAGAGATGTTGTTTAGAAAGAGTCAACCGTGTCCCATCCACTGCCATACATTATCCTTCATCCACCCATGATCGCCACCCTGAATCATATCTCACAGATTGTTTTCACCTCCACTAAAATCATTAGCTCCGTTCCATGTCACTGATGTGGGATTCATTAAGGCCCTCCTTTGACAGACCGCTTCTTGTCGACTTCAGCTCATTATCCAAGAAGTTGATCTAGGAACACCCCCCCAGTACTTTGAAGCTTGCATGCCTCAATGGCAAGTTTCTCACTTCCGGCGACAGGTATACATCAATGACCTTCGACCAGAAGATTTTGCGTGGTGTTCGACGCCAAGTCCTATATTCACACCACAGGAATTTTACTATAGTACCTTGAGGGTCATTATCATTATCGGTGATTCCTCTCGCGCTTGTTAACGGTTTACATTATTGACCGGTAATCAAGCGATGTCTTTCCATGTTCGACTTCAGCGCAATTCTCACATGGATCGACTTGTACTTAGAGTGAAGATCAAACGAGTTTGAAGACCCCGGATCTAGTTTCATCCATCCGGGCTGCGATATATATTCAGGAAATATAAAGGCATTTGATATGTACATTATTGCAGCAAATGATCATCCTACTCAAAGGATGATAATTTTAGCAGAGAATTATCAGTCTACCATCAGACGGTCGTCTTTTATATGTACCAAAATGAGTTTATAAAGCTGAGCATGGGAATGCCCGCTTCAGCTAGATCATGAAAGCAGAATGAAAAATAATGTATTGTATTGTATTTTATTACAGGGCACCTCTCAGCGATTGAATGAACTTCGGATCCTCCTGATAAAGCATTTCACCCGATAAACGACCTCATACTTTAGGGGGCAACTGTTATAGACATTTTTGTGCCTAACAACATGAAGCATGAAATGTCAATAATCTGAGGGATCCAAAGTCCCTAAACATGTTGTTCCTACCCCTAGAGGAACAAGGTCAGCAAACCACACCACTGAAAATCAGTTCTCCACCTGAAAACACTCAAAAACAAGCTATTTCTGGATCATGTCAGCTGCTCCACTGAGCATCTGCGTTGAATGTCAACTGCTCCACTCTGTACCTGCGCTGAATGTCAAAAGCAATGAAGGCTACCTGCGTTGGGCGAGATTGGCCAAGTGGCACAGTCATTCTGCAAGGTGTCAAATGCCCAGGAAGCTTCCAAAATGACACTTGGATTAGGGAATTCACCTTGTGATGAGTAAGAGGATCTAGATCTCCAAGTGGAAGCAAGAAACTCCAAGTGGACTCAAGAACTGAAGAATAACTGAAGTGGAAGAGGACACTAGTCAGCTTCATGTCAGTCTCAAGCTGACTCATCCTTTCTCCAAAACTTCTATATATAGAGCTCTCTCATGAGGTCTATAGAGGCTGGAATTTTGTGCAAGTAAGGAAGTGTTGTTGGTTTGAGTATAGAACTATTGGGTGATTTGCTTGAAGGAGGTGCAGAGGAGATTTCTTTCTGTTGGGAGGTGTTGCTGGATTGGGCCTATTATGGTTGTAACACTCTCGGAACTTTACTTCTTCCATTAATAAAGTATTTGAGGTTCTTCTATATGCATGTGTCTCAATGGTGAATTGATGCTTGTATATTTGATTTATTCTAATCCCTGAATCGATTATGGATGTATGCTTCTTGTAGTTTCCTTTTCTTGTGCTTTTACAGGATCTTTGTGTAGCTGGGCCGGTGAAAGGACAAGGAGCTAGGAGCAAGCAACAAAGAGGGAAGATTGGATCAACCATTAGCGGAAGATAACGGTTAGTGGATCCCCTTTCTCTTCTCTCTCTCATCTCATAAAGAAGTAATCTTGAATAGCTTTGCATTCAGTTGTTACTGAGGTACTATCACCCTTAGAGTGGGATAGGGTCATTCCATATTGGATACTTTTCCCAACAACAGCATTGTGTTCGGTCCATTTGCTAGTGTTATAGGAAGGATAGTCAGAATGCATGGGTGTTGTGAACGTGGATTGAACTGAACGATGGTCTTGTGAATGTGTAGAATAGTTCTGAAAGGAATGACAAGATTCTAAATGTTGTGAAACAGTTCGACAGTTCGGGCAGCAACAAGTGTGCTACAGATAGACTTGGAAGCACATATTTTGGGATTTATAGAAAAAGCCAGTGTATATGGGTGGGCATGGCAGCATGGTGGGCCATGCTACATGACCCATGCACAACTACCAGGTGAAATTGACAAAGTGTGTAGGATGACTTGGGTTGGTTGCATGAACTTGTATAACTTGTCAAATATTGTACTTGTATAATATTTGCATCTTTTATATATTGTTTGGCATACTTAACCAAGCGTTTCCCCTCCCAATCATATGTGTGTATACTCATGTATTTTGATCATGTATGATTCCAATGCATAATTGAAGATAATTGAAGAAGATAAGATGGATGTTATTTCTACTTCATTATGAAACACTTAGAGAAAAATTGGTTAAGTGTTGAAGTAGGCATAGTCCAAGTACTTAAGCATTGATGAAAAGAAAAAGTATGGCAGTGTTGTATCCACTTATGTGTGGTTGAAAGAATACCACTAGGATAGGGGCATGACAGATGGTATCAAATCCCATTTTGCAAAAAGTGGGCTTTGGTTGAAAAAGAAGCAGTAATATGAAGGCAGTGGCCACAATTGGTATTGAAGGTTGGATACTTAGGATTTGGTTGCAATGCGACATAGTTGCATAGGGGCAAAGAAGGGACCTTGGGCCAAGATGAATGAAGGAATATGGAAGAAAGAGATTTTTCAAAGCTTGAAGACATGACAAATTATTGGAATGACAAGAGGAAACAACATTATGAATATCTTGCACAAGAGTGAGAATTCTTGTAGTGCATTAGAGATGGAATAATGGATATGCAAAAGGCCTTGAAAAATATTCACGGAAGGTTTACTGAAATTGAGAAACTTGACGAGAAGATACATCAGGGTGATCAAAGACTAAGAAATCATGGATGAATGTGTTCGCTTAAGGGAGAGGAGTGCCATGTTTCCATGTTGACGGATAAAGTCAAGGGACTTAGGAAGAGATCTAGAGGAACTTTCTTTATCAGAAACCCGTCGCTATACAAGAAGCTAAGCTTCAATACATTGACATACTTAAATATTACTACCAGTCCATGCAGGATGAATTTTGGATGCTTGGGTCACTTCGAGTGGAGGAAGTCAATGTGTGCCAAGTAGGTGTACTTGAGCAGCATGAGAAGAAGGAGAAGCTTGATGGAACTCAAGCCTGACTGGGATAGGATTGCTTGAATGAAACGAAAGGGGATATTTCATAACTTAAGAGGACATTTAGGTTGAGACATCAATCAAAAGAAAACTATGGGGTGGAATTATTAAAGAAGGTTGCTCAGGTAAGATGCAAGGCAAAGCCTAGGATGGATATGCCTTGAGGTTGAGTTTTGTGCAAGTGATCGTACATGGCAATATGTTTGTTGCATTGGTTGACATGGGAGCTACATAGTTTCATTAGTAGGAAGGAAAAAACATCGTTTTCGAAGAAATTTGAAATGGAAAGGGAGTTGAGTGCTTTCAAAGCTATTAACTCAACCATGAAAGCTATGACAAGTGTTTTGAGAAACACACAAGTGATAGTGGGTTCTTGGTTTGGAAAGTTTGATTTGAGAGTGATTGAGATGGATGATCATGCTATGGTTTTAGGGAATCATTTCTTGGTAGTTGCACAAGCCATACAAATGGGGAACTATTATATTCTCTTAATTACAGCTGGAGGGAAAACCATGATTCTTTCAGTGACAAGGAAGAGTCACTTGGGATATCGAGCAAGGATCGCTTCGATGAATTTATATTCAAAGGACCTGAATGTGAACCATGACTATGTGGAGCAAAGGAAACTTGGACGTGTGACTAGAGTAATGAAGGAGAATAGGATGATCAACTTTGTTATAAGAGCTACGAAGGAAAAGAAGGAGGGAGGTGGAAGGAATGTTCTACCCATCACGTGGAAAATGATAGGAACATCTTCTACTAGGAGACTTGACCATGAAGTTGTTGATGAGAGAGGAAGTCTGAGTACTTCTTCTAAGGAAAGAGATGGAGGGGATTATACAAATAGATATCTAGTTGACATTACATAATTTTGTAGGTATCCCATGGGCATATATGACTTTCAGTTGACAAAATCCAATCTTGAGAGGTTTGGGTGTACACACGAGGAGGTTGTTGCTATGAATGAGTACTTAAGGATGCAACATCAATCTGATACATGGGTGGATAAGAGTCATGGAGGTAACTTCTTGGCCCTTTTCATGCACTAGACCTTTGGAGAGAGGTGTGTGTAGTGCCTTGATGATGAGAAGGACTGCACCACCTTAACAAAGGGGCCTTTGGGGGAATGGCATCCCTCACACATTGAAATGATTCTTGGATGGATGTGGATGGTTTGGAAAACACATGGATATTAGAATTAATGACAACATATTGTAGATGAGATGGAGACTACTTCATGGAGCTGGATATTACTTACTTAGAGCATTAATGGAAATCATGTTGCATATTGGATGGAGACTAAATCATGGACCTAGTTATGGATTATTCTACATTTAGATATAGATGGGATGAATTATTAATCAAGTTGATGTTGTGACAGGATGGTAGAGAAACAACTAATGGTGACATGAGGAGGATAATTCTCATGGATTGGATGTGACAGTTGGACTGATCAGTTGAATAGTTCACACCATGGGGGTATGCAGTGCACTGAGCTATGTCAGAGATGTTTCAAGGTTTTACCAAGTTGTTTTGTGTTGGGATGGAGCATCACGGCAGATATTTCACATGACTATGATACATGGTGGCTTGACATGATATATGTTATAGTGAGAGCATGTAGCTGACTTTGAGGGGCCAACCTTCTAGGATGGGGTAGCATGAGGGATTACGATGGATGTGGGTGATGATCATGGATTGAGGATACTTTTCCATTTATGGAGTCATGATCCTTGGTGAAGGCTTGTGCGATGGAGAATAGAGTTGGGCATCATGGACATTAGATGTTGAAACTAGCTTTACAACATTATTGACTTTAGTCAATGATGGTGTTGTCGAAGGTAACAACATTTTAAGAGTAGTGGGGATATCAGAGCCTCAAGGCGGCGAGTGCCCGAGAGAGTTGAAAAATTGGTGATCACGATTAAAGGTGTGTGGGAAGGCTTGTGTTCAGTTAAAGGTGACTCTGGTTGAAGCACTTGGTTAAATTCGACTTAGAGGTGGATGCTTGGTTATGTGCGACAAGTCATCGGTTAAAGGTGACTCATTGTCGGTTAAAGGCTCATTCATGTGGCATGTTTTCCAAGCCCTCCCTCATGTAGTTGTTTGGGTTGTGCATACATGAAAGCATGTTCGGGTAGGTTAGGTCATGTGCGGGCACTCGAGCACATAGGGACATGCCAAAAATGCTAAGTTATGACCGCCTATGTGCCTTTTGCACATTCATGTGGTCTGTTTTCCTGATGCTCCCTCATGTATTCAATCAAGTCGTGCACCAATGGAAACACAAAATTTAATTCACGTAGGTTGAGTCGAGTCTTGTGCGGGAACCGATGTAAACTCGTTTGGGTCAAGTTGGGTCATGTTGTTTGTGGGCACCCATGTAACCTCTTTAGGGCGAGTTAGGTCATGTCATGTGTGGGCATCTAGGCACACACTGTTGCACCAAAAATGATAATTTGTGACCGTCTGTGTGCCTTATGCATGTTCTTGCGGCCCATTTTCCTGAAACTCCCTCATTCCTCCATTAGGATCGTGCACCCATGGAAACCCCAAATTTCGTTCGGGTGGTATCGTGTGTGGGCACTTGGACACACATGGCAATGTCAAAAATGCTAAGTTGTGACCACCTGTGTGCCTTGTGATCATTTGTGCAACCCATTTGTTGGGCCCTCCCTCGTGCCTTCATTCAAGTCATGCGTCCATGGAAATGTGTTCAGGTAGGTCAGGTCAAGTTGTGTCAAGCTTGGGTGCCCAAGCACACGTGATTGTGCCAAAAATTATAACTTGTGACTACTAGTGTGCCATATGAACGTTCGTGTGACCTATTTTTCTGAGGCTCACATGTGCCTTCATTCGATTCATCCATGCATGCAAACCCAAATTCATTTGAGTGGGTCGGGTCATGTCAAGTGTGGGCACCAATGTAAATGAATTCAAGTATTTTGGGTTGTGTTGTGTGTGGGCGCCGATGTAAACACATCCAGGTGGTTTGGGTCATGTCATGTGTGCCCAGACACATGTGGCCATGTCGAAAATGTTAAGTTTGTGCATATCGTTTTCCTGACTCTTCCTTGTGCCTTCGACTGGGTTGTGTGCCCATGGAAACCCAAAAATCATTCAGGTGGGTTGGGTGGTGTCATGTGTGGTCACCCAAGCACATGTGGCCTTGCCAAAAAAGATAAGTTGTGACTGCCCATGTGTCTTGTGCATGTTCATGTAGCCTGTTCTCCTAGCACTCCCTCTTGTCTTCATTCAAGTCGTGTGCCCATGGAAACCCAAAATTTTATTCAGGTCAGTCGAGTCACGCCATGTGAGGGTTCCTATGAAAACTTGTTTTGGCGAGTTGTGTTATACCATGTGTGGATGTCCAAGCACATGGCACCGTGCCAAAAATTATAATTTATGACCGCCCATGTTCCTTTCGCACATTCATGCACCTGTGGAAACCCCAAAATTCGTTCAGGCAGGTTGGGTCGTGTCGTGTGTGGGTTCCCATGTAAACTTGTTTGCGTGGTTTGGTTCATTTCATTAGTGGGTGCCCATGTAAAATCATTTAGGCAGGTCATGTCATTTGTAAGAACCCATGCAAAATCATTCAGGTGGGTTGGGTCAAGTCATGTTTGGGCACCCATGTAAATGCATTCGGGTGTGTTGGGCATAGGATCCCCAAAGGGAAGTTTTGGGGCTAACATACCATATTTTGGCTAAAAAGTGTAAATTCGTTGTAAAGACTCCTCATTTTGTGGGAACGAAACATAAAGTGGTAAATGAGTCATAGGGTTGTCGACCCTCAATTTTGTAATGTAATGACGGCTTTAGAGATCTACCCATGGTCCATGAACCATGGAATTGTATAAATACAGTGAGGTTGTAAGTAGTTGAGACATCATATCATCTAATAGAATAAGAATGACAATGGAATAGAAGGTTAGTTGAAGATCTAAGGGTCAATTCAAGTCTTTTGGTCGTAGAGTAGGAGAAGGCTCTGCAGTTGAGTGCGTAGAGGCTTAGTAGTCTGCAGCTGAGTGTGCAGACCCCTGCAACTGAGTGCATAGGGTGATTCAAGTCTGTAATTATTGAAGCATTAATAAAGAGAAGTTTTACAACAACTCCATGTATTTATTTATTATTTTCTATATCGAATATATTGGGCATAACTTGCATTTTTGTTGTCTATATGGTGTGCAAACATATATAATAGTGTAGATTAAGTGAATCTAAGTTAAGGTATCTATTTATGCGAAGTTAACTAAAAATTGTAAGAAGATAAGTAAGATACGTGGTGTAACTTGGGAAAATAACGCAGATCATTGCCCTAACAATGTGAAAGCATCTCAGCCCCTGGTTAGGGCTGCGTGAAGGAAAATTATAACAGATCAAAAAGGTATCATAGGTTAGGATAGTGCACGAAGTGTCTTGCATGAAGGAAGGCACAGTTGGACTAAATCGAAGGTAGGCACAGTTGGTTCTAGCATTCCCCCATACTATTTTGGGTGAGAATTGAGTCTGCGCACCATGGAATGATTCCAAAAGGGCCAATAGTGTAGGGATTTGTTTGGCTAATTAACTCTGAACCTGGGTCAGGCCCCATCAAGCCAACAAATGGTTCCGTTGCCGGGACCAAAATCTACATTGAGATGTTTTATGTCATATCATTGGAATCCAACTAAGAAGGAAATTGAAGGTTGGTTGGACAGAAGGATTCACGAGTTCGCGGCACAGGAAAATAGGAATCCGAGATTAACAAGAAAAGAGTGGTTATACTACTACCTATACACCGAAATCCACAAGATATTTTTTGCATATTTCCCTACTGATCTATACGAGTGGATCGTGAAGCTAGCAGATAGCCAAGGAAGGTGGAAGCTCGATGGTCCTATTTTGTGGACCCTAAATTTGGTGCACATATTGGAGGCATCGTAGGATAAGATCGTGTGCTTTGTTGATCACTAGCTCAATCGGATTATAGGAGGATTCATTACTGAGTTTGTGGTAGATACTTCAATCAGCTATAGCAAGGCAGGGCGACGCTTTCTCAAGGGACTGAGAGGTAAGTACGTAAAGTATTTAAATACTTGGATTAAAATGTTATTGTGTGAAAATAGGGTTATGCAATTACCTTGATGTTTAGGGCTACACGAAGTGGAAAATTTTACAGGAATGAAGGAAATAAGGGACCAGAAACTAGCCCCTTGATTTCACCTCCACAAGGGGATGAGGAGGAACTCACAAAGGTCTCGTCGTGAAGTGTGATCCATTTTATAAGGCAAATAATTCCATGAATACCACCTCCACCCACACTATGACTAACTTCACCACCTTCACCTCCATCTTCACCCGTACCACCTCTACCACCAGCACGAGTCAATATGGCAAGCACGATAAAGTTTCCTGTGTTTAAGGGATTGGGAAATGAGGATCCAAACCAATTTTGGTTCGTGGTAAGAGCCATATGGGAAGCCCAGAGAGTTACAAATGACAATATAAAGAAAGTGACACTGGTTAGTGCCCTATAGGACCACGTGTTGACCTGGTATATTAAGCACTCCAATGATAATCTAAATGTGGGAATCATGGATATCCAAGCAGCGCTAAACAAAGAATTTAGCAGGCATAAGTCTAAAGAACAGTCGATCATTGGATTCAGATAAATCATGATGTTACCAGGCGAGACTCCTTGGGAGTTTGATCAGAGATTGAAATTTACGATTTAGGAAGCTAATATGAATCTGAGGGATGGACAACATCGTGAATGGTTTGTAGCGTCAATAATGCCACATTTAAGGAGCACACTATCACAATAGAACTTAATGACTCAGGCAGAGGCCTTAGAGATCACGATGAGGCTACATGAGAGCCTGATGTAGGAACCTAACTTGAGAGTTTAGTAGATCCATGCCTAGCTAAATAATTTATGCCTGGAAATGCAGAGTTTGAAATAGGATAGAACAACTCGACCAGAAGTGCGCGAAGAAGTGTAGTGCATAAAATGCAAGGGGAAAGGTCATGATAAGGACCACTGCTTGATGTTTTCAAATTACCTCACGGGAGGAGCAATGATGTTGTTAAGGCAGGAATCATGAGTAGGACCTAGCGTGGCGCCTGCTTTTTGGTGCACAATTTTTCAAATAGGTGGAAAACACACTACGGACAACTGTCCTTTGTTACAGAAGTATACACAAAATTTGCAACAATTGTTCTGTAACTTTTGTAGGTTAGTAGGAAACGATGAGTGCACTTGTAGAATCTACGAGTTGATGATGGATAGAACTCCCATCTATAGATTTCAAGTTGAATTGTGACCCCTAGACTAGAATGCAGGAGTGGCGCAAACAAGATTTTAGCGGTGGGGACGAGGCCGAGGTGGAGGAGGACCTAGAAGACGTCGCGAACTACTAATATGCTACAATTATGGAGGGCCAGGACATTATGCTCGTGATTGTATGAACCCAGTGCGTCCATGATGTTTGTATTGTACCTTGTTTGATCATGAGATGGAATATTGTCCTACGCTGATAGCTAGGATATGAGATAAAGGAGCACTACCACTTCCCCTGACTCAGAACCTCTAGATGATGAGGTCTAAGCCATGCAAGGAAGATCCAAATGTGATCATTGTGCTCCACAGTGGAATGGTGACGGGAGATGACAAAGGAAAACAATCGGAGGATAGTACTTGGGTTTGCAAAGCCCCAGTGAAGGAAGTGGAGTTTGACTTGGAGCACGCTCGAGAAACCTTTATGGAAGTTAAGAAGAGCTTTGCAGAGGCCTCCACTTTAGGAAGAAAAGATAGACTAGAGCTCTAAATGGACCCATC
This sequence comes from Pinus tabuliformis, assembly GCA_031772625.1. Taxonomy (NCBI): domain Eukaryota; kingdom Viridiplantae; phylum Streptophyta; class Pinopsida; order Pinales; family Pinaceae; genus Pinus; species Pinus tabuliformis. Next base: position 1,127,025,904 of record CM062816.1, on the reverse strand, counting down.
TATGCTCATGAAATTCCTAGAAACATGCATGAAGTTACTGCATGACAGGAAGGCTGTAAAGGGATTATAGGAACTCATTAATAGATGTGCTGGGACCACGTCATGAGAACTAAACATAGTTTGTAAGATTGGGAAGCATAAGACAAGGATGGGAAGAGAAATGAGGTTAACCACATATATTGGAGAATATGAGATGGACCAAGTAATTCTGGATTTAGGATCAGATGCGAATGTTCTGCTGAAGTAGACATGAGAGTGCATGGGAGGCTTACACTGCAGTGGTCTCCTATTCATCTGTGAATGGCAAACCAACATAAAATAATACCCATGGGGCGATTGCAGGGAATCACTGTGGATATTGAGGGAGTGAGTGCACTAGTAGACTTTGAAGTAATAGGCTCTTAGGAATTGATTGGGCCACTTACATGAACGGGGTGATTAATTTGAAGAAGCACAAGAAGATTTTTGAAAAGAAGTCACTACACGTAGTTATACCTCTGGACCTAGCTGAAGGATTGCACTATACTGAGCTGATGCGCGACTATGAAAGTGATGATGAATTGGAATACATCTATAAGATAATAGCATGAAACTAGGACTAGGTGAATCCCACTACAGATGGACAACTTACATGGGATCTCGAGAGCTCCTGTACTTTGGATTCTGATGAAGAAACAGAGCAATGGTAGAATCAACTACACGAGGTAACTACACTAAATTGTACTATGATGACAAGGTCGTTGCACTGTGTAATGATAGAAGTAAGATACTTGCCTACTTATGATGGGTTAAGTGAGGTAGATGCCTTCTTGGAAAAATTGGATAGGGAGGTGCCAGAAAAGCAACGCTTCCAGGTTTTGAATTGGGTACTGTGTGCTACACCCACCAGGTGGTGGGGTATGCACAAAGGGAGCTTTGATGACTGGTGTGGAAGTAGGACAATGATGTGCACATGGTTTGGGAAGTCGAGAGTGTGATTGGAAGATAAATGCAATGGGCATGAGGGTCCGCGCACACATCTAGCCAAGTGGGTGCAGGCATATGGAAAACCACCTATGCAGATGCACATGAACTTTGTGCTGAGAGGTATAGTCAATAAGCATGTGTTGGGGGGACAGATATGTGGATGGCTCTTAAGGTTGGACAGACAGTATGTGGGAAGAACAATCACGCAAAATGTTATCCACGCAGAAGAATTTGACAAGGTGTGCAATGCATGCAACACGTAGTGAAGTAGTTGGCGCATACCTGGACAAATGCCTTTTCAGTTGGTCAATATAGTAGAGGTCATAATGCCTATGGAGTCTATCATGTCTAGTCCGTGCATAGTGGCGCTCGCCATGGTAACGGACCCCAGAGCCCTAGAAGAAAGGCTCAGGTCATTGGAAGAACTCGTAGAAGAATGGTTGGGACTCAATGAGGAGATTGAACAGGGTGATATTAGAATCCAAGAACTCATGAATGAAAGAGTTCAATTGGGGGAGAAAAGAGCCATTGCGGAAGCGGAAACCAAGAAGCTTGAGAAAGAAATAAAGAAATACTTTCTTGATAAAAAGATTGTGGTGATAGAGCAGGATGAGCTCGATTACATTGACGACTTGGGGACTACCATCAAGATTTTCTCAGTTTGCTTGATGGGATGGGACCGTATATTATTAAGGAAATTACATATGGCAGCGTGGTATAGTTGGAGAAGTTAAATGGAAAACTCTTCCCAGGAAAAGTAAATGGTAGTCGATTGAAGCCATACACGCGTGGACCAGCTATCTGACTAGCTGACAGAAGCATAGTCTTAGTGCTCCAGGTAGCTGAATGGAGACGTGAGACTATAAACATGTTTAGGGAAGCAGTTCAGCTACAATAGTCTTTGAACAGTGCATCCAGGAAGTGCAGTAGGCATCTACTTAGTGCGTTGCCGATCTTAAAGTAGTCCAAGCATGATTGGGAGGTCTCCATGCGCAGATCTCCACATTGACAGGGTGACTCAAGGGTGAGTCACAATGTTTGTGTTGGAGACTTGTAGGGCGTGGGATACCCCAAGGGAATTTTTGGGGCTAAAAGCCCAGATTTTGGCTAAAAAGTGTAAATCCGATGTAAAGACTCCGCATTTTGTGGGCGCGAAGCATGAAGTGGTAAATGATTCATAGGGTTGTTTTCCCTCAATTTTGTAATGTAATGTTAGCTTTAGAGATCTACCCATGGTCCACGAACCATTGGACTGTATAAATAAAGTGAGGCTCTAAGTAATTGAGACATCATATCATCTAATAGAATAAGAATCATGATGGAATAGAAGGATAGTGGAAGATCTAAGGGTTAAGTCAAGTCTTTGGGTCGTAGAGTAGGAGAAGGCTCTGTAGCTTAGTGTGCAGAGGCCTAGTAGTCTGCAGCTGAGTGCACGGACCCCTGTAGATGATTGCATAGGGCGAGTGGAGTCTGTAACTGTTGAAGCATTAATAAAGATATGTTTTACATCAATTTTGTATATTTATTTCCTATTTTCTGTATCGAATATATTGGGTATAACTTGCATTTCTATTTTTTGTATGGTGCATGAACATATATAACAATGTAGATTAAGTGAATGTAAGTTAAGGTATATGTTTAGGCAAAGTTAACTAACAATTCTAAGAAGATAAATAAGATACGTGGTGAAACTTGGAAAAATAGTGCAAATCGTTGCCCTAGCAGCATGAAAGTGTCTCAGCCCCTAGTTAGGGTTGCGCAAAGGACAATTATAACAAATCGTGAAGGTATCATAGGCCAGGATAGTGCACGAAGTAACCTACATGAAGGTAGGCACAGTTGGACTAAATCGACCCCTCAAACATCTCAAGGGTGCGGAAACTTGGTTCTAGCATCCCCCATACTGCTTCAGGTGAGACTTCAGTCCTTGTACAACAGGATGATGTTAAAAGGGCCAGTAGTGTAGGGATTTTTTTGGCTAATTAATTCCAACTTGGGTCAGGCCCCATCAAGCCAACAGGGCGGGTCAGGTTGTGTCATGTGTAGGGGCCCATGTAAACATGTTTGGGCGGCCTGTGTCATGTGTGGGAACCTGTGCAAACGTGTTCCCATAAGGTCGGGTCCATGTGCCTTGTGCACGTTCATGTGAGCTATTTTTGGGGTGCTTCCTTGTGCCTTTGTTTCAATCATGTACCCATGGAAAATCCAAAATTTGTTTGGGCGGGTCGGGCTGTATTGTGTGTGGGCACTTGTGTAAACCTGTTCGGTCATTTTGGATCATGTCGTTCCTTGTGTGGTAGGTCAGGCACACGGGTTTGTGCCAAAAATTCTAAGTTGTGACTGGCTGTGTGCCTTGTGCGTGTTCATGTGCCCCATTTGTTGGGCACTCCCTTATGCTTTCGTTCGGGCTATGCGCCCATGGAAACCACAAAGTTCATTTGGTTGTGTGGTAATGTAATGTGTCGGTGCTCATGCACACATGCTTTGGCAAGTCGAGGCAGGTCAAGTTAGGTCATGACATATGTCAGAGTTGTGCGAGCACGTTCGGTCGGTCAGCTCAAGTTGTGTCATGTGTGGATGCTCGTGCCAATGCGTTTGGGCGGGTCAGGTTGGGTCGTGTAATGTGTGGGTTCCCATGCAAATGCATTTGGGCAGTTTAGGTCGTATCATGTGTGGGAAATTGGGCACATAAGGCCATGCCAAAAATGCTAAGTTGGTCCTATTGGGTGTGGGCTCCCATGTAAATGTGTTCATGCAGATCGGGTCGAGTCTTGTGTGGACACCCATGTTAACTCATCCAGGGTGGATTGGTTCGGGTTGGGTCATGTTTGGGCACACATGTAAGCTCATTCAGGTGGGTTGGGTCAGCTTGCGTCATGTTTGGATGCCCACGTAAACTATTTCGGGTGGTTTGGTTCAGTTTAGGTCGTGTATGGGTGCTGATGTAAACTCGTTCGGACAGGTCGAGTTGTGTCATGTGTGGATGGGCTGGGGCACATGGGGTCATGTCAAAAATGTAAAGTTGTGACCAGACGTGTGCCTTGGGTATGTTTGTGCGGCCCACTTTCCTAGCCCTCCCTTATGCCTTCATTCGGGTTGTGTGTGGGAGCCCATTTAAAATTGTTTGGGTGGGTTGGGTCGGGTCAGGTCGTTTGTGGGTGCCCAAGTAAACGCGTTGAGGCGGGTCAGGTAGGGTCATGTCTGGGCATATTTGGGAACATGACCCTATGTTAAAAATGATAAGCTATGACTAGGCATGTCTTGCACACATTTGTATGGCCCATTTTCCAAACTCTCCATCATGCCTTTGTTTGGTTCGTGTGTTGGTAGGCATGTAAACTTGTTCAGGCAAGATGAGTCAGGTTATCTTGTTTGTGGGTGCTGAAGTAAACTCATTTGGGTGGGTTGAGTTATTTCGTGTGTTGGCGCGCTTGGGCATGTAGGACCGTGTCAAAAATTGTAAGTTTTGACTAGCCGTGTGCCTTGGGCACATTTGTTCAGCCCGTTTTCCCGAATCTCCCTTGTGCCTTTGTTTGTGTCGTGTGTGGGTGCCCATTTAAACTCGTTTGTGTGGGCCAGGTTAGGTTGTGTCATTTTTGGGCACCTAGGTAAACGTTTTTGGGTGGGTTAGGTTAGGTTGTGTGTGGAAAAACCTGGGCACACGGGGCCATGTCAAAAATGATAAGTTACTGAGCATGTGCCTTGCGCACGTTCATGCATCCCATTGGCCCGATTCTCCCTTATGCCTTCATTCAGTTCATGTGTGGGTACCCATGTAAAATCATTCGAGGAGGGCAGGTTAGGTTGTGTCGTTTTTGGGTGCCTAAGTAAACTTGTTCGGGTGGGTTGTGTGGTGCAGGGCCATATCAAATATGCTAAGTTGTGACTAGGCATGTGCCTTGGCCAAGTTTGTGCAACTTGTTGGCCTAGATCTCCCCTGTGCCTTCATTCGGGTCATGTGTGGGTGCCCATGTAAACTTGTTTAGGTGGTGAAGGTCAGGTCAGGTTGTGTTGTTTGTGGGCATCCAAGTAAACCCATTCGGGCGGGTTGGGTTAGGTCATTTCATTTCTAGGCCCTGAAGTAAACTCATTTAGGCAGGTCAGGTTGGGTCTTGTGTGGTTGTGCCCGGGCAGTCTGGGCCATGTCAAATATGCCTAGTTGTGTCTGGGTTTTTGACTTGGGTAGCTTCATGCAGCTCATTTACATGACTCTCCCTTATGCCTTGATTCAGCTCTTGTGTGGATGCCCATGTAAACTCCTTTGGGTAGGAAGGGTCGAGTCATATTGTTTGTAGGCACCCAAGTAAACTCGTTTAGATGGGTCTAGTCGGGTCATGTGTGGGGGAACCCAGGAAAATGGGGTCATGTTAGATATGTTAATTTATGATTGGGCATGTGCCTTAGGCACATTCATTTGACCCATTTACCTGACTCTCCCTTGTGACTTTATTCGGGTTGTGTGTGGGTTTCCATGTAAATTCGTTCGGGTGGGATGGGTCAGGTTAGATCGTGTCATTTGTGGGCACCCAAGTAAACTCATTCATGTGGGTTGGGTTGGGTTGTGTTAATTGTGGACACCCAAGTAAACTCATTTGTCTAGTTCAGGTTAGTTCATGTGTGGGTGAACCCGGGCACACGGGGCTATGTAAAAAATGCTAAGTTGTGACTGGGCATGTTTGTGTGGCCCGTTTTCCCATATCTCGCTTGCGCCTTTGTTTGGGTCATGTGTGGGTGGCCATGTAAACACATTCAAGTGGGCCAGGATGGGTCGGGTTGGGTCGTGGTGTTTTTGGGGGCCCAAGTAAAATCATTTGAGTTAGTCTAGTCAGGTTGTGTGTGGGTGCACACGTGCACGTGGGGTAATGCAAAACATGCTAAGTTGAGACTGTTGGTGCAGTAAGATGTCTTTTTACAGGCAATCTTAATTCCTAGATTAATCGTCAACACAAGGTAAGTCCTTTTATCTCAAGAGTGTCAACACTATATGTGCAATGAATTGAGAGGTTATCTAATGATAAATCGTTGCAAGCACTAATAACGATTTCTTCAACTCACTCCAAACAATTCTTAAAGAAATAACTATGGAACAAATAACTCTTGAAAGGACTCTTAACACATGATACAACTCTATTTAACTTGTTCCAAAATAAAATGAATCTGAATGCAAATGCAAAGAATCATGCTTGGAAATCTTGAAATAGAATTAAAACTAACTCACTCAATCACCAAAGAGAATTGTAACAACTGCACAACAATGATAATCTATAGAAAATCTGAATTGAATAACAAATCTAATTGAACGACAAATCCTAATTGAACAACAATCTCAATTGTACGACAAATAATAATTGAACAACAAACAAGCATATAATGATAAATGATATATAAACAACAAATGAATTATGTAAGAATTATGGAAATTGGTCAATGGTATCTCTAAGATATATGATAACATAACTCATAATGGACATCGATCTACTACCAAAACTAACATAACCAATCCAATCAAAGCGTTACTCAGATATATCACACAGCTAAGTCTGAATCTAAATGAACATAAATATGAATCAGAATCGTCAATCTTCACAATAAGAGAAATTATATTAACTTAACAGTAACAATCAGTAAAGACTAAATAGAAAAGATTATAACACAAGAAAGTAGTAGAACTTCTCTTGACTGGGCCCAAAGTCACCAGAAGTCTCCACTAAGAAATACTCAGAATATAGGTATGGATCAAACACAGTCTTTCTTCATTAAAATAAGTAACACAGTTACAACATCATTGAGGTAACCGTAGTATATGTCTCAAAAGAATAATTAAAAGTTATGAAATTCTAACTCCCTACAGTTTTGCCTTTCGGCCTTATATATTACATTTAGAAAATAAATAGATGAAAGTGAATCATCAAGATCAGGGGATCCTGAGGATTTCGCTATACATAATCTAATTATGTCATGAAATAGCATCAGTCTACCTGGTCTCTCGCTACCTTGCTTACCTCAAACGCTGTCTTTTTCCTTTTATGGCATGATGCTTCTATGTCGATTGAACATCTATTGTTCAATTCATGTCTTCTGCATATAAAGATAGCAAAAAGTCAGTTTCTCGTGCTACCAAGTGCTTTTACCCAATTTTAGCTATTATTTCATTTACTTTGATCCATAAACAAAGATAATCATGTGATGGTAAATTCTGAATAAGGCTATTTACGAAGAGAAAACATACCTTTTTCCTAACCAAACATACTCCCCAGCTTACCTTGTTGTATGTCCTCATGCAATTAAATAGTTGATGTGTAGCTGAGTTAGGGAATATGCAAGATATACCTCCTCCTTATAATTTTTGAAGCCATTTTTCTTCTTTAATATAGCAAAGGCCTGGTTAATGTCTTGATCCATCAAGGAGTAGTCACATCGATACTTGTATGGAGGATACCATATGATTATAGTCCTATAACGACATCTTATCCATTTAGGCCCCATGGTTAAGACCATGTTACTGTACTTGTAGAAACGAGAGGAGGCAACTTTAAAGTTCTAGTATCCAAATGGTTCTCGATTTCTAACAGTAATGCTAGACACCTCCCACCTTTGTCTAGCTACAAATAAAGCTTCCTCCTTAGTCTCTTGGAAGTACTCCTTTCTAGCTTGTGCAATATACATGTGAAATGTCCCCAGTTGGCCCACAATGCCATCCCGCTTCATGAATTGCTTGTGTCTAACCGAGAGATGCAGGGGTTTGGTTGGTTCCCCTCTCACCCATAGGTCGATTACCTCTTCACACTTCCTAAACGTATTGTCAGCCTTGGCCCACTTGAGTTGATTAGTGGAAAAAGATAAAAATGCCTGGAGTTGTACATCCCCTATAAATGAGGCTATGTTGTTGTCTCTGTCATCTTCCAAAAAGAAATTGTGCATATAAAGTTTACAGAGGAGGCGTTGTACCTGCTCATTTTGTTCTCTGAATCACTTGAAAAAATCTGAGCTAGTATTGATTTCCATAGGCTTCCCAACCTTAACAGCTTTGAATTTCAGCAGGAGGTATCTCTCCAGGAGGAATAAGGCATAATTTGTAGCAGGGGTTTTGCATGACAGGGTGTCTGAATAAAGAGAGCAGATAGTTTCTAGTTGCTCTTTAGCCTTTTGTAATTTGTCTTGTGCTTTCTCAACCTTTTTCTGTTCAGCGTTGTACTAATCAAAGGTCTCATCCTCAGTCATTGTAAGTGCCTCAAACTCTTTCTTTAATTCTTGATGTATCCGTAGGGGCACTACCTCCTCCTTGTGCTCGCCTAGTTCCTGCTAAGTTTTCAGTAGTTCATTCTGCAGTATACTAATAAATGCGTCCCTTACTAGGGGAATATAAGTAGGTGTCTCCTCTGTTTGGGTTTCTCCACCCTGGGTCTCCATGGGATCGGTATGAACAGAAGCTTTAGTTTCCTCTTGAATCATGCAATGACCAATTTTAATTTCCTCCTCAGCATATGTTCGAACAACAACATTCTCAGTAGGGTAGTCCATTTGAGTCTCTTGTGAGAAAAAACAGGGGTCTTCAGTGTGCATTTCAGTGTCTTGTACAAGACATGGCTCTGTCTAAGTTTCCTTTGGATAGGCCAAAAGATCCTTAGTTTGGGTTTCAACATCTTGTCCAAAACAATGTTCTGTCTATGTGCCTGTGGTTTCTTTCCTACTTTCAAATTCCTGGCTCTAATGGCTTCTTTTAACCAATGCCTTAGCTGCCCAATTATTCACTTTTGTTTTCTATTCTTCTTAAGCATTTTTCTGAGCCTATCCTTGTAGGACTTCTTTATTCTGGACTTCCAACCGGAGGTGGGTTGACTACAATGTCCTCTAGTTTCTGTACAGGTGGTATTGTGTCAGCATTAGGGAGGGTTCCAACTAGAACTATATCTCTTGATGGAGATTCACCTTCTAGCTCCTATTTATCATGGATTTCTCTTTCAGGACATCCCAATACAATAGTGTCTCCTAAACAATTTTCATTCTCTGGGTTTTCTTCTAGGTATGCCTCGTCCTTAGGGGACTTAGAAATAATATTATTTCTTAATTTATTTACATCTCCCAGGGTTTCATTTGTATGATTTTCTTCAGTTGGGGGGTCGCCTAGACTAGTATTTGTTGTCTCATTTTCTTGTTTAATGAATTCCTCTTCATGGACCTCAGCTTCAAGGGGTTTTTCCACAAAAGGGATTGGTTCCCTCTGTTCCTCCATAGTATTAGTAAATGGAAGGGTTTTCTCATGACCAGGGCTATTAGTAGAGGCAGACTGGTTGGGGGTATAATTCTATTCTTCAATATTCCCAGATTTTTCTCTACCCTCACCAAATATCCCCATGTTCTCTAACACCTTGGCTTCTTCCTCCTCATAGTATTGCAAAGGGGAATTTTGCAGACTTGGAGGTGGTATGCGGGATGGTCCAGCCTTGTTTGTTTGAATTTGGATACAATGTTGGACTCTAACCCGCATAGAGTGCCTATGTTTTGTTGGATTCAAGGGCACAGAGGAATTCTTTCTTTTCAGTGTCCTTCTCGGACCTGGGGTTCTTGGCCCTTGCTGCTCTGTTGCTTTGTTTTCTAGAGGTGGGGCTAAAGTAGGATTTACAATATTGTCTTAGGTTAACTGCTACTAGGCCAGTCCATGTATGATAGGAAATTTAATCATTCCATGATGACTAATGACAGGGCCTGAGACCTTAGCTTTCCTAACTTGTTGAGCGACATCATGCAATAGAGAATTCAAATAAAACATCAAATTAACTGAAATTTTTTGTTTTAAGATGGCTAACAATTTGATTTGAAGGGGATTTACCACATCCTGGCAACCATCACATGTGATACCATTGCATGATGACTGCCAACTCCTGCCAAGGCTATCTTAATGCTGAGTGTGAATCCCTTTCCCTATTTGGGCTAACTGCTCATCTGAGTCCTGGAACACCAAAACCACATTGTGTAGAAGGACATGCTTTTCTATCGATTTGGTTCCCTTAGCTAGAAGTCTAGTGATTTTAGCTATGATTGCTTCAGAAACTATTATCTCCCTTCCTTTGACTATGGTGCTACCATTATGCAAGTTCTGCAAGAATTCGAGCGCCATTTCTTCATGAAATCCCTACAATTTATTCAGATATTGCGGCCATCTTGCGCGCTTGAGAATTGCTCGAGCCTGGTCCAATACCTTGAGTACTAAGGACTCATTTTGGATAGCTCTTCCTCCCATGGCTATTGTACCTGTATCACTTGTATGCAATTGTTTTACACTTCTCCAATTCAGAATAGCAGCAGAGAATGTTAAATGAATTAACAGAGAAATGACGATGTTTTGAGAATTAATATCATATTTAGCTAAGTCATTTGTCTCGTTAATCACACTTAACACTAGATCATGACTCCGCATGCCAGCCATAATGTTTTTCATCCCTTCCTAAATCAGAAATACTTGCTAATTATTACACATTCATAGTCATCATGTAGTCCTTACCCAGAAGTTAATTCAAATGATTCTTACACAATTATCCATAATTTTCACTCATGTCATTCATAGGCAGGCCATCCCCCCTTTTATGAGAAAAGTTCATCCACGTCCTTTAAGCATGTGAAAAGCAAGCGAAAGCATTGACAATTGATAAATGTCGACAACCAATAGAAAAAATGGTGTGCTAATCGGTAAGGAAATTAAAGAAATACGCATCATCAGATGTGAAATGGTCGAGAAAAAAATTAAAATGGATATTTTAATTCATTATGAAAAAATATTTTCACCATAAGCGGTATTAATAACAAAGACATAATCAACAACATGTATTATGACTATCATAATATGATTGGACAATTAAGATATGATGAATATATAACATAAGTTACCATGTAGTTCGGCTTGTAAGAGTGTTTTTCAAATGGGAAATTCCCTTTGGAAACAAATCCATAGGTGGTAATAGATAGAAATCATTTGGCAGTGTAAGATGATACTCCAATACCACAAGTAGATTCATTGCTACCAGCAGGTGTTCATAGCCTTGACAAGGTTACTTTTTAACCCCATGAATGAGCCACAATCCTCCTTTTAGTGTATAAATGGTTCCTCTTTTCTTGTCATAAAGAGACCACTATGCTGGCATGGTGACCAGATGACCATAGTGCCATTCACCAGGACATTACAAGTGATTAGGCTAGCTCGTTATGAGACCCCTTGTCCTTTTGACAGTTTTAATCATCAAGAAGGTCATTACCTTGGTTTGGTGGCCAAATTGGAATGTCCCCCTGTTACATCTTTATGAGCATGGTAGGCTAGCTTGAGATGAGACCCCCTATCCTCTTTAAGAGAATGTTTGATGCATTTTCATATTTCATTATTTCCATTTTTCTTTTGAAATTTTTATTGTAACAAGAGGGAGGCTCATTTGCTCCTTAAGAGTTAGGGATGGTGTAAGAAGTAAAAGGATTCCAATGAAGGTTTATACTCTTACCCCCATATCATCATATCAACGAGATTTATCCATTTGAAAGTATAAACATAATGCAACATGGTTTGAAAATAGTGAATCATTTTATGATGTGTCCAAAGAAGAGATGTTTAGCCAGTCATTATAAAGATACACCGTATTAAATGTTGAATGAAGATAACCATCAAAAGGCTTCATAGGTCATAATTATATTATCATTACTATTTTTTCTTATATTAGGCACAAATCCATTCAAATGGTGTTTATTCAAAACATAAAAGAAAAAGGAAAGATGGCACCATGATTAGTAATTAAAGAATTCACAGTTTGTCCTATTTAAAAAGACCAAAGGTGCAATTCAATGTATTGAACAATAATCGTTAAATTGATTGAACAACATCATTCAATCGTTTAAACAACAAAAATTGCAAAAAATGTAAAAGTGTTGTTCAATCGATTGAACAAAAATTTGTTCAATCGTTTGAATAGAAAAAATAAAAAACAAGTGTTGTTCACTCGATCAAACAACAATCCTTCAATCGTTTGAACATAAAAAAATTAAAAGAAAGAACACGCAAAAGTGTTTTTCAATCGAATGAACATCAATCGTTCAATCGTTTTAACAAAAAAAATCGCAAAAAATGTAAAAATGCTATTCAATAGATTGAACATCAATCGTTCGATTGTTTGAACAACAAAAATCACAAAAAATGTAAAATGCTACTCAATTTATTGAACAACAATTTGTTCAATCGTTTGAAAAACAAAAATGAAAACAGGAAATTGTTGTTCAACTAATTGAACAACAAAAAAACCAAAAAATAAAAGTGTTGTTCAATCGATTGAAAAACAATCGTTCAATCTTTTGAACAAAAAGAACTGCAAAAAATGTATAAGTGTTGTTCAATCGATTGAATAGAAATCGTTCAATCATTTGAACAACAAAAGTTACAAACGTAAAAGTGTTTTTCAATCGATTGAACAACAACCATTCATTCAATTGAATAACACTTATCAAACACTACAAATCTAAATTGCAATCAATTAAAATAGAATATATAAATTATTTACAATTTAAAGAAATCTCAATATTTTGACAGAAAATCTACTGGGTCATCACTCCCTGCAGCTAAGATTTACATGGAGGGGTCCTTGTGTACCTACTCGTAGAAAGACTCCTTGGTGAGCGGTTTCTGATAGAGACACGCTCGATGACCGTTCACCTTAAAAGAATGGCCAGATCCATCAATGGTAGTCAAAGGTAAGAGTACCATTGCTATGCACTTCTTGAACCTCATAACAACCAAGCCATCTTGTATTCAATTTTCCCAGAAAATCCTGGAATCTGGAGTCATAAAGGAGTTCCCAATCCCCTTTTTGAAACGTCTTCCTCTTGATAAGGTTTTCGTGCCACTTTTCCCTTTGTTGCTGAATAATTGCAGTCCGTAGCAAAGCAAGCAGTCAAGCATCATCTAGTTCATTGATATGTTGAAGTCACTTCATTTGGGCTTCTATTAGATCCAACCACACTTCCTAGGGTGTTCTTAGATTCTTTATTTTGAATTCGATCGGAAAAATAGGCTTTTGTTGAACAAGATTTGGTACGGAGAGTATCCACTAGTATTCCTCCAAGTCGTGTGATAGGACCACAAGGTCTCTAGCAGTCTGGCAGCCCTATCTTGCCGGTGTGTTAAGACTATCTTGGTGAAAATTGCTTCAATGACCTTATTGGTGCTTTCTACCTTCCCGTTCACCTGCGGGTGATACAGCGAAGTGATCCTATGCGTAACATGATGGTTTCTGAGAGTGGTAGTAATCTTGTGTCCTACAAATTTTCCTCCCCCATCTGTGATAACTTCTTGCGGTAAACCATACTACACAAATAACCCAAAAAGGAATTTAATCATAGCTTCCTCTGCAGCTCTTAGTAAATCTATTGTTTCCACCCATTTCATCACATAATCCATGGAAACTAGTATGTAGGCATTCTGATTGATTGGTGGATGGAATGGTCCAACCAAGTCCAATTCTCATCTCTAGAAGGGTGCTACGACTAATTGGGGTTGCATAGGCATTTCATTAGATTTTCTAGGCCTGCCCATCCTTTGGTAGCTATCCCAAGCCTGGGCATATTCCTTAACATCCTTAAAAATAATGGGCCAATAAAGCCCATCTGTAATACCTTGTGCCCTATCTTATGATTTGTGAAGTGTCCCCCACATGGCTCGTCATGGCAAGCTTTAAGGATGTCATAAATCACATCCTCTTGAACGCATCTACCTATACACATGTCGGCCCTTGTGTGAAAAGGATATCCTCCTATCCAAGAGAATCGAGCGTTGTGCTAAACGATATGTTTCCTCCCTCTCGTCATCAAATGCCTAGGTAGCTTCCCTACTTCTAGATAGTTTTCCACATCTACGTACCATGGTGTCTTGAATGCTATGACAAATAGATGTTCATTTGGAAATTAGTTGTCTACTGCCAGTGGATCATTCACCTTCAGGATTCAAGATAGAAAATCAGAAACTGGGTTTTCCTTCCTTGGACGATCATTAATAGTAATGTCGAACTCCTCTGATGCATCCGTGGATATGTGGAAAGGTAGCTCCTAGTTTGGTCCACATAGAACTAGTGCTTTTGAGACTAGTTTCTTTAGACTTGTAAAAGTAGTGTCACATTTTCCAGACCATTTGAAATAAACATTTCCAGTTAAAGCATATAAAGGCACAGCAATTTGTGAATTTTTTTTAATAAACCTATGATAATAGATTGCATATCCTAGAAAGCTATGTACCTCTGTTTGAGTGCAAGGGGTAGGCAGTAAAAGCATTACCTAAATTTTTGCCGGATTTACCTGTATCCCTACTATAGAGATATAATGTCCCAAGATTACACCCTCAGTCATCATCATGTGACACTTGATATTGCTTAAACATAACCTGGTAGCAATGCATCGTTCTAAGACTTTTTATAATGTTTTTAATGCTTGGTCGAAGTCATCCATATACACCTCAAGTCCCTCATTTATCAAATCAGAAAAAATGTTGAGTATAGCTCTAGAATGTAGTCAGGGCATTACCTAAGCCAAATGGTAATACTCTGTATGCGAATTTACCCTAGGGACCGGTAAAGGTTGTTTTGTCTTGGTATTCAAGGGCAATGTAAATCTGGTTGTAGCCGCTGAAGCTATCTAGGAAGGAGAACTATTTCCTTGCCAAAGTATCAATGACTTGATCTATGAATGGGAGGGGGAAGTGATATTTCCGTGTTTCCTTGTTCAATTCGTGGTAGTCTACATAGATATGCCACTTCCCATTTTTCTTGGGGACAACCACCAATGGAGAGACCCATTTATTGTCCGAAATAGGATAAATAAAGTTCACATCGAGGAGCTTCTATAACTCTTCTTTCATAATATCCTTGAGATGTGGATTCAGTCTTCATTAAGGCTATTGGATGGGTCAAGCATCCTTCTCCATATAGATTTGGTGTGTACATATCTGTGGTTCTATACCCTTCATGTCAGGATAATCCCAGGAAAAAGGTCCTTTATATTTCTGCATGACCTGTATGAGATTTTGCTTCTGATCGCTATCTAGACTATCATTAATGTTTAGAACTTTTCCTAGTTCGATCTCAACAGGCTTATTGTTATGAACAACGGTCGTCAGGATATGCTGGTCATCAGTATCATTCAAAGGATATTCCATGACTTCATTATAAAGGATTGCTTTCAACATTTGACACTTTACATTGCTCACATCAGCTATTTGATTGATAAAATTGTTGATAATGTCATCTTCAGTCTCATCTTTGAATTCTAGTGCCTCTGCTACTGTGAGTGGTGAGTGGATTTTTTCCTGAAGGTATGCTGGTGGTTATTTACATATTTTTACAATGAGCAGACTAGGCATGGAAGGAGGATATAACACAAGATTTTTTGCAACATCCCCATTTGCAATAGTCATGTTGCCTTCTCAGATGCTGATATAAGCATCAGCGGTTGCTAGCCAAGGTCGGCCCAGAATCAGAGGATGCCCATCCAATCGACTCTTTCAGTTTATGACAAGAAAATCTACTAGATATTCCAATGAATCAATAGAAATTGAAATATCTTGTAAGGTCCCTTCTGGCCTTACTCTTGAATGATTAGCGAGTTCTAATAAAGTGGTGGTTGGTTCCAGGGCTGTAATACCAAGTGCTTGATAGGTTTCTGCTATTAAAATATTAATGGCTGCACTCAGATCAACTAGTGTATTGGGCAAAGGGCGGCCATATATATGAATTATCACTATGGGATTTCCAGGATCTTCATACTTTACCAGAGTTTCCCCTCCCAAGGGTGAATCAGATAAGGTTCCTACAACATTAATGGTGGGTGAAGTTTTTGCTTTCCTCACAAGCTTCTTTACACATAGCTCTTTGATTGTTTTAACATAGATGGGAATATATTGAATGGCCTAGAGGAGAGAAATTTTAATACAAATATTTTTTGGTTCCCCTACAAGATCAAAATCTGGGTAAAAAGTAGGTTTGGGTATCATTAAACTTTCGGGGAATGGGGGAGAAGTGACTGTGAGCTTTTCAGGGTCTTCACGATGATATGTCTCTTCCCCTTGGTTTAGTTCAGTATTAATTATAGGTGGTGGTATATGTACAGGTGGGGTTTCAATTTCAATTCATGACTAATCCCTTTTTTCCCCAGGGGTGATGATCGGCCCTAACCTAAATCTAAGTTCATTACATTATTTTTTCTCAATATCATAATCTGAGCTTTCGATAATTTGTACCAACTGGATCAGTGTGTTATTAGGATTCAAATTTGGCTGAGCTAGAAATTGAGGGCACAAAAGAGGTTGAGGATTTTATTGTAATGTATATGGAGCTGATAGTGCAAGTTGAGGCTAAGGACCTGTCCCCATAGGTGCATTGGATATCCCCAGTGGTTGCTTCCAATTTGGAGACCAGTTCATATTTTGAGAGGTGGAGGCAAGCCACTGGGATTGATAAGGATTGCCCTGCCAAACATGAGTAAAAGGAGAATTTGGCCTACCATTACCTAGAAAGGATTGAGTTGGCCAGGATGCCATAGGGAATGGCTAGGTTTTCCAATTTGGGTAAGGTTATTGGCCTTGCCATGCTACCCCAAGGTTTTGTTACTAATTAAACTATGAAGAAGGAAAGAATTGGGATGCATCTTGTTACCTACCTGTAGCTTTATCCTGCCACTATCGATGTTGGTTCATCAGATACATCGGATTTGTTCCTTCTTCTGCTTCCTTGAATATTGCTTTCAGCCCTGACAGTGATGGACATTGTTCAGTGGTGTGATCTTTGGTATAGATAACGCATGTCTGGACCATGTCTAATGGATACTACCATTGGCTGTGCTTCTTTCGAAAACATGGACAGAAGATGGCCAAGTTTTGTTCTGCTAAGGCTTGCTTTTGTTATGCCTGTAAGATGTCCAGTTATGTCATGAGGGTGCCCAGGATGTCTATTTTGAAATCTTCTAAGAGGTTTCTGATCTCCATTCGTGTTACGCCTCCACTATGTGGCTTTCTTCCCCTGCTCATGGGATCTCAACTTCCTTCTCTTATGCGTGTGCTTCCTTGCAAACGCTTGATACACAAGTGAACAATTTCATCATAATATTCCTGTGAAATATCTCCTTTCCCCAATAAATTTATCGTTTCTAACCATTCCTCTTTCATCCCTTTAATTAAGATAACTCTTAGGACTTCTTTAGGTAAGGTGGTATGTGGAGATCTCTGCAAATTATAATTAAATAATTCGACATACTCTTCTAGAGTTCCATTATCTTTTCCATTCATATTAAAGATTTCATCTTTTAGCTCTCTAGTCTTGCAAAAGTCCTGGTATCTCGTGAGGAAAAAGGTTTTCATATCATCCCAAGAATTAGTAGTTCGTCCACCCAAACCCATGAACCATCTTAAGGCCACTCCTTTCAGAGTAGAAGGGAACATTTTTAGCTTTTGGGGGTCAGTGGTGTAGTCATATCCTCTTCATAGGACATCAAACTCAAACAAGAAGGCATTAGGATCCTCTGTGATCATCCCGTGAAAAGTTAGGATGATCTGTAGAGGATAGGCTTCATGGGAGCATTGGCTGCTTGATCGACTATGGGATATTCCAATGTTGAGGTTTGACCTTGAGGTGGTTGGTTTGCCATTTGATCAGAGATGTGCCAATAACGTTAAGGGATTTTAGGGGGTTATTTTTGAGTAAGTGGGGGATTAGCAACTTGAGCTGGCTTTGCAGCGCTGCCTAGATTTGGGATCACAAGAGACCCCTGTTCAAACATCTATGCTTCTGCCTTAGCAGTTCTACTGGTTTCTCCTTCTCCTTCTCTTAAGTTACATGATTTTCCCTCTTGGAGAGGATCATAATGTAAACTTGTTGTAGCTTGAAGATTCTGCTAAGATCCTCCAATTTGGCTTTGAATATCAGTGTAAGTTGTAGATGGTGAGCTTTCTGCTTGAGGGATTACGGTAAGATTTTTTCCAGTTATTGCCGGAAATCCTACTGATGCTTGAGACTCTGCTTTTCTCATGATTTCATCTATAAAGGTCGTTCTCCCAAAGTTCATCGACCCTTTTGGTTTTATGGATTTAGTAGGGGGGTTCCACTCTTTTTCTATCTTTATATTGCTAGTCATTCATAAAAACCAATTCCTATTTAACCTCTAAACTTTTGCTGAAAAGTGGGCTGGTAAGCAAGCACTTAACTTGCTAGGTATGCAGGTTCTTACCTTCTGTTTTTAAAACCCAATTCTTTAACAACAAGATAAAAAGGAAATTACTTTGAAAAACTCTCCCCAACAACAACGCCAAAATGTTGGTGCACTAAGATGTATTTTTACAGGCAACCTTAATTCCTATATTAATCATCAACCCAAGGTAAGTCTTTTCATCTCAAGAGTGCCAGCATTATATCTGTAGTGAATGCAAAGGTTATATAATGATAAATCATTGCAAGCACTAACAACTACTTCTTCAACTCACTTCAAACAATTCTGAAAGAAATAACTATGGAAGAAATAACTCTTGAAAGGAATCTTAACACACTATGCAACTTTATTAACTTGTTCCGAAATAAAATGAATATGAATGCAAATGAAAAGAATAACGCTTGGAAATCTTCCAATAGAATTAAAACTAACTCACTTAATCAGCAAAGAGAACTGTAACAACTACACAACAATGATAATCTATAGAAAATCTGATTTGAACAACAAATCTAATTGAATGACAAATCCTAATTGAACAACAATCTCAATTGAATGACAAATAATAATTGAACAACAAACAAGCATATAATGATAAATTATATCTAAACAAAAAATGTCTTGTGTAAGGAAATGATGGAAATTGATCAATGTTATCTCTAAGATCTATGACAACATAACTCAGAATGGAAAACAATATACTACCGAAACTAACATAACCAATCCAATCAAAGCGTTACTCAGATATATCACACAACTAAGTCTGAATATAAATGAACAAAAAAATGAATCGTAATCGTCAATATTCATAATAAGCAATAGGATATTAACTTAAGAGTAACAATCAGTAAAGACTAAATAGAAAATATTATAACACAAGAAAGTAGTATAACTTCTCTTGATAGGGCCCAGAGTCGCCAGAAGTCTCTGCTAAGAAATACTTAGAATATAGGTATGGATCAAACACAATCTTTCTTCATTAAAATAAGCAACATGGTTACAACATCATTGAGGTAACAATAGTATATGTATCAAAATAATAATTACAAGTTATGGAATTATAACTCCCTACAACTTTCTTATCTATTACATTTAGAAAATAAATAGATAAAAACAAATCCTTAGGATCAGGGGATCCTGAGGATTTCGCTATACATAATTTGATTCTGTCATGAAATAGCATTAGTTTGCCTGGTCTCTCACTACCTTTCCTACCTCAGACGCTGTATTTTTCCTTTAACAACCTGATGTTTCTCTGTCAATTGAACAACTATTGTTCAATCTATGTCTTCTGCATATAAAGATAGCAAAAAGTCAATTTCTCGTGCTAGATTTATCTAATTTGTTACTAAGTTCTTTTACCCAACTTTGGTGGTTATTTCCTTTACTTTGATCGATAAAGAAAGATAATCATGTGTTGATAAATGCTGAATAAAGCTATTTACGAAGAGAAAACATACCATTTTCCTGACCCAACAGTGACTAGGCGTGTGACTTGGGAATGTTTGTGCAGCTTGTTTGTCTGGATCTCCCTTGTGCCTTTGTTCGATTCGTGTGTGTCCATGTAAACTCATTTGGGTGGGCTGGGTTGGTTTGGGTCATGTCATTTATGGCACCAAGTAAATGCATTCAGGCAGGTTAGGTTGGGTCGCGTCATTTGTGGGTGCCTAAGTAAACTCATTCAGGCAGGTCGTTCGGGTTGTGTGTGGGTTCTCTCGGGAACACAACATCATGTCAAATATGATAAGTTGTGACTGAGCGTGTGACTTGGAAAATTCGTGCAACCCGTTTTCTTGGCTCTCCCTTGTACCTTCGTTTGCGTCATGAGTGGCTGCCCATGTAAAATCGTTTGGGCGAGACAGGTCGAGTCTTGTCATTTTTAGGCACCGTAGTAAACTCATTCAGGCTAGTTTGGTTCGGTTGTGTGTGGGTGTGCCCAGGAACACATGTTTGTGTCAAATATGCTAACTTATAACTGAGAGTGGGCCTTGGACATGTTTGTTCAGCCCGTTTTTCTAGCTCTTCCCTGTGCCTTCATTCGGGTCGTGTGTAGGTGCCCATGTAAACTCATTCGGTTGCACCAGGTTGGGTCGGGTTGTCTTGTTTATGGGTGCCCAAGTAAACTCATTTTGGAAGGTCGTGTTGGGTGATGTAATTTGTAGGTTCCCAAGTAAACTTGTTAGGGTGGGTCAGGTCGGGCTGGGTTGGGTCAGGTCGGGTCATGTGCAAGTTGTGTCAAAAATGGTAAGTTGTGACCAATGGTGTGACTTTGGCATGTTTATGTGGTCCATTTTCCCGGCTCTCCCTTGTGCCTTTGTTCAGGTCATGTGTGGGCACCCATGTAAAATTGCTCAAGTGGGTGAGGGCAGGTTAGGTTCGGTTGTGGCATTTTTTGGCACCCAATAAACTTGTTCGGGCTGGTCTGGTCATGTCATGTGTGGGTGATCCAGGTGGATGTTGGTGGCCACCCACCTATCCCACTTGGACCCCACAACTATCTCTTTCAGTTTTCAATTTCCTTAATTATAGTACAATTTAGTATTTTTAGCAGACTTTTGGGTCTTGAACTTTCAGAGCCATTTTGAGGCCCTAAACGACGTTTTTTGGGAAATTTGGGAGCAACATGGGGCCATGGATTGATTTCGCTCTTTCTAAAGTTGTACTCCTCGGATAGATCTTTCTAACGAGCTATTGTGCATTGTTACACAACATTTTGTCACTGTTCCTGTACTCCCTATTCCTTTATCCTAGAGGACCTCTATAGTGAACCCTGCATGCTTTTCCCTCATGAATAAACTCCCATTATGTCCCTCTTCATGAGAAAATAATTTCCCTTTTGTACCATTTCCCCTGAAACTTCTATTTTTCCTAATTTACAAGATTGGCGCTAATGGCCTTTATCTCCCCCAACACGATGTGCAAAAACTAGCACTATTCCCCATTTTGATCGGTGTGACTGAGCTGTGATCCAGTCACGCCGGTCTTGTTATGGAAATTTTTTTTAATTATAGCTAAGGCTTCCATTTCTAGAAGCTCCATAACGGAAGTTTGCTAAATGGTTTGGCTAGATGGGGTTGAGAATGATAGTTTGGGCTCCTTTCCCCTATAATGATGGAACTACCTCAAGGAATAAGTTATTCTCCCATGAGAAGAGGATCCATCTCCCATCCATCTTTCCTATATAATCCTCCCTTCTTCCCAATCACAAAATAGTGATTAGTGTAAAAATTAGAATTAGACAAGCAAGCTATTACTAGTTGTAGCCATCTAGTTATTTGAGGGAGAAGTTTGTTTGGTTTGGAGTGAAGCCTAAAGGGAAGAGTATTTAAACTATTATTGTTTGAAGCCATCATGAAGTGCTAGCAGAGGTGTGTGGGAACCTGGTCTTGTCAGAGGAAAACTGCGATGTCAAGATGGATGGTTGTAATCTCTCTTTGATATTAATATATGCAACTATCGATTGATTTCTTTCATGTTTTTTAATATTACATATTCGTGTCTTAATGCTTCTTGACTCATTAAGTATGTTGAATTGTAATTTTTCAGTTATTATGTTTGTGTGTTGTTGTTGTTTACTTGTTTCAGGAGCCTGAAGAAGGAAGCGAGAGATTGTTGGAGCAAGCAAGTGAGGACATCATCAAGCAGGATAAGGGACCAAGAGGTAGACCCTCTTGATTGATTCTAACCTAAGGAAATCTTCCATAGAATGTATATGTTGCGGATAGACCCATTATCAGGCTAGAGGAATTCATTCGTGTTTGCACTTATAATTTTACTTCACCACAAATTGGTGACTCCATTGGGGATTGAACCCATAATATCTAGTTTGTTTTGGATTTCATGATTTCATGAGAAATTTTCTAGTTTCACGTTTTCCCTTTGGTTCTGTTTCTTTTCTCCTGCTTACTGGACTATGTCTAAAATTCATAGTAGCAAATCTGATCCCTGTTTTGATTTTTTTTTTAGTTTTCCTTAGTTCCCTTGGACAATGCATTTAATCGGCTGACAGTCGCGTCGACCAGCATGAATTGCGAAGGAACAGTCGTGCCAAGTAGCCTCTAGTGCTTGTTTTCAGTTAGGCAGTCGCACTGATCCCTGTAAGTGAAGATTAGGGATTGAACCCAATCTTGGCCAGTGTGTTATGCTCTTGTGATTTTGACCCCATAAGCCTTTTGGACCGTCTTCTCCCTGACTAGAAATATTCATTTAGCTTGCTTTGTGTGCTTGCTTGGTTTATCCCACCCTCTAATGTGTTAAGTCTGGCCCTGTGTGAAGTTCTTTTTTTATTTTTTCTTTGAATCCATCGATCAGCACTAGTTGTAGTACTAGTTAGTCATGCCGGTCATGCCTATTGGTGCTACTTGTTAGTTAGGCAGTCACGCTAGTCTTAGGGGTAAGAAAAAATCAGAATTTCTCCCATTCTAGTGCGAGTGTGTCTTAAGCCTCAGACTCTCTTCTCCACTAGAAGTGACTAGAATTCTTTGTTAGCTTCATTTTCAATTGAATGACTGAAAGAGTCTCATTTTTGTCTTATTTTGAGTGTCTCTTTTCTCATTCTGAGCATATATTACATTGCTTGGCTTGTCGATTGAAGCAATTATGTGTTTGGTTTATTCAATTCAGGGAAGAATTTGTTTTTAGTTTCATTTATCATGCTTTGGATTTGATTGATGCTTGTTTTTTTGGAATTGTGAAAATTTTCATTAAAGTGCTTTATGTGAAAGATTCATTTTGCATTTTATGACAAGAAGAACATCATTCTAATTTACTTAAGAAAAAATATTACACTAGTAGTGTCATTACAAAGCTAGAATTGCATCATCATAAGCATAGGAAATGAAATGAAACTTCTTTTGTTGTTAAGGGAATATTAAGTGCATTTAGGATATGTATTAGTGAAAGTTTTCACTCTTTGATTGTTGCATTGATTGTGTGCTCTCTATCCCTCAATTAGTGTTAACTTTCATCAAAGATAAAGATATTTTTTCTCATATAGCTACATGAGAATTTTTTTCAGATGATAGTGATAGGACCTTGTAATTGAGACCTAATTCAAGATAAAATGTTAAAATTTATTGAATTAACCTAAGGAAGCATTGAAACTTAACACTCACATCTAGAAGGTCTAGGCTAGAGATGTGTTCTGACATCTTTAAACCTATCAACTGTCGTTAGCTACGGCATTAGACAATGCTAGTACAGATTTGTGCTCCTTGTACCTTCAAGTATATAATGCGAGACCACACTAGGCTGCAATCCGTTTATCCTTAGGACGCCAAGTTGACTGCCTTGCAAACATGATACACCAAACACAACATTCAGGGATGTTGGCTTGTTGGGGCCTGACCTAGGTTCAGCGGTGATTTAGCCAAAAAAATCCCAGTACTACTAGCCCTTTCGGCAATAATCTGCGGAGCGCGGACTAAGGTCTCACCCGAAGTAATATGGAAGGTGCTAGAACTAGGTTTCTGCACCCTAGGGATGTCTTGATGTGTTTCAAGGGGTCCGTGGTTTGACCCTACACACACGTCACTACGCACACCTATCAGTACCTCGCAACCTACGATGGTTCCCTCGCACAACCATACTCAAGGTCCGAATAATGTTATTACCCAAATCCTTACCAGTAACCTGATATTAGTTGATCAGCTTAGCCTATCTATATGCTTTCCATTATACTTAACAATATTCACCATTCATATAAGTATGTGTAGTAAATAAACAATATAATTACAAATCATATCAAATAGGAAATGAAACAAGAACAGATACACAGAATTCAAATAAAACTTCTCTTTATTATTCTTCTTCCTTGGTTATAGACTTGACTCTACCCTGCGCACTTAGCTGCAGGGGTCCATGCACTTAGTTGTGGACTCTACTAGGCCTCTATGCGCTTAGCCGTAGAGCCTCTTCCTACTCTATGACCCAAGACACACTTCACACCTTTGCTTACACTCTAAGACCTTTTCTTGTTAATCTCCTCTATGATTCTATTATCTTCTCTTTATAATTTAGAGCCTCGCTCTTATTTATACAATCGCATGGCTCGTGGACCATGAGTAGGCCAACACAACATTAAAAACTTAGGGCAAACAACCCTATGACGCTAACATACAATTTGCGCTCTGTGTCCACGATTCGTAGAGTCTTTACAATAATATTACTCAAAACTTGGGCTTTGAGCCCCAAAACATGTTGTGGGGGAATTCCATGCCCAACAGGCCCCCAACACAAACATCATGACTCATCATTGAGTCACTCTTTCGACGCAACGATCTTTGCACGAAGTCCCTCCAGTTGGCCCCGAATGGTCTTGATATCTACAGTGCACTAAGATGTTGTTTGTTGAACTTGTTGCACTCTGTTTTCCAAGATCTCTATGTCTAGCTACTGCCCTGCATCTGTGCATGCATCCCTTGTATATACACAAGCTTTTCTTCAATATCTGCCATGATTGTGAAGGCTTCATCAATCCATGGCTGGATGCATGCTTTGAGAACTTCTTCCTTATGGCGCGCCTCATCCACCTGCTCCTTTAATGCATTGGCTTGCTGCATCCTTGCAAGCCGCTGAGTAAGGACTACTGTTTGTACAGTCCCTCTGATGTTGTCATACTATTGTTGGAGTTCACATGCCTCAATCTCCAGCCACTGGATGTTGGGGTCCTCCTGCAATGTCATGAGGACCTCAAGCACCTGCTCCAACATGTTGGTACAGTCATGTAATACACCTCCAATCTCTTCCATCCCTACTACAATAGTGTCGGCGCACTGCTCTCACACCTCTGGGGGAGTGGAAGGTTGTGCCTTCAACCGCCACTCCACAATCTGAAGGTTCAGCTCTAGCTGGACCTTTCTTGCCTCTTCTCTTGCATCATGTACTGCACTTGCCAAACTATGAATCCGCACTTCTACCGATTGATCTGCTACAATAACCAACTTTGGGACACGTTGGCAAGTGTCATCTACTGTCTGTACCAACCTTTGGTTCTAAAACACCAACTCATCATGCTGCAAGCTGAGCTACTCCATATTGATCTTCTGTTCACTGAGAGCTTGGATCGCGTGGTTCTCCCTAGTGTGCAGCTCTGCTATTATTCCAACCTATAGCTGATAGAGCATTTCTTGGGGAAGGGTAGCTAGATTAAGGCCAAGGCCTTCCATCATGTTAACTGTCATTCGGTCCATCACATCTGTTGATACTAACACTCCCTCTGGAAACACTATTGTGTTGGCCATCCTCGCGTGTAGCATCCGCTCTGTTGCTGAAGTGCCCACTATGAATTGGGTAGGCAGGATACCTTCTTGAGGGGGCCGCACCTTTAACTCCTACAACTATGTCGTGAGGGCCCCCAACACACTCTAGTGCTTCGTCATAAACTCTTGGAGCACTTTACTGGTGACATCACGGACCATCTCGCTGATGTCAAGGAGATCACCTTTAGTTAAGGTGATTGGGTCGATGGCTAGCTTCAAGGCCTTGACCTTCTTTCTTGGACTCGATATTTCTGCGATGCGTGGCCATTTGAGCTATGTAGACAGGGTCCCTGGGCCCGCGCTCTCTTCTGCTATTTATGTGCCCCCTCCTGCCCTGAGGACACTGCTTGGCCCTCCTCTGCCTGTGTTGTCGCCGCTTGTACTACCTGCACTATTGTTGCTGCTTTTATGGCTTTCTTATGTTCCGCAACCTTCTATGCCACTTCTCAAATTTCCCTTGCCTCGGCTGCCACTTTTTCATTCCACCTTATCTTGGCTAGTTGGGTGACACACAGCTTGGCATCATCCTTATTTTTTTGGGTTGCTACCTTTTCCAGTTCCACCAAATCTTGGGTGCACCACACGGGAGGCCATGTCTCTAATACAGTGAATATCACATCATCAGTGGCTATAAATGGTAGCTTTCTCCATTGCTGCGCCGGATCCTTTCGCGCCCTGATGTATATGTTGTGCATATCCACCTTGAAGTCTATAAAACTCTACATACTATTGTGCATCGTAGGTGAAAGGCACGGTCTCCTATTGATCAACATTTAGATGCTCACCTCCATGAGCACCCATAAAATCTTTGTCTCATGAATATGTTTCACATCCTTGGTGGCCTAGAGCGAAGCGTACTTCATGGCCTTTGATAAGTCTTGGTCAATGTTCAGAAACTAACTATCCTCTACAATTCTCCCACTATTAGCAAGATGGATAAGAGCAACCACGTGTAGTGGAAGGTCTTACCCTGCTCATGGGCCTCACAACAGTTTAACAAAAATTCCTCACAGAGGAACTCAGCCCAGTTGAACTGGACCCCCTCCGCGCACTTCTTTTCCAAGCTATTATCATGGGTTCCTTTCCCTTACAGGAAAGCTGAGAAATTTGGTGGATGAGGTCGGTCATGATGGGAATAGGCTCCTCCGGCCATAGATACCCATCATGCACCAGGTAGAGCTGCAACCTGATGATGAAAATGGTGATGGGCATGTGGTGGAAATGTGGTATCCATAATAGGTGCAGTAATCTGACCTTTTCCACACCATGTAGCCATTTTCGTGACTGTAACGTGATGACTACCCACTTAGTATTCTGCTTCATTAGATTTTCTCTCTAAATGCGCGAACTTCTCGCTATCTGCGAGGTACCAGTCTTTAAATTTCATGGTGGGCATGTGGTCTAGGTGCAAGCCCTCAAATACAATAGCATCACGGAGGAGCAGGGTCTAGAGTGAATTATTTATTGCATCCAGATCCTTTGGTACCTTGGCTTTCCCTTTCTGTGGAGAACGTACGTGGGCAGTTTCGCGGCAGAGCACAATGGTTGGACATCCTCTTCCACATCTTCTTCTTCTTCTTCTCCCATGGTGACTAGGGCCTACAAGTCTTCTTCTTCCTCATCTATTTCAATTCTAACTGCCTTCCCCTTTTCCTCCATTGACAACTTGTTGTGCTGCGAATTCCTCGGGGACATGTGTACTGGTCCCATTGCTTGCTTATCCTTCTTCGACCACGGTGTCTATGGTGATTTAGGGATTTATGTTACTGCCCTAGCATCCTCAGGAACATCCTGCACCATGGGGGTTTGCGCGGCCTCACCGGTAGTTCCTTGTTCCATTCCTAACCCATCCCTAGTGGACGTCATCATCTCTACAGTATATGCAGTTTCTTGCAAGCTTAGGGGCTCAATTAGCGCTAGGTTCACAACAATATATGCTCTACTCAACTGCTCAATTCTCAAATAACAGTGTTGTTCACTGGCTATCCTTGTGTGTTTTATAGCACCTTTTGAGTTAAAATTCGACCGTTCCCCCCAATTCTAGGCCATCAATGCTTTCTTGGTAGCAGATTTTCCCAAATCTTGCCCATAACTCGTGTCTTAAATGCCCACCGCCCACTCCATTTGGCCTCAAATCAGACATATTGTCATGAACAATGACACCAATGGCCACTTCCCAGCCAACTTGCATGGAAGCGCAACCCTCCATGCACGGTCGCAGACCCTGTGATGTTCTACTCCTGCATGCACCTCTCAGAGTGCGCGACTCCCAGGGAGGATAATTTATAGTCTTGTGGCTCTTTCAACTGTTAGGAGCGCTAAGACTTTTCTTCTTATGGCTAGTCAGGTGGTCACACCACCTGTGCAGGGCTCCATCCTGTCCTTTTCCATGGTTCACGAAGAATCCTCATCTACCATTGTGGTGATAGGCACCACGTGCTCTACTTTGTGTAATGCACTTCCCTGGTTACTGTGGTTGGCGATATGTAGTCCTAGCCATGGTAGTAGACTAACCAATTCTTGACGATAGTCCTCTAATTCATCAGTATGATCAGCCACACCTTACCTTTCCATCCTTGTTTTAATGAGAAATGCTTCCTTTATTTTGTTTTCCAGCCTCTTGACCTCTACATCCGTTGAAGCGCATTTCTCCGTTAGCCGTACCCAGTCTTTTTCAAGTTCGGAAAGTCTAAAGTTTCCCCATCGAAACTCTTCTTGGAGCCTTATATGTTCTGCTTTGCAGAGCCATGTGGTTTCCTAATTCTAGTCTATGCAGATCGTTGTATTTGTGGGTGCTATTACACACAGACTCAGCTTCACGTGTTCCTCAAATATTACAACCCCTGCTTCATACTTCAGCTTTGGAATTTCATTCACGATCAGTTTTGCACATAGTCCTACAGGGCCATCGAATCGCTGGTACGCACAGGTCCCATTCAGTTCGTTTCACATGGTGGACCTTGTTCAGTACCTCACACACCTTATCAAAGGCTTTTCCCCGGATAATCTTTGGCATGCTTCAAAGGTCCTGCTTCTACGTGTTGTTCCTATTTTCTATTGTGAGAAGAGTGTGTGTTTCTGCGGGCTGTGTACCATATATTCGTATATATCTGGAAAGGTGGTCGTGCAAGCTATTTTGTTCCTCAAAACCGGTTCTCATCTGCAGTGGAGGTTTTCCAAATTGCATAATCATCATCCTTTTGCAGTCATGCCACTTTTCAAAACTTCTTTGATGCGTACACCACCATATTGCGGGTGTAGCATGCAGTGCCCATTTCAGACCATCAAATCACTATTGTTATGGCACTTTTCTCTCAAATTTGTTCAGGAATTCACCCACCAATGTCAACCCGTCATACATAGGCAGATACCTTCCCTCTGTTGCTACACAAAGTAGTGACCTTATCATCATGTTGCAATTTAGCGTTGTTACTTCGTGTCAGTGGTTCTACCATCATTCTACTTCTTCCTCTAAATTGAAAGTGCAGGAGCTTGTTATAGACATATTTTGGCGCTTCAACCCCAATATTATATGTCTATAAATTAGGGCTCTTTAACACCTAAAAGAGTTGTTTCATACCCTAAAAGAACATGGTCATCTAATTACATCATTCCCCAAAAGATCCACCTGAAAAACCATCCATAAATGGCCTAAAGTGAACCATACTGACTGCTACACTGGCCAGGTGTGATGCATACTGAGTGATACACTATTCAGGTGCGATGCATACTATTTGGGCCTTCTATAGGGTGCGGTGAGTGAGGATGGACAAATTTCCGAAATAGTTTGCTAAGCGGATGCTCATAGAATCTTCTAGAAACTTCCCCTCTAACACTTGCCTCTCTGAATTCGCCCAAGGATGAGTAAGAGATCTAAACTTCAATTATCCCCCCTCTTGTGGAACCAAATGTAACAAGTGGAATGACACTAATCAAACCATAGAGATGACTCACACCCTTGTACACATCTATAAATGGATCCCTCATCTAAGAGATCTAGAGGTTGGAATATTGTGAATTTCAAGTAAGTGCTGATAGCTTGAGGGAATAGCACTATATTGTTGGTGTGATCTTGCTATTTCATAAGGTGAATATGGCTTGATGTTGGGAGGATGATGCTTGATTAGACAACTAGGTTGTAATTCTCCCTTCTATTTAATAAAGTTCTTCGAGTTTTCTTCCATATAAATGTGCAATTGTGAATGTTATTATTTGTGAATTCCAATGTATTTTCATTATATTTCTGATATCGTAATGATTATTATATAATAGATCAAGATGCTTTGATGGTTCTTTGTTACTGTGTTTCTACAGGTACTCTCCAAGCGGGATAAGTACGGAGAGGAGTTGCAAGTTCTGTCAAGGGGGAGAGAGATCAAGCAAGGAGTTAAGTGGAAGATCCAGGTTGGTTCCTTTGTCTTTCTCTTATCTATTATATATAGAAGAAATCATGAGTTGCTTTAAACTGTTGTTTCTAGGATAGCTACCAAACCTAGAGGGCTAGTCGATCGAAAAGACACTAGTTTTCCTAGAAACAAATTGGCGACTCCGCTGGGGATCAAATAGATGTTTGTTTGTTGTTGTTGTTTGTTTTATAAACTATAGATGGAGCTTGAAGTCAGCCAAGTAGCCTTCTAACTACTCTTTCTTTGCAATTTCATAGTAGATGAATGCCGCTTCAATCAATCTCCGGTTTAGTTTATGAATTAAACATTTGACTTACAAGCATTCTAGATTCCATTTTGGTAGCTCAGTAACCTCTCAAGATCTTTCCTCTATACTCTACTCTTTACTTTCCATCATAGATCAGCTTAACTCACTGAAATCATCTGCAAATTTGAGCCAAAACCCATTTCAGTTGCACTCCCTAGCCCATCGCACTGTCTGTCACTATGAACCAGTATGAATCGCACCTCCCGAGTCTGTAAAGTGTGATGCATCCCTGTTTCTGTGAAGCCCAGGTGCGATGACTGACTGAACCTATTTCCATTCTTGAAATTTGGGGTTTTTGTCCTTGTTTTCAGTTCTATTTAGTTGTTTTGCTGCTTATGAACAGTGCCTCCTTACTGAAGCTTCCTTGCATCACATAGATCAGCCTCCATTGATTAGGATTAGTAAATGTTTTTATGTATTTGTCCATCATTTACAATCCTTTCTCAATCGTTGAGTCTTCCTTCCTTGGATAGTCGATTGAACTTTTGGTCAAGTATTTGATTTGATTTGTTGATATTTGAAGTGTCAAAAGCATTTTATATTCGAAATTGAAAAGTGTTGTTCAGTCTTCCTTTCTATTTTGAAAAAGAAAATGTCAAAAATGTCGCTTTGAAAGAAATATTTCAGATCTTTGTTGCATTTAATTTTCCTTTTTGGCATTTTTTCACATTAAGGGAAATGAAAAAAAAAAAAAATGCATTTTCATTTGCATTTATTTTGTGTGCAAAAAATGATTTATGAAGATGCACTAGTGTGTGCTCTTTGCTCTTTGTTTGAAGGAATTGTAATCTTCTTTCCCTAGTAGCTAGGATTTTCATTGATCAAAATAAACAACGATTGTTTATGATTGTAGATTGCATTCTTAGGAATTTCAAATCAACATCACGTGGTGAACCATTGAAAGGAAAATTTTAAACAAGATCAACTCTAAAATAAATTTCAATGAACTTAACAACACTTTGGAACTTAACGCAACACTTCTAGAGTTCTAAGCTAGAGACGTGTTCCGGCGTCATAAAATCTAGTAACTATCATTTTCATTGAAAGTTGGGTGATTTCTACTCCTTGATATGAAAAGTGCTAGCACGGACTTGTGCTCCCCGTACCGTCGAGTATATATTGGGAGACCACAATAGGATTATATCATTTATCCATAGGAAGCCAAGTTTTCCACCCTATCAATCGCAATGCACTGAACACAACATTCGGAAAGATTGACTGCCATACATAAGTCCTTGATAATTTATCTTTAATTTATCACCAATGTGCATTTTGTAGTTTTGAGATTGGTTTGGTAATCCCTTTGTCTAGATTTTCCAGAGTAGTCACTTTTGTTCCTTTTCGACTCTTTAAAAGAAAAGGTCCATCTGAGCACTTGTCACTTTAGGCTCATTAAAAATCGAAGGGGACTAGAGTCATCTTTAGCTTTTTCTCAACTCTTAAAAATTGAAAAAGCAAAGTTGTGTCAAAGTGTCATTAAAATTTATTAAATTAGGAATAACATCCCTATTCCCTCGTTGATCTTAGGTTGAGATAATGGAGTCCATCAATCAAGGAATCCCTTTGGAGGGGAATCCTAGTCCTTTTACTTCTTGTGGAAATATTAGTGCTCCTCATATGGCCACATCATCCCTTCCAGGACATACCATTGGCTTGCCAGTATGGCTATTCTCAACCTCTGTGGTTCAAAATACCATGATTCCTCTGCAATCAAATCAACATCTAGTTGATACTGAAGTTGACCCTTCACCTTCTTCTTTGTTTGTTTCTCCCTCCCCTTCATCCTCTTCACTTGGTGAAAATAGTGATGCTAGTAACTAGGTGGCTGAGAAGAAGAAGAAAGGGAAGGAGAAGAAGAAGAAGAAGAAGTTGATTCAGCAAGGGGGAAACCATGAATCATCTGGTGAAAATCGCACATTAAATCTCCTAAACCGTGATTCCCTTGCATAATTTGTAAAGGAGACCATTTTCATCAAGACTGTCCTTGCCTTCCTCGGATCTTGAGAGAATGGTCTCCCCGTTTGCACCGTTAGGTGTCATCAACCTCTAGTGATCATGTTGACAGTACACCATCAACTAGTAATAATGAAATTCATGGACAGAAAGGAAAGGTTAAAGTTCCATGTAGGTTATGTGAAGGAGACCATACCCTTCATCGTTATCCTTTTTTGGATGAACCCAAAAGAGTCTTGGATAACTGTCCTGCTTCACCATAGTGACTCCCATCTGGATATAGGAAAATCTCCCCAAGTCCTTTACTAGTTGAAAAACTGACTGACTTAACTCAATCATCGGTCAAAACACCCATCACTGAAAGTGAATCTTCTGAGTCCATACCCAATGAAATTCAATAGGTTGAGGTGACAGTTGACCCAATTTTACCTTGATAAGATCACACCCTTCCCGAAGAGATTAAGAATGATACCATTCAAATTCTTTTTGTTACTTCAGAGTCAGAAGAACTTGGGGGAAATCCGCCCATTCCTTCAAAACAAGAGGAAAATTCCCTAGTTCTCGCTACTCAAGGGGTTAATTCAACCATTTATTTGATACCCCCTCCAAGCAGTCTAGTCACTTCCTTTGATTGGAATCGACTAGCAAGATCTCGCCTTCCATCTTACGTGCCTTTCCGAATCATAGTACAAGTTTACAAAATGATCATATCTAGCACTATCATAGATGAAGGGGCATTAGTGAGTACCATTTCCTCAACTACATGGAAAGCGCTTGGTTCACCATCTTATGCCTGTTACACAGAATTTGTTAGGATTTAACAAAGGAACCAGCTAACCATTAGGGATCCTTCCTAAGTTATTGATAACTTTGGGAAGGAAAATCGTTCACCCAAACGTGATGGTAGTCGTAGGACTGTTAGATTACAATATACTCCTTGGATGTGACTATGTTTATAACATGGAGGCTATCATTTCAACACTCTTTCGAGTGATGTGTTTCCCGCATGAAGGAAAAATTGTCACTGTTGACCAGCTTTCATTTCCCAGTTCAAGCATAGCTCCAAGTCGATCATCATCCCTAAATGGTCCTTGTACATTAGTAGTGTCTCTCGAACCTTCATTCCATCCACCTAATTACCGTGAGTAGTCTGTTGAATGTAACAAATCTTAGGGGGCATGCACCCTTGTCTATTTGGCAGACGAACCTAGCTAAAAAGATAAGTTTCCCTATAGAGATAAGTTTCCCTGTAGGTTATGTGATTGGTCAGAAACACCATTCACCTTTGTCTATTATGCAGACGGAGCCAAGGAAGTGCTTTGTTTTTTCTATAGATGAAACCATCCTGCATAACCACAGTAAGTTTCCATATAGCTATTGGAGACTCTCCTTTTGACCAGGCTAGGGGAATGCAAACTTTTCATTTCTTTTTTCAAATTTCATTTTTTAGCTTTTTAGCTTTGTCATTTTCTAGCTTTTTTGTTTCTAGGTTTTTAGTTTTGAGCTCGCGTAGAAATAGAAACTTATTCAAGCATATCTTTCCATTTTAATCTTGTAAAAAAATGAAACTAAAAACCAAGCATATGTTTGCTTGTTTCAAGCTTGTAAAAACAATGAAATCGACACCGAGCATGGTTCCCCCCCACGGTTCAAGCTCATTAAAAAATGAACCCACCTTTAGTAAATAACCTCTGTGATTTCCATGCTATCAACCTTTTGAGCCGTGGTTGTGTACCTCCCATCACCTCCATTCTTTTGGCCGATCATACGCTTCCACTTGGTTGTTTACCATTTTGAGGAACAGTTGCAACGAGTGGTCTTGTTAGCCAACCTCTTCCCGGAAATCACCATTTTTGAGAAGTTCCAACTTACCCAGAACGAGTTTCTACCCTAAACACCACTCATTCATAAAAAACAAGCCTTCTTTAAACCCTTTTCAAACTCGTTAAATATGAAAATATTGTCAAGCAATTGGCCTTTCTAGCTCATTAAAGTGATTGGAAGTTCCATCCCTCTTGTATATTTTAATCTTTTTTAGACTTGAGGGATTATCTCACGAAAAAGTTCGAGCGCTTGTCTTTTTCGTCTCATTAATGTGATAAAAATTCATCCCTTTTGTATTATTTTAATCTTTTTTTAGACTTAAGGAATTATCCTATGAAAAAAGAATTATTGGAGTTTCCTTTTCGTCCCTTTTCAAATTCTCTAAACATGAAAAGGACCGAGTTATCCTTGTCGTTAAACTCCTTAAAACAATAGCGACAAACTTGTCCAGATGAGCTAGAGTTTCCTTTTCATCCCTTTTCAAACTTTCTAAACATGAAAAGGAATGAATATCTTTGTCATTAAACTCGTTAAAGAAATAGCGACAAATTTGTCCACCTAGACAAGAACGAGTTTCAATGTCGCTAGACTCATTAAAACATAGGGACAGGTTTGCCCGAAGGGCAAATTATAAAAAAAGCATATGTTATCCTCCGCAAGCTTGATAAAAATAAAGAGGTACTAGTCAAAAATGACTATGGAAAAAGGGAAGAAAACTTGAAAACTTTATGGTAGCAGGTCACTCTTGAACATGCAACTTTCACTCCATCACCATGATTGAGTCGGGTTGGGTTATTTCGTTCACCGGTCACTTCACCATTGGTCTTTCACACCATCCATTTTGGGGTTAACGCTACCAGTCCATCTAAGTGTCATTGATATGTTCAAGAGAAGTCATTCAGTTGAGAATTCACCATATAGTTAATGCCTCATCCACTGCAATACCTTCAACCTCCATTTTTCATGACCGCCATTCTTGAATGTTGTGTCATCAGATCGTTTTCAACTCCAGAAAATCATTTTCTTCATTTCATGTCGTAGATGTGGGATACATCAAGGTCCTCATATGACGAGTCACTTCTTGTCGACATCAACTCATTATCCAAGAGGTTGACTTAGAAACAACCCTTTCAGTACTTTGAAGCTTGCATGCCTCAATGGCAAGTTTCTCACTTCCAGCGACAGGTTCACATCAATGGCCTTCAACCAAAAGATTTTGCATGGTGTTCGACATTGGATCATATATTCGCACCATGTGAATTGTACTGTAGTACCTTGAGGGCCATTATCATTATCATTGATTCCTCTCATGTTTGTTAACAACTTACATTATTGGCTGGTAATCAGGTGATGTCTTTCCATTTTCGACTTCAGAAAATCTCTTCACATGGATCGACTTGTACATTAGGTGAAGATTGAACGAGTTTTGAAGACCCTGGATCTAGTTTCATCCATCTGGGTTGTGATATATTTAGGAATATAAAGACATCAAATGTACACAGAAGCTGCACAGATGGTTATCCAAGCCAGGGATGATGACTCTACATATGAAGAATCACTAGTTTGCAACTGTAGATGATTATTTGTTCTATGTACATGAAATGAATTTATAAAGATGAGCATGGGAATGCCCGCCTTAGCTAGATCATGAAAATTATATTATGATGATGTATTTTATTATATCTTATACAGGTCACCTTCCAGTTTCGAAACCTCGGATCCTCATGATAAAGCATTTCACTCGATATCAAAGATTTACAACTTCATGCTTTAGGGGGCAACTGTTATAGAAATATTTGGGCACTTCAACCCCAATATTATATGTCAATAATCTAAGGCTCATTAACCCCTAAAAGAGTTGCTTCATACCCTAAAAGAACATGGTCATCTAATCACATCATTCCCCAAACGTTCCACCTGAAAAACTATCCAGAAATGGCCTAAACTGAACCATATTGATTGCTACACTAGCTAGGTGCGATGCATACTAAGTGATACACTGTTCAGGTGTGATGCATACTGTTTAGGCCTTCTATAGGGTGCGATGAGCAAGGATGGACAAATTTCTGGGACAGTTTGCTAAGTGGATGCTCATAGAATCTTCTAGAAACTTCCCCTCTGACACTTGCCTCTCTGAATTCACCCAAGGATGAGTAAGAGATCTAAACTTCAGTTATCTCCCCTCTTGTGGAACCAAATGTAACAAGTGGAATGACACTAATCAAACCCCAGAGATGACTCACACCCTTGCACACATCTATAAATGGATCCCTCATCTAAGAGATCCAGAGGCTGGAATATTGTGAATTGCAAGTAAGTGCTAATAGTTTGAGGAAAGAGCATTGTATTGTTGGTGTGATATTGCTATTTCATGAGGTGAAGAGGGCTTGATGTTGGGAGGATGATGCTGGATTAGACAATTGGGTTGTAATTCTCCCTTCTATTTAATAAAGTTCTTCGAGTTTTCTTCCATATAACTGTGCAATTATGAATGTTATTATTTGTGAATGCCATTGTATGTTAATTATATTTCTAATTCCATAATGATTATGATATAATAGATCAAGATGCTTTGATGGTTCTTTGTTACTGTGTTTCTACAGGTACTTTGAAAGCGGGATAAGTATGAGAGGAGTTGCAAGTTCTGTCAAGGGGGAGAGAGATCAAGCAAGGAGTTAAGTGGAAGATCCAGGTTGGTTCCTTTGTCTTTCTCTTATCTATTATATATAGAAGAAATCACGAGTTTCTTTAAACTGTTGTTTCCAGGATAACTGCCAAACCTAGAGAGCTAGTCGATCGAAAAGACATAGTTTTCCCAGAAACAAAGTTGCCGCGCTCCCACGAAATTCTACCATCTGCTGTTGGGTTCAGCCAATTGTATTCTCATGTGGTTATCTTGTAGGTATAGTTGATATCATCATCACTTTCATTGTCGTGCACCAGTTCTGTGTAGCGTGCTCCTTCCGCAGGGTCTAAAGGTACCACTATGCATAGTGACTTTTTTTCAAAAATCATCTTGCACTTTTTCAGATTTATTACTCCATTCATATCAGTGGCCAAATCTATTCCCACTAGCGCAGGATAGGGATTGCTATCATCAAAAATCTCTGTTACTTTGAAATTTGCCAATGCGCTCGCACCTTCAATATCCACCTTTACTCCTTGTAATCTCCACATTGGTAGGATCTTTTGCTGATTTTCCGTTCTTAATTGAATAGGGGACCATTGCAATGTGGGCTCACCCATGTGCTACCATGTCTACTTTGGTAAAACATTTGCATCTGATCCTAGATCCAAAATGACCTAATCCGTTTCATATTCCCTAATTTGCATAGTCAATATCCTTTCCCTTCCTATTCGTGATGTATGTTTCTCGAGCTTCCAGACTACTCGTGGGTCTCCTGACCCATGCACCTAGTGATAAGTTCCTGCAG
The DNA here is from genome assembly GCA_031772625.1 of Pinus tabuliformis. NCBI lineage: Eukaryota > Viridiplantae > Streptophyta > Pinopsida > Pinales > Pinaceae > Pinus > Pinus tabuliformis. The sequence continues at coordinate 1,126,988,541 of CM062816.1, read as the reverse complement.
TCCTTTCATAGCCTTGCTATCATGCAGCGGCTTCATACATGTCTCCAGAAAGGTAGTGAGCATTGAAGGATCCATCCCTGGTTCTAGTTGACCCTGACTACCTGAAGTGGAGGCCTCCGTGAAGCTCTTCTTAGCTTCCATTAATGTCTCCTTCACACGCTCCAAATCAAATTCAGGTTCCTTTGTAGGAGCCTTATGAACCCACACACTCTCTTCAGGCTGCTTACATTTGTCATCTGCTATTTTGATACCACTTCGAAGCACTATGTTCACATTTGAATCTTTGTCACGCATCTCAAACCTCATCATTTACAAATTTTGAGTTGGTGGAGGCTGGAGTACCCCTTTCTCATGTAGCCTCGCTATTAGTGTAGAGAAGTCTTCTACCTCATGATCAAAATAAGTACAATATAAACATGATGTTCTCGTCAGATTCGTACAATCATGGGCATAATTCCTTGGCCCTCCACAATTGTAACAAATTAGTTGTTTGTGACCCCTTCCTAGTCCCATTCCACCTCGACCCCGTCTGCGCCCCTAAAATCCAGCGTGCACCATTCCTGAATTTGGGTCAAGGGCTCGCAATTCGATTTGTAATCTATAGGTAGGAGTCTGATCCATCATTAGTTCATAGCTCCTGTAGGTGCGCTCATTATGGCCTACTGACCTGCAGAAATTACAAAACAATTGTTGGGACGTCTGCGTATACTTCTGCAATAGATGAAAAGTATTTGTGGCATGTTTTCCTCCTATTTGATAGATCGTGCACCAAAATGTAGGTTCCATGTTCAATCTTTCTTGTGCCTTAGGTCTTAATGGCATCAGCCCTCCTCTCGCCAAGTAATTCATGGAAATTGGATAGTGGTCCTTGTCATGCCCCTGGCCTTTGCATTTTATGCGCCATACCTCTTCGTGCACCTCTGGCCGAGGTGTCCTGTTGTGTTTCAAAATTTGCATTTCCATACACAAATTTTTCAGTTGTGCATGGATTTGTTGGAATCCTAGACTAGGATCTTGTATAGGGGTCTTGTACAATCTCATTGCAATCTCCAACGCTTCAGGCTGGGTGGAAAGCTTTTGTTGTGACAACGTCATCCTTAAATGTGGTGTCAGCGATGCTACAAACCATGTGCAATGTTTTCCATCTGTCAAGGTCATGTTGGCTTCGCGAATCATACTCTTTATTCTCTGGTCCAAATCCCATGGGGTCTCACCCAAAAGCATCACAATTTCCTTAAACCTAATAATCGATTGTGTCTTTGATTTTGGCCTGCTAAATTCCTTGTTCAGTGTGGCCTGGATATATGCGATCCCTACATTTGGATGGTCATTATAATGCTTAATGTACCACGTTAGTGTGCAATCCTAAAACGCGCTTACCATTGTAGCCTTCTTTATATTGTCATCCACGACTCCTTGTGCTTTCCATACCACCTTTACTATGAACCAAAATTGGTCTAGATCTTCATTCCCTACTACTCTGAATACTGGCAGTTTGATCATGATCACCATATTGAACTGTGGTGGTGGCAGAGGTGGGGTGGGTAGAGATGGAAGTGAAGATGGTGAGACTGGTGGCGGTGTAGGTGGAGGTGGTAAGCGCGTAATTTGCTGCCTTATTAGACTGACCATGCTTCTCAGAGAAAATTTTGCAAGCTCTTCCTCACTTTCCCATCAAGGCAGAATCAAGGGGCTATTTTCTATTCCTACGCTACCTTCGTTTCTATAGATCCTCCCACTTCGCATAGCCCCAAACATCAATTTATTCACATAACCCTCTTTTCACACATTAGCATCTTAATCCAAGTGTTCAAATATTTAATGTACTTACCTCGCGATACTTTGAGGAAGCATCGTTCCACCTCGCTGTAGCTTACTGTCATGTCTACCATGAAATTAATGATAAATCCTCCTATAATTTGATCGAGAAAATGGTCCACAGTGCACGTGATCTTATCTTCCAATGCTTCTAGTCTGCACAGCAACTTGGGAGTCCACATGATTGGTTTGTCAAACCCAAACCTTCCCTAACTGTCTACTAGCTTCACGATGCACTCATACAGCTAAGAGGGAAAGGATGCAAAGAAAATTTTGTGGATTTCTGTATATAAGTAGCGCTCCAACCACTGTTCCTTTGATACTCATGGATTCCTATTTTCCTGCGCCATGAACTCGTGAATCTTTTTGTCCAACCACCCTTCAATTTACTTCTTTGTTGGATTCCAGTGACACGACATCAGACATCCATTATGCAAATCCCAGTACCAGCAATGGAACCATTTGTTGGCTTCTTGGGCCTTGACCAGATTCAGAGGTCAGTTAGCCAAACAAATCCTAGTACTATTGGCCCTTTCAGTAACATTCTGTGGAGCACGGAGTGAGGCCTCACCCGAAGTAGTATTGGAGGGTGCTAGAACTAGGTTTTCGCACCTTGGGGATGTCTTGATGTGTTTTAGGGGGTCCCGGTTTGAACCTGCACGCATGTCACTACGCAAACCTATCAGTACATATCAGCTTACGATGTTATCCTTGCATAGCCCTACTCGGGGTCTGAACAATGTTATTACCCAAAGCCTTACTAGTAACCTGATATTAGTTGATCAACTTAGCTTATTTGTATGCTTTCTGTTATACTTAACAGTGTTCACCATTCATATAAGTACATGCAATAAAAAAATAGTATAATAGCAAATGATATCAAACAGGAAATGACACAAGAACATATACAAAGAATACAGATAAAACTTCTCTTTATTATTCTTCTTCCTTGGTTACAGACTTGACTCTACCCTATGCACTCACCTGCAAGGGTCTGCGCACTTAGCTACAGACTCTACTAGGCCTCTACGCACTCGGCTGTAGAGCCGGGAGGTATTCCGTAGTTCATGGTTGCCTAGTAATCCTTTTACCTAGATCATCCTGAGTAGTCATTTGATCTTTTTGACTCTTTAAACTTAAAAGATCATCCAAGCACTTGTCCTTTCGAGCTCGTTAATTCTGAAAGTCACTAGAGTCACCTTTCGTCCTTTTCTCAACTCTTAAAATATGAAAAGGAAAAGTTTTGTTTCATTGTCTTAAAATTAACTTCCCACGAAATATTCCTGGTAAAATATATCTTCCTTAGTAATTCTTTAGGGTCGATTCCAATGGTGAAATTTCCAGAGTCCACTAGTTAGGGGTTCCCCTTGGATGGGAATCGTAGTCCTTTTCCTTCTGGAAATGTTGGTGCTCCTTATATGGCGACATTTTCCATTCCTTAGTAAAACATTCGTTTACCTGTCTGGTTATTTTCAACCTCAGTGGTTCTGAGCGTCCCAACTCCTATGAAAACATCTCCTTCATTTGAATCACATCACATTGATTCTAAACTTGATCTCTCACATTCTTCCCTATTTCTTCACCTTCCTATTCTACTTCACCTGGTGAAAGTTTCAAATCCAGTAACCAGGATGCTAAGAAGAAGAAGAACAAGGCGAAGAAGAAGAAGTCAGTTAAGTGAGAGGCCAACTGTGTGGCTGGTACTTCAAATGCAGCTCCTATAGATAAACCTTTTGATCCTCAACAGAAGGTAAAATTCCCTTGTAGTCTATGTAAGAGTGACCATGTCCTTCGAGATTGTCCTGGCATTCCCAGAGTCTTATAGGTATGGCCTTAAGACCTGAACCGAACATCCCCAATGACCTCTGGAGATCATGTCGATGTTGCATCCTAGGTTGATGATGGTAAGAAGAAAGGGAAGATTAGATTCCCCTATAGGTTATGTGAAGCAAAGCATTCTCTTCACCTTTTTCCTCTTATGGATAAGGCTTCCAAAGTTTTGGAAAACCATGCAGCTCCTCAACCCCAAATTCTTGTTGGTTATTAGAGGATTTCTTCTAACCCTCTCCTAGTTGGTAAAGAGATTGAATTAAGTTCATCTATTTCCCATCATGATCTTGCTGAGAAATACTCTCTTGTGTCTATTCCTGACCAACCATTGGTCATAAAGAGTGTCGACTTGGTTCTGCCACTAGTTGCTCACTTTGTTTCGAGAGAGAGTGGTGATAATACTACTCATGTTCTTCTCATTTCCTCATATTCTCATGAATCGAAGTGTGACCCTCCCATTCTAGTTGTTCATGAGAGTCCTTCTCCTATTCCTGTACAACATGGGGAAAATCATAAATGCCCCCACCAAGTAGTTCTATCATCTCTTTTGATTGGAGTCCATTAACTGTTTTCTGCCTCCCATCTTATGTGCCTTTCTAGATCACAGGTGTTACACTAAAAAATGTCACCATGGCTATTTACAGTCGGTATGGCTCAATCAACAGTCATACTACCCTTTTGAGCAAGTCTTATGCCTCTGCTATTCATGTCAAAATCCAAGAAAGAGAGAAAGTCCTTATAAAATATGTTTATCTCTGGGTACACAGGTTCTCTCAAGCCTTGCCTGCGGGTACGCACCTTTTGTTCACAAGGTCTGCGTCCAAGGACGCTCTGTATCTAAAGGGGCAGGTGCGTCCCTCTGAAAAGGTTAAAATGCGCAAGTTTTATCTTCAAAAACTTACTTGTGGTCATTTCTAGAGCATTCTAGAAGATTCTTGGATGAGTATTGAGCGCCTCCAGATGGTTCATGCACTCCTATCAAAGAGGAACTTATCCCATCAATAAGGGAGTGATCCCATCCAAAGAGGGGACTATCCCATTGTTGGTGGACCTGATTAACTTCCTCTTGAGCACTATAAAAAGAGGCATTGAGCCAGAAGGAAGAAGGTTGAAAGCTATAGATTTCTAAGGGTAAATGCTGCAGGAATTAGGACTCCCATTTAGAAGCTTGTGAGGAGAGATTGTCATCTTTACTTGTTCTATTTGGAAGTGGGTGAGCTTTGTCAAAGTAGAGGAAGACTCTTGTGGACCCTGGAAGGAGCTTGCACAACACCAAGGCTCAGGTTGTAATGGTTCCTTTTGATTACCTTTAATGCAAATTGGTCCATTCTTCTCAATAGCTTGTTGTTAATGGGTTATTTCATGTACTCCTTGGTCTATATGTTGAATATGCTTTGTTTTATGTTATAATCAGGTGCTATTTAATTGTTTGACTGTTGGTGATTGCAGGTTTTGGAGAATGGGAGGAGCTCATTCAGATCAACAAAGCTTGGACTTCTACAACAGCGTTTGGACAGAGGTAAGAACGAAACACTTGATTTCTCATATCATAATGTATGTTTAGAGAAGGATAGCTCCAGTTTGTTTTATTTGTCATTAGAACGTCTTAGACTTCTAGGAAGGTCAGCTGTGTCCGCACCCTTGACTGATTCCGTGTGACAAATTGGCGACTCCGCTGGGGATAGTTTCCATTAATGAAAAGAGTCCTTTCTTTTGTATGAACTTTGCTTTGAGAAAATTGGTTTATTTTTCTGGTTTTGGCTCTGTGATCTTGTCTCTGGATCGGTTAGCTTAGGATTAGTTTTATTTTTGGTTTTCTTGAGTTTTTCAGTAGGACGCACCCTCTGAGTGCTGCACAGTGCGTCCCTGGACGCACTTTTGCTGTGTGCACAGAGCGGGCCCGCACCTGTGCTAACGGGTTGCCTGCGTCCCCTGCCAAAATTTAAGAAAATTCCACTTTTTGCCTTTTTTGCTCTTAGATTTTGTTTTTTCTTAGTTTTTTCTGCCCAGATTCATCAGTCCCTTGTCCAGAATCTTCACCTGAACTGGTTTCATTAGCATTAAGTGTTTTAGTGGATTTCGTCGAAGTGTAAGCCCTAGGGTTTGATTTTGAGTAGGTCTTGTAGTGACTTTAGCGGTAGGAATTGTCAAGCCTTAGATATCTCTAGTTTTGTCAACTTTCTAAGAAGTCAGACCTGTTCTAAAAGTCTACCTATAGAAGTAACTTACCATCAAGTTGTCTTTTGGGCCATTTTCGAAGTGCTTGTTATTTAAGTCTTGAATTCCATTTTACGAAAAGAACAAAAAGATTTGAGTTTTGTTTTGGCTAGTCTTTTGATTCTGCATTAGCTAGCCCTTGATTTGATTTTGATCAAGTAAAACATCCTAGAATCGCCTTTATGAGTTTTTGCCTTGTTAGGTTTACTTACAGTAATCTCTCTTTTGGTTTGCTTGTGAGTCAAATTTTCATAGTTTTGTAGCTTTTGAGATTTTTTTTTGTTAAAAGTAGGTTTACATGCTTTATTGAAAAAGAAAATACAAAAATATCTCCTTTGAAAAGTTTTGTTTCAAGTAGCTTTAAAAGTTTTTGAAAGAAAAAGAGTTTTTCGTGCAAGTAAAGAGTGGTTATGTTTGTGTGCTCAAAAAGAAAAAGAGAATTGTTTCTTTGATTGTCTTTTCTAAGGAAGTTGTTTTCTTTAAAAATTGCATTCTCTCAACTCTCTTAGTTAAAGATTTTCATTGAAAAAGCAAAAGTAATATAGATCATCTTAGGTGCATTTTTGTAGTGGTTGGAGTCGAGTCTGCACACCATTGGTTTCACTTCCATCACCTTGTGACTTTAAAGAACAACCTTAAAAGTAACGCTTAAAGTAAAATTGAACTAGTAACTTTTATTTTCTAGGTCTCTAAAGCACCAACATAGCTTAGGCTAGTGTCTTGGAATAGGTGAGTACTTAACTCTCCAAGGCAGTAAAACAAACAAGTAGTCGATCTTGTGATAGAATCAAATCCAATTGTTACATTTACACTCTGGGAAAGCTCCTCTTAAAGGAGAAGCACGAGCTCGTGTCTGAACCAGTGAGGGGATCATTCCCCCCTCGTTGGGAATGACGCCAGACAGTACTTATTACAAACGGTAAACCTCGGATTAACCATTATCGAGGAGCTAGGGGTCACTTATCGGTAAACCTTGGATTACTGTCAAGGAGCCGGTAAGGGGATTGAGCTTGTTACTCTGCCCTTGCGTGCTGTCGGAGTTTAGACTGTTCCCCCAGGTGTACTTGTGGCCGTTGGTAACCTTAGTGACCATAATCTCTAGGATTCTACCCAAGGTGACGGTGGAGGGAAGGTCCCACTGTACCTGGAGCAGACGTTGGCTATACTCACTTGGATTTTCTGGGGGGTTCACTTCACTCGAGACGGTTAAAGTGGAGGAACTTGGTCTAGTCTATTCATTAAGCAGGTTGTCGGCGTAATTGTTCCACCCGCCATTTCTGTACTGAATCCTGCGAGGTTGGACCTAATCACCAACTAGCGCTTTTGGTCCGGAAGATACTGTTTGTGTTTGGTTTGACGCCCTAGATTCTTTAGGCGTGTGATTCAATTTGTTTGGTTCTTTAGAGACTTTAGGTGGTTTGATTTGAAATTTTATTTTGTTTTCGTGTGTAGTAGTTAAAAGTTTTTAGCTGTGGCGGAATTACCGAGACAGTCCCGTAGAATTCGGGGCCAGTCCCCTGAAGTTGTTTCTGTGACCGAATTGTTGAGAAGATCCCGTAGACTTAGGGGTGAACCTCCTCGAGACGACCCCAGTAATTTAGAAGGTTTAAAGGTCCTTGTAACTCCTCCTAGTGGCAGTAGAGTAGGTTCACCTGAAGAAGGAGAATCTTCCTTGGTAGTCCATCCAGATTACCAAAGTTTAGAGACAGGTTATAATCCCAAAGCTGTTACAGTTTCTGAACTTGTTGGTAGTTTTTCGTCTGCTAGCGATACAGGCGAAGAACCAGAAATATCCGAACCTGTTACTCCGACTCCTAGTGTTCCTGATTCACCGAGAATAGAAAGAATTATCACCGAAAATCTTCCTGTTGGTTTGATTGCTATAGAAGAACTTGTTCCAGAGGAAGAAATAGGCGTCTCTGATCCTGAAGATCAAATTACCCTTGATCTAAGGGAGCATGAATCCATCTTTTACAGTCCTCCTAGAAGTACCACTTGGTACCTTTCATTAACCAATTATTTAGACAACTTTGGGCTAGGTTTTTCTACACCTCGTACTCCTTTTCCACCTGGAGGAATTCATACTCCTGTAAATATGTCTGGTCAGTCATCTGTGTTTACACAAAGTCCTGAATCTTTTTTACATGGCGGTCCTTCTGTTCCTACTGGGTATCAATCTCTTTTTGGTACCTTTGCGGGAGCATCTCCTCAACCCATTGATCATGGGTTATTAGTTGGAAACAGTGGTAATGTACCATTGAGTGTAGGAGACATTTACATGATGTCAGGATCAGTTCCCGTTACCCAACCTCAAGGTGGCCAATTACCGCCTGGGGGGCAGCCTTCGTTAATGCCTGGGGGGCAACCTCAAGGTACTTCATTCGTGTCTGGGGGGCAACCTCAAGGTCAGTACGCTCCTATGGGGCAATACATACCTCAAGGTCAACCCCAGCCTCAATATGTACCCCAAGGTCAACCTCAGTATCAATATCAACCTCAAGGATGGCAACCTCAAGGATGGCAACCTCAAGGGTATCAACCCCAAGGGTATCAACCTCAAGGATACCAACCTCAAGGTCAAGGTCAACCCCAGTACCCGTATTTACCTCAAGGTTATCAACCTCAAGGTCAATACTCAGGTCAAAGTTATCAACCACCTCAAGGGCAATCATATGGGACTGCGCCTTACAATTATCAATCCTATCCTCAATCCGGCTATGGATCTCAGTACCCTCAACCTGTTATGGGTCAATACCCTGGAATGTTAGTGTGGGATCCGTCACAAGGTCAACAGATGTTGCAGCCAAGTATACAGTCGGTACCTCAAGCAGGACAACTTGTAGTTCCTGGTCCACCCCAGCAACCGCAACCTGTCCAGTCAAGTGTTCAGACCCCTGTAACTTCGGTAGTTACTCAGCCGCCAATTGCACCTAGTACTCCATCTCAAACGGCTACAGCAACTACCGCCACATCTACCATACTTACTTCTGGAGTATCGACGGCTCCGGTTTCTACTGTCCCTGTAACCACTCCTCAGACATCTGTACCGTTGTCTGGATCTACGATTCAAACCACAGTCCAGATGCCTGTAGGCCAACCTGGTATAAGTACGGTTGTTACTACTCAACCTCAATTTGTTCAACCTCCGTACCAGGGACAGTATCAACCTGGGCAAGCTGTCCAACAACCGGTTTACCAGTATCAACCGTATCCTGGGTACACTTATCAACAACCTCAGCAACCCCACTACGGTCCGGTTAATCCTGGTTTTCCAGGAGGATATAATATCCCAAATGCGACTCCTGTTCCTAGTTATCCTGGATATCCTCCTCCTGGGGCCGGTATTGTGACCCAGAGTTTTAGAGATCCTAACCGGCAGTTACCGTTTATCGCAACTTTGGATTCACCAGACTTGACGCGCCTAACGAACGATCCAATTCAATATCTTCCGTTCTGGCCGTCAATGCCAAATAAGTTGCCCAGCGATATACCCAAGTTCGAAGGTAAGTCTGGAGAGGATCCGTCCAATCACGTAATGACTTATCACCTCTGGTGTGCTTCAAATTCCATCTCGGATGATTCGATCCGTTTACGTCTTTTTCAGCGTACACTCATTGGTCTCGCGGCCAAGTGGTACATTGAGTTACCACGGTCCTCTTTTTACAATTTTAGCCAGTTAGCTACCTCGTTCTTAACTCATTTTCAGTTACCAGTCAGATACGATAACGGTACGGAGTTATTAACTTCACTAAAACAATCAACCTCCACGTATATTTCAGATCACATTCATGAGTGGAGATGTCGAAGAAGGCTAGTGAAAGTTTTTATCCCGGACCAAATCTTAGCTGAATGGTTTGTTAAATCATTATTACCAAGAATTACTGAAGATGTAGCTAAGGCCGGAGTAGTTACTAAGGAGCAAGTCATTGCTCAGGCACAATACCTTGACTTAGTTTACACGCAGTCGGGTACATTACACGAGAAGATTCCGGATCTTCCAAAGTCGAACCAAATCGCTGCTGCTCCTTCGGGATCTCATGCCGCTGATGGTATGATTGGTATCGTGAATACAAAGAGTAAGAAGAAGTCTTCCAAGGCTTCAACTACTCCTATTATCACTTTGCCCGATTCCCCGACAGGAGAGTCTTCTCCTGAACTTACCGCCGATATTCACGCTGTAGAGTCATCTACGGCCAAATCAAAAAACGGTGGGAAGAAGAAAGGAAAGAAGAAGGCTAAAGCAGACAAGGCTCCAAAGGAGAAAACTGAAAAGTCGAAAACCAATGACGAAAAGCGCAAACCTTGATATCCTTGTCTTATTTGTGAAGAGGATCATTTTACGAGAGATTGCCCTCATCGGGCCGAGGTAGTGAAAATAGTCAAAGGTTCTCCCACTCCTGCTGTGTTAAAAAATCCATTTCTGGAGCAGGAGAATAAGATGATAGGTTCTTCCTCGAATGCCAATGAAGAACCCATTTTGATGATGTCTCATGTAAGGATTGCGACTCGATCGCAAGATTATGGTAGTAAGAATCCTGTTGATGGTAAGGAAGCAGAATCTTCTCACTCTAACCCATCAACCTCAGCTCCTGGTTCCGATCCACTACAGATCGAGAAACCTAACCCAGACTTAGTAATTAAACCGCCCACCAAGGGTGTACTTCGAAGGTCTGCTTTCAATCCACATGCGAGAGCAGCCCAGAATTACAACATTGTTGAGGACTTAGCTGTTTCACCCTCAGCAATGTCGGCGTTAGAAGTGCTGCAATCATGTCCAGCACAACGAAAATTGCTTTTGTCGGCTATAGGAGCTGTTGACGTTCAGGATCCGAATCTAATGATCTTCGATCTAGAAAATAGTACACCACGACTCCCCCATCAAATGGCTTTCCAAATTCTAGTGATAGTAAAAAACAGGCCTATTCATCGAACTGTGATTGATGAGGGAGCTTCTACGTGTATTATGTCCATTCAATGTTGGAGATCCCTTGGTTCTCCTTCGTTGAACCAATCCCCCACCATCCTTAAGGCCTTTGATGGCCGTGGGTTCCGTCCGTTTGGTATTCTACAGGAATTGCCTATAGGGGTAGAAGGTAAAACCGTTAGTCTGGATGTGGAAGTGGTTGATGCCCCTCTAGATTACAACCTTCTTTTGGGTCGAAGTTTGTCATATGCTATGACAGCGGTCGTTTCATCGGTCTTCAGAGTAATTAAGTTTCCACACAACGGTAAGATCGTGACTATTGATCAGTTGACATACTTTTCATCCGACCCAGCCTCTTCAGAGAGTATCCAGCATGTCGGTAAAACGACAATCCCTTATAAGGACGTTGGTGTAGGTTTAGTTAAGGATTCCGGTTTACTGGGAACTTTTCCTCTCCCTCCACTCAGCGTAGAACCTTCGTTTGCAACGATTCATATGATTACGTCAAAAAACATTATTTATGATGATCCTTGGTATGTTCCATCTGACTCTGAGATAGACTCATTCGGTAATGCTATGCCTTTGAGTCCATATGAAATTGCTTATGAAGCTCTTATGTCTTTTACCGACTTTCATTCAACCGAAGTCGACCAAATGAATGTGGTCAGTGAAGAATCACTTTTTACCTCAACCTTAGAACGGATAGCGTTTCCCGAAGTCGTGTCATCTGACGAACAACTTCGCGAAATCCTAAGTGTAGACGATCTACCATGGGAAGATCTCCATCACAGATCTTCGTTTTTACCTAAGGATGATGCATTTGAAAATGATTTTTCATCTATCTTTACCGCTGAATATGTCAAAGACGCTCAGGATCCAACGAAACATTCTGATTCAGAGTTGAATTTAGGGAATATTTCTCGTACTATTCCCATTGCTATTTCAATGAAGCCCGGAATTGAGGAGAACATTCATATAGGTGCCTCATGTACAGAAGAATAAATCCAAACTTACAAGGCCCTATTCCAAGAATTCCGCGATGTGTTTGCATGGTCTTACGAGGAGATACCGGGAATCGATCCTGCCATTGTTGTTCATGAAATCAAAACCTACCCGGATGCTAAACCCATTCGGCAACGGTTGCGTTAGATTCACCCTCGAAAAGCGGCTGCGATTAAAGCCGAAGTCGAAAAGCTGTTGAAAGCAGGTTTCATTTATCCAATCCCGTTAACAGATTGGGTATCGAATATTGTTCTAGTCAACAAGAAACAAGGAACAATAAGAATCTGTATCGACTATAGGGATATCAATCGAGCTTGTCCAAAAGACAACTATCCTATGCCTTATATCGATCAAATTATTGATGATTGTGCCGGAAGTGAAATGTTTTCCTTCATGGATGGCTTTTCGGGCTATAATCAAATCAATATTCTACCTGCCGACCAACCAAAAACGGCATTCATTTGTCCATGGGGGACATTTGCTTATTGCAAATTACCTTTTGGGCTCAAGAATGCCGGGGCCACTTTTCAACGGTCGATGTCTTACGCATTTCACGACATCAAGCACATTGTGCAACCGTATCTCGATGATTTGCCTGCTCATTCTTTACGACGAGCTGATCACCTTGACCACCTACGAGCAATCTTTATGAGGTGTAGGCATTATCGAATTCGGTTGAATCCCCACAAGAGTGTTTTCTGTATAGAAACAGGTCGATTGCTGGGATTTGTTGTTTCAAAAGCCGGCATTCGCGTCGATCCCTCGAAAGTCGAAGCAATCATCAAATTGTCTCCTCCTTCGAGTTTGCGCCAACTCCAAAGTTTGCAAGGGAAAGCGAACTTTTTACGTCGATTCATCCCAAACTATGCCGAGGTCACTAAAGGTTTTACACGGTTGTTGAAACAGAACGTTCAATTCTTTTGGGACGAGATTGCCCAACAATCTTTTGATGCACTTAAACATGCGTTGACCCATGCATCGTTGTTGCATCCTCCCAACTACAACCAGGACTACTTTTTATACCTCGCAGCTTCATATTCCACTATTGGAATGGTGTTAGTTCAAGAAGATGAATTTGGTGTAGAACATGTGATATATTATCTTAGTCGAACCTTAAATCCCACTGAGTTAAAATATTCACATGTGGAGAAATTGGCCCTGGCAGCCGTTCAAGCTGTCCAGCATTTTTGTCACTACATTCTTCTCCGTAAAACTACAGTTATTTCGGATTGCAACCCTATGATTTACATTTTGACAAAACAATTGCTAGGGGGAAAGTACTCTAAATGGATCGTTATCCTGCAAGAGTTCGACTTGGAGTTCGAGAAGTCCAAGTCTAAGAAATCCTTAGTCTTTGCGGAATTGATGTGTGATTTCCCGCGTACTGACACAGAAACTGTGGCGGAAGAGTCCATTGTGGACGAATCTTTGTTTCTTATCAGTACTTTAGATCCGTGGTTCGGGGATATAATCATCTATCTCCAAACCCAAACCTTTCGGCCTGAAGCTTCCAAAGAGGAACGGCGAAAAATTAGGTTTCAATCCCAGCAATATAAAATTATTGGAGATACACTTTATCACCGGGGGGCAGACTTAGTTTTTCGACGTTGTCTAACTCACGAAGAGGCTGAGAGAGTTTTGAATGATTGTCACTCTGGAGCATGTGGCGGTCATATGTCTGGGTATGCCACAGCTCAGAAGGTGTTGCGCGCTGGTTACTTCTGGCCATCTATGTTTAAAGATTGTATCATTGCAGTCCGGAAGTGCCACAACTGCCAAGTGTTTGATCGAAAGATGCGCGCACCACCTGCTCCTCTCCACCCTATAATTGCCGTTGGTCCATTCGCCAAATGGGGTATCTACTTTATTACTTGTAACCCTCACTCGGCCGGGGGGCATGCGTATATCATCCTCGCGGTTGATTATTTCACTAAATGGGCCGAGGCGATGCCTACATTCGACGCAAGCGGAAAAACAGCTGCAGTTTTCATATTCAATCATATAATAACTAGGTTTGGTGTCCCACAAGCAATTATTACTGACCATGGAAGCCATTTTCGAAACACCATGATGACTGAACTTACAAGCCAGCTTGGTTTGCACCATGACAGCTCTACTCCTTATTATCCGCAAGCCAACGGTTTGGTTGAGTCTATCAACAAAGTTCTAGTTATCATGATCCGACGAACCATTGGTATTCATCGGTCGAATTGGCACAACATGTTATTTTTGGCGCTATGGGCATACCGAACCTCAGTGAAAACCTCAACAGGGTTCACTCCTTTCCAGCTAGTTTATGGCTTAGAAGCAGTGTTACCCATTGAATGTGAAATCCCATCACTTCAAATGGTTGTCGAATTACTTCCAGCTACTTCCGAAGAGGAGAAACGTTTATTGTACTTAGCTAAATTATATGAGACTCGACGTGACGCTACATTGGCAATTGAGACTCACGCGAAGCGAATGAAAGCTCAGTATGATAGAAATGTGACCCCTCGAAATTTTTCGGAGGGAGACCTAGTGCTCTTATATGATCAAGCTAACGATAAACTAGGTGCTGGAAAATTCGTTCCTATGTGGCATGGACCCTATATTGTAAAGCGAAAGCTAGCAAAAGGGGCTTATGAGCTAGTAGATTTTGATGGGGACTCTTTGGATAAACCCAGAAATGGGCTTTACCTAAAGAGGTATTATGCTTAAATGGTGGGTATGGAGATTTTTTTTAGTTAGGTTAGGTTTTCTTTCTAGCTAGTTTGATTGTTAGTTAGTCAGTGTGCTTAGCTTAGTGAGTGTGTTTTTCGTCGTTATTCTGGCTTATCTTGGTTTTGCTCTTGATATTGTAGATGTCGACGCCCCTCCAAACATACATTGGATTTGCTGATGGTGCTTGTCGTAATACACGGAATATCTCTTCCGCAGCTTGGGTTATATATTCACCCTCTGACGAGTTAGTTTCTATGCATGGGGTAAGCCTCGGTCAAACAACGAATAACATTGCAGAATACAGTGCAGTGGTTGAATTATTATCCGAATCTATTTCATTTGGAATTCGACGTTTGATAGTGAGGTTAGATTCTGAACTTGTTGTATTACAGCTTAATAGAGTTTATGCCATTAGAAATCCTGTGTTATTAAGGTTGTTTTTGAGAGTGCGTCTCTTGGAACGTGAATTTGATTACATTGAATATCAGCATATTCCAAGGTCCTTAAATACATTAGCAGATGCAATTGCTTCTCGAGTGTTGGACAGACATTTACGATAATCATGCAAGTAAATTTAAAAAACATTTCATCATACATGTTAAACAAGATAAGCCGGTAATAGTGATATATATATAGATAAGAGTGTGTCAAAAAATATACATCGTCTTCGATCATAGGTTGAAAAACACCTTATGATCAGCAAAATGATAAGTATAAAAAGACAAAAATGTCACATGTGTCTACAAAGTGACTAGCCAATCACTGGTGGTGCTCCCTGTACGACACCACTGCACGAGCTACTTTGTGCAAAAATCTCCTCAACGGTCCAGGGACCGCGACTACGTAGCGCTGAAGTCTGATAGGAATATCATCCATAGATGTCTCTGGTATATCTGCCGTCAGATGGTGTAGATCATGCTCCAACTCAGTCAGTACCTCCGCAGCCGCCGCGTCCTGTGGGGCCGGTAGCGGTGCAACTGGATGTCGCCTCTCGAAAAGCCGGAGGTTGGTTGGACGCTGTGGACCAACATCTGCATTTTGAAAATTTTACTGTCAGTTTGAGACGATATATATAAAAAACAAAAAAAATACATAATTTGAAAACTTGTGAAAAATAAAGTACCTCTGTCATCCCATTGTTCTCCCTGTGGAAGAACCATGTCCGAATCACCTCGAAAATCTATTCCGGCATACAGAAAATCCTGGATCGCGAAAACTTGGTCCTCTAACCAGTGAAAATAACTGTCAGTGAATCGAACAACTGCCGCACCCTCGTCCGGATGCCGGGCCATCACAGCAACCCATCGTACCAGCTTTGGCTCCTGAGGACCCGAAATATCAACAGTGAGATGCTGAGGGATCAGCATTGGTATCCTCTCTAAGGCAAAGCTCACGACTATAGGCCCATATCCAAAGGTCTTTAGTCTGCTGGTCTTTGCCTTGGTCAGTTGGACTTTCAAGTTAGCCAACAGTGCATCACACCAGTTGAAAATGGTGCCTTGGAGACAATCAATTGCCATCCGAAATTGAGAACCAGTAGCAATATGTAAAGTGGCTGAGCCACAAATTCTGGTCACAGTGAAAGCCAAGACCATGAGTTCACGTTGAGAGACATATTTGATCTCTATGCCTTTCTTGTGCTCTCGATCAGGTAGGCACCAATATGCTCGGAGACTATCAAGGGATTGGCCACCCGGCCTAGTCCCAGCCAGATTGAGTTGCTCACCTCTGTTCGGCAAGCCAGTAAGAAAGTAAATGTCAGCAGGCTCTATCTCGAGTTTTTGCCCGCCGATATAAAAGCATTGTTCCTGAACGTTCCATATCTCGACCAGCCACTCCAAGAACCTTATCTGAGCTCTCATACCAGGAATGGACCAATATTTGTATAAACCACATCCTCTTAGGGCATCGAGGGAGGGTTGATGATTGATTGCAGCTTCATCAACCTCCTCATGCTCTCTTTCCCTCCAATCCAGCATGATAAGTGCCCTACACATGAATAAACATGCATTAAAATTAGTTTTGAGGAATTTCAATGGTTGGTTTGGGAGTTTGGGGTTTCAAAACCCGCGTTTTGCAGAGGACGCACCCCGCGTTTGGCACACAGTGCGCCGGGACGCAGGTGGCCTGAAGGCAACCTGCTTCCCCCGACCTTTTCCCTGTGTAGGAAAAAGTCGGGGGACGCAGGCCAGCCTTTAGGAAAGCTGCGTCCCCCGCAGGGCAGTTTCCAAAAACCAAAACCCCCTAAAAATCAAAAATGAAACTTAAAACAAAATTCTAAACGGATGAAATTGACAAGGAGGATGTTGTGAAATACCTGGAAGAGACGGCGTTCTATTCTAACGGTCGGATTTTCCGCAGCGACCACGGGAAGTTTCTTGTCAAAAGCTCCTTTTTCAACCCAACAGTCAAACGGTAAAAATGACATGGTAAAAAGTCTTTTTATAGGTTTTTTGGATGAATTTGTTCATTTTTCACCATGAAAAGATGTTTTTTGATGAATTTTTGCCTATCTTAAACAGGTATGAGTAATGTGTCGCTTTTGTGCAAGACAAAGGGACTTAGAGGGAAAAATGTCATTTTTCACAAACAAAATATCAGTCATCTTTTAAGTCCTTTTCTGACTCCTAAAACATGAAAAGATTGCCGAGCGTTTCTTTTACACTCGTTAAAACGGAATTAAAAGACGGTCCCCTTATAGCTCTTTTTTGACCGTAAAATCAGGAAAAGATTGCCGTGTTTTTGTCGTTTCAAACTCGATATGGAAATAAAACGACGTGTCCTTGATCGTTTTTTACTTTTCAGGTCAATGACACTAACTATGAAAGTACTCCTTGGTCGCAAGATCAAGCGGTTCCCCCAGGTATTATTTTATACTTTTTCGGGCTTGAGGGACACAAATTTACGAAAAAGTTCAACTTGGAGTTTCCTTAAGTTTTTCAGACTCTCTAAAATTGAAAAACGCCGAGTTTCTCCTATACTGGGCTCGTTAAACATTTCACAGTAAAGGACCTGTTCAATTACAAACATGAATGAACCACTCCTTCCTAGGGTTCGAATCAAAACTGGGTTGGACTCGTCCGAAGGATGAGCTTATAATCAAGCATATGTTATCCTCCTCAAGCTTGTTAAAAATAAAGAGGTACTTGCCAGAAATGGCGGGGGAAAAGAGAGAAGAATGAGCCTATTTGTTACCTTTTGTCTCAAAAGAAACTTTATTACCACTCTTGGACACGACACTTTTCATTCACCTGGGTTGGGAAATATTTTACCTCACAGTCAATCAAACCACTTTTGAAAGTCTTCAACTGGGTTCTGGGGATTAACTTTGAGTTATTTAGCACCAAACCATCTGTCGTGTCGTTATGTGTTCAAGAGGTCTGCAAACAAAACTTTCATCTGCAAAATACTTGTCATCCATTTGACCATCCCTGAGTCAGTCCTTACAGCAATATTTCTTCAACTTGAACAATGATTTCGTGTTGTGGGCTTGCCTGCAACGAGTCTCTTTCTATCGACATCAGCACATTATCTAGAGAGATGACTTAGAAATCGTCAGTGCCTTGAAGTCTGCATGCATCAATGGCAGGTTTCTCGCCTTTGACGTCAGTTTACATCATTGACTTTCGATCGAAGGATTCCGTGAAATGTTCGACACCAACTCATTCATTCACATCTCATGGATTGTACTGGGTACTTTGAGAAACATTGACATTACTGGCGGTCTCTCTCACGCTTGTTAACAGTTCACATCATCGACTGGTAATCAAGTGGTTTCTACCATGTTCGACATCGACTCATTTATTCGCATGGCTAGAATCGTACCAATTCGAGAAATAGGAATGAAGACCCTGGATCAAATCTTTACCGTCCAGGCTGCGAGGAGTTTTGTATTAATTATCTAAGTAGACTAATCATAAACAGATGGTTGCGCCCATACTGTGTCTACAAAAGTCTATGATTATGATGTACTACAAGATCATTTCTGTATCAGAGTAGTTTAGTCTGTTAGTTAAAGTTTTTATCTGAGTATGGGAATGCCTACCTCAGTGATGATATAATCTTATCCATGTATTTTGTGTTGAAAATTGCAGGTTCCAACCAGGTTCTCCATGAGATAATCCTCGAAATGATAAAGCGCTTCACCCTTCCTAGATAATACAAAACCCTAATCTATTCCAGGCTTCGCACTTTAGGGGGCAATCTGTTACACTAAAAAATGTCACCATGGCTATTTACAGTCGGTATGGCTCAATCAACAGTCATACTACCCTTTTGAGCAAGTCTTATGCCTCTGCTATTCATGTCAAAATCCAAGAAAGAGAGAAAGTCCTTATAAAATATGTTTATCTCTGGGTACGCAGGTTCTCTCAAGCCTTGCCTGCGGGTACGCACCTTTTTTTCACAAGGTCTGCGTCCAAGGACGCTCTGTATCTAAAGGGGCAGGTGCGTCCCTCTGAAAAGGTTAAAATGCGCAAGTTTTATCTTCAAAAACTTACTTGTGGTCATTTCTAGAGCATTCTAGAAGATTCTTGGATGAGTATTGAGCGCCTCCAGATGGTTCATGCACTCCTATCAAAGAGGAACTTATCCCATCAATAAGGGAGTGATCCCATCCAAAGAGGGGACTATCCCATTGTTGGTGGACCTGATTAACTTCCTCTTGAGCACTATAAAAAGAGGCATTGAGCCAGAAGGAAGAAGGTTGAAAGCTATAGATTTCTAAGGGTAAATGCTGCAGGAATTAGGACTCCCATTTAGAAGCTTGTGAGGAGAGATTGTCATCGTTACTTGTTCTATTTGGAAGTGGGTGAGCTTTGTCAAAGTAGAGGAAGACTCTTGTGGACCCTGGAAGGAGCTTGCACAACACCAAGGCTCAGGTTGTAATGGTTCCTTTTGATTACCTTTAATGCAAATTGGTCCATTCTTCTCAATATCTTGTTGTTAATGGGTTATTTCATGTACTCCTTGGTCTATATGTTGAATATGCTTTGTTTTATGTTATAATCAGGTGCTATTTAATTGTTTGACTGTTGGTGATTGCCGGTTTTGGAGAACGGGAGGAGCTCGTCCGGATCAACAAAGCTTGGACTTCTACAACAGCGTTTGGACAGAGGTAAGAACGAAACACTTGATTTCTCATATCATAATGTATGTTTAGAGAAGGATAGCTCCAGTTTGTTTTGTTTGTCATTAGAACGTCTTAGAATTCTAGGAAGGTCAGCTGTGTCCGCACCCTTGACTGATTTCGTGTGACAACAGGACAAGCCTATAATATGGTAGTACCTGGCACTATAATATCTGAAGGCACGTCTATTAGCATCATGCCTTCTACTACTTGGAAAGCTTTGGGTTCCCCACTGCTTGTGCCTGTCACCTAGAATCTGTTGGAATTCAACAGAGGAACCAGTCAACCTTTAAGGATCCTCTGAAGTTCTCTATTACTTTGGGAGGAAACACTGTCTATGTAGACATGATGGTAGTCCAAGGTCCTTTATATTTCAATCTTCTCCTTGGATGTGACTATGTTTATGTCATGGGAGCTCTTGTTTCTTCTCTTTTCCATGTGGTTTGTTTTCCACATGAAGGGAGAATAGTGACCATTGATCAATTGTTGTTCATTGGTCACCAGGTGCCTCTTATGCAACCATCATCCCATATTGGTTCTTGTTTGCAAGAAGTACCTTCCCTACCACAGGTCAATTATGTGGCTACCCATTCTGTCTCCACCTCTGCTAATGACCACACAAATGGTATAGTACATTATGTGCCAGGGGCATTGGGACCCGATTTGTCTATGTTACCAAATGACATGTATTCCTCCTAGATTGTGTTTCTTCCATCTAGTGAAGACCTCTTGGGAGCCATGTTCTCGTATTGTTCATAAACAGATGATGAGGATAACTCTTGGTCTTGTGTTAACCTCACTAAAATATGAAACAAGGATATGAGGATAGCTCTTGGTATTTTGTCAACCTTGTTAAAAAATGAAACAAAGGGTGTGAGGATAGTGCCTGGTCATGTGTCAACATCATTAAAAATGAAACAAGCAGTCATAGCATGGTTCTTGGTCTTGTGTCAAGCTCCTTAAAAAATGAAACAAGGAGTCATGAGCATAGTTCTTTGTCTTGTGTCAACCTCGTTAAAAATGAAACAAGGAATGTGAGCATAGTTCCTTGTCTTGTGTCAAGCTTGTTAAAAAATGAAACAAGGGTTTGAGGATAGTTTCTTCCTGTATCTACCTCGTTAAAAAATGAAACATATGTCTGAGGATAGTTCTTTTACTGTGTCAACCTAATTAAAAAATGAAGCAACTCCCTTTTCCAATTCGAGTCTTTGATTAAGATCTTATAAAATCCCAGTCGATTCTTTCCAAGATCTCGAAAGTGAAATTTCATTTTATCCATCTAGTTGATTGAAATGAGGCTTGGGGGGCATGTACCTTGATTAAATCATTATGCTGGGGGCATGCGAACTTATTCAAGCATAGTTTTTTGTTTCAAGCTTGTGTAAACATGAAACCGAATCCAAGTAGAGTTCTCCATGGTTCAAGCTTGTGTAAAAATGAACCCATGCCTAATTTACATCTCGTGATTACCATTTTTATGAGATAATTTCTACTAGATGAGCCTTGGTTGTTTCATTCCATCGCCACCATCTCTTTGGCTGATCATATGCTTTCACTTGGTTGTTTTTCCTTTATTGAGGGACCACAACGATGAGTGGTTTTTAATAGCTAGCCTCTTGACCATTACATGTTTTGAGAAATTTCTCCATTACCAGAACCAGTTGCTACCATTTATACCACTTGTTCCTCCAAGATGAGTCACCTTTAAGCTCTTTTCTCGACTCACTAAAATCATATGAAATGATTTCTGAGTATTTTTTCCCTTTTTTACTCGTTAAAGAGAATAAAAATGGGGGGTCCACTTTTAGCTCTTTTTTGACCCTTTAAAAGCAAAAATATGGTCGATCCCTTGTCCTTTTGAACCCATTAATAGATGCGAAACATTGTGAGCCTAGTATAAGTTTACCCCTTTTCCAGGATGGGAGGCACTATTTATGAAAAAGGTACTCCTTGACTGAAATGGTCAAGTGGTTATCTCAAGTATTGTTTTCTACCTTTTCAGGCTTGAGAGACACAAATGTACGAAAATGGACTATGTGGAGTTTTCTTTTACATGTCTTTTTCAAACTCTCTAAACATGAAAAAGATACCTAGTTACACTTTTATCAGACTTGTTAAACTATTAAACGACACTCGATTTTTCACCATTATGAACATGATCTTATCCTTCCTAGGGCTCATTAAACTTACTAGGTAGGGCTCGTTAAACTCACTAGGTTGGATTCATCCGAAGGATGAACTTACAATGCAAGTAGATGTTATCCCTTTCAAGCTTGTGATAAAAAATATTTGGGGTACTTGCCATATATTGTGTGGGGGGGGGGGGGGGATTTGGAAATCTATCGAGTCATGTCAGCAACTTACTATTGAACATGGCACTCTTTTCTTCGTGTCAGGTTGGGACATCCTCCTTTACATCATTGACCTTCCTGGGTTTGGGCCGTTGATTTTTGCCTTCCATCTGATCTCAGCAATGTCACCATGACTGCCGATCCTATGGATCCAAAAGCCACCAAACTTCTAGTTGTGTCGCTGATTGGTCAAGAGTTGTCCTTATATAGTTACACTTACTTTTATTTCTCTGTATCATCCAAAATCATTTTGCATCCTTTCATCTTGCATCGATGATGTCGAATTCATCATGGTCCTCCTTCGACATGGTCACTTTCCATCGACATCAACTCATTATCCAGGAAGTTGATCGATATACTCCCTTCCAGTACCTTAGAGATTGCATGCCTCAATAGCAAGTTCTTTGCACTCGACGATAATTTCACATCATTGGCTTTTGATTGAGTGATTTCACGGGTGTTCGACTTCAGTTCCTGTATTCACATTCCGTGAATTGTGTTGATGGTACATTGAGGTCCACTATCATTATTGGTGGTTTCTCTCATTCTTTTTAATAGTTTACATCATTGACTGGTAATCAAGTGACCTTATAGCATGCTCAACGTCAACACAACTATTTGCATGCTAGGATCTATACTTTGATCGGGTTGTGTTGGAGTGCAAGACCCTAGACTCAGATCACAAAAGTCCAAGTGGCGAACTAGTGTGACATGGTTATGATGATGTGCATGTCTCTATTAGATGGTAGGCTGCGACTAGACCATGAGTTATCATATGTGATCCTTCTCATTATTGGATGGTTGCGACCATACCTTGGTTTCATTATGATCCTCTTTGACAGATGCTTGTGCCCATACCTGGATCCATTTACATGATCATTCTCTGGATGGCAGCATCCATGCCATGATTCATGTATCATTTGACAGATATCTTAGTTTATGTATATATATTTGTACTTTCTTGCAGGTTTTCCAATGCTAGACCAGTTCCCTGCACTGATTTATAAAGCATTTCATCCCTCACTCTAGTTCGGCCTTCACGCTTTAGGGGCTGTCTGTTACACAACATTTTGTCGTTGTCCCTGTACTCCACGTTCCTTGATCCTAGAGGACCTCTACAGTGAACCCTGAATTCTTTTCTCTCATGAAGAAACTTCCATTATGTCCCTCTTCATGAGCAGATCATTTCCCTTTTACACCATTTCCCCTCAAATTTCTGTTTTGCCCAATTTACAAGATCGGTGCTAATGGCCTTTATCTCCCCTGTGTCGATGTGTAGAGATTAAAACTATTACCCATGCCAATCGGTGTGACTGAGGTGTGTCCCAGTAACACCGATCCTGTTATGGAAAGTTTTTTAAATTAGAGCAGAAGCTTCCATCTCTAGAAGCTCCGTAACAGAAGTCTGGTAAACAGTTTGGTCAGATGGGGTCAAGGATAACAGTTTGGGCTCCTTTCCCCTATAATGATAGAACTACCTCAAGGGATAAGTCCTTCTCCCATGAGAAGAGGATCCATCTCCCATCCATATTTTCTCTATAAACCTCCCTTCTTCCTAAGCACAAACTAGTGATTAGTGTGAAAATCAGAATTAGACAAGCAAGCTATTACTAGTTGTAGCCATATAGTTGTGTGAGGGAGAAGTGTGTTCGGTTTGGAGTGAAGCCTAAAGGGAAGAGTCTTTAAACTATTATTATTTGAATCCATCATGAAGTGCTATTAGAAGTGTGTGGGAACCCGGTCTTGTCAGAGGAAGACTGTGACATCAAGACGAATGGTTGTAATCTCCCT
Organism: Pinus tabuliformis; assembly: GCA_031772625.1. Taxonomy (NCBI): domain Eukaryota; kingdom Viridiplantae; phylum Streptophyta; class Pinopsida; order Pinales; family Pinaceae; genus Pinus; species Pinus tabuliformis. The sequence continues at coordinate 1,126,964,777 of CM062816.1, read as the reverse complement.
TTGATATTAATATATGCAACTATTGATTGATTTCCTACATGTTTTGTAATATTACATATTCATGTCTTGATGCTTCTTGACTCATTAAGTAGGTTAATTGCAATTTGTCTATTATTATTTTTGTGCACTATTGTTGTTTATTTTTTTCAGGAGCTTGAAGAAGGAAGAAAGAGATTTTTGGAGCGAGCAAGCGAGGACATCATCAAGCAGGATAAGTGACCAAGAGGTAGGCCCTCTTGATTGATTCTAACCTAAGGAAATCTTCCATAGAATGTATATGTTGTGGCTAGACCCATTATCAAGCTAGAGGAATTTGTTTGTGTCCACACTTATAATTTTACTTCACCACATGCGCGTCAAACGAAGATCGTATGCCAAAGTTACGACCTCGAGAAGTTGATGTACCAATTTACCTAAAATGGGGCCCATAGTTTGGCGTTTCATCTCCTAGGGTTAGTGATGAGCCTCATAAATGGGTAATTATATGGGCTCATTTTACCTCCTAACCTAGTCAAATCAACCATTCTCTTAGCTTATTACATGATTTTCTGATTATATTTATGCTTATAGAGTGAGTTGAGTTATGATGCCATGTGGTCTAACATATGTTTAATGCAGATTATTGATGATTTTTGAGGTCAAAGTCAAGGATCCAGTGGAAAAATGGCAGCAATAACTCAAAGTGGACAAAGGAGACGACTTATAGGAGGTAATCCCCCTCATTTATTACTCCTCACTTCGAATTCCCCTTTATTTACTTCGGAGTACAAGTAGCCAAGTCATGCACTAGAAGGCAGCCGAGCAAGTGGAGGATGACTGATGATTATCTTGAGTTTTGGGAGCCAAGCATCCCTGATTTTAAGGAAGATATTGGTAGCTTCATTTTTATAAGTAGAGAGGCCTAGGGCCTCACTAGGTTTAGATTTTTGTTGGATTTTTACTTATGTAAACTCTGCTCAACTTCGAGCTTATTTTTTGTGATAGTTTCTTGTAATCTTGTTATTATTTTGATAATAAAGATGGAATCATTTTTGAGTTAGCACTGAGTTACCTCAGAGGGATGAAGCTCTTGGGTTAGGGCCCAATCCAAGTATCCAAGATCCTATTTACCTGTATTTTCATGTTTTATTTTAGTTTGTAGATTAGTTTGTTGTTAGATGTATTTCTTTTATGGTTAAGAATAGGTTTATTTTGATGATTCAGTAGTTTGCTTCCATTTTTGCTTTCTATAGTAGGTTAAGCAGTGATAAAGAAAATATTCAAAAGGCTAGAAATAGTGCCTTGGCCTCTCTTCCCCCCTTTGGGACCATGATTTGAGGCAAAGACCCTCTTGCTACCCCAAAAACACAGATTTTCCTCATTCATAGGACTTCTAGTGTTTGCAGCTTTTTAGTTGGTTAATAGTCTAGTTTTGCTTTGCTTCAAAACTTCTTCATCATGCTCAATTATTTATTTTCAATAGTCTTCTTTCATGCTTTCCTTTCTTGCAACATTCCTCAGCATTTACTTTCATAGATCATAGTTTAGAGTATTTTGATGCAAAACTCTGTTTTCCTAGATGCACTTATTTCATTGCTTGCTTGATCTTATCGATTGACTGTCAATTGTTTATGAAGCAGATCTCTTCTAGTAGAAGGCTAGCCTATCAGCCATCCCATCCTCCATTTGATTCATGCCCTATAGGTCGCCCAAGTCTCCCCTCAATTCTGCCTTAGTTTCCTGCATTTTCCATAGAATTTCTTCCTCTCTCCTTGAGCAAATCTAATCATATTTCTCTCTCCTGATGATTCTTGGTAGACTCTAGGTGCCCTAAAACCTCATTCCAATCTTCATCCACCTTCTCCACTCACTCTCACACCTTTAAAATAGTGAAAACTTCTCTCGGCATCCTCCTGTAGGCCTCCTGTAGAACGTTGTTTTTCCTCTTATAAATTTCTTGTGTCCTCATGTAGATTTTCTTGTAGGTTTTCTTTTGAAGGCCAAGTGTGGGAAAAGCCTCCAGAAGGCCACCTGAGACCTCCTAGGACCCATCCACACCATACTACATCCTCTCAAGTCCCAAAACAACCCTCCAACACCACCTATTCATTGCCACATTCAAAAACAATAAATTACATCCATGTCAAATTCACATAAAAATCTGAAAAGATGTTTTGTGTTCATTTACTTCCATAAATAGCTTAGTTAGATGTTTTTTACTTCCTTAAGTAGGTAATGGCATTCTTTTCATGGTTTTCATAGTGCTTTCTACAAAATTAGGATTAGTTGGCTAATTAGGATTTACTTGGTTTGCTTTACATTTCAGTCTTTATCCTTTCTACAGTTAGAGTAGTATCTATAGAGTAGTCTTTCTTTCCTTTCATCACATATATAGCTTCTTCTAGAATCCATAGAAGTTGGCTTGAGCTCATAGTGATCTTGCGCCAGCTGACCAAGTGACAACCTGCAATAGGAATTAGTACTTGTGCATACAACACCATTGTTTCCAAGTTTGTTACAAACTACCAGGTTGATAAGAGTAAAGTAGGCAGCCTAGGAGTTGCAACATTATTTCTGCAATACTGGTGCTCACCATATTTTTGGCACCATTTCCAGGGAAGCGTCAAAGTATTCTATGATTACTACTTTTTTCTATTTTCTATTGCAACATTCTGCTAATAGTTTATTTCAGCAAAAGTAGATTAGTCATTTCTCTTCTTTCAAGTTCTGCATTTCCTTGCTTTCCTCTTCAATTTTGAAAATTTCATTTTAGCAAAATTAGACTAGTCCTTTCTTTTCCTTCAGTTTTGCATTTCCTTTCTTTCCTTTTCAATTATGCCAACTTCATTTCAGAAAGTTCATTTCAGTTAGTTCCAACTTGTTTTGTTCAATCAATTTTACTTTTGCAAGTATTTTCAGTGTGGGGAAAAGGAAACAAAAACCAACCAAAAAGATTTCCTTTCATGCCTCGTAGGAATATAGATAACTTAGGAAAATTTTTGCCCAACACCCTCACTGCTTCACATAGCCAACCTTCTCTCTTCTTCGGTGGCTGTGATTAAGAAGAACCCTTAGGTGAACATCCAAACATATTTCAAGAACCTATGGGGGAAGAAGAGGAAGAAAACATTCCTTTGGACCGAATGGCTAAACACATAAATGCTAGGGGGAATGGAGAGAGAATAGAGGGTACCTTTCCCATTCAGGAGACCAATGGGGACACCAAAATGAAGAATATAAGACCTTCTGCCCTACCTCATTTCCATGGTCTGACTACAGAAGATCCTAACACCTTTTTGTTTGAGTTTGTTGTTATCTATTGAACCTATGACTATGTAGAAGATGAGCAAAAGTTGAAATTGTTCCCTTCTACTCTCAAGGATGCAACACTATGCTGCTTCACGGGATTACCTGACAATAGTGTTGCAACTTGGGCTCAAATGCAGCTAGCCTTTAACAACAAGTATTGAGACTATTGTAGGTCAAAAGATATTAAAGAAGAAATTTTCCGAATGACCATAGGAAGTGATGAGTCCCTGGGGGACTATGAAGAGAGGTTCTAGCTCAGTTATAGAAGGGTTGGGTGTACACTTAACCCTGAGTCTCTGAAGCTGGTCCTACTCAAGGGAATCTGGGAAGATATTTTATACACCCTCCATCTACTAGTTGGGGGATACATCTACCAACTGTCCTATGAGGACGTAAAGATTGTTTTTATAAACCATTCTAGAGTAAACAGAAAGAAGGTAGGGGGAGTCAACCCCATAGCCAATACCTCTTCCTCTAACTCATCCATTAAAGGAGAAATTTGAAACATGCTAGAAGAATTCAAGATTGAGATGCTACAGACTCTTGGCATGCAAACAGATACCTTGTATATCAAAAGGAAACAAGAGGAAGCAGAGAGGGCTTTGGCCATTTTTTGCCCAAGGTGCACTAGGAGGCATCCTAGGAATGAATTCCCATTGAACTCTATAGAGGTTTGTTAAGTCTGTGAAGAAAATCATGCTACAGATAAGTGCCCTTCCTTACCCAGACTTAAAGCTTTATATCAAGGGGTTGAGGGGGTCACTAAAAAACTCTATTACATAAACCAAAGGAGGCCACATGGACCTAGACCATACCAAAAGGGGATGAAAGGGACATCTCAGGAATACTACAACCCCAACCAAGTCACTTACATACCTTCTTGGGGTCCCTCTACTCATCCTTCTTGGTCCATGCCTCCTCCTTGGTCCTTCACATCTCAATATCAAGCCTAACCATCCACTCATTCATTTCAATCCTATGCTCAAATACAATCTCAATGGAATGCACCTCATCAGGGGTAGAGGCCCCAATACAACTCTATTCCCACTCTTTTGCCTCCACCACCTGCCCAACCACAACCGTTACCTCCTTCTCCTCCAAAGCAACCCCAAATGCCTACCTAGCCAAATCCAAACCCAAACAATAGACATGATCAACAAGTGTATAGTGGGGAACCATCATGCCCAACTTATGTTGTGGAGATTCAAGAAATTAACTTGCGATCTGGGAAAGTTCTCCCAGATAGCTAGCCTCTACCTAGGGAGGTTGAGGAATATAAAGAGGAAAGTGAACCAAAATAAATTCCACCCTTTCTTGAGAGACTATTCGTGATAGTCCAGCCTACCCCAGAAGAAATTGAACTCCTGGGAGATTTTAAACATTTATGTGTAAAGATACCACTTCTCCAAGCCATAAAATATGTGCCTATCTACAATAGGTTGATCAAAGAGAAGTGCTTTAGGTATCCAACAAGGCACAAAAGAGATGCCCGAACCATTAATGTCACAAGTCCATTGTCTGACCTGATGTTAGGGCAGGTAATCTGTCCAAAATATCTAGACCCTGGAAGCCCAGTAGTTGATGTCCACATCAATTGCACCATGATCCCACACACCTTGATTGATCTGGGAGATGCCATTAATGTGATGACAAAGGACACAATGCTCAAAATCAACCTCCAGGGCTCCTTGGGGAAGACCACGATCATGCTATAGCTAGCAGACCACTCCACCGTGACCCTTGAGGAGATTGTGGAAGATGTGATGGTCTCCATTGATTCTTGGGAGTACCTTGCTGATTTCTTAGTTCTCTAGCCAAAGGTAAAGTTCATTGGGTATCCTCACATTCTTGGAAGACCCTGGTTGGCTACTGCCAATGCCTACATCAATTGTTGAGCTAGGAACATGACCATAAATAACGGGCACATGTTCAAACAGTTAATCCTATATCCTCCTCCCCAACCTTGATAGAACATGATCTACATCTCTGGTTGGAAGAGGAGGATGAGGATGAAGTCTATTCTACTCTGCTTTGTGCATTATAAATCTCCATGGGGGGAAAACCACAAGATAAGGATGATATGATTAAAAATCTGATTTAGAATCCACCTCCTAGTGTATCACCATTAGAGGACATAGTAAGAGAAACCCAAAACAACCCCTCAACTGATCTCTGTGAAATCGACTCCACTCCTCTCTGTGTTAAGAATATAGAGTTCGGCCTAGAAAGAATCTTGAAAATCAATCCATCCCTATCCACTTCCCAGGATAAGGCACTTTGTAGTTTGCTGAGAAAACACCTAGATGCCTTCGCTTGGAGTTATAAGGAGATGAAGGGAGTGCACCCTTCAGTATGTACTCATCATATATACATCAAGGAGTATTGCAAGCCAGTCAGGCACCCTCAAAGGAGGATGAATCCAACACTTAAAAATATTGTTAAGGAAGAATTGCAGAAATTGCTTAATGCGGGATTCATCTATCCCATCTCTGACAGTGAATGGGTCTCTCCTTTGGTGCTAGAGCCAAAGAAAAATGGTAAGTGGAGAATCTGTGTCAACTATCGAGAATTGAAGAAAGCCACTAAAAAGGACCATTTTCCTTTACCTTTCATAGATCAAGTGTTAGATGGTTTGGCAAGGATTTTTTTTTCTCTTTCCTAGATGGGTTTAGCGGGTACAATTAGATTCAAATTAGCCCAAAAGACCAAGATAAGACCACTTTCACTTATCCTTGGGGTACATTTGAATACCATGTCCTTCCTTTTGGTTTGTGTAACACTCCAACCACTTTCCAAAGAGCGGTATTGAGTATATTTTCTGAATTAGTTCATGATGTGGTAAAGATATACATGGACGACTTTACTCCTTATGGATTTTACTCCCATGAAGCTTTATCTAATCTAGGAAAAGTTCTAGAAAAGTGTATTGAGATAAACCTGTCCCTTAGTCTAGAACAATGTGACTTTTTTATGACTGAAGGGACATGCTAGGTCATGCAATATCTCAATAAGGAATGCAGGTGGACCCCCAAAAAATTGCCATCATCCAAAGGGTCCCACCTCCTCCAAAAGTGAGATATGTCAGAAGTTTCCTAGGCTTAGCTAGGTATTACCAGAGATTCATTAAAGATTTCAGTAAGCTAGCCTCTCCTTTGTTTGGCCTCTTAGGTAAAGACGTTAAGTTCATATGGTCATAAAACTGTCGAGAAGCCCTAGATACCTTGAAGAGAAAGCTCGTGACTGCCCTAATTCTAAAAGGCACAAACTGGGACCTACCTTTCCACATTCACACAGATGCCTCTAACAAAGCAATAAGAGTAGCCTTGGTACAAATTGATGAAAATCTTCCTTATGCCATATAATTTATAAGCAAAAACTTGTCAAAGGTAGAGTTAAACTATACAGTGACTGAGAAGGAACTTGTAGCTGTCATGCATTCCTTAAACAAATTCAGACATTATATCACAGGCTATCAAACTTTTTTGCACACTGATCATGTTGCAATTAGATATTTAATGAACAAACCGGATGTAAATTCTCACATTATTAGATGGTTGCTTTTACTGCATCAACTTGATTTGACCATTATTGATAAGCCTGATAAAGAAAATGTTGTTGCTGACTTTTTTTCTAGAGTAAATTTGTCTATAGGTGAAGAAAGAATGGTGGATGACCAAATGCCAGATGAACATCCATTTGCTATATCAGTACTCTCTCAATGGTTTGATGATATAGCAAACTACTTGGTTTCAACATAAATCCCACCACACCTTTCCTCAAAAGAGAAGAGCAAGATAGTAAGGAAAAGTGCCCCTTTCACCTGGATTGGGGGAAATCTCTTCAAACTTGGCCCCGTTCAGATCTTAAGAAGATGTGTCAGGGAGGAGGAAGTCTTTGACATCCTCCTGACCTATCATGACGGGCCTTGTGGAGGTAATTTTGAATCAAAAAGAACTACCTTCAAGATACTGCAAGTAGGCTACTACTGGCCCACTCTTCATTAGGATGTGAGGAGATATATCAGCTAGTGTGATCGGTGTTAGAGGATGGGAAGCCTACTCCAAAGGATGAGATGCCCATGCAACCTCAAGTGACCTTTGAGCCATTTGAGAAGTGGGGCATGGAATTTTTTGGGTCCTATCAGCCTTCCTTCAAATTAGAAACAATACATCATTGTGTGCACTAATTACCTGACAAAGTGGTCAGAGGAAAAAGTAATCAAAGTAGCGACAGAGGAAAAATTAGTTGAGTTATTGAGAGAAAACATATTCTACAAGTTTGGGTATCCAAGAGAGTTGGTCATAGATCAAGGCAATCAATTTAATTCCAATTTCATTGAAGACATGCTCACACATCATAGAATCAAGCATAGGACTTCCACCCCTTACCATCCACAAACCAATGGGAAGGTGGAGGTCACTAACAGAGAATTGGAAGGAATCCTGACAAAGTTAGTGAGTAGCAGTAGAAAAGACTGGGCAGATAGATTAGTTGAGGCCACTTGGGCCTACAACACAGGGTTCACACCCTATGAACTGGTCTATGGGAAGAAGGATTTGTTGTCAATAGAATTTAATTCAATACCCTTAGGATGGTAGCTCAGCTATACCTATACCTCAGCCATGCACAAAAATAAAGATTACTTCAGCTCAATGGATTGGATGAACACAAAATGCAGGTCCTTCTCCATACAGAGGCAGTTCAGCTTCAGAGAAAGATATGGCATGACAAAAATATCAAGGAGAAGCAATTCTAAGAGGGATATTAGGCACTACTCTATGATTAAAGATACAAATATTTCAAGGGCAAGCTAAGGACAAGATCCCTGGGACCCTACAGTGTGGAGAAATGCAATGACAATGGTTTAGTTCTGATTAGAACCATTGATGATGAAGCTGTCCCCATGCTTGTCAATGGACACCGGTTGAAAGTCTACAAGAAACCCCTCTCCAAGTGAGAGTTCATTGAATATTTGAATAATATAGTGATGGTAGTGGAGAATGTCTTAGCCTCCACTTCAGCCACTCACTGAAGAAAAAGAAAAAATAAAAAAATGACTCAAGTGAAATCTCCACGAGGCGCTTGAGTCCCATCATTGGGTTGAAAACCTCTTCTGAGGTGGCCCAGTGATGTCAAAAGAAAAGGAGGAGAAAATAATATCCCTAGGTGAAAACCTTCCTTGGAGGTACCCAAGGCAGGCAATTAGGGTGAAAACCTCCCTGAGGCGCCCTTGTTGTTTTAAAAAAAATGAATTTTCATTTGCATTGCAGGTTTGCAGGAGGACTACTAGAAGCAGAAGAAGGTGCTAAGGGAGCCCTGAAACCAACACCAGCACCTATCCTACCTTCCCACATCTTTCTCCATCATTCTTGGCATTTCTTCCACCTCACTGTGCTTGTTTTCCAAAAACTATGTTTTCTACAGGAGGCTTTGTGTTTTCTACAGGAGTCTCATGTAGGAATTACAGAAAACCAGAAATGGATATAAAAGGCAGTTTGAGGGAAAGGGAAGCTTCATGAGGAATATATAAATCCTCCTACAGTCTTCAAACCTTCTTGCCATCATTTCCAAGCCTGCATCACACCCCAAGCATCATTCTTCTTCCGATCCAAGAAAAACACAGAAAAAACAGTTTTTTCAGGAAAAGAAAAAAAACAAAAACATAAGAAAGGGAACAAAACCATCCACCTCACCTAAAGACTACCTATTACCTCTCCATCTCCATCTACATCTCTGGCATCACCCTCACAACTCCAAGAACAGAAAGAAGCTAAAGTTTCAAAGGGAGAAGCAGCTACAGGAGCTCCTGTAGGAATTCCTGTAGTAGCTGATCCCATTAAAATCCACCACCAACAGCAAGAGAGTGCAAACATGAAGGTTGAAGAAGACACCTGAAGCTCAAATTTTGCCAAAGAAGAACCTGCACAAGACACAACCAAACATCAGCAAGCAGACAACATGCATCAAAAGAAACAGAGGCATGCAACAGAGAGAGAGAGCCACAACACCTCACAATAAATACATTCGGATATTAAGTAAGTAACTAACCCGCTCCTTTGTTTGAATTTGTATAATTAGAAGGAATGCAAAAGAAATGAGATGGTTGAGGTTGAATGAGGAAAAGGTGGCTAGTTAACTTGGCCACCTTCATTTAGTTGACTCCACTCATCCGAAGATGTCACCCACACGTGCGCACAATCAACTCAAGAAAGATGTCAAGGATAGGTAGTGGAAGAAGTGTGAACTTTGATGCAATCATGAGGAATGATTATGAGGAGGGGGGCATGATGAGAAGGCGGGTGGGGACCAATAGTCCAAATATGGCTGACGTATACTTTGCTAGCTCACCCTCCATCACCGAAAATATCCATAAAGGGCAATAAGTACTCCTCCCCGATCACTCTCACCAACTTTTCCTTCATTCTCTCCTTGAAACTCAGCTACAGCAATTTCCTCGTGCCCCCACAGCCTTGTAACCATCATTCTCCATTTATATCTCCCATATTTCTACTCTCGGCATTTTCTACAGGAACACTTACAAGTTCTACAGGAGCACCTACAAGAATTCTACAGGACGGACAACAGGGTTCTATAGGAGGGGCATTGAGTTGTTTTGAAAGGAGAAAACACGGGTTTTAGCATGATTTTCGATCTAAGGAGGTAGGTTCCATGCATGCCCCCATTGAATATCAAAATATGCAAGCAATGGTTTAAATTTGAGGAGGAAATAAAGCCTTTATAAGGAGGAAATACGTAAAAAAATTCTGTTAAAAAAAAACACACAGTCTCCTCTATTTCTCTCTTTTTCTCCAAAAATTGTTGTCTCCATCTCCACATTTGGTTCCAAAAAAAGTATAAACAAAATTACAGGAGGATTTATGAGGAAGGAGCCCACCAACTCCTCCAGGCTCCATGCACATCCAGAAGTAGTGGACATATTCCTAAGAGAAAATTGGATGAACTTTTTTGAGAAGTTCCGAGGGTTTGATGAAGAAATTGCCCAAGAATTTTCCCACTTTTTGGTCCCTCACACCAGAACACATGCCACTGTCACCTTTAGAGGTCTTTCCATGGAGATAACCCCTGAATTTATCAGTAGGGTCACTACCCTTCCTCTTGGGCTACCTTGGAGTAAGGATGAGAAACCAATTGGTCAGGCTGGCAAGAAAAACTTCTTCCACAACAATGAAACCCCTATAGAGGATAAAAATGACATTAGAAGGCCTAGCATACCATATTCTTGGGATGAGGTTAGCTACCAAATAATCAAGTATATTTCCTGTGATGGGAGGTACAACATTTTATATGGTTATCACTTTAGAATCCTTCATGAATTAAGGTATGGCATGGGCACTCCAGCCCCTCAGAAGCTCAACATCCCCTAATTCCTCCTATAGTCCCTCATTGACTCCAGCATTAAAGTAAAAGTAGGAAATTCAAAGTAGGTAGCTCACCATGGGTTGATCAAAATCATAGTGGAAGAAGCCCTCCATACATTTACACTCCCTATAACATGGGAAGTCTTCCGAAACAGGACAGTTGAGGATAACATAAAAGCCCTAACCTATGATATCATTCCTACTGGCAGTGAGGAGGAAGAGAAACAAGGGGGAGAAGGTGAAGAAACTGGTGACTTAGTAGAACAAGAAGGGAAGGAGGAAGAAACTAAGATAGAGGAGGAGAAAGCTGAAGAAACAGAGCAGGAAGAAACATAGAAAACAAATATAGAAAAAGAGACAAAAGGAGGAGAAAAAGAGGCAAAAAAGATAGAACAAGGAGAAGTGTCCCTTGATACTCTAGAAAGAGAGGTAGAAACTGCTCTCACTACCCTCAGTACACCAATCAAGCCAAAAAAAGAGAGGAAAAGGCAAGCCTCCATGTATTTCAGGGCTAGGAAGAGCACAAGAATCAAAACAGGGAAATCTCAGCCCTCTTCTAAAGTTCCAATTACAATTGAAGATTCACCCTCTACCCAAGGAAAAGAATACCCTTCCAAGGCACGTATCACATATGAAAGAGGGACTCCTAGATCTCCCACATCGAAAGAAAAGGTAGAACTACAAGACCCAAAAGCAGTCCTACAGGAGGCTCAGATAGTTCTACAGGAGACACTGTCAAAATTACAGGAGACCCAAAAAGCTAGAGGAAGAAATGGAAGGACACCATTGTCACCATGACTATTTGTCACCATTGTTACACAAAATATTGTCACCATGACTATTTGCAGTCAGTGTGAGTCTATCACCACTCATACTGTACTCCTTTGCAAGTCTCAAACCTCAGCTCTTCATGTCAAGCTTTAAAAATGAGAGAAAGTCCTTGAAAATAAATAAATCTCTGGTTCTGCACTTTCTCTTACCATTACCTACGGTCCCGCACCCCTTGGTCATGTTACCTGCGGACCTGCCCGCTTTGTCTCTAAAGGAGTGGGTGCGGACCCCTGTGAAAGTCAAAAAGGCACAAGTTTATTTTTAAAAACTCACTTGTGGCTAATTTTGGACACTTCTAGAAGGAATCTTGATGTGGTTGGTTCGCTCCTAGGTGGTTCATGCATCCCATAACTAAAGGAGCTAACCCCTTGATGAGAGGAGCTTATCTCTTTAAAGGAGGGATTTATCCCTTTGAAGGTGGACCTAGTAACTTCCCTCCTTTGCACTATAAATTGAGGCATTTGGCTGGTTGCTAGAGAGGTTAGAAGCTGAACATTTTTTAGGGTAAATGTTGTTGGAATTGAGACTTCCTAGTTAAGATTGAGAGGAGAGATTACATACCTTTTGGCTTCTTTGGGAAGAGAGTGAAACTTGTCAAAGTAGAGGAGATTCTTGTTGGACCCTAGGAGGAGCTTGTATAGCATCAAGGCCACAAGGTTGTAAAGTTCTTCTTTGATTAAAGTTAATACAATTAGATTCATTTTCTTCAATAAGTTGTCTTCTATGATTTATTTCATGAATTCCTTGATCATCATGATAAATATGCATTATTATATTGGCTTTTCAGATGCTATTTGATGTGTGTGCCTGTTTGTGTTTGCAGATTCTTTAAAAGGGAGCTCATTTGGATCAACGGAGCGTGGCTTCCACAAACTAGCACTGGACCCGAGGTAGGACTAAAACATCTACTAGCCTTTATTTATAAATTGCATATTTAGAGAAAGATAGAATTTGTTTGGTTTTCTTGTCGCTAGATATCATTAGATACTAGGGAGGTCGGTCTTGTCCACAAGAACGACTTATCCGACCGACAAAATGGTGACCATACTGGGGACTTGAATTTTTGGTTGTTTCCTTTGTTTTTACTTTGACTTGAGAAACTATTTCTCTGTTTCTGGTTTTTGCTTGCTGTGTGGTATTGGGTAGGTTCTGTAGATCTTGAATTAATTTTTGTTTTTCGTCCTTTTGGAAGAGGACCGCACCCTCTTCTTGTAACATAGTGCGGACATCCCCGCACTTTTTCTTTACACACAGAGCGGTACCACACCTGGGTATACTGGGGGCCTGTGGAACCTGTCAAAATTTTGAAAAACTTGAAATATTTTCATTCAGTCAGCTTAGGATTTGCTTATGTGTTTTTAGCCTCTGCCCAGATCTACACGTGACTTGTCAGAAACTTTTCATAGGTTAATTCCATTGGCATTTAGGTTTTAGGTGAAATTTCTAGAAGTTTTGTGTGCCGGGCTTGATTTTCGTTTGGCCTTTGTAGTAAATCAGAGCTTAGAAGCCTTAGAAACCTCAAATCACCCTGGTTTTTGCTGGTCTTCTTATGAGTCTGACCGATTTGTAAAATCTGCCTTTGTTGAGAAATCCATATTGTTTTTCTCTTTGCGAAGCTTCGAAAGAACTTGTGTTGAAAGTTTTGGATTTCATTTTTAAAAAAGAAAACAAAAGTTGGTTGTTTTTTGATTAATTTGTGATTCTGGAAAAATTAGTACTTAATTTGCTCATAACTAAGTAAAACATCATTGAAAAGAAATCTTGTAAGCTTTTACTTCAATTAGCTTTTTAGAATTTATAGATCTCAAGATTAGATTTTTCAATAGTTTTGAGTGTTTTATAAAATTTAAAAAAAAATCTCTTTTGAAAAAGTTTGTTTTTGTAGTATTTGAGTGTTTGAAAAGAAAGGGAAATTTTCGTGAGCATAACTAGTTGTCTCATTTTTTAGTTCATTGGAAAATACAAAAAGTTCTTCTTTTTATTTATTTTTTAAGGAAAGATTTGTTTTTCAAGCATTTGCATTCTCAACTCTTTCTTTAGCTAGAAGTTCATTGAAGAGAAAGGATTTTTTTTCATCTTAAGTGCATTTTTAGTGATTTGCAGTCGAGTCTTCACACCATAAAGTTTCATCTCCGCACCTTTTGACTTAAGAAAAAACCAATAAAAATAATGCTTAAAGTAAAATCTATCTAGTAATCTTTTTATTTCTAGGGCTCTTTATCACCAACATAGCTTAGGCTAGTATCTTGGAGTAGGGAGTAATTAACTCTCCAAGATAGTAAAACAAACAAGTAGTTGTATCTTGCGGTAGGAGATAAATTCCAATTGTTACATCTATGCTCTGGGAAGCTCCTCTTATAGGAGTGAAGCACGCGATCGTGTCTGAACCAGTGGGGTAATCAATCCTTCCTCATTGGGAATGATACAAGATATACACGTATTAAAAATGGTAAATCTCGTATTAACCATTGTTGAGGAGCCTGGGGTCACTTGTTGGTAAACCTTGGATTATGTCAAGGAGCCTTCAAGGGCCTTGAGCTTGCTACTCTGCCATTGTGTGTGTATCGGATCGCAGACTGTTCCCCCAGGTATATTTATTTCCGTTGGTAACCATAGTGACCATATTTTATAGGATTCTTTCCTAAGGTGACGGTGGAGGGAAGATCCCACTTTACCTAGAGCAGATGTCGGCTAGACTCACTTGGATTTTCTGGGGGGTTCTCTTCACTCGAGACGGTTTAGTGGAGAAACTTGTGCTAGTCTATTCATTAAGCAGGTTGTCGGGGTAACTGTTCCAACTGCCATTTCTGTATTGAATTCTGCAACGTTGGATTTCATCACCAACTAGTGTTTTTGGTACAAAAAGTTACTATTTGTGTGTGGTTTGACCTCCTAGATTCTTTAGGTGTGTGATTCAAAATTGTTTGGTTCTTTAGAGACTTTAGGTGGTTTTCATTGAGATTTTTCTTTGTTTGCGTGTGAAGTAGTTAAAATATTTAATCATGGCTGAATTACCGAGGAAGTCCCGTAGACTTCAGGGCCAAACTCTTGAGTTTTCACTGAGCCAGCTTGAAGGGATTCGAGCCCTTGTAACTCCTAGTGACAGTAGAGTTGGGTCACCTGAAGAAGGAGAGTCTTCTTTAGTTGTACATCCTTATTATCAAGTGCAAGCACCAGAGTATATTTTAGAACCTGTTTATTTTTTCGAAGTTACTGGTAGTTTTTCTTCTACTAGTGAATTAGCCGAGGAACCTGAAATATCTGAACCTGAAACTGAACCTGCTGCTACTCCAACATCAGGATTCGCCTCTCCAACTTCCAGTGGTCCTGGATCACCTAGGGTAGAAAGAGTCATTACCCAAAATCTTCCTTCTTGACTTATTGCTATTGAAGAACTTGTTACTCCAGAAGAAGGTATACCTATCCCTGAAAATCAACCAGCTATAGAACTTAGGGAGCATGAATCGATCTTTTACAGTCCAACTAGGAGGGACACTTGGTATCTTTCATTGACCAATTTTTTGGAAAACCCGGGACTAAGTTTTTCACCACCTTATATTCCTTTTCATCCAACACCTAGGGGTTATTATCCTCCTTTGAATATGTCGAGACAGTCGTCCATGTTTTCTCAATCTCCAAAAACCTTTTTATATGGTGGTCCTTATGTTCCCTCTGGGTATCAGTCACTTACTGGTACTTTTTCGGGAGCATCTCCTGATCCTATTGAACAAGGGTTATTAACTGGTAATAACGGAACTAAGTCGTTGAGTGTAGAAGATATTCTTATGATGTTAGGTACTATTCCAAATCCGCAACCTCAAGGTGGCTAGTTACTGCCTGGGGGGTAGCCTCAAGGTCCTCAATTATCGCCTGGGGGGCAACGTCAAGGTACCCAATTACTGCCTGGGGGGCAACCTCAAGGACAGTACATACCTACAGGACAATACATTCCTCAAGGTCAACCCCAGACTTAGTATGTACCTCAAGGTCAACCCCAGTATCAATATGTACCTCAAGGTCAACCCCAATATCAGTACGTGCCTCAAGGTTATCAACCTCAATGTCAGTACCCAACCCAAGGTTTCCAACCACCTTCCGGTTAGTCATTTGTCCAAGGAACTGGAAATGTAACTTTGAATTATCAACCCTACCCTCAACACGGTTATGGTCCTCAATATGATCAACCTTCTATGGGTCCATACCCCGGAATGAACTTAGTGTGGGATCCATCTCAATCTCAACAGATCTTGCAACCGAATGTACAGTTGTCATCTCAATCTGGACAACCCTTGGTTTCTGGTTCAACCCAGCAACCTATCCAGCCTACTATTCAAACTTCTGCACCTTCTGTAGTTTCTTAGCCTGGGCCTAGTTCGCCTCGAACTCCGCCTCAAACGACTATTGCAACTGCTGCAACCCCTGTTCCATCTACCCCACCTACTTCTCGAGTATCGATAGCTCTAGTTTCTACTGTTCCTGCATCAATTCCTCAAGCATCTTTACCTCAGTCTGGACCCACAATTCAGACTTCGGTTCAAATGTCTGTAGGACAACCTGGTCCAAGTACGGTCGTCACAAGTCAACCTCAATTTACTTATCAACCATACCAGGGATAGTACCAATTCGGTCCTGCTGTGTAGAACCCAGTCTATCAGTATCAACCGTACCCTGGATATACTTATCAACAACCTCAACAACCCCAGTACGGTCCGGTTAATCTTGGTTTTCCAGGATGATATAATATCCCAAATGCAATTCCAATTCCTAGTTATCCTGGATATCCTCCTCCTGGGGCTGGTCTTATGACCCAGGGTTTCAGGGACCCTAATCGTTAGTTACCGTTCATTGTAACTTTGGACTTGCCTGATTTGTCACGCCTTACGAACGATCCAATTAATTATCTTCCATTTTGGCTGCCAATGCCGAATAAGTTGCCTAGTGATATTCCTAAGTTTGAAGGTAAATAAGGAGAGGATTCATCGAACCATGTGATGACTTATCACCTCTGGTGTGCATATAACTCCATTTCAGATGATTCAATTCGTTTACGGCTTTTTCAACGCACTCTAATTGGTCTTGCGGCTAAGTGGTACATTGAGTTACCGCGAGTCACTTTTTATAATTTTAGTTAGTTAGCTACTTCATTTTTAACTCATTTTAAGTTGCCAGTCAGATATGACAATGGCACAGAATTATTAACTTCATTAAAACAATCAATGTCCACTTACATTTCAGATCACATTCATGAATGGAGATGTCGATGGCGTTTAGTGAAAGTTTTTATCCCGGATCAAATCTTAGCAGAATGGTTTGTCAAATCATTATTACCGAAGATCACTGAGGATGTAGCTAAGGCAAGAGTCATTACTGAAGAGAAAGTAATTTCTCAAGCTCAGTACCTTGACCTAGTTTATACGCAGTCAGGTATGTTACACGAGAAAATCCCCGAAATTCCTAAACAAAATCAAATAACTGCATCCTTCAGGGTCTTATGCCGCTGATGGTATGATTGGTACAGTTACCAAAAGTAAGAAGAAATCTTCTAAGAGTTCTTCTCCTATCATAACTTTACCAGATTCCCCGACAGGAGATTCTTCCGTAGAAATTTTTGCCGATATTCATGTTGTAGAGTCATCTACAGCCAAATCAAAATCTGGCAGTAAAAAGAAAGGGAAGAAGAAAATAAAATAGATAAAAATTCGAAAGAGAAACAAAAAAAATGGAATCTACTGATGAGAAACGCAAACCTCGTTATCCTTGTCTCATTTGTGATGAAGAACATTTTACAAGAGACTGCCCTCATCACGCTGAGGTTGTGAAAATCGTCAAAGGTTCCCAAACGCCTGTTGTTTTGAAGGATCCTTTTCCTAGTCAAGACAATAAGATGATAGGTTCTTCTTCAAATGCCTCAGAAGAACCCATAATGATGATGTCCCATGTTAGGATTGCGACACGGTCGCAAGATTATGGAAGTAAAAGTCCTGTTGGTGGTAAGGAAGCAGGATCTTCTAATTCGAACCCATCAACTTCAACTCCCAGTTTTGATCCACTACAGATCGAGAAACCTAACCCAGACTTAGTAATCAAACCGCCCGCCAAGGGTATACTTCGAAATTCAGCTTTCAATCCACATGCGAGGGCTGCTCAGAACTATAACATTATTGAAGATTTGGCTATTTCACTTTCAGCAATGTCGGCTTTGGAGATGCTGCAATCATGTCCAGCACAACGTAAATTGCTATTGTCGGCTATAGGAGCTATTGATATTCAGGACTCGAACCTTATAATTTTCGATATACAAAATAGTACACCTCGCTTACCTCATCAAATGGCTTTCCAGATTCCATTGTTAGTCAAAAACAGACCTTGCTATAGGACTGTGATTGATGAGGGAGTCTCAATGTGTATTATGTTGATCCAGTGTTGGAGATCGCTTGGTTCTCCTACACTTAATTAATCCCCGACGATTCTAAAGACTTTTGATGGCCATGGGTTTCATCCTTTTGGCAGTCTACAGGATTTACCTATAGGGGTTGAAGGCAAAACTGTTAATCTAGATGTGGAGGTGGCTGATGCCCCTCTAGATTACAACCTTCTCTTGGGTCGTAGTTGGTCTTATGCCATGATTGTTGTTGTTTCATCGGTCTTTCAGCTTATAAAGTTTCCTCATAATGGAAAGATCGTAACTATAGACCAACTAACTTACTTTTCATTTGACCCAACCTCTTCTGAAAGTATCTAGCATGTTGGCAAAACAACTATCCCTTATAAGGATGTTGGAGTAGGACTAGTTAAAGATTCTGGTTTAGTAGGAACTTTTTCCTTTCTTCCTCCCAACATATCGCATTCTACAGCAACCATTCATATGATTTGATTAGACACTATTATTTATGATGATCCTTGGATCGTACCTTCCGAATCTGAGATTGATTCATTTGGTGATGCTATGCCTTTGAGTCCATATGAAATTGCGTATCAGGCTGTACAGTCGTTTTCCCACCCTTCTTCAACCAAAATTGAATTAATGAATGTGGTCCATGAAGAATCACTTTCAACATCAAACTCAGATTCAACAACTTTTTCCGAACTTGTTCACACTGATGAGCAAATTCGTGAAATCTTGTGTGTTGATGATTTACCATGGGAAGATCTTCTTCATAGATCTTCGTTTTTACCTGAGATTGACCACTTTGAAAATGATTTTTCATCTATTTTTACGACTGATTATGTCAAGGAACCTCAGAATCCATTGAAAAATCCAGATTCTGAGTTAAATTTTGGAAATATTTCTCAAACTATTCCTATTGACATTTCGGTTAAGCCTGGAATTGTTGAAAACATTCATATAGGTGCCTCTTTTATGGAAGATGAAATTCATGAGATCAAAACTTACCCGGATGCTAAACCCGTCTGACAATGTTTGTGTCAGATCCACCCGCGAAAATCTGCTGCTATTAAAGTAGAAGTTGAAAAATTACTTAAATCAGGTTTCATTTATCCAATTCCCTTAACGGATTGGGTATCGAATATTGTTCATGTTAACAAAAAACAAGGAACAATAAGAATATGTATCGATTATAGGGATATTAATCGAGCCTGTCCAAAAGACAACTACCCAACTCCCTATATCGCTAAAATCATTGATGATTGTGCTGACAATGAAATATTCTCCTTCATGGATGGTTTTTCCGGATACAATCAAATAAATATTCTACATGCTGATTAACCAAAAACGGCTTTCATTTGTCCATGGGGGACATTTGCTTATTGAAAATTACCTTTTGGGCTCAAGAATGCTGGTGCAACTTTTCAAAGAGCCATGTCTTACGCGTTTCATGACATCAAGCACATTGTGCAACCCTATCTCGATGATTTACCTGCTCATTCATTACATTGAGCCGATCATCTCATCCATTTATGAGAAATATTTATGAGGTCTAGGCATTATCGAATTAGGTTGAATCCACACAAGTGTGTTTTCTGTATAGAAATGGGTCAGTTACTGGGGTTTGTTGTTTCGAACGCTGGCATTTGCATCAATCCCTCGAAGGTTGAAGCTATTGTCAAATTGCTCCTCCTTCAAGTCTTCGCCAACTCCAAAGTTTGCAAGGGAAAGCAAACTTTTTACGTCGATTCATTCCTAACTACGCCGAGATAACAAAGAGTTTTACCCAATTGTTGAAACAAAATACTCCATTCTTTTGGGATGAGATAGCTGACAAATATTTTGATGCATTAAAACATGCGTTGACCCATGCACCGTTATTGCATCCTCCCAACTACAACCAGGACTACTTCTTATATCTCGCCGCCTCGCATTCCACCATTGGAATGGTACTATTTTAGGAAGATGAATTCGGTAGTGAACATGTTATATATTACCTTAGTCGAACCTTAAATCCCACTGAGCTAAAATATTCACATGTGGAGAAATTGGCTCTAGTAGCTGTTCAAGCTGTCCAACGTTTTCGTCATTACATTTTACTACGCAAAACTACAGTAATTTCTGATTGCAACCCTATGATCTATATTTTGACCAAACAATTACTTGGGGGAAAGTACTCCAAATGGATTGTGATCCTGCAAGAGTTTGACTTGGAATTTGAAAAGTCTAAGTCAAAGAAATCTTTAGTTTTTGCAGAGTTGATGTGTGACTTCCCACATGCTGATATTGAAACGGTGGTAGAAGAGCCCATTGCAGACGAATCCTTGTTTCTAATCAACACTTTAGATCCATTGTATGGAGATATCATCATTTATCTCCAAACCCAATCTTTTCGGCCTGAAATTTCAAGATATCAGCGTCGGAAAATATGATTCCAGTCCCAACAATTCAAAATTATTGGAGAAACACTTTCCAATCGTGGGGCGGACTCTGTTTTCCGATGTTGTTTAATTCATGAGGAAGCTGAAATGGTTCTAAATGATTTTCACTCTGGAGCGTGTGGTGTTCATATGTCCGGGTTTGCCACAGCCCAAAAGATATTGCGCGCTGGCTATTTCTGGCCGCCTTTGTTTAAATACTATATTAACGCAGTCCGAAAATGCCACAACTGCCAAATTTTTTATCGAAAGATGTGCGCTCCACCTGCTCCTCTCCACCCTATAATTGTCGTTGGTCCTTTTGTGAAATTGGGTATCGATTTTATTACATGTAACCCTCACTTGGCTGGGGGGCATGCGTATATCATCCTTGCTGTAGATTATTTTACCAAGTGGGCCGAGGCAATGCCTACATTTTAGGCAGATGGCAAAACTGCTACGATTTTCGTGTTCAATCATATAATTGCTAGGTTTGTGTTCCAAAATCAATTATCACTAATCATGGGTGTCATTTTTGAAATATTATGATGACTAAACTAACAGACCAACTTGGCCTGCGTCACGATAGTTCAACTCCATATTACCCACAGGCTAATGGTCTGGTTGAAGCCATCAACAAAGTTCTAGTCATCATGATCCGACGAATCATTGGGATTCATAGGTCGAATTTGCATAACATGCTATTTTCAGCACTTTGGGCATATCGAACCTTAGTAAAAACATCAACTGGTTTCACTCCTTTCCAACTAGTTTACGGTTTGGAAGCTGTGTTACCCATTGAATGCAAAATCCCATCATTGAAAATGGCCGTAGAATTACTTCTAGCCACTTCCAAAGAGGAAAAACGTTTGTTATACTTGGCTCAACTAGATGAGAATCGACGTGATGTTGCACTAGCAATCGAAGCTCATGCCAAACGTATTAAAGCTCAGTATGATCAAAACATTACACCTCGTAATTTTTCTGAAGGAGACCTAGTCTTACTGTACGATCAAGAAAATGATAAATTAGGAGCTGGAAAATTCATACCCATGTGGCATGGTCCTTATGTTATTAAGCGAAATCTGGAAAAAGGGGCCTATGAATTGGTAGACTTTGATGGGGTCTCCTTTGGTAAGCCCAGAAATGGTCTTTACCTGAAGAGATATTATGCTTAAATCTGGGTGTGGAGATTTTAGTTAGGTTAGTTTTCTTTCTAGCTGGTGTATTTTAGATTAAAATGTGTGCTTATTTTAGAGAGTGTTTTCATCATTATTCCTACTTATCTTGATTTTACTCTGGATATTGCAGATGTCAATGTCTCTCCAAACATACATTGGCTTTGCTGATGGTGCTTGTCATAATACACGGAACATTTCTTCCGCAGCTTGGGTCATCTATTCGTCCTCTAATGAGTTGGTATCTATGCATGGGGTAAGCCTCGGTAAAACAACGAACAACATTGTAGAGTATAGTGCAGTGATTGAGTTATTATCTGAATCCATCTCATTTGGGATTCAGAGTTTGATTGTGAGGTTAGATTCTGAACTCGTTGTGTTACAGCTTAATAGAGTGTATGCCATTAGAAATCCAGTATTATTGAGATTACTTTTTAGAGTTCATCTCTTGGAACTTGAATTTGACTATATTGTATATTAGCATATTGCAAGATATTTAAATACATTAGCAGATGCAATTGCTTCTCGAATGTTAAGTAGACATTTGCAATAATCGAACAAGTAAATTTAAAAACATTCCATAACATGTTTTACAAGATAAGCCGGTAATAGTGATATAGCATAGCATAAAAGTGTGTCAAATGTGCATCGTCTTCGATCATAGGTTGAAAAACACCTTATGATCGTCAAAAATGATAATACAAAAAGAAAAAATGTCTTATGAGTCTATAACAGGCGATCATCCTATCACTGGTGATGATCACGATAAGAAACCACTGTACGGGCCACCCTACAAAGGAACCTCCTGAAAGGTCTTCGGACCCAAATCACATAGCGTTGTAGCCTAAGAGGAATGTCAACTATGCTGGTCTCTGGAATGTCTGATGTCAAACGCTCTAGATGGTTTTCCAATTCGGCCAGGGTCTCTGTAGATTTGTCTCGTGCGGCTGGTGCTGCTGCAGCTGGCTATTTCCTCTCATAGAGCCGGAGAGTGGCTGGTCGTCGTGGACCTACATCTGCATTTAAAACTTTTTATTATCAATTTTGGGATGATTTAAAAAACAAAAAAATTTAAACTAGAAAACATTGAATGATTTTACCTGAGTCATCCCATTGCTCTCCTGGTGGAAGAGCCATGTTTGGGTCACCACGATAATCCATCCTAGCATAAGGAAAATCCTGAATAGAAAATACTTGGTTCTCTAACCAATAAAAATACTCAGGAGGAAATCGAACAACCTCTGAACCCTCCTCAGGATGACGGGCCATAACTGCAATCCAACGCATCAGTTTGGGCTCGCGGGGAAGTCCAGCTCCAACGGAAAGATGCTGTGGGACTAACATTGGGACCCTCTCTAGACCAAATCTCACAACTAAGAAACCATATCCAAAGTTTTTCAGTTGTCCGTTCTTTGCTCTAGTCAGTTGGCATTTTACATTAGCCAACATAGCTTCGCACCAGTTGGAGATGGTGCCCCGAAAGCAGTCTACTGCCATCCACATTTGGGATCCAGTGGCCACATGTAGTGTTGTGCTTCTGCAGAGCCTGGTAACAGTAAACGCAATCACTTTGAGTTCAGGACGGGAGATGGTTTTGATATCAATCCCTTTGTCTCTGGTTTGGTCGTTACAAAACTCTAGCCAGAGGCTATCGACAGACTGGCCACCTGGCCTAGCCCCGAATAGAGTCAAATGTTCACCTCTCTTAGGAAAACCAGTCAAAAAGTAAGCGTCTTCCGGCTCCATTTTGAGCTGGTGGCCACCAATAAAGAAACACTGGTCCTGTACATTCCACCTATCTACCGGCCACTGCAAAAAGTCGACCTGGGCCCTCATGCCCGGTATGGCCCAGAATTTGAATAAACTGCATGCCTTCAATGCATCAATCGAAGGTTGATTATTAATTACGGTGAGGTCCACATCCTCGTTCTCCCGTTCCTACCAGTCAAGCATGATGTATACCCTACATTCAATAAAAAAGGTAGATTAAAACATTTAAATCAAAGTATTTGGGGCGGAATTTGAAAATTTTAAGTTTGAAAACCTATGCTACGGGGACCGCACCTTCTATGTTAGAGACAGTGCATAGGTCCGCACCCAGGATATATAGTAGGTGCAGGCCCCTGACTTTTTTTGCATGCGAAAAAGCCAGGGTCCGCAGGTTTCCTATGTTGCGCCTATGGACCCCCGCACGCGGTATTTTAACCTAAATATTTCCTCAAAATCAAAATAGAACCCTAAAAACAAATTTCAAACGGATGAAATGCAAGAGGAAGATGATGTGGATTACCTAGAGGTGACGGTGTTCGATTCCAATGGACAGATTTTCCGCAATCTTCACTAGAAGTTTCTTACCAAAAGCTCTCTTTTCTCACTCTGAAGTCAAACGATAAAAATGAATTTACAAAAGCCCTTTTTATAACAATGTAAACTTTGAAATGGGAACTAATACTGTTACCCATTTCGTAGAGATAGCAAAAAAATGACCCAATTTTCAAAAGTGGTGATGCAGAATACACATGTTTTTTTTAGAACATGGTTTTTGGAACTTTAATTTTTTTTCATGTTCAAGGATGAAATCAAGTTTTAGAATGGTAGTGATTTTCATGCTGATTTTAAAAAATGAGTATTCTGCATCACACCCTTTTTTTAAAAGACCTATTTTTTGACTTTTAATTTTCTAGTGTGTGAAATGTAAAAAATTATTTTCTAAATTTGATAGTTTTTGAAGTCGTCATTTTATTCATATTTTCTTGTTCTCTATCTTAATTTTCTTTTTTTTAGGGGGTTTTTTTATTGTTTTGCGTTTTTAAATTAGAAAGTCGATAGTTTGAATTTTAGATAATCTACATATTTATACATCCTTAATTAGTTTTTCAATCCACATGAAATAATTGTTTCTAAAAAACAACATTTTTTAACAATGGACATAAAAATAACCATTTTTAACATAAATATAACAAAAAAACTAAACGTTTTGATAATTTTTTACTAGAATTAACATGTCAAAATCAAAAATTTTATACAAAAATATTAACTAAAAATGGTCAAATAATAGTTTTTTTTATGAATTTCATGTCAAAAAAATAATAATAACAACTTTTTTTTCAAAAAATAATAATTAACTTAAAAATCAATGCGAAAATCACAAATTACAAATATTTAACACATAACAACTTTAATTCATTGATTATTCTTTTCATGAAATGTCAGAGTCAAAACATTGCAAAGCTTGATTTCCAGGTATAACTTAAATTTAATCAACAATGTCACGTAATCCAAACACTTCGTCCTCTAGAGTTCCATCATTGTCATCTTCCACAATATTTTCTGCTTCCTTTTGCGCAATTTCCTCTTCTAATGGGTCTTTGATGTCTACAAATCTCCCAATATATGTCTTTCCAAACATTCCATGTAATGGTGGTTGGGGTTCCTTTGCCTTTTTTGCCACACGTGATTCATTAAAGTCCCCTTTCCTCAACCCAATTTCTTGCATTTCATTTGGAAGAAATTGAAGAGCATTAATTCTTTGCTGAATGAAATTGCATTGTAATGGATCTTTCTCAATTGCAATGCAATTTTTTCCTTTTTGAAGGCAGCATGCTAGTGTTGTACCTAATTATCAAGCACAAATAAATAATGAAGTAAATTAGTACAATGACATATTAATTAAAAAAAAGAACATATTGAAATTCAATTCCATGTGGCAAAACCTACCTGAGCTAGAAAATAAATCCAGAACCCAATCTCCTTCATTTGAACATATGTCTATAAGATAGTTAATCAATCATTGTGGTTTTTGATAAATGTTAACTATCTCTCCTTTCGTTTCTTCGTCTTCATATGTTAGTTTTCTCACAACAACATCATAAGTCAGTATTTGGCTATGACTCTTTCTCTCCACTCGATTAAAAATCATAGACATATGGCTATCATCTTTTTCCCAACTATCAATATGAATGAACTCACAGTCATTTATAAATTGTTGATCTTTATTGTTAAGAAGATTTGACTTTTGCCTGTAACATAAAATAGTAAAAGTTCAATTAACTTGTACATAAATGAATTTTTCAACATTAATCAAATATACCTTTAAACATCTTACCATGTAAGCTGCATCCTTGAATTTGTTTTCCCCTTGAAGCTTGACAATACCATTTCCAATTGTGTGTCTGAATGAAATGTCACAAATCTCCATAATGGTGATGACGTCACTTCCATAAATCCCACCACCACTTTATTAAAAGCTTGATAAGTATAAGGGTCACTATCATAGTAAATGTTTGGAATATTGAAACCATGGGGAATATCTGCAATAACCAGGGCATAATCCCTTTTTGGTATGAGTTTAGCAATGTCTTCACAGTCGCCTTATATTACTTGATATTGAATAGTGTCTAGCCCATTCCAAATGAAATGATTAAGAGTTGGATCAAGTACAACATTCTTAATACGTTGCTTTCTCAGTCTTTCAATCTTTATTTTTTCAATAAAAGTCTTGAAACTGTCTGGTGCTCCATTATCTTCTTTCTTCATCTTTTACCAAACAAACAAATGTATGTGTAAGTTTTAAATTAAAAATAGTACACAGATGATTAAAACTGAATGTATAAATCAAGTTACCTTTTTAAATGCAAGATAAAAAGCTTTTAATGTTGATGTAGAACTTGAATCTTGATAGTTGCGTACAACATCATCCCAACTATCTTCATTCAACAGTTTAACCATTTGTTCCTAAATTTTCATGTAAACTTTGTGACTGCATAGATAAGTAACAAAAAGTTAATATAATGATATGTATAACAAATACTACCAATAACAACATGTTTTATTTAAAAGATAACTATAATCCTAGAAATAAGTAAAAATAATTCAGCAAACTTACTTTTGAAATTCTTCAGACATTTCTTCCAATGATAATTCCCCTGACCTCACACGAGATAATATTGTTTTGACAATTTTTTCATCTTTCACTCCTTGCATCGCCCTCCAAGGCGTGATGGTCATATCGTCTGGAAGTTGCTTCAGTTCAGGAGCTGATTTATTGTTGCTACATATCAATGGCTTAGACTTTTTGACCCTCTGGTTTTTAATGCCAATGTCTTCCCACATGCTAAAAATGTCATCAATCAAATTCCAAATATCTCCAGTTCTAAATGCCAATTGGAAAATGTTATCAATACCTTTGAATAAATCACTATATCTGCTGTCTTTTCCACCTTTTGAATTGGTTTTCTCT
Source organism: Pinus tabuliformis (assembly GCA_031772625.1). Lineage (NCBI taxonomy): Eukaryota > Viridiplantae > Streptophyta > Pinopsida > Pinales > Pinaceae > Pinus > Pinus tabuliformis. Next base: position 1,126,938,060 of record CM062816.1, on the reverse strand, counting down.
TCAATTTGATAGCCTATTTCCATACAACATTCCTTTCGGAAATCTGCAGTAATATTTATCTTATCCCCACCACATTTTTCTAGGAATTCACTATGAATAAATATAACCTTTTGGATCAAAGTCATAGACATCCTATATTCATTATCTGAATTATGATCCAATGCCACTAACTTTGCTTCTGTTTCATTTAAACCAGCATAAATGATACATTTCATTGTTTCAAAACGTGGGTTATTAGGATATTCCTCCATCAATTGTCTTTGAGCTTCAACAGAATGGTTCCCCCCAAGCACATAATAATTGTATTCAAAACATTTTGACTTATCAAATGCTTCTTTGTTGGGAACTTGAAGTGGATCAACAAGAAGCACATAACTAACCACATGAGCATATGGATTGTACCTCATCAATGTCTTCAAGTTGTGAACATGCAGATGATGTGGCTTTCTGATTTGATATTGGCATTGTCCTTCACTTGCCTTATAGGTTTGTCTGACATTTAACTGAAATGTACGACCACCATCAATTAAGTTTCTCTTTGTCAAATTCTGTCGAATGACATTTTGTTTTGTTTTGATTATGCCATCATCTAAATCAACTCCTAGTGTAATGATTTCTCGACTTTCTTTTGAAGTTTCACTAGGTTCTTGACTGCTGGTAATGACAACTTCAAGATCTTCAACTCTACTTTTTTTCGTCATAACATTCTCAAGAGATCTATTCTTGGGCATTGTTACTTTTGGTATTTTACGACCTTCTTCAGTTCCAATGTCATCTTCAGTAATGGCAACATATGCTTCATTGTCAATTTCAACTTCATCGTCCTCAAAAGTAACTTGTTTACCCTTGCTAGATTTATCCACCAGAGGCCTTTTTTTCTGATTCTTTGGATGTAGTTTTGTAGCATCATCAATTACTACATTTTCCATGTTTTCCATATCTTCTTCTGACACTGAGTAAAAATGGCTGACAAATTTCATGATATCATGCTCTATGAAATTAATGCCTCCCAACCTAATTGAACAGCTTTCAACAAAATTTTGCCAAACAAAATATCATATGTTAATATAAACAAAGTTAAAAAAATATAGCGAGACACTTTCAAAACGCAAAAGAAAAATACAAATAACAATACTTACGATGTTTTGTGTCATCTCATTTACGATTTGTTTACACAACTATGTAGATACCTCTCTCGTGTCATATAATGAATATGATAGTCGGTATTTAATCCTTTCATGTGACTTGGGAGCTTTTGTAAGTACGTAAACAACTTCAGTGTTTGGTACCGAACACATATCTATGACTCTTCCCATCACCTCCAAATTTTCATTATTTTGGGGTATATCAATGTATAGATATATATTCACAGTTGTGCTCTCTCTTTCTTTCACATACCAGACTCTTGATGGAAATTTTAGCTTCTTATCACTTGAAGCACTTGAAATATTTGTAGGCATGAGCTCAGGTGGATTTCGTTCACTAATGTTTTTTGAAGATACACCTTTAAGACTCTTTGGTCTAGAAAGATTCACAGAAATTTTCCTTGATGCCATTTTCCTATAAAAAAACACATAAATTAGTAAATAAAAAAACATATTAACTTAAATTAATAACAAAAATATACCATAAATTTTTTATTTGTATAATCAGAATTACCTAGCCACCTCTAATGGGCAGGCGGGTCGATGGGCGAGCGGGAGGTCAGGTGAGGGATAATGAGGCTAAGTAGACATTTAGGCAAGTATGGGTGAGCCCCTACCCACGCGCCCCCCACAACCCCCTAAGCTTCCTCCCTCCCCGCCCCTCACCCCACCCCCTACCGTCCCCCCACACCCCCGCCCCCCAAAACCCCCATCCCCCGCCCCCAAACCCCCTACACCCCCAACACCTCCCCGCGGCCGCCCCTCCCCACTGCGCCCACCACTCTCCACACCACCCCTCACCTACCCCACCCCCAACATCCCCGCGCCCTAGCCCATGCCCCCCCCACGCAACCCTTATCCCCCCCCTACACCCTACCCGCGCCCTACCCTTACCCCCCCTATTCCCCACCCGCGCCCTACCCCACTCATCCCCCCCCGCCCCCTATCCTACCCCCCCATTCCCCCCACCCTACTACCCCCCATCCCCCCCACGCCCCCTACCCTACTACCCCCCCATCCCCACCACCCTACCCCCCCTATCCTACCCGCCACCCTACCCCCCCCATCCCCTATCCTACCCCATCCCCACCCCGCCCACCCGGCCCACCCACCCGACCCCGCCCACCCGGCCCACCCGCCCTCCCCGCCCACCCAGCCCACCCGCCCTCCCCACCCACCCACCCCTCCCCGGCCCCTCCCCCTCCGCCGCCCCTCCCCATCCCCCTCCGCCGCCCCTTCCCGGCCCCATCCGCCTCCCCCTCCGCCCGCGCAGGGCCGCCCAGCCCCGCCCGACCGGCGGCGGGGTGGGGCAGCCCGGGGGTGGCCCTGCGTGGGCGGAGAGGGAGGGGCGGGGGAGGGGGAGGGGGAGGGGGAGGGGCGGCGGAGGGGGAGGGGGCCGGGGAGGGGCGGGTGGGCAGGGAGGGTGGGTGGGCCGGGTGGGCGGGGAGGGCGGGTGGGCCGGGTGGGCGGGGAGGGCGGGTGGGGATGGGGTGGGCCGGGTGGGCGGGGAGGGCGGGTGGGCCAGGTGGGATGGGGGGATGGGGGGAGGGATGGGGGGGATGGGGGCGTGGGGGGGGGACAGGGTAGGGTAGGGTAGGGGGGGTAGGGGTAAGGTAGGTTGGGGTAGGGGTAAGGTAGGGTGGGGTAGGGTAGGGTAGGAGGGGTTGGGGTAGGGTAGGGTAGGGTAGGGTAGGGGGGGTAGGGGGAGGGGTAAGTGGGCACGGGGAAGGAGTTAGGGGGTGGGGCCCATGGGGGAGGAGTTGAGATTGGAGGGGAATGGGAGTTAGGGGCTTGGAAAAATTATTAATTTAAAAAAAAATTCTTCTTCGACGTTAAATTAATTTAATATGAAAATTTTGAAAAAAAAATTGAACTTACCTTTCAATTGCGATAATTCTTCGCTGAATATGTTGTTGATAGCAATATAGCTGCTCCACAAATTCACGTCTTTGAACGAACTTCAGAAAACCTGGATGTGAGGTAAGTAATAGTGATAACGAAATTTAATATATAAGTGAAAATACGAAGATGTTTTTCTGTACGATTAATGTGGGATAATTTGTTTTAAATTATTATAGATCGAATATTGTAGAGTTATTTTACAATGGATTGAATGTGGGATTAATTTGTTTTAGAATATATTATAAAAATTTAAAAAAAAAATTAGTTGTTTAGTAAATATTATATACTTTAACTATAATTTGTTTTAAATTATTATAGAGCGAATATTGTAGAGTTATTTTACAATGGATTGAATGTGTGATTAATTTGTTTTAGAATATATTATAAAAACTAAAAAAAAAATTAGTTGTTTAGTAAATATTATATACTTTAACTATTAGAATAATTAATATAGAAGTTGTTGTTTACAATTTGAATTTCAGTGATTGATTTCATAAAAAAATTTAGTTTATGCTTTTCAATGAATTGTAGAATAAAATAATAAAGGTAAATAAATCTAACAAACTTTTGGAGGGAAATATTTTCACGAAAATTTTTGGAGGGAATATTTCATTCTTTAAGCTATATAATATTCTTAGGAGACTCCATTTGTATCATTCAACATCTTCTATTTGAAAGGGATGGATTGTTCTGATGGTGAAGTTTCGGTTTATACACCATCAACATCTTCATCGCGTAACAACTCTATTCATATTGATGAATATAGCGGGAATTCCTCCACTATGAATAGGAAGTCAATTCTTCCACTTAGTCCCGATTCTAAGGACTATGAAAGCAGCGGTGATGAGGAGCATGATGGTGAAGTTCAAAAGAATGGGGTGTCAAGATGTCCACTTAATCCTAATTCTGAGGACTATGAGAGTAGCAGTTTTGAAGAGCGTGATGGTCAACTTCAAAAGAATGGAGGGTCACGGTGTCCACTCAGTCCTAATTCTGAAGACTATGAGAGCAGCAGTTTTGATGTGCATGATGGCGAATTTCAAAATAATGGAGTGTCACAGTGTCCACTTAGTCCTAATTCTAAGGACTATGAGAGCAGTTGTGATGAAGTGCGGGATGATGATTTTCAAAAGAATGGAGTGTCAAAGTGTCCAGTTAGTCCTGATTCTAAGGACTATGAGAGCAACAGTGATGATGAGTGTGATAATGAATTTCAAAAGAATGGAGTGTCAAAGTGTCCAGTTAGTCCTAATTCTAAGGACTATGAGAGCAACGATGATGATTTTCAAAAGAATGGAGTGTCAAAGTGTCCAGTTTGTCCTGATTCTAAGGACTATGAGAGCAACAGTGATGAAGCGCGGGATGATGATTTTCAAAAGATTGGAGTGTCAAAGTGTCCAGTTAGTCCTGATTCTAAGGACTATGAGAGCAGCAGTGATGAAGTGCGGGATGATGATTTTCAAAAGATTAGAGTATCACAATGTCCTCTTAGTCCTAATTCTAAGGACTATGAGAGCAGCAGTGATGAAGCGCGGGATGATGATTTTCAAAAGATTGGAGTATCACAATGTCCTCTTAGTCCTGATTCTAAGGACTATGAGAGCAACAGTGATGAAGTGCGGGATGATGATTTTCAAAAGATTGGAGTATCACAATATCCTCTTAGTCCTGATTCTAAGGACTATGAGAGCAGCAGTGATGAAGCACGGGATGATTATTTTCAAAAGATTGGAGTATCACAATCTCCTCTTAGTCCTGATTCTAAGGACTATGAGAGCAGCAGTGATGAAGAACATGATGAGAGCAGCAGTGATGATCCAATGATGGAAATGTTGCCAAGAAATATTTTATCGAGGAGTAGGAGCAGACCTTTTCGTATCAATGCAAACTATTCTAGTTATAGAAGGGGTAGAGCAGAATATTTGACGAGAAGAAGTTCTATCAGCGCTCTCATTTCAAGTGAATGTTGCCAAAAAAATTGCTTGAAACGTATGGATTTCACATTTGCATTAGAAAGCAGGAAGAGATATTTTTCAATGAATAAAAGCATGCAAAACTCATATTTAGTTGGCTGCATCCAATCTACATTGTCAGGTTATGATTATCATATTAGGAATTTATTATTGTGTAGAAAAGCTTTCAAAATGTTTCATTCAATTGGGAATTTTTGTCTCTCAAGAATTCAAGAAAATTTGGAAAAGGATCCCACATTTTATTCAGAAGTACGTTATAAAAGACAGTTTGGGCCATTATCAAATACTGCAATGTCATGGATGAAATATTTCTTTTCAAAGCATGGAGAGTGTATGCCAAATAGAGAGACAATACATATTCCAGATAATTTTTCAAGACGAGAAATCTACAACTTATACAAAGAATATGCAGAAAGTGCTGACGGACAGGGCCAATTTATTACATATCAATATTTTGTGAAGATATGGAAGAAAGAATTCAATAATGTTCATATTCCTAAGAAGACAAGGATGGGGATTTGCAGTACATGTGCTTCTCTTAAATAAAAAAGGGACAAATGTGAAGGCTCAGAAAAAGGTAAGTGTTCATAACTTTTACTTTCAAAATTGTATAGTCATCAACTATGAAAACATATTTCTTAATGAATTTCTTTTATGTTGTGTAGATTTAATTGTCAAAGAACTTCAGGAGCATCGCGAACAACAAACAAATGAAAGGAAGAAGTTGTACAAGCATCGAAAGAAGTGTTATGATAATCCAAATAAATATTTGGGTTTGATAATTGATGGTATGGACCAGAAGAAAACACTTTTACCACATTTTGTTCGCACACCCAAAAATCTACAAGAGGAAAATTTTATTCAGTTTCACTTGGTTGATTGTATGGTCTTCAATGGGAAAATGTTGCCAAGGGTGTACTTCACAGCTCCAAATATTCATAATGATGCAAATCTGACCATAACCATAATTCATGATGTGATTTCTCATTGATCTGGTAATCTTCCTGAAGTTTTGTATCTACAATTGGACAACACTTGCCGTGAGGTTGTTTTTGGGTATCTGAACATGCTTGTTGAATTGAGAATTTTTCAAAAGGTAAAGGTTGGTTTCCTTCTTGTTGGGCACACTCATGACCATATTGATCAGATGTTCAGTCGTTTTTCAGTCACATTGGGGAGGAAGGAAGTTGGGAGCTTGCCATCACTAATTGAATGTATTAAGAAATCATACATGCCAGAGCCTGCTTTTGAAGTGTTGGAAGGAACTGTTGACATGCGAAGGTTTATTCTAGGATCATATGGTGAGGGGAAATGCATTGAACAACTTAATGATATTAGCTTCCAACATCAATTTCGTATAAAAAAAATTGATGGGAAAACACTAATATGGGGCAAGAAGTTTTCAAATACTACAGAATGGGCACCGTCATCAGGTTTGCAATTTTTGAAGTTCATTCCAGATCGTCCAATATTTGCATCAAAAATATTGTTATTACAATCAGTTGGTGAAGTTCAGAATGCACGCAGACAAAAAAGAAATATAAATTATTCTGATTGCCTAGAAGAAATTAAAAAATGTATTAGATATACATATGAGTACTTTGACATTGTTGATTCAGTTTGGTGGGATTCATTTTTCAATAATCAAAGTGATATCATTTCAACAACAACCAATGAAGATATACCTTTGAAAAATCCATTTATTTGGCCACAAAATGTGTCGAATGAACAAGAGGAAGTAAACATTGTTGAACAACAACAAACTCAAGGTATTATTAATTCTTCACAGGCAATGGAAAGAGAGATGTATATTGGTTCCAGAAGATCTCGTGCACAATGTGAAGCCATGGAAGACCTTTATAGGGGTTCAATACATGATATTAAGGAGGGTTGCATGATTTCAGTGCTAGCAGATGGAGATCCCAAAGGCTATCCATCTTGGGTTGATAAAGTTATAAAGGTCTTTACAGAAAATGAGGATGTTACAAGTGTTGAAGTACATTGGTATGCCACAAATACACACCCATTCAATGGTGTGTATAAGCCAGAGATGGTAGTTGACAAAAAAAATGGTGGAAAAAGAAACAGAAAGGGTACAAATATAAATCGTCGCCGAACAGACATATTACAATTGGAGGATGTTGACATACTTTTTTATGACTTCAATTTAACAAAGAGAGGAACTCTTCGCTTCAAGATGATAGAGATTCTAAAAAGGTTTTTACCAGAAGGAATAGTGTTGACATGGGAGTCTGCTGAAACCAGTCGTAGATCTAGAAGACTTTTGAAACCTGGAATGTTGGGCATGCATGTGGACTCAGATGGGGCACTAGTTGATGAAAGAGAAGAATATGGAACATCTTCGTCAGCATCCAGTCACTCATCTGAAGATGTGAATTGTGATGGTGTGCAAGAAAATATGAGTGATTTTGAATAATTGTTTAAGACAGATTATATAACTGATGTATGCATCATATCTTCAAATAAAATTAATGTTTTCCATATGTTGTTAAATGAGAAGTTATGAAGCATTTTTATGTTGTTGGATTATGTCTTAAGTATGATAAATTTTATTGTTTAAATATCTACAATGCAATATCAAATTAGAGATATAATGTCTGTTTTATTCAGTATACAAATAAAGACTTTTGATTTCATTGACTGATATACTTTGTTCATAATGTCATGGTTTTTTAATTTTATAGTTGAAAAAATTTCAATTTCTTTTGTATCTACCATGGTGTGGTTGAAAACATGTTAAATTTATACTTAGGAAAAAAAAATGATATTCTACCAGAAACATTAATGTGTTTTTCCTTAAAAATTAACTTTGTTTGAGACATAAAAAATTGGTTTTATTAGAATTTTTTAAAAAGTTTGAAAATTGACCCTAAAAAAAAAAATGTTATTCCAGTGGCATCACTTTCGTTTTGAAGCTATATTTTGCACAAAAATTTCATAGTAAATTTCGTAGTCACCGCCATTTTTAAAACACGTTAAAAATTGGCACCTAAAAAACAAAACATCGTTCCAGTGGCATCACTTTCGTTTTGAAGCTATATTTTGCACAAAAATTTCATAGTAAATTTCGTAGTCACCGCCATTTTTAAAACACGTTAAAAATTGGCACCTAAAAAACAAAACATCGTTCCAGTATACACACTTTTCGTTTTTAGCACTGTTTTTGATGTTTTTTTGGGGTTTTTGGGCCAGAGTTCCCGTTTTGAGTTTATAGTTCCCGTTTCAAAGTTTACATTGTTTTATAAGCTTTTTTGAATAAATGAATTTTTAATTTGTTTATTTTTCACTTTAAAGAGGTAACTTTTGAAGCATTTTTATTTATTTTAAACAGGTATCAGTAATGTTTGAGTTTTTGTGTAGGATAACAGATTTTTCAGGCAAAATTGGTCATTTTTGACAAAAAACATTAGAGTCACCTTTAAGCTCTTTTCTGACTCCTAAAATATGAAAAGATTGCCGAGTTTTTCTTTTTAAGCTCGTTAAAACGGAATTAAAAAGACGGTCCACTTACAACCCTTTTCTAACCGTAAAAACATGAAAAGATTGTCAGATTTTTTTCGTTTCAAATTCGATATTGGTTATAAAACGACGTGTCATTGATCACTTTTTTACATTTTCAGATCGGAGGCAATGATTATGAAAATTACTCCTTGGTCATAATGATCAAGCGATTCTCGCAAGTATTATTTTATACTTTCTCGGGTTTGGGAGACACAAATTTATGAAAAAGTACAACCATGGAGTTTTCTTAGGTTTTTTCAGACTCCCTAAAATTGAAAAACGCCGAGTTTCTCCTATACTGGACTCATTAAAATTTAACAGTAAAGGCCCTGTTAAATTACAAACATGAACGGACCACTCCTTCTTAGGGTTCGAATTTAAACTAAGTTGGACTCATCCAAAGGATGAGCTTATAATCAAGGAAATGTCATCCTCCTCAAGCTTGTAAAAAATAAAGAGGTACTTGCCAGAAATGGTGGAGGAAAAGAGAAAAAAATGAACCTGTTTGTCATACTTTGTGTCCCAGAAAAAAAATTAACCACTCTTGAACACGACACTTTTTATTCACCTGGGTTGGGAAATCCTTTGCCTAACAGTTGATCAAACCATATTGAAATTCTTCAGCCGGTTTCTGGGTATTAACTTTGGGTCAATTGTCACCAAACCATCTGTTGTGTCGTTATGTGTTCAAGAGGTCAGTGCAAATAAACCATTCATCTGCAAAATATCTGTCATCCATCTTGACCATCCCTGAGTCAGTCCTTGCAACTATATTTCTTCAAACTTGATCTATGATTTCGTGTTCTGGGCTTGCCTACGATGGATCGCTTTCTATCGACTTCAGCTCATTATCTAGAAAGATGATCTAGAAATCGTCAATACCTTGGGATATGCATGCCTCAATGACAGGTTTCTCGCCTTCGACGGTAGGTTACATCATTGACCTTTGATCAAAGGATTCCGTGACATGTTCGACATCAACAAATTTATTCACATTTCATGGATTGTACTGAGTACTTTGAGAGCCATTGACATTACTGGTGGTTTCTCTCACACTTGTTAATAGTTTACATCATCGATTGGTAATCAAGTTGTTTCTACCATGTTCGACTTCGACACATTCATTCAAATGGATAGAATCGTACTATTTCGGGAAGTAGAAATCAAGACCCTGGATCTAGTTTCCACCATCCAGGCTGCAAGGAATTTTGTATTCATTATACAGTGGACTATTCATAAACAGGTGGTTGCGTCCATAATGTGTCTACATGTGTCTATACTTGTGATGTATTGCAAGATCATTCCTATATTAGAGCAGTTTAGTTAGTTTTCTAGTCAGTTTTGATCTAAGTATGGGAATGCCTACCTCAGCGATGATATGATCTCATATATATATTTTGTACTGAATGGTTTTACAAGTTCCAACCAGGCTCTCCACAAGATGATCCTCAAAATGATAAAGTACTTCACTCTTCTTAGATGATAAATGAAATCCTAATCTACTACAGACTTCGCACTTTAGGGGGAAATCTGTTACACAAAATATTGTCACCATGACTATTTGCAGTCAGTGTGAGTCTATCACCACTAATACTATCCTCCTTTGCAAGTCTCAAACCTCAGCTCTTCATGTCAAGATTTAAAAATGAGAGAAAGTCATTGAAAATCAATAAAGCTCTGGTTCCGCACTTTCTCTTACCATTACCTACGGTCCCGCACCCCTTGTTCATGTTACCTACGGACCTGCCCGCTCTGTCTCTAAAGGAGTGGGTGCGGACCCCTGTGAAAGTCAAAAAGGCGCAAGTTTATTCTTAAAAACTCACTTGTGGTTAATTCTGGATGCTTCTAGAAGGAATCTTGACGTGGTTGGTTTGCTCCTAGGTGGTTCATGCATCCCATAACTAAAGGAGCTAACCCCTTGATGAGAGGAGCTTATCCCTTTGAAGGAGGACTTTATCCCTTTGAAGGTGGACCTAGTAACTTCCCTCCTTTGCACTATAAATTGAGGCATTGGGCTGGTTGCTAGAGAGGTTAGAAGTTGAAATTTTTTTAGGGTAAATGCTATTGGAATTGAGACTTCCTAGTTAAGTTTGAGAGGAGAGATTACATACCTTTTGGCTTCTTTGGGAAGAGAGTGAAACTTGTCAAAGTAGAGAAGATTCTTGCTGGACCCTGGGAGGAGCTTGTATAGCATCAAGGCACCAAGGTTGTAAAGTTCTTCTTTGATTAAACTTAATACAATCAGATTCATTTTTCTCAATAAGTTGTCTTCTATGATTTATTTCATGAATTCCTTGATCATCATGATAAATATGCTTTATTATATTGCCTTTTCAGATGCTATTTGATGTGTGTGCCTGTTTGTATTTGCAGATTCTTTAAGAGGGAGCTCATTTGGATCAACGGAGCGTGGATTCCACAAACTAGAACTGGACTCGAGGTAGGCCTAAAACATATACTAGCCTTTATTTATAAATTTCATATTTAGAGAAAGATAGAATTTGTTTGGTTTTCTTGTCGCTAGATATCATTAGATACTAGGGAGGTCGGCCTTGTCCACAAGAATGACTTATCTAGCCGACAGAAGAGCACAAGAATCAAAACATGGAAATCTCAGCCCTCTTCTAAAGTTCCAATTACAAATGAAGATTCACCCTCTTCCCAAGGAAAAGAATCCCCTTCCAAGGCACGTATCACATATGAAAGAGGGGCTCCTAGATCTCCCACATGGAAAGAAAAGGTAGAACTACAAGACCCAAAAGCAGTCCTACAGGAGGCTCAGATAGTTCTACAGGATACACTGTCAAAATTATAGGAGACCCAAAAAGCTAGAGAAAGAAATGGAAGGACAACCACAGGTAAAGGAGGAAGAAACAAAGCTTCAAGAACCTAATCCCCAGCCCAATATTACCTCCTAATACAATCTGCTTGAGGGAGGAAGAATAATTCCACAAAAAATTGCAATTCCACTATTCTTTGAATACGAGAGAGAGAGAATAAGAACACAGGTGGATGCAAATAGTTAAATCCAAAGGAGTTGAGGATATTGGCCATATGGAGAAAAAACTCAGAGAAATGGGTAGAGAGTTGAGTGCTATCAGACACAGGGAAGCAATTACAAGAAGCCACCTTGAAACTGAAAATGAATTGCTAAGGACGCAACTACAAGAGAAAGAGACCTAGCTGGCATGCATGGCAAGATTATCCATGGAGGCATTGCAATGTAGAACACCAAAAAAATCCTATGGCCTATATCTCAAGGACCAATGGTTACAATTTCAGGTAAAGACTTTGGCACAAAGAGGCACAATGTATTTCCAATATTACAGGTATTTTATGGACCTGTATGACCAAAGCACATTAGAGGATAAGGCAAAGATGGAAAAATTCTACCTTCATAACATGGCCCTCATAGACATGAATGTGTGGGACCCCAATGCCAGGCTAGGGGACCTGCAACTAATGGGCATGGCCTCATGGATGAAACATGAAGAGTTAAGGGAAGTAGAAATAAGAATATTGATGATAACAGAGAAGAATGAGTCATTAATGATTAGAGCAAAGCCATCAGATTCCATGGCACTCATCATCACACATAACCTGCTTGCCAATAATCCTCAGATTTACCCTAGATATATAAGTGATCAGGTACAAGCCATTGCACACTTTGAGGATATGGAAAGGCTACTTGGGGATGATTGTTTGCATGCATGTATGAGGATATGAAACACCTTACGACATAGTCTACAAATCAAGGAATATCAATCCCCCATGAGGATGAAAGGGGAATTAAGGAGAGTGCCAATGTACAAGCACTCCATGCAGAGTCTGAAGGTAAACTGGATTGGCCTCAAACTAAGTCTCCCACTACTGTTAGGCATGTTGGAAGGAAAAAGAGAAGAAGAAGAGTAGGAGCAGTGGGAAGAGATAGAAAGGAAGGCATGATTCTATTACAAGGAAGAGGAGACCACATCAAAGGCCTGGGATGCTAGGGAGGCCACCAGGGCCATAAAAGATGAGGAGATGGACTAAGTTGCTCAGAGGATGAGCAACAAATTCAGTAGGGGGTGATGATGAGCCTCATAAATGGGTAATTATATCAGCTCATTTTACCTCCTAACCTAGTCAAATCAACCATTCTCTTAGCTTATTACATGATTTTCTGATTATATTTATGCTTATAAAGCGAGTTGAGTTAGTTATGATGCCATGTGGTCTAACATGTGTTTAATGAAAATTATTTGTGATTTTTGAGGTCAAAGTCAAGGATCCAGTGGAAAAATGGAAATAATAACTCAAAGTGGACAAAGGAGAGGACTTATAGGAGGGAATCCCCCTCATTTATTACTCCTCACTTCAAAGTCCCCTTTGTTCAGCTTGGAGTACAAGCAGCCAAGTCATGCACTAGAAGGCAATTGAGCAAGTGGAGGATGACTGATGATTATCTCGAGTTTTGGGAGCCAAGCCTCCCTGATTTTAAGGAAGCTATTGGTAGCTTCATTTGTATAAGTAGAGAGGCCTAGGGCCTTACTAGGGTCAGACTTTTGTTGGTTTTTTTCTTATGTAAACTCTGCTCAACTTTGAGCTTATTTTTTGTGACAGTTTCAAGTAATCTTGTTATTATTTTAATAATAAAGATGGAATCATTTTTGAGTTAGCACTAAGTTACCTCAGAGGGCTGAAGCTCTTGGGTTAGGGCCCAATCCAGGCAGCCAAGCTCCTCTTTACTTGTATTTATATTTTTTATTTCATTTTGTAGATTAGGTTGTTTTTAGATGTATTTCTTTTATGGTTAAGAATAGGTTGCTTTTGATGATTCAATAGTTTTCTTCCATTTGTGCTTTCTATAGCAGGTTAAGTAGTGATAAAGAAAATATTCAAAAGGCTAGCAACAGTGCCTTGGCATCTCTTCCCCCCTTTGGGACCATGATTTTGGGCAAAGACTCTCTTGCTGCCCCAAAAACACATATTTTCCTCATTCATAGGACTTCTAGCGCAACTTTATAGTTGGTTAATAGTCTGGTTTTTCTTTGCTTCAGAACTTCTTCATCATGCTCACTTATTTATTTTCAATAGTCTTCTTTCATTCTTTTGTTTCTTTCAGCATTCCTCAGCATTTACTTTCATAGATCATAGTTTAGACTATTTTGATGCAAAACTCTGTTTTCCTAGATGCACTTATTTCATTGCTTACTTGATCTTATCGATTTACTATTAGTTTTTTATGCAGCAGATCTCTTCTAGCAGTAGGCTATCCTATCATCCATCCCATCCTCCATTTGATACATGCCCTATAGGTCGCCCAAGTCTCCCCTCAATTATGCCTTAGTTTCCTGCATTTTCCATTGAATTTCTTCCTCTCTCCTTGAGAAAATCCAATCATCTTTCTCTCTCCTGATGATTCTTGGTAGACCCCACGTGCCCTAACACATCATTCCAACCTTCATCCACCTTCTCCACCCACTCTCACACCCTCAAAATAGTGAAAACTTCTCTCGGCCTCCTCTTATAGGCCTCCTGTAGAACGTTGTTTTTCCTCTTGTAGATATCATGTGTCCTCCTGTAGATTTTCCTTTAGGCGTTCTTTTGAAGGCTGAGTGTGGGAAAAGCCTCCAGAAGGCCACCTGAGACCTCATACAACCCATCCACACCATCCTACATCCTCTCAAGTCACAAAACCACCCTCCAACGCCACCTATTCACTGCCACATTCACAAACAATAAATTACATGCATGTCAAATTCACATAAAAATCCAAAAAGATGTTTTGTGCTCATTTACTTCTAGAAATAGCTTAGTTAGATGTTGTTTACTTCCTTGAGTAGGTAATTACATTATTTTCATGTTTTTCATAGTGCTTTGTAAAAAAGTAGGATTAGTTGGTTAACTAGGATTTACATGGTTTGCGTTACATTTCAGTCTTTCTCCTTTCTACAGTTAGAGTAGTATCTGTAGAGTAGTCTTTCTCTCCTTTCATCACATATAGAGCTTCTTCTGGAATCCATATAAGTTGGCTTGAGCTCCTAGTGATCTTGCACTGACTGACCAAGTGACAACCTGCAGTAAGAAGTGGTACTTGTTCATACAGCACCGTCACTTCCAAGTTTGTTACAAACTACTGGGTTGATAAGAGTAAAGTAGGTAGCCCAGGAGTTGCAACATTATTGCTGCAATACTGATGCTCACTAGTTAGGTTTTTGGATGCTTAGGACTTTCCATTGTTTCTCAACAATAAATAGGCCTTCGAGCCTCATTGTAACATAGTTCAGAGGCATGTAGCCACCACATCTCTTCTTAGAGATAAGCTACCATCACCCTAGCTGGTTTATTTCCATTTTTGTTAGTAAGCATATGTTAGTATTTTACATTAATGAAATAAAGTATTATTTCTACTGCATCTTTTTGTATATGGGTATTTCTTTATTTTGTTGTGTTCCTATTTTAATTTGGATCAGTGGTATCATAGTAGTCTTATCTTTCTGTGTTTTTCTTTGCATGTCCGCAATGAGGTCGGGATATAAGTAGTTAGGCCTTGAACTGGTCGAACCTTTGCAAGACCAGCCTCACAAATCCCGATGGCCTCCGATGGCAGACGAAAAGAAAGATGATGGGGTAGGAGATCCTATCAAAATCTTGTTCGATGAAGCCCTCGAGCGACAAAGGAACATGATGATGGACAACTTTGCCTAGATCCTTCAGCAGCTACCCAGAGGCGACACATCGGCTTCCAACAACTACTCTGGAAATGCCACACCTTTTAACGTACAAGTTAATTTTGAAATCCCCATATTCGAGGGTCAGATAGATGCAGATGTTGTAGATAAATGGTTAAATATGCTAGAAGGGTATTTTTCTGTTCATGACTTTTCCAGTTGGGAAAATATTAATTTTGCTCTTCTCAAAGCAGCCCCCCATGTCAAGGATTGGTGGAAAACCTACTGCGAGCAGAAGGATGAAAGTACGGGATCACTATTTTCAGCCACACCCACTTGGAATTCATTTCGGGATGTCATCAAGGAGCAGTACTACCCTGTCAAAAGCTATGAGGAAAAATACATAAAGTGGACCATGCTGTGACAGGGAAGGGACAAAGATGTGCCAGAGTTCACAAACAATTTTCATACCCTTCGCACACAGTTGGGTATCAAGGACATTGAGCTTCATTTGGTACTCAAGTGTTTCAGCTGCCTACATAGGTACATACAGGATGAGATGGAGTTCCTAAACATCTCCTCGCTCGACACAGCATACCGACACACTATCAAAATAGAGCAGAAGTTTAAACAAAAGAAGCGATACTTTGAATCTATGAATCTGAAGAACAAAGGAAAAAGCCAAGGTGGGGTGACCCAAGACAACTTGTCAAAGTCAAAGGAAAATAAAAACACCACGAAGTCAAAGAAAGACATAGGAAAGTGGTGTGAGTTCCATAAGATCTCCACTCACAACATAAGTGAGTGTCGGACTAAGTAATCGCTAGTGGCTGAGTTGAAGGCTTTAGAATCAGATACATGTTCCGACCCTAAGTCAGAACCCGACAAGGGAATGGAAAAGGGTAGCAAATCATTGGTGTGGAGCCCAACACCACTATTTCCACTACGAAGGTCTAGAAGAATGAGCCTGAAGATCCAGAGGAGGGGGAGTGTCTTTTCCACTCATAGATGTGGGTGAGGGGTTTGCCACTGTAATTCATTGTTGACAATGGGAGCCAAAAGAACCTCATTTCAGTAGTGGTCATGAAGCGGTTGGGCCTACCAACTACACCACACCCGTAGTCGTACAGTATCAGGTGGCTTCACCAAGGATGAGATCTCTAAGTTTGCCAGAATTGACACCTTACCTACAACATCAAACCCTTCAGAGATGAGGTATTCTGTGATGTTGAACCTTTAGATGTTTGTGATGTACTATTAGGCCAACCATACTTATGGAGGTGACATGCTATGTATGAGTCAAGGACTCACACTATTATTATTACTTTGAGTAATTCATTACACAGGATACTAAAGGTAGCCCCACCTACCGCCACCTCTTTGATGTCTGCTAAGAGATGCAACAAGATCATCTCCCAGACTAGGAAATTCATTTTCTGTCTAGTTCACTCTGAAAGTAAGGGGAAGATCGTCGCCACATCCATGACCCCCGCGAAGAATTCCTCCATGCAGCAACAACAACAGATGGATACAATCATGAAATAACACATGAAGATCTTCTCCTTAGCCATAGGGGTACCATTACACTGTTAGTTCAAGCATTCATTCACCCTGACTCCTAGAGCACCTCTACCCAACGGGGTGATATATCATCGCTCCATTACGAAAAGTGACAAGTACAAGAAGTGACATGATCAACATCAAGCGCCACACAAGTTTACACACAACACTCCCCCATTCCTTCACTTGCACTAAGTGTTCAATGTGGACTGCCCTCAACCATGCTTCCCACCATTATTGGACACATCAGAGATTGCAGAACAGCTCACCAAGGACCAAGTTCAGCAGAAGTTTCCTCATCTCATGGAGGAACTCAACACAATGGGGACCATTTCTTCCTAAGG
Organism: Pinus tabuliformis; assembly: GCA_031772625.1. NCBI lineage: Eukaryota > Viridiplantae > Streptophyta > Pinopsida > Pinales > Pinaceae > Pinus > Pinus tabuliformis. Next base: position 1,126,920,961 of record CM062816.1, on the reverse strand, counting down.
GGGGAGGAATGATCCAGGTGGATGTTGGTGGCCACCCACCCATCCCACTTGGACTGCCACAACTGTCTCTTTTAGTTTTTCATTTTCCTTAATTGTAGCACAATTTACTATTTTTAGTAGTTTTTCAAGTCCTGAACTTCCGGAGCCGTTTTGAGGACCTAAACAACGTCTTTTTGGGAAATATGGGAGTAACATGGGTCCATGGACCAATTTTTCTCATCCCAAAGTTGTAGTCCTCGGATAGATATTTCTAACGAGCTATAGTGTGTGTCAAATGGAGATTGTATGCCAAATATACGACCCCAGGAAGTTGATGTACCAATTTACCCAAAACAGAGCCCATAGTTTGGCGTTTCATCTCCTAGGGTTAAGTTTTTGGATGTTTTAGGTTTTCCATTATTTCTCAACAATAAATAGGCCTTCGATCCCATTGTAACATAGTTTGGAGGCATGTAGTTGCCACATCTCTTCTCAGAGATAAGCTACGATCGCCCTAGCTGGTTTATTTCCATTTCTGTTTATAAGCATATATCAATATTGTACATTAATGAAATGAAGTATAATTTTCGCTGCATCTCTGTGTATATGGGTATTTCTGTATTTTGTTGTGCTCCTATTTAAATATGGATCAATGGGTGCACCTTGCACATGAGGGCATGTAATATATGCTAAGTTGTGACCAAACGTGTGACTTGGGCATGTTTGTGTTGCCCATTTTCCCAACGCTCCCTTGTGCCTTTGTTCGGGTAGTGTGTAGGAACCCATGTAAACTCATTTGGGTGGGTTGGGTCAGGATGAGTGATGTTGTTTGTGGGCACCCAATTAAACCTGATTTCGGCAGGTCGTGTTGTGTTGTGTAATTTGTGGGCATCCAAGTAAACTCATTCAGGTTGGTTTTTCGGGTTGTGTGTGGGCGTGCCCGTGCACATAGGGCCATGTCAATTTTTTTTATGTTGCGAATGGGTGTGTGCCTTAGGCATGTTCATGTGGCCCATATGTCTGGTGCTCCCTTGTGCATTCAATTGAGTCGTGTGTGGGTGCCCATGTAAACTAGTTTCGGCAAGTCAAGTCATGTTGTTTGTCGACTCCCAGGTAAGCTTGTTCGAGCGGGGTGGGTAGGGTCATGTTATTTTTGGGTGCCCATGTAAAATTTTGTGGGCAGGTCGCGTCATTTCATTTATGGGAGTGCCTGAGCAAACTGGGCCATGTCAAAATTGTTAAGATTTGACAAGGTGTGTGCCTTGTGCACATTTGAACGACCCATTTTCCTGACACTCCCTTGTGACTTCGTTTGTGTTGTTTCTAGGCACCCACTTAAACTCGATCAGGTGGGTTAGGTCAGTTCATGTCATTTTTGGGTGCCAAAGTAAACTCGTTCGGGTTGGTTCGTGTCTTTTGTGAGCGAGCCTGGTCACATTGGGTCATGCAAAAGATGTTAGTTTTTGCCAGCCATGTGCCTTTTGCACGCTCATGCATCCAATTTTCCAGGGGCTCCCTTGTACCTTCATTCATGTCGTGTGTGAGCACTTGGGCATAGGGTGTCATGTTGAAAATTCTAAATTGTGACTCATCCCTCTGCCTTGCACTCTCTCATCCCATCTAAATGATAAAAATGAAAATTTTACTAGGCCCTCCTTTGTGCCTTCGTTGTTGTTGTGCTACTTGAGCCTTAAAACTCCTTCGTGCCTATGTTACTCTCATGCCCGTGGTGTTGGCTTAGTGGGTCTTGACCTAGGTTTAAAGTTAATTGCGACAAACAAAACCCTACACTACTGTCCCTTTCAGCATCAACCTGCATAACACATGCCGAAGTCTCACTCGAAGCAGTATGGGGGGATGCTGGAACCAAGTTTCCGCATCTAGAGATCATTGTGATGTCCTTTATTTCCCTAGATCTGCCTTCACGTAGATCTATAAACCCCTACATCTCGGTATTGCACTTCACTTAACAACCCTTAGACCTCCACAAAGGTCTACAATAGGGTTTTGCGGACCGTTATCAGATCAAAGATCCACTTATGCGCACCATAAATAAACCCTAGATTTGAGTTCACACAGATCTACTTAAGTATTCAATAAAAACAATAGAATGTAGTATAAGCTTCCCGTAAATACTTAACATACATTGCATATAGTTGGCAAGGCTTATCTGATAGAGTCACGCATCAATACATCAATAATTCATAAATACATTTATTCCATTAAAGCATTATCGTAAACATAAATAACGAAAGTAAGCAAATAAACACATGAATTTCTACAATTGTCTTCCCTATTGATATTCAATATGGTATTACAGACTCAAAAATCCCTTGTGCACTCAGTTGCAGGGGTCCATGCACTCAGTTGTAGACTCTTCTCTAGGCCTTCATGCACTTAGATACAAAGCCTTTCCCTTCTCTATGACTCACTATTACACTATCCCCTATTTACCCATTACATTCATCATTATCTCCTTCCTCTATATCCCTCTTAGACTCCCTAAGACATTCTTATCTATAGCTTTTTACATACAATCCCATGGTCTGTGGACCATGGGTGGATCTCAAAACTGACTTGATTTTACATAATCAAGGGGCTAAATCCCCTTTTGAATTCTAACTATCTATGTGCTCCATGTCCATAAATTGTGGAGACTTTACATCTTTTTATCAAAATTTACATCAAAACTTGGGTTTTTAACCCCAAAACTAACCCAAGGGACCCCATCCCAATAGGCCCCAAACACAAAGGTTGTGACTTGCCCTCGAGTCACTCACCTAACATGGTGATCTTGCTGCAAAGATCCCCCAACTCCACCTATATAATGACAACCTCGGCACCACTTCACATAGTTGGATTCTTAACCTCCTCAATTAGTTGTCTTGTAGCTGGTCCTTCTGTGGCCAACTTGATCTTCTGTTGTACTTGCGGCAAGCCCATGAGCATTTCCTGAATGTTTTTCTTGACATGGTAGGATTCATCTAACCAGGGCTCAAATATGGCCTTAAGCAAAGCCTCCTTCTTCTGCGTTGCCTCAACCTATGCGAGGAGTTGCTTCCCTTCCTACAACTTGGCTAGGCATTGTGCTGGAGAGATAGAGCATTCCATTGTGCTTACTTCCTCGTACCACTTCTGTAACTCCTTAGTGTTAATGGGAAAAGTGTCTACTCAGAACGCCCCTATCCCACTAAGGTGTGACAGTACCTTAGAAACAAACAGATAAAACTATCTTCGTATTCTTCTTTATGAACTATAAACGAAGAGGAATAGGATGAACCAACTTGTGTCTTGCGCTAGTCCTTTGATCCACTCTCTCTCCTCTTTGACAGCTTCCAACTACCTGCTCCCTTACTTGCCCAGCTTCACCAAGTTCCTGCAAGATCACAGAAGAAGAAAACTACACAAAGACATGGATTTATATTCATAAGTAGCTTAGGATCAGATTTAAGCTAAACATGCAAATATAACAAAACATCACTGATACACAAGCATGTAGGAGAAACTCAAATAGTTTTATTGATATAACAAGAAGGTCCAGGAGGAGTTACAACCGATGATTCCTGATCCAGCATCAACCCCCCAGCAAAGGAATCCCCTCTTCACCTCCAACAAAGCATAAATCACCCAATACACTGATCTCTATCTCAAAACCAACAACAATTCTCTGCAATGTACAAAATTCCAGCCTCCTGGATCTCTGGGATGAGGGATCCATATATAGATGTATGCAAAGAGGATGATTCAGCTTATGATTTGACTAGTGGCTTCTCTCTATCAGTTCTTGCTTCCACTTGGAGATTGAGAGCCTCTTACTCATCCTTGGTCGAACTCAGTGAGACAAGTGTCATTGGGGAAGATTATGGAAGCTTCCATTGTCTGTCCACCTCGCGGAATGACACTGCCATTTGTCATTTCCCGCTCAGCGCACCCTGGTAGTGCATTTAGGTGCGTTGCAATGCACCTAGCTAGTGTAGTTGGGTGCTATGCAACGCAGCTAGCTAGTGGAGTAGCTGAAATGATCCTGATTTGACTGATTCTGAGTAGTTTTTGGTGGAGAACTTCTGGGAGAAGCTGTAATTGGTTGACCTTGTTCCTCTCGGGGTAGGAACAACACTTTTAGGGACTTAGGATCCCTTGGTTTATGGACATTTCATGCTTAGAGCTGTGAGGTACAAAAATGTCTATAACAGTTTCCCCCTAAAGTATGAGGCCGTTTATCGGGTGAAATGCTTTATTAGGAGGATCCGAAGTTCTTTCAATGCTGGGAGGAGACCTGTAATAAGATACAATACAATACATTATCTTCATATTGTTTTCATGATCTAGCTGAGGTGGGCATTCCCATGATCAACTTTATAAATTCATTTTTATGTACATAGGACAGACAATCGTCTGATGGTAGACTGATGATTCTGATGAAGTCATCATCCTTTTGGTAGGATGATTATCCGTGCTGCAATGATGTACATGTCAATGTCTTTATTTTTCCTGAATCTATATCGCAGCCCGGATGGATGAAACTAGATCTGGGGTCTTCAATATCGTCCGATCTTCACTCGAAGTACAAGTCGATCCATGTGAGAAATGTTTTGAAGTCGAACATGGAAAGACATCGCTTGATTACTAGTCGATGATGTAAACTGTTAACAAGCGCGAGAGGAATCACCGATAATGATGATGACCCTCAAGGTACTGCAGTAAAATTCACGTGGTGTGAATAAAGGACTTGGCATCGAACACCACGCAAAATCTTTCGGTCGAAGGTCATTGATGTATACCTATCGCCGGAAGTGAGAAACTTGCCATTGAGGCATGCAAGCTTCAAAGTATTGAATAGGGTGTTCCTAGATCAACTTCTTGGATAATGAGCTGATGTTGACAAGAAGCGATTTGTCAAAGGAGGGCCTTGATGAATCCCACATCAATGACACAGAACGGAGCAAATCATTTTGATGGAGGTGAAAACGATCTGATGATATATGGTTCAGGATGGCGGTCATGAAAGAATGAAGTGTAATGTATGGTAGTGGATGGGACACGGATGACTTCTCTTGAACATGTCGGCGACACTTATGTGATGGATTGGTAGCATTTACCCCAAATGTGGATGGTATGGCGTGACCATGGCGATGTGACCGGTGAATGAAACAACCCAACCCGACTTAGGCATGGAGTGGAAGTGTCATGTTCAAGAGCGACTTGCTACCAATAAAGATTCTTTGAGTTTCTTCCCAATTTTTCCCCGGTCATTGCTGACCAGTACCTCTTTATTTTTGTCAAGCTTGAGGAGGATAACATATGCTTGTTCTATAATTTGCCCTTCGGGCAAACCCATCGCTATGTTTTAACGAGCCTAGCGATAGTGGAACTCATTCTCATCTAAAGACAAGTTTGTCGCTATTAATCTTTTTAACGAGTTTAACGAAAAAGATAACTCAGTCCTTTTCATTTTTAGAGAGTCTGAAAAGGTACGTAAAGGTAACTCCGAAATTCCTTTTTCTTCATCTAGTCCCTTAAGTCTGAAAAAGTATAAAACAATACAGAATGGATGAATTTTCGATAGTTTTAACGAGCCGAACAAAACAAGCGCTCGATCTTTTTGTGCAATAATCTCTCAGGTCCAAAAAGATTAAAATCTAGAGGAGGGATAGCACTTCCGGTCGCTTTAACGAGCTGGAAGGCCAAAACTCGGCAATCTTTTCATATTTTACGAGTCAGTTGAAAAGAGCTTAAAGAAGACTCGTCTTTTGAGGAACGAGTGATAAAATGGGTAGCAACTGATTCCAGGTAAGGGTTGGAATTTTCCAATCACGGCACTGTCACAAGGATGGCTAGTGAAATCACTCTTCGCAGCTGTTCCTCAAAATGGGTAAACAATCAAATGGAGGTGAATGATCAGCCAATGGAAAACTGGAGGTGATGGTGCAAACACGACCAAGGCTTTAATGGCTGAAATGTTTCATTCACGATGGTTATTTACCGGGGAATAGTTCATTTTTTAATGAGCTTAAATGCGGGTGGAAACAATTGCTCATGTCTTATGTTTATTTTTTAACGAGCTTGAACTATGTGCTAAAACTGCTCGATTAATCCAGTCATATGATAAGAAAGTCTCATATAAAAATGGAAATTTTTAGATTTTCGCCCCACATCCTTTCTTTATGCAAGTTAGGTGACAACTAATACTACGAGTTTAAAGGGTTAGAGGTCCTAAAAATTCAAAAAAAATAAATAGCCACCCCTCGCTTGCACTCCAAAAGGTTTGCATGCCCCCAGGTATAAAACAGAGTTTCGAGGTCTCCCTCTATTCGAGCTGATAAAATATTCGTTTTATCAGGAAGGGTCACCCTTTATTCGAGCTGACAAAACATTCGTTTTATCAGGAAGGGTACTACCTCTTACAGGTTACCCAAAGATTGTTATATTTACGGCGTAAACAAAACACTTCTGTGGCGATGTCTACCGAGATAAACAAAGGTGAGCAACGATGCCCGCTACTCACATAACTTTGACAAGAGAATATTATTCCAGAATAGCCCCTCTTCCAATCACGGACGGGGTACAGACTAGTCATATTCTCCCGCGGAAACCTACCCTATACCCGAAGTTTTCCAGCCGAAGCAGACCAGGACGCATGGCCCCTAGGTTTGATGGGTTCGTTCTGCCATCAACGCACCCTTAGTACATCGAAACCTACGTTGAATGTTGGCCTGTATGAAGACAGTTTGACATTCAACGCAGCTGGAACACTGCTGCAGGTGCGTTGGGCGCAGAAAGGGAATTTGTTGCACAGTTTTTGATGAAAATTTTTGCCTGTTTCTCATCAAAATCAGGATCTAACTCCTCTCTTGTTTGTTTTTCAGAGATCTCGGAGCAAGATGACCCTTACATGGCGAGAACAAGAAAATGAAGAAGAGGACATGATTTCCCTACATGATCCAGTTACAGTGAACGCGCTGTGGAATTGTGGCTTGCTGAAGTTCTTCCGCATCTCTAGCATGAGGCAGCAGATCAACTTACTGCAGTATTTGCTCGATGCTTGGGATCCTATCAATCAGGTTTTCCAGATTAGGGGCAAATCTATCCCCTTGACTGCAGTAGACATCTACTTCTTGACTGGCTTGTCGAGGCGGGGTGCCCCCATCTCTTTGTCAGGTTCGGTCCGAGGAGGTGACTCTGTGAGAGATTATGTCCGCCAGTATTGCAGGGAAGGATCTCAGCTGAGTAAAGACGGCAAGATCATCATCCGTGATGTCACTGACAGGTCCCTTAGGTCTATCCTGTTTACTTTTGGTAGGATGGCCGGTAGTGCGTCTCTTCATGTAGCCAACAGATCCTATATGCAGCATGCCTTGGAATGCCTCCAACCGAAAGTATTCAATTGGTGCGACGCAGTACTTCTTGTGATGAAATATCAGTTGACCAAGATAAAGGATGGGAGGTTGAAGAACTTTGGGTTCGGTTCTATTTTGACTGCCTTTGCCTTGGAGAAGATACCACTGATGTAGCCGTAGTACATTGCACTCGACTTACCTTCTCCTATTGAACCACGTATGCAGAGATGGGTTGACCATATGTCTAGGCATGCTGGCCAGTCTCAGATTTCGTTTTCTGATACCTTCTTTAGGTGGTTTGATCGTCAGGAGATGGTTTATGCCGAGTATCCATATGCTGGCATGGACTTCCAGGGTGATCCAGATTTAGTACTGCCGGATGCCAAGCAGTGGGGTGCTATTGGTAAAATCTTTGACCATATTGTTGTTTACTGTTTTTTATTTATAATTTCCTTGTGCTTTATTCTATCAAGACTTTAATCAAACTCATGTGTACATGCAGATGTTGGTCCTATTCATCCAATAGTTCGTCTGAGAGTGCCAGCTATTGCCCCAGCAGGAGAGGCCGCCGGGAGGGTTATTCTTCGTGACCTTGATGTGGCCGAGACTCTCACAGCTGTGTAGGAGCAGGTTGAGAACCTTACTCTCGGTATTCCAGATGTGAGGATCGACGAGCTACCTTTGCAGTTACAGCGGCATACTACTGGTGTGCCCAGACGATGGACTCGTCTCTTACTCATGATCGCACAAGCTGTGACTTGCTATCACGAGCATCATTAGACTAGGGTGCCCCCTAGCATTTTGAGTTTTTGGGTCATGTGACCGATTTTGTCTTGGTTACAGAACATTATATGTAAACCATAAACAACTATATATATTTTGATTTTCGTGGTTTTATTTTGGTTGAGCTATATGATCCACACGTAAAACACTGATGATGTGTTTCTTTTATAAATGTTGTAAATCTCTATCTAACACATAGTTTGCTAATGAGTCAGTTAATGTGTTTAATTTTCTAGAAATATGTTGGTATTGAATAAGATCAAATTGTCTTTCAAAAATCTTAACCCTTAGGAACATACGATAAATAGCTGGGTTTCGGACGGAATATATACCATTGAGTTGCAGTATTACGAGTTGTGAGTCTAGCCTGACAATTAGTCGGCGTATACCATGGGTGATGGCATCAGAGAGAAGTTCTATCAACGTGCTATACTCAGTGATGTTATTCATTGATTGACCAATACATACACCTCTGAAACTTACCAACTCGCCGCTTGGATCAAAAATGGCCCAGGCTGCGGAGGACAGGTTCCGCGAACTACGACTCGCTCCGTCGGCATATCCAACACATGTCTCAAAAAGGTTTGACATCTGCAATAAATGTAAAAAGGCGGATTACTCGACCAAAACAAACACTTTAGCGAAAACAAAATATAATAAAAGCATATTGGTTACTATTTAAGCATAGTAACGCTTGAGGTACAACCCATTACGAGGTTGCGCCAGTGGAATTCCGTCATAATCCATTAACTCGTAGGCTCCTTTTGCTAACACCCGTTTAACAATATAGGGGCCCATCCATAAAGACTTAAATTTACCTGCTCCCAATTTATCGAATTCTTGGTCGTAGAGCAAGACCAAGTCACCTTCTGAGAAGAAATGGGGTTTGACATTTTGTCGAACCGCGCCTTGACTCGTTTCTTATGGGCTTCGTTAGCCAAAGCGGCATCACGACGGGTTTCATCCAATTGGATAAATTCCAAGAAACGAGCCTCTTCTTCTGAAGTTCCGGGGAGGAGATCGATTGCGAGTTTAAGAGACGAGATTTCACACTGGACTGGTAAGACTGCTTCCAGGCCATATACCAGTTGGAAGGGTGTGAACCCGGTTGCATTCCTTACCGATGTTTGGTAAGCCCACAAGGCTGAGTACAGAATTAGGTGCCACCTTCTTTTGTGAACTCCGATCATCCTTTGCAACATGCGCTTCAGGACCTTGTTGATCGCTTCAATTTGTCCATTGGCTTGTGGATAATACGGAGTAGAGCTGTCGTGAGACAATCCTAGTTTGGCAGCTAATTCGAGCATCATGTGATTGCGAAAATGCGATCCATGATATGTGACTATAGCCTATGGTACGCCGAATCTGGTGACTACATGATTGAAAAAGAAAAGGGCAGCTGTTTCACCAGTATTATCTAATGTAGGCATCGCCTCGGCCCATTTGGTAAAATAGTCAACTGTGACTATGATATACCCATGCCCCCCGGTCGAGGTGGGGTTACATGTCATGAAATCGATGTCCCATTTGGCGAACGGCCCAACAACAACTATTGGCTGTAGAGGTGCGGGTGGTCTTTTGGTTTTGCTATCAAAAATTTGACAAGCATGGCAACTTCTGACTGTGGTTATGCAATCTTTGAACATTGTTGGCCAGAAGTATCCTGCTCGTAAGATTTTTTGTGATGTAGAATATCTAGATTGATGCCCCCCACAGGCTCCTGAATGACACTCATTCAGGGCTTTCTCGGCCTCCTCATGGGTGAGGCGCCTTCTCAGAATTGTATCGATACCACGACGGTAAAGTGTATCACCGACGATCATGTAGTCTTTTGCTTGGTATCGAATACGTTTTTGTTCAGAGCGTGAGGTGTTTGGCCTAAACTTTTGGGTTTGGAGATAAATTATTATATCTCCATACCACTCATTGCTTGTAGATATCAGAAACAAATTTTCATCCACGATTGATTCTTCGGATGTTTCATCGTTGGACGACGATGGAAGATGGCATAATAGTTCTGAAAAAACTAGAGCTTTCTTTGATTTGGATTTTATGAATTACAGATTAAAATCTTGAAGGATCGCTATCCATTTTGAATATTTTCCCCCCAGCAACTGTCGTGACAATATATAAGTCATGGGGTTGCAATCGGACAGAATGGTAGTTTTCCAAAAGAGGACATAGTGTCGAAATCTTTGTATCACCTGAACAGCTGCAAGCGCTAGTTTTTCAACGTAAGAATATTTTCTTTCTGTATCATTTAAGTTCTTACTTAAATAATATATAGGATGTTCAATTCCATCGACTTCTTGAACTACAACCATTGCGATGGTTGTATCTACTGCAGCCAGATACAGGTTAAAATCTCTTTGATAATCGGGGGCGTACATTAAAGATGCTTTCATTAGGGAATCTTTTAAAGCATCAAAGGAAGCTTGCGCGACCTGATCCTAGACAAAGGGTACCTCCTTTATCAAGAGACGTGTATAACCTTTAGCAAGTTCGGCGTAATTTGGAATGAACCTCCTCAGAAAGTTTTCTTTCCCTTGGAGTTTCTAAATCTGAAGCAAATTTGAAGGTGGAGGCAAATTTATGATTGCCTGGACCTTGCACGGGTCGAGACGAATTCCATCCTTGGAGACTACAAAGCCAAGTAGATGACTAGAGAATTTCTGTTGTCACAATTCCATCCTTTGATTGAGTCGTATCTTGTAGTGTCGGAAACGTAGAAATATCGCTCTTAAATGCTGCGGATGATCAGTCCGCCTTCGAGAATGAGTCGGGAGGTCGTCGAGGTATGGTTGAACGATGTTTTTGATGTCATGGAAGGCATAATTCATTGCCCTCTGAAACGTCGCCCCTGCGTTCTTTAAACCAAAGGGTAATTTCCGATACGCGAATGTGCCCCACGGACAAATTAATGCAGTCTTTGACTTGTCCTGCGGGCGGATATTTATTTGATTATACCCGGAAAATCCATCCATGAATGAAAAGATTTCGCATCCGGCGCATTCATCAATTATCTGGTCAATGAAGGGTGTAGGGTAGTTGTCTTTTGGAAAAGCTTGATTTACATCCCTATAATCTACGCACACTCTAATTGTCCCTTGTTTCTTCATAACAGGGACAATATTCGATACCCAATCGGTTAGAGGAACCAGGTAGATGAAACCAGCATGGAGAAGTTTTTCAACTTCTGCCTTAATGGCAGTGGCTTTCTTGGGGTGCACCTGCCTTAGCCGTTGTCGTACCGGTTTGACATCTGGATACATCTTAATTTCATGTTCAACTATACTCGAGTCGATGCCTGGCATTTCACTGTATGACCAAGCAAAGACATCTATGAATTCGCGAAAAAGAGCGTTATATATTTCCAGTTCGGAAGGAGAACAACATTTGCCAACATAAATATTCTCTACAACATCTGTTTTAGTCGAGATATTTATGGCTATAGTCTCTTCAATGTTGGATAAGTTTCGCTCGGAATCCACCATATTTACAATATTTGAAAGAGAATCAAATACTGAGGGATGATAAAGGTCATGTTGAGTCTCTTCTTCACAATCCGGAAGAAGGGAACGATGGTGGGAATCATTCCATGGTGCTCCTTCAACTACCATAGCTTAGAGAATTCCTTCGTCGGTAACATGCACTTGCGACCAAGGATCTGAAGGAGTACCATATTCTCTAGACCTATCTATCCAAACGCTTGATGAGCGTTGATTTGGGTTTGCCTCCCATGCTAGAAACATTGATTGCTATAATATTTCTATTGGGCTTGGGGGCAAAACCATTGCATGATCCATGTTGATATCGTTTTCTGAGATCTTTGTAGAATATATCATATTGCAGGTTCCTATCGACGCTACTTTCGCCAGATTGATTGGAGGTGGAAGAGCAAAAGCTCCCATTAGTATAGGATCTTTTAGTAGGCCTACTCTGATATTCTGAAGTGAATGGGGGCTTCCATGGATCATGGGAATGCTTCCTGTAACTTTAGAACCATTGGGGAGGAAGTTTTGTTGATCGACAATTGTAATCCCTCCTTGAAAGGGAAATGCAATCTTTCTAAAATAGGTCGACACAACAGCTGCCATGGCATATATCCATGGTCTTCCTAGTAGGATGTTGTAATCAAGATTCCCATCGATGACTTCAACATCTATTTCTACCGTTTTTCCCCCTAGTTCAACTTTCAAGTTATTTAGGATACCATATGGGGTATATGTCCTTCCGTCGAATACTTTTAATGTCATCGAGGATCGCGACAAGGTTGGAGATCCTAAAGTTTTCCAGCAACTCATCAACATAATACATGTAGATGCCCCCTCATCAATAATTGTTCGATGAACAGTTTTGTTGAGGACTTTCACTTGAACAAGGAAAGCTAGTTGAGCCAGTAACTGGGGATCATACCCTTTGTGGTCGAAGGATACAAGATTGGAATCCTTAGGATCAATCCCACCAATGGCTGACAACAAAGCCTGCCTTTGGGATGGGAAATTTTGTAGTACTTCAAGAGTCGACATAGCGGATGGCGATTGGGCCAAATCTTCCACTATGTTATAATGCTGTGCCGCTCTAGCGCGGGGATTAAATGTCGACTTGTGTACTACTCCCTTCGGCGGTTTTATTGTCAGTTCAGGAATGGTGGGTGGTACAACTTCTGTCGAAGTTGTTGTCGAACTACTTGGTTGATCTTTATCCTTGTTGTTCGACAGCTGTGGATTCCCGTAATCTTTGTTCCTTGTCGAAATCAAAGCATCATTCTGCTGTTTCGAAATCGACAACATTAGCACTTGAGACAGGGAAGCATTTCCACTTTCAACCATATTTGCTCCTGGATTTGGGAACGGATCAGTTAACACAGCTGAGGTTTTCGAACTTTTAAAGAATTTCTTAAGCTCAGCTCTGTGTGGACAATCTGCGGTCCAATGATCCTCATCACATATATAGCATGGATTTTTTGGTTTCCTATTTCCAGGAGGGTTTGAAGAAGATTTTTCAGGTGATGATTTATCCTGTTTCTTCTTCTTCCCTTTGCCTTTCTTCTTGCTTCCTGGTTGTTTGGTTTCTTTGCCCTTATCTGTCAATACGACATTTACTTCCAAAGCAAGAAGTTCGTCTTTTGCATTTTGATCTGAAATCTTACCGGCCTTCTTGGATGTAGCCTTTGTCGATTTCGTGTCTGTTGTGCCAATCATGCCATCGTCGGCGTGAGAGTCATTGTTCGATTTAGGAGGAGGAGGAATTGAGAATTCCAGTCTAGGGGCGTCAGGTATTTTGTCGTAGAGCGTGCCAGATTGAGTATAAATCAAGTCTAGATATTGCGCACGAGCGATAACTTGCTCTTCCGTTACGACTCCCCCCTTTGCCACGTCTTCCGTGATGGAAGGTAATAATGACTTGATAAACCATTCAGCTAATAGCTGATCGGGAACGTACGTTTTTACCATCCTACGACGACGTCGCCACTCATGTATATGATCATATATGTGAGTGGTTGTTGTCTGTTTGAAGTTGGTAAGGAGTTTTGTTCCCGTTTCATACCTTATCGGTAATTGAAAATGAGTTAAAAAGGTTGTGGCTAAGGTACTGAATTTGTCGAACGAAGCTCTAGGCAATTCAATGTACCATTTTTCCGCTGGACCCGTTAATGTCCTCTGAAAGAGGCGAAGCCTTTCGAATCATCATTTAGGGTGTTTGATGAACACCATAGATGAAATGTCATCACGTGATTCGATGGGTCTTCACCCAGATTTCCATTAAATTTAGGAAAATCTGATGGAAGTTTATGTGGAATCGCTGGCCACCAAGGGGCATAAGAAATTGGATCGTTTGTTAACCGATTTAAATCAGGTAACTCTAAAGTTGCCACGAATGGTAATTGCTGATTCAGATTAGGTGAAGCATACCCAGGGTAGGATGGGATTGCCTGAGCAGTTGGTCTTTGCATGCCAGCATAATGCATTTGATGCTGATATGACTGATAAGGTTGGTGGACATGACCATTGTAAAATGGTTGATTTTGACCGTTTTTAATGTACGGCTGTCCACTGTTCGCAAAGATTTGCTGCTCAGAACCTTGGTATACTTGTTGGAATTGTGGTTGTTGGTATTGCACCAGCCATGGTTGAGAAGCCATGTGTTGTTGCGTTATACTAACCGTTGGACCAAGGTGTGGGGTAATTGTACCCGTCTGGACCTGTGTCGCCCCACCAGTTGGCGATTGTGGTTGAGTCACAGTGTCAAGGGGCTATTGCATTACAACCTGAGAAATCTGAGGTTGACATACAATAGGCAGCGTTTGAACTTGTGACACCGTCACAATAGCTGGTGTAGTCGGGATATTCGACATAGGTACACATTGTTGCATTGAATACACAACCCTTGGTTGTTGAGGTAGGATAGGTACCCAACCACTTGAGGTAATTCCACTATAACCTGAATATTGCTGTGAACTCCCGTATGGATATCCTCCCGGAGGGGGTAATGAAAGGGCATATTTCCCCCCATACGGTGGTAATCCAGAACTCAAGGGGATTTTTTGCCCTTGGGGACCAGACTGCCCAAATTGACCTCCAAATGGATCAATTTGTTGAGACTCGGCACAAGAGTTTCCAGATATTATTCCGGATGAACAAACAGCAACGGACCAGACTGTCGAAATAGCCCCTGAGTGGGCTCCTTCTAGCGGTTGAGAGCTAGTTGGGACAGATGGTATGCCGGCGAACATTGTCGGAGTGACAACAGGGAGTTTTGTTGTCGCTGTGTCAGACGACACAGTCCTAGATGTTGACGGTTGTTCAGACATTTGGAGTCTATCCAAAAGATTACCTAGCGATTCTACAGGAACTTCCACTGGTGGTAGACTAACTTCTGACGAAGAAGGATATAGAGTGACCCCGACTCCAAAGTGAGTTGGAGTACTTGTTTGAGGATATTCTACAATTTCTTCAATTGCAATCAGACCAGGTGGAAGGGGAAGACCGTCAGGTCCGTAAAATATTTCTGGTGCCGAAGAAGGGGTGGAATCCACAGCGACAGATGTTTGAAGAGCAAGACTCTTCGAACCGGTTGTAGATGGAACTGGTTCGGTAACACAAGTGTTTATTCTCAGACTAGGATCGGTATCACTGTCCTTCTGTGGCTGTTGAACTTCTTCTGTAGAGGCAGGGTTTCCAGAAATGTTTGGAGTAACTGGAATCTCGAATGTCGTTGGAACACTTGTTCTAACTTTAATAGGAGATTTTGAACCAGTTAAACGAGTTCGCTTTGTCTGTACTGGCTTCGATTCCAGAGACAAAAACGGTTGACTCGTAAGCCTCCGCGAACGACGGGGTTTCAATTGAATTTCTTCCACGATTATGGATTACTCGATCAACTAAAATAAAAAGGAGAAGTATGTTTTTGAATTAAACGAGTTTTAGATGCTTTTGACACAACTTGTTTTTTCAGTTTTAAAGAGTCGAGAAAAAACAAAATATGACTCTAGTCTCCTTCGATTTTTAATGAGCCTGAAGTGACAAGTGCTCAGATGGACCTTTTCTGTTAAGGAGTCTGAAAAGGAATGAAAGGGACTGCTCTGGAGATCTAGGTAGAGGGAGTACCAAACCAATCGCAAAACTGCAGAATACTTTTTACGGTACGACAGTCAATCTTCCTAAATGTTGTGTTCAGTGCATTGCGATCAGTAGGGCAGCCGACACGGCTTCCTATGGATAAAAGGTTTTAAGCCTATAGGGGTCTCCCAATATATACTCGACGGTACGTGGGAGCACAAGTCCGTACTGGCACTTATCGTCTCAAAGTGGAGGAATCACCCAACCATCAGTGAGGACAACAGTTACCAGGCTTTACGACGCCGGAATACATCTCTAGCCTAGACCTCTAAATGTTGTGCGTTAAGTTCCAAAGCATTGTTAGATTCATTCAATTTATTTTAAGTTGATCTTTCTTAGAAGTTTGCCTTTTGGGATCACCACGAGATGTAGATGTAATTCCTAAAATGCAATCTAAAGATGATAAGCAAGCTTTTATTTCTTTTCAGCAATGAAAATCCTAGCTACAAGGGGAAAAGAAAGACGCAATCTTTTCTCAAAGAGCAAAGAGCACACTGTAAATGCACTTTTCCTAAATCAAGCCAAACAGACTATCAATATGCAAATGCACATATGCATGTATTTGTTTTCACTTTCTTAATATTGATGCCTAAAAAGAAAGTTGATGTACAAATCTGAATTTGCTTTCAAGTGAAAAACACAAACAAGCTTCTTTTCGAAATCAAATGGTAGAGAAGATTACGACACTTTAGGATTTTGAAATAAACACTCATTTCAACATTAGAAAGTGACAAATTCAAACCAAAGGCAAAAGTAAAAGCATAATCGACTGTCAACAGTAAATAAGCTTTCTCCTAAGATCAAAATCGACACTTATGACAGATCTAAATCCAAGGACGACAGTATGACTATTCTACTTCTTCAATGGAAAACTGTAAATGACGTAACAAACACACAAAGAACATCTACAGTCTTTTTTTACAAAGGAGGCGGAATTAAGGCAAAGAACAGGGGTTTTTAAATAGACACACACTGATCACAGGCTGCAAAATCAGAGACAAAACTGAAAAAATGAAGCAAAGAACCTCAGCTGCACAGGGCTAGGTTGATCAGCGCACCTGTTACACAGAGAAACTGGATTGCAGCGCAAGTATCCCTCTCAGGAACTGCGTTGAAATGCGGAATCTCTTAACAGAGCCTGCACTGGGGTAGAAACGAGAATTCTATCCAGGTTCTGGGTCACAGTTTGCAGTTTAATCTATGGATTTTGGCCGAGTAAAAGCAATCAGTAATCCACAATCAGAGGGTGGATTTAAAGGAGGTCTAAGAGCTATCAAAAAGGGTAATCAGATCATTTTTGAATCAGCTATTCAAATCATAAACAAATCCAGTGAATGGATTGAAGTAGCAGGTGTCTACTTTGCATCTGATAATGGAAAATGCAGTTCAATTGCTACTTCTGTGTTTATGAAACAAACAACAAGAGAAACACAAACAAACTAACTAGACACGCTCCCCAGCGGAGTCACCATTTTGTTAACGGGAAAAGTGTCTACTCAGAATGCCCCTATCCCACTATGGTGTGACAGTACCTTAGAAACAAACAGAGAAAACTATCTTCGTATTCTTCTTTATGAACTATAAACGAAGAGGAATGGGATGAACCAAACTGTGTCTTGCGCTAGTCCTTTGATCCACTCTCTCTCCTCTTTGACAACTTCCAGCTACCTGCTCCCTTACTTGCCCAGCTTCACCAAGTTCCTGAAAGATCACAGAAGAAGAAAACTACACAAATACATGGATTTATATTCATAAGTAGCTTAGGATCAGATTTAAGCTAAACGTGCAAATATAACAAAACACCATTGATACACAAGCATGTAGGAGAAACTCAAATAGTTTTATTGATATAACAAGAAGGTCCAGGAGGAGTTACAACCGATGATTCCTGATCCAGCATCAACCCCCCAGCAAAGGAATCCCCTCTTCACCTCCAACAAAGCATAAATCACCCAATACACTGATCCCTATCTCAAAACCAACATCAATTCTCTTCAATGTACAAAATTCCAGCCTCCTGGATCTCTAGGATGAGGGATCCATCTATAGATGTATGCAAAGAGGATGAGTCAGCTGATGATTTGACTAGTGGCTTCTCTATATCAGTTCTTGCTTCCACTTGGAGACTGAGAGCCTCTTACTCATCCTTGGTCGAACTCAGTGAGGCAAGTGTCATTGGGGAAGATTATGGAAGCTTCCATTGTCTGTCCACCTCGCGGAATGACACTGCCATTTGTCATTTCCCACTCAGCAAACCCTGGTAGTGCATTTAGGTGCATTGCAACGCACCTAGCTAGTGTACTTGGGTGCTATGCAACGCAGCTAGCTACTGGAGCAGCTGAAATGATCCTGATTTGACTGATTCTGAGCAGTTTCTGGTGGAAAACTTCTGGGAGAAGCTGTAATTGGTTGACCTTTTTCCTCTAGGGGTAGGAACAACACTTTTAGGGACTTAAGATCCCTTGGTTTATGGACATTTCATGCTTAGAGCTGTAAGGCACAAAAATGTCTATAGCACTTAGCTTCTGTATTCAGCTTTTGCAGGTTTAGGTCTTCCTATAGAGTAGTTACTAGTTCTGTCTCCTGCTCGAATAATGTTGTGCACTCTGCAACGGTGGCATCCAGAGTGGCTAGTCCTTCCTTGATCATGACTCCATGCTACTCCTGGACCTCCAAAAATGTTGATAGTTGCTCCTTCAATTGCAGCTTAGTTATCTTCATATCGAGTTTGAATTGAACTCAACTAACCTCGGCCTGTGCCTCACACACACCAGCAACCAATTTTCCAATGTTTTCCTATGGTTGTGGATCCTCCAGAATATGGAGCTCTAGTACTATTCTGCAGGCCTCAGCAAGCACTGACTCCAATCGTGATCTCTACACTTGGGGTGCCTCCTTTTCTTCCAAAATTTGTGTCTTCTCAGTGAACAACTGCCGATTATGTACCTTGATTTCGTTGATAACAGTAAGTGCTTGCTTTTTCCGAAGGTTAAGCTCTCCTGAAATCCCATGTAGTAACTCACGCAATGTCTCCAATGGCATCATAGCAAGGTTCAGGCCCATCTTCGGTATGCGATCAATTTGGGCACACTGTTCCATAGTCTCAACATGTACTAAATGTATAGGCAAAGGAAAGATGCACACGTCGGTTGTTGGCCATAGAACTAGATCTGCAAGGTAGTTTGTTCTCGTGACGAACTACTCGCTCCTTCAGTTACTTTAGTGACATCTACTTGGAGCTTGGTTGTTTGGAGTTGTAGCTCTAGAAGACCCATCTACACTCCCCCCAAGGACTGAATGTACTTCTGTTCCAATTTCTACATTACTTTCATGGCAACATCCTGTACTTTATCACCGAGTGCATCCACATCTATTTTTGTGAGTAGCAAGGGTTCATCTTGTATTTTGTTCACCTTTTGCTTCTTCCTTGATCCCTCTTGTTGTCCTGAGTCAAGTCTTTTCGCCACAGAGGGGGTGTGTTGCCCTTCCTTGCTTCCCCCGCCTTGCAATGTTTTAGTCTCTATTGTTGTCGAAGGTGACTTGTCACCTTTAGCGTCTCACACTGCTCCTGCTTTGCCTTCTCCTTGGAAACGTGTTCTTCCTCAACCTTCACTTTTTCTACAACGTCTTTCTCCTTTTGTGCAGCCAAGTTCTGCATGGCCTTCTTGGCTGCCTCCTTTCTTCTCCTTGCGGTTACACTCTATGCACCTATGCTTGGCCCAATAGCTACATCATAACGGGCATGCCACTCTGTCAGGTAGTGCGACACGACTTCCTCCACATCAAAATTTGATACCAAATAGGGTAGGTCATACCATTTTTGTGCAATATCCTTTCAGTCTTAGATGTAAACTCTATGAAAGTAAGCTTTAAATGTGGCATAGGAGGAAATATGTGTGTAAAAGGTTGGGTACAACCTTGGGCTCTGGTGGATGGCCATGCGGAGACTTGCTTCCATCAAGACCCAGAAAATCTTCGTCTCCATGACATGTGTGGGGTTCTTTGTAGCACATGGGGAGGTGAACTATGTTGCCTCTGGCAACCCTTTTTCCAGCGGAGGAAACTGGTTGTCCTCCAACCACTCGCACACAAATAGAACAATAGATTGCAACAACCAACAGTAATTGAACGACTTGGTCTCATCCTGCACTTCACGAAAATTCAAGAGGAACACTTAGTATAGGTACTTTCACCAACTGAAGAGGATACCTTCCACTCACTGGGCTGCTAGGGAAATGACAGGTGTCAAAACTTCATCTACACGACACTTCCTCATTACCTTTCCTTCCAGTGTCTTCATATCTAGCTGGAAGGGTCAGATATGGATCAGATGGAGTATCCCTACGCCTACTTCATTAGTTTATAAGTGGTTTTCATGTGCTTTTCCAGGTCCCTCTCTCCTGTTTTTCCACCAAACGCCTTGGCCAGATTGAACCCATCATGTGGTAAGTGCATAAGCCTGTGAATCAACATATCAGTGATGGGGATAGGCATATGTAGCCATAAAAACCCATTATGTACCAGTGTGAGTAGGTGGCGTATACACATTATGTTAATTGATGTGCGATGGTAGTGTGGCACTAAAAACAATTTGAGCATCCTGGATTGCTCGACACCTCGGACCCATTCCTCTGTTTCCAGTGCTGTCACACCTGTGTCTTCCTAAACGATGCGCTTCATGAAGGCATCCATTGATATGTGTGGGAAATTAGTGAGATCTGTTGAATCCCACTCCTCTATCTTTAGTAGTGGGATGCAGGCATGCCACGGACCTTCACATGACACCTGCTCAGGTAGGAGGGGTGTGGAAATGATGAATTTGTCAGAATCTAGGTATTTTGGAATATTTGCCTTACCCTTCTTCAGAGGGACATACTGAGGGAGCTTTTTTATGGGTTCTGCTCCATCCTCTACATCCTTTGCTTCATGGTTGTCTTTTGCTTCCAAGTCAATAACCTTAGGCTCTTTGCCTCTGGCCAACTATTTTCCCTTTTTCAGCATTAGCATCACTATATGCCCCCTTGGGGAAGCGCGTGTTTGTACCTAATTCTTCAACTTTTCTTCATCCATGGATTATGTCGTCCTCGACGCCATGGTCATTGCAGGCATAGCTTCAACACTAGATATTTCAAGGCCTGCGGCATCAGATACTATTGCGTCCATACTCATCTTCTCCATAAATAGTTCACGAGCCTCAATAGACACATCTGTGTGGGAAAATAACTCTTTCCAAAAGGCTTTGCTCATCAATAGACAATGAATTTGAGAGGAAGCTCCAAGTGTGAAAAGCATTTGTCTTTGGATCACAACGCATAATGTATAAGGGTTTTTAAAGTCAAATCCAACTGTTCCCTCCAAAATCTGATCATTAATGTTGTATTGGCAGTGGATCCTTAAATATTTTGGCTTTAAATGTCACTAGCCCAATCTTTTTACCCATATTTAAGCCGTCAAATCGTCAACGGTCACTATTCTATTGTGCTATGCTGCACCTCCCTCCATAGTGTAGCTACCTTCGCGCAACATATAATATTGCATCGTCACCATTTTCTATGAAACCAATTTTCCGCGTATTCCTCCAACCCTGGAAGGGTAGTTTATTGTCCCACACTCCCTTACTAGAGCACTAAGATTGTCCTACCACCATATAGTCATTGAGTTGAGTCTCCTGTATATGGCTTCAATTGGTTGCCATTCACCCTTCTTGGAAAAGGTTCTCCATTTAGCTTTGTGAGCTAAACTGCACCTCCATCTTTAATCTCTTTGATAACATATGGCCCAAGCCAGTGCATTTGAAACTTCCCACGAAACTTAGTGAAATTGCTATCATAGAATAAGACCAAATAATTCACCTTGAACGTGCAAAGCTTGATGTGTCAATCGTGCCATGCTTTTTCATGCTCCTTTTGTACTTGCTAGTGGAATCAAACCAATAATTTTTCTTCTTCAAGCTCCATCAGCTGCGCGAGATGCTCTTCCAAGGCTCCGCAATCTGCCATCCCTGTGAAAGCTACTATTCCTAGACTAGGCATGATATATTCCATAGGCATCACAACTTCTACACAATAGACTAATCGGAAAAGTGTATGACATATTAGCTTTTTGTAGGTATTCCTTTACACCCATAACACTGCAGGTATGCGCACATGCCAATCATTTCATTGTGCATTGAAAATCTTCATTAGCACATTCTCAAATATCTTATTAAAGGCATCAACTGTTCCATTAGCATGAGGGTGGTATGGTGTGCTCTTCTGATGATAAACCTGGTACTCTTCATTCAACACGCTGATCATTTCATTGAGGAAGTGCATACTCCGATCACTCATCAATGCCTTTGGGAAGCCAAATCTGGTCAACACATACTCAAAAAATCACTTCGCAGCTATAGCCCATGTATAATCTTTCATGGGTTGTGCTTCCTACCATCTAGTCAGATAATCCATTGTGGTGATGATATAGTGCGCATCGGTCTTGTTTCCTGGGGGTTGAATTGGTCCAATGAAATCAATTGCCCATTTTTCAAATGGCTACAACGATACTCGAGGATTCAATGGCAACTCCTACCTTCACAATGCTTTTCCCATTAGTTTACATGCATCGCATGCCATACAATACAATTTTTAATATTTATGCAGTGTAGGACACCACAGTCCTGTGCGCAAAATCTTCTGCGTTGTCAATTTTCCTCCATAATTTCCTTCATCAACTCCTCCATGGGCTTTCGTGAGGATGCTATTCCTTTCAAAATTAGGCACATACCTTCGTAAGATCTCGTAAGCACCCATATTATACAAATGACTAGAAATCACCAAAAAATCGGCCTTGCGCACCACTAGTTCCTTATTTTTCTGACTAGTATATCCTTCTAGAGTCATCCTTGTAGTCAAAAATTGGATAATATCTACAAAATGATTATCCTCTATGCACATCGTGAAGAGCTACACGTTGGACAACCCTTCCTCAAAATTAGTAGGCTCCTCCCTTGTTTCAATCCATGACAGATGGTTAGGTCCTACATTCAACCTTCCTGGCTTCATAATTACCTCAAACTCATACTCTTGAAATAACAACAACCATCTACATATCTTTCCCCCAAAAATAGGCTTACTGACTAGGCATTTCAAGGAAGAATGGTCTATGTATATCTTGAAATGTCCACCCAACAGATAGTTCCTAAAATTTTGAAGCGCATCCACCATAGCCAATCCATCATGCACTATCATTGAGTAATTATTCTCATCCTTTGATAATTTTTTGGTCACAAAGGCTATAGGGTGATCCATCTCTCCTTCACTAGCTTGTGTCAACACTACTCCCGATGCAATACATGAGGCATCAATGTGCACATGGAATTCCTTCTTCCAATCTGGGAAGACCAAGATTGGTGTAGTGACCATCTTCTCTTTCAATACATCTAGATGATGCTGACATTATTCATCCCAGCAGAATGTAGCGTCCTTTTTCAACAGCTTCTCCATAGGCACGGTAATCTGAGCATAAGCATTGATGAACTTTCTGTAATACCCTGTATGTCCAAGCATTGCGTGCAACTATTTGACACTCCTCGGGGCCTCCAAATTCAATATCACCATGATCTTGGTAGGTTCCACCATAAACCCTTGCTTGCACACCACATGGCCCAACAAAATTCAAAAGGGGACACAAAAAAAACACTTCTTCAAGTTCAACACAATCTGATATCTTTGGCACGTATCCAACATTAAGTGTAGACTTGCTACATGGCACTTTGATAACCCAAACATTGTCCAATCATCAAAATACACTTCCAGAAATTTGTGAATACACTCCTTGAACTCCGTGATGACTACGCAAGAGAATATCATCGACACATTCTTGAGTCCAAATGGCATGACCATATACTGGAAAAAACCCCATTCTTTTATGAAGGTTGTCTTGCTCCTATCTTCTAGCACGATTTTAATCTGATGGTACCTAGAGAACCCATTAGTGAATGAGTAGGCCTCCTACCCTCCAACATTGTCTAATACTTTATCTGTAAATGGTGTCAGAAAGGGATCATGGACACATGCATCGTTATGCTTTCTCAAATCTACACAATCCTTATTTCTCCCTTCTATTTCTTTTCTCGAACCACCATCAGGCTGACCCAATCAGACTCTTCAATAGGTTTGATGATGCCTGCTTCTAGCATTTTATGAAATTCCAAGCAAACCGTTTCCTTGTATTTTTTATTAAGGCGATATGGCCTCTTCTTAATAGGATTCACGTTTGGCTTCAAAGTAATTTTTATCACACCCAAGTCACCTATGATGCCTTTAAGGTCCAAGAACTTGGTAGGAAAAAGATCCCAGTACTCACAGAGTAACTCAACAACTTTATCCAATATGGCATCACCACAGCAGTCCCCGATCTTCGCAAATTTTGGCTTTGCTTCAGTACCAATGTTCACTTGCCTAGTTTTCAATAGCACGGTGATGTCTGAGTTTTCTATCTGTAGACCTTCAACTTCATGATGGCCTTCTTCCTATAGGATATTAATATTTCTTGGATCTTCATCCTCCCCCTCAACAGTCAGATTATAGCATTCTAGCGCATGACACATCTGGGTGCTCTAATCTAGTTGGACCAACTCCAAAGGATCCTACAGAATTATGAAGATCATTGCCTTAACCGCATATAGAGCTTTGTCAATGCATTCAAACCCATATTCAAGGCTGAAGGTCATTAAGAATCCTTCCCTTAATATATCCCACTCCATAGTGCCATGGAAGAGCTCTATCTCTAAATACCAATTCATAGGAATTGTATCCAAAGTGTGATAGAATAAGTGCACCCTGTGTGACTCTGTTCCATAGACTTTAGTCCATTTTGCTAAATGATCATGCAGATCATTTTTCCCATCATATTTCTCAGTTAGTCAAACTTTAGGATGACCAAATTGTAATCTCATCATTCTCCCTTAATCTCACCATTCATTAAAGTTGTCCTTGTGTGTACCCGATCATCGTGTAGGTGTAGCACGCAACACCGAATCTAGTGCTTGGAAGTGATGATCCTCAGGGACTTCTTATTCAAAGGCATCCGAAAACTTATCTACATCAGTTAGTCCATCATAATACGGTAATTTTATTACCTCAGATGACACGCAACATAGCGATTGATTCATCATGTTGCAACGTAGCATAGATACTTCATGCAACCTATTCTACCAATGCTCCAGTTCTTTGTCTGAATCCAAGGTACAAGAACTTTCCCAGTCCCATGCAATCCATCCATCAGCCATTGGATTAATCCAATCTTGATCTCTCATAGTTATTTTATAAATCTGATCCAAGTCACCATCACTTTCTTCATAGTCACTGACTGGTTCAGTATAGCGCAGTCCTTCCACTGGGTCCAATGGTACTACAACATGAAGCGATTCCCGTTCAAATGACATTGTCCTTTTCTTTAAGTTGATGACTCCATTCATATCAATGGCCTATTCAATTCCAAGGAGCACGAGGTATGGATTTCTGTCATTAGAAATTTCTATTACTTCAAAATTATCCAACACACTTTCACCTTTGATATCCATTGTTAGTCAATGTAGTTGCCCCATAGGGATGATCTTTTGTTGGTTCGCCACCCTCATTTGGATTGGAGACCACTACAACGTAGATCTTCCCATTCTCTCCCATGCATGTTTAGGAAAAATGTTCATGTTAGACCTGAGATCTAGAATCACCTCGTCCATCTCATAATCTCCTATCTGTGCCATGAGCCCCACCTCATGCCCTGTTCTTTCCTTATGTTTGCCGATTTTTCATACTACGCAGCGTCCATCAAGATCGTTTTCTTTACCAACGCACTTGTTTATCAACTTCTGCAGACCCTTTACAGCCTTGCTATCACATAGAAGTTTCATGCAAGTTTCCAAGAATGTGGTAAATACAGAGGGATCAACCTCTGTAGGCGTGCTAGTTTCTAGTGCTTTGTTTTGACTTCCTGCAGGATGCCTCAACCAAGCTTTTCTTGTATTACATAAAGGTTTCCTTTGAACGCGTCAGATCAAGAAACTCTTCCTTTTTTGGGGCCTTACAAACCCATCCGTTTTCTTCAGGATGTTCTCCCTTACCATCCCATATTGTTACTCTGCTTATTGGCATGATATTTACATTTGGGTCTTCCTCACAAAGCTTAAATCTCATAATTTTTAAGTTTTTTCATAGGGTGTTGAGTTTGTTACTTCTTCTCCTACATCTTAGCTATTAGCACAAGGCATTCTTTGATAATGTAGTCAAAATGGTTGTGGTATTGACAGGATAGGTGTGTCTGATTCTGACACTACCATGCTCAGTGCCCTGGTGTCCCATAGTTATAGAAAATAATCCGACCGTGACCTCTATCAGGTCCTCCTCCTCCTCGGCCTTGTCCTCACCATTGATATCCTCCGTGCACTCCCACAGCACCCTCATCCAAAGGCCAAGTTTCTTCTTGCATTCGATAGGTAGGCATTCTTTCCATTATTAATTCATAGCTATGACAGTGGCACTCATCATGGCTCATCGATTTGTAGAAGTCGTAGAATAATTGTTGTGGCATTTGAAAAAACTTTTACATAAAATTAAAATTATTCGTTACGTGTTTTCTAGCTACCTGACAAATAGTGCACCATAGAACGAGCCCCACACTCGGTCCTTTTGGAGCCTCTTACCTCAGGGGAATCGATCCCCCTGCTGTAATATCATTCGTGAAGACATGGAAATGGTCTTTATCATGCCCTTGGCTCTTGCATTTGAGGCACCTGACTTCCTCACACACCTCTAGCCTAGCCTCTTTCTCTTTTTTCAAGCTCTATGATTCCAAGCAGAGGTTCTCCAAATGTGAGTGAATATGTTGGACTCCCAAAGTCGCATCATAAATAGGTGTCTTGTGTAATCTCATTGTGATTTCCAGGGCTTCTACCTGAGTTCCTATCTTCTACTGTGACAAAGCAATCCTCAAGTGGGGCAGAAGTGAGGCTATAAACTATTTACAGTTCTGACCATCTGTGAGCTGCATATTAGCTTTGTGGATCACACATTTAACCTTTGATCTAACTCCAAGGGCATCTCGCCATCCCTCATCGTGATTTCCTTAAACCCAAAAACTGACTGCGAGTCAAACTCAGGCTTACTAAACTCCTTTTTTAAATAATCCTTAGTATTTGCTAACATTGCTAAACAATGATCAATACAATACTTAATTTACCATGTCAGCGCATGATCCTGTAGAGAAGTAACTAAGTGTTCCTTCTTTATGTTGTCATCAATTTTCTATTACATAGTCCACATGGCATTCACAACAAACCAGAATTGATTTGTTTCTTCGATCTCTATACCCTTAAAAATTATCAACTTTGCTGAGTTCGACTTGTTGAACGGCGACGATGGTGGTGGTGGTGTGGGCAAAGGTGTATGTTGTGTAGGTGAAGGTGGAGGTGGGGTGGATGGATGATGTATCTGTGGAAAACCATGTCTTATCAGCTAGACCACACTCTGCCACAAGGCTTTTTTCGTTCCCTCATTGTCACTCGAAAGAGGTCCAATCAACGGGCTGTATTCAGGGCTCACTTTCTCTCAATTTTTGAAGATCCATCCACTTCATGTAGATCAGAACATCAAGGAAATGACGTAACCCATTTTCCACACAAGAGCATCTTAATCTAGGTATTCAAAGATCTCAGATACTTACCTCACAATCCTTTGAATAAATGTCTCTCTGCTTCACTATAAATGACTGAGGTATCAATTGTGAACTCTGTGACAAATCCTCCTATAATTTGATTGAGCCAATGGTCAATAGTGCGCACGATCTTGTCGTTAGAGGCTTCCAACCTTCATACTAGCTCTGGAGTCCACACTATTGGATTGTCAAACATCCACCTTCCTTGGATGCCTGCCAACTTAGCTATCCATTCATATAGTTAAATCTGGAAGGTGCAGAAGAAAATTTCATTTATTTATGTGTACACATATCTATCCAACCACTTCTCCTTCAATAGGCACGGATTCTTGTTCTCTTGCACCATGAATTCATGAATCTTTCTATCCACCCACTTCTCAATTTCCTTCTTGGTCAGATTCTAGTGATGCAACATCAGACATCTCTTTATGCAAATCACGGTCCTGGCAATGGAACCATTTGTTGGATTAGTGGGTCCTGACCCAGGTTCAGATTTAATTGCACCAAACAAACTATTGTCCCTTTTGTTATCAACCTGCATAACATAGGCCGAAGTATCACCCGAACCAATATGGGGTGATGTTGGAACCAAGTTTCCGGATCCATAAATCAATGTGATGTCCCTTATTGCCCTAGATCTGCTTTCATGCAGATCTATAATCACCTAGGGCTTGGTACTTCACTTCACCTAATGGCCCTTAGACCTCTACAAAGGTCTACAATAGGGTTTTGCAGACCTTTATTAGATCAAACATCCACTTATGTGAACCATAAAAAAAACCCTAGATATGAGTTCGCACAGATCTACTTAAGTATTCAATAAACGCAATGGAAAGTAGCATAAGCTTCACATAAATACTTAACATACATTGCATACAATTAGCAAGCCTTATCCGACAGAGTCACGCATCAATACATCAATAATTCATAAATCTATTTATTCCATTACATAATATATCGTAAACATAAATAATGGAAGTAAGAAGATAAACACATGAATTTCTCCAACAGTCTTCTTTATTAATATTCAATATGGTATTACATACTCAAAATTGCCCTGCGCACTCAGCTACAGGGATCCGCACACTCAACGACAGACTCTTCTCTAGGCCTTCGCTCACTAAACTACGAATCCTTTCCCTTATCTATGAGTCACTTTTGTGCTATCCCCTATTGATCCATTACATTCATCATTATCTCCTTCCTCTATATCTCTCTTAGACTCCCCAGGACATTCTGATTTATATATTTTTACATACAATCCCACGGTCCGATGACCATGGGTGGATCTCAAAACCGAATCGATTTTAGATAATCAAGGGTCTAAATCCCCTTTTGAATTCTAACTATCTACATGCTCCACATCCATAAATTGTGGAGACTTTACAAAATATTACCAAAATTTACATAAAAACTTGGAATTTTAACCCTAAAACTAACCCAAGGGACCCCATCCCAACACCCAGGTCACTCACTGTAAACCACAAATTTTGATTTGGTTGGGTAGCCATGTGTGGCTCCATTGAAATTGAATCTTTTCTATGTTGTTCACCTCCTCCCTTTTTGTTGGGGAGGGTTTTGGTTTTCTTGTGAAAATTGGGTTGGAAATTGAGTTGTTTTTTTTAGTCTTCTTGGAGAATGGCTTTGGGTCATTTGTAGGGTGGCCGATTTTCATCTTCTCTCCATCCCCACTTAGTAGCGCATGAGTGATAATGTTGGCCATGCTCATCTTGAGAGGAATAATTCTCTTTCCACTCTATGATCATGGAGTTGGATGTGTTGTTGTGTGTGGCTCCTTGAGATGGCTAGACTCTTCATTGTTTAGTTGTTTATGGTTCTATATCATATGATTTTCCTCTTTCCATGTTGGATTTTTTGGTTGAGATGCATAAATTTAAGACGAATGTGGAAGGGTTTTGGTTTTAAATGCCCCCCCCTACTTTCTTTCTCCATCGGGTGATGTGAGGAGTGGTTCTCCTTCTTGTAAAGTCAAGGGTTTGCATTCCTTTCAAGGTGCACACCATCTATGGTTGCATTGGATTTGAGGTTTTGCTATATTTGGTGGCCCATATGTTCGATGGAGTGGTTAGAATTTTTCCTTACATCTTTCGTGCATAGTAGACTTTTATTGCTCAAAATGTTAAGACACAACGTGATGGGTATTCATTGTTTTGATTGTATATGCAATGGTGGTCCAATGGGGAGGAGGATTTGTATGTTGATTGTGGAGGCTATTTCAAAGATGGACTTCAAGGTGGAACACTTCAACCTCCTTCCTTTGTGTGGAGGTGGTCATAGGTGAAAAGTATTCATTGTCTAGTTGGTAAGCCATGGGGAAATCTCCTAGGTTGCTTATACATAAGGCATGTGGGGTGCAGAGCTTCCCGATCCCTCCTCCTATTAAGATATGTTATTGTCTTGTGTAGTGAGCCTCATAATTTTCATTTATTTTCTCTCGTTTCCTTCACATTGAGGCTGCTACAGGTGGTCAAGTGATCAAGGTCCATCATTGTTGTTGTACGGGTGGACTCCTAGGTGGCCTCGGTGTGGGGTGGGGAGGGTCGAGGGGAATTTCTAAGAGAGGTTGTGGGCTTGGTTATTTTTGTTTTATTTCCTTCATTTTCCCTTGGATCGAGGCTTGTTGGCTTATATGGGCTTGACCTAGGTTCAGAAGAATTATTTAGCCAAACAAATCTCGCAGCTACCGGCCCTTTTGGCAACAGCCCACGGAGCGCGAACTGAGGTCTCACCTGAGGTAGCAGGGGAGGGTGCTGGAACTAGGTTTCTGCACCCTTGGGATGTCTTGATGTGGTCTGGAAGGTTTTGCACACCATTCTGTGGCTTCGTGACACTCAGCTCTGCATAGATCCGGACCCAAGAAAATCCTTAATTCTTATTGAAGTGTTGTTATAGATTAGATCTACTTTTTATGGTCTTTAAGCAAACATTTAACAGAAATAACCAGTTTGCGCACCCAGAAAGATATAGATTTGCATAACCTCATAACATAAGCATATGCACATAGATCAAATAGTTATATCAATTATGAATTAGCCAGATCCACAATAATTTAGATTTAACACAAAATTTCAGAGTCAACTTATCTTTATTCAATTCTTCCACCAATACATCCAGATCCACCCTGCGCACTCAGCTGCAGGGGTCCACGCACATAGTGGCGGACTCTACTAGAACTCTATGCACACAGCTACAAAGCCTCTATCTACCTACCAACACCCTTGATTTGGACTTACAGATGCTTCAAGACTTCGTTCCTCAAAAACCCATTACATTCCAGATCCAAAAGTACATACCAAAAATTTGACTTCTATCCATAGAGCCTTGCTCTATTTATACATTCTCATGGTCCATGGATTATGGGAAGGCCGACTCACTTCCTATTATTTTACATTATTTTTGCGTAGACAACCCTTTGACTTGACTTATTTATAATTCGCGCTTCGTGCACTCCACGGAGTCCTTACCATACCTTTCCCAAAATTGCAAGCTTTGAACCCCAAAACTGTTACGTAGGCCCTCTGCTACCCAACAGTCTGCCAACACAATCATCGTGACTCATCCCGAGTCACTCGGATGGTGTGAAAATCTTCGCGCAGAGGTTGGAAAAAAATTTCTATGCTTTGCTGGTACTTGTATCAAATTCATACGCCATATTTTGTACTCGTTCAATGCATGTCGCCGACACATTAGTCTCTACAATATCTTCTGCCCCAGGTGCATATTCTACCTGCATGTGTGCCACCTTGCACTTAATGGCGGTGGAAACTATGAATTCCTCACCAATACATGGTTGGAGACGTTCTTTAATCACTTCTTCTTTCTGGTGGGCATCATCAGCTTAGATTTTTAGAGCTCGGACCTCCTTCATCTTGGCCAAGTGCCACGTAACCACAACCATCTGCGTGGTCCCCCTGA
The DNA here is from genome assembly GCA_031772625.1 of Pinus tabuliformis. Lineage (NCBI taxonomy): Eukaryota > Viridiplantae > Streptophyta > Pinopsida > Pinales > Pinaceae > Pinus > Pinus tabuliformis. Next base: position 1,126,889,613 of record CM062816.1, on the reverse strand, counting down.
TATTATCATAGGTTTGCTGGAGCTCTCTTGCCTGATTTTCCAGTCACTGTAGGGTAGGATATTCCTGGAGTGAAGTGAGATTAATGAGCGACTAAGCCAACAAGTTAGTGCATTCCTTCATAGAACGTGTGATCTTTTCCCCGCTGGAGCTAATGAGGCTTTTGCACTACTCAGTGACCTCTGGTGGCATCGAAGGTTGTGCCTGCAGCTTCAGCTCGACAATCTGCAAACTGAGCTCCAACTGAATCTTCGCGGCCTCCTCCTTTTCTTCATGGAACCCACTAGCCAGCTTGTGGATGCGTATGCCAACAGGTAAATTAGCCGTAATCTCCAATTCAGGGGCACGTGAACATGCTTCCCCTGCTCTACTTGCTAACTCTATGTGATGACTTCATCCCGTTGGAGGCTAAATCATTCTATATTAATTCTCTGTTAGCTGAGTACCATTCTGCAAGCCTCTCCCTGGTGTGGAGCTCCATCTTGGCACTGTCCTAGAGCTGGTACAAGCTTTCGCATGAGAGGGTAGCCAAATTGAGTCCCAGCCCCATAAGCCATCCTACCATAGCTCTGTCCTCCTCATTTTTTGTTATCAATGCTCCTACTAGAATCGCAATAGCATGAGCCAGTTGGGCCTTCAGTAGCTGCTTAGTGGCTGACATACCTGTAAGCCCATGAGTAGCGAAGGTTCCCATTTTTGCTACCCATGTCCCAAGTTCTTGCAATTGCGCACGGAGCTCCCCCAACACAATCTATTGCTCTGACATGGTATCGTCGATTGCATCCTGAGTGGCTTCGCAAATGGTGCCCCTATGTCACCTAGGCCACCCTCAGTCAAGGTAGTCAGTTCTCCATCCCATTTAGACGCCTTGGCCTTCTTTTGTGGCTTCGTCCGTTCTATCGACAGTAGTCGTTTTAAGGGTGCACGCATGGTGGTTGATGGTGTTCCTTCCATCCCTTTCTCTGTGGCCGGCTCTATGGGCACCTTCTGACGGCTTTCGTCCATCGCATCCGCTCTATTTGGTGCTTTGTCTGTCGAAGTTTGTGCCACTTCCTGGGCCACTTGAACTTCTATATATTGTTGTTCATTCCGCTTCTGCTGTGTGGCACGATTTTCTTCAGCCTTTTGTTTCTTGATGGCATCCTCATCGCACACCACCACATCGGGTTTGCGCCATTCCGGTGGCCAACTATCCAATACTGCATCGATAGATTCATTAATGGAAATGAAAGGAAGTGTAGTCCATGTTTCGTCGGGGTCCTTGCGCACTCGGATGTAGACAAAGTGCATGTCTGATTTAAACTCAGCTATATGTTTCACACTCTCATAGATTTCAATGGACAATCGGGGTTGCTGGGTGAGCCAGTGTCGAACATCTACCTCCATCAGTCTCCAAAAAATCTTGATGCCTAGGATTCTTTCAACATCCCTCATCACCCAAAGCAACACAAATCTGGAGGCTTCTGGCCAATCCTGGTCCAATGAGTGAAACTGACTATCTTTAGGTAGGTCAGTGGTCACCAACACAATGGACAACAGCAGCCACGGATAGTGGAAGGTATTTCCCTCCTCTTGGACCTCCGTACAGTTGGTTAGTAATTCTTCACAAAGGAACTGCACCCAATTGAACCGTTCTCCAACTGCGCATTCCTTCGCTAGCGCAATGACGATCGCTAGAACCTCAGTTCCGCGACATTTCCACATCACTTTCTTCGCCAGCAACTAGGTAGCAACACAGACTGCTCTATCTGACATAATATCAATAACGTACCCTCGTTGCCCTTTCTGTAGCTTATATTTCTTTTTAAGGGTTTCGGTCATCGTCACATTGCCACTCTTATTGATAATTTCCCTGGGGTCTCTTCCTTCATAGGGAAGCAGTGAGATCCTATGTATGAGTTTTGTCGTGATTTGAATGGGATTGCCAAGCCATAAGTAGCCATCATGTATCAAACACAACAACTTTCTGATGACCAAGATTGTAATAGGGGGCTAGAGAAAGTGGGGAATGGACAGAAGACAGAGCAACCCGACGTTCTCCACCTTTCGCAACTATTCCTTTTGGCTTAAGTGTTGTAACCAACCCTTTCGCACTCTGCTCCATCAATTCATTAGGCACCAAATGGGGAAATTTTTCTATATTTGTAAGGTCCCAATCTTCAAATTTCATCGTCACAATATGACTAGTCACCGTGCTTTCAATCAGAACCCCTTTTGAAAGAGATGGGGTAGTGATTATATTTTCAACATCATCCAAATTGGTAGGGACCTTAGCCTTCCCTTTCCTTAGAGGAACATACTTGGGATGGCGCACTGGCTAGAAAGTTTCTTCGTTGGGGTTTATTTCTTCAACATATGTCAAGATCCCTCATCCTCCTCGTCACTTTCAATGGTAATAGTTTTTCCCTTTTCTTCCATTGTGAACTTGCTAAAGCACGGATTTCGTGGTGACCGCCTCACTAGTCCTGGTATCTGGGGGTCCTCTTTGGTCCACAGCATCCTGGCTGATTTAGGGAGCTTGGCTGGCTGCGACATGGGATTCTATGGAATCTCTATGGTAGGGTTTATTGACTTGAGGAATGACTCTCGATATTCCTTTGGCAGTGCCTGAAACCGCAGGCTTTCCTTCAGTACTTTGTCATTCATCTTGCTCCTTTCGGCTGGAACCTAGGGTGTCCTATTCTTTGCAAGATCAAACTTTTTGGTATGCCACTTTGCTTGCTTAATATATATGATTTCAAATTCAAAGTCAACCATTCACCCCCATTGTGGCTCATTAATGTGAATTTGGCAGTTATCCTTATGCCTTAATTTCCTTCACCCACTCCTCCGTGTCTTAAATGGTACATCTTGTCATAATAGTATCTGCAACATTCGCCTTCCATCCCCTCCCCCCAGTAGCACAGCCCTTGGTGCATGGGTGCATCCTATGCATTTGACCATCCTTGCACAGATTTTCTACATCCTGTTTTATAGTCCCACGCCCTCTTCCAACTGCGTGGAGCGCTAGGACTAGGCCTTCTACAGATAGTCAGGTGGTCACACCCATTGTTTGAGCCTTCCGCTTCCCTACTAGCCCGGGCTGCTAGTACCATTCGCATTCCTTTAAGTCTGATGGCATATCGCGGTCTGTGTTTTTGTGTGCCCTAGGGTGTAGGAGAAACCCTGCTAGTAGGGTCACGGATTGTCCTAATAGTGTAGGAGAGCCGGCTAGGTCCCGTGCCTTCAATAGCTCTCGTGCACGGTTAGTGTGTGTGAGTTCTAATTGATTTTATCAATTTCTTAATCTAGCTTTGCACTTTTATTTCTCACCTTCGTTTCCACTAACTCATGAAGTCTCCTTTTTTCGTGCTGAACAGCTTCCCATAACTGTCAAATCCCATCACGCAAGTCTTTGGGTGCAGGTTAGACCATGGGGGAAATGGCCCATTAGGCCATGGATAGAGCTCCCTTGGCATACCCTATTCTGGGTATGGTCGTATTGGCCTAGCGGACCCTTGCTATGCATAGATTCAGTTGGTGTGATGGTCGTGCAACATATGGCCGTGCCCTTTTTTGTAAATGGATGACTGCCCTACTCCAGTGTGCATGTCCTCCAATCCGTACATAGAACCATATTCTCCTTCTCAGCTTCCTCTGCGGTGCTTCGTCTAACGCACCATACTACTTCTGGGTGATGATTAAGGTGTCAAGGTTTTTACACAATAATTTTTCACTGTCTTCACTCCAGTCCTTCTATTGTGTCATGTGTCCAAGTCAAACATGCTCATATTAGAAAAATGCTCTCTGATGTTGCCAAATGACCCACTTTTCCTAAGTTATTTGCCTCATCGTGACTATGGACTAAATATATGCGCTAAAGGGCACTCCTGAACACTCAAGAAGCGTTGCCATCATGGAAGTACACATGATTCCCGTGATGGTCCAATTTCATGTCCCAACACGACGTTACTTGTAATATTTAGCGATGACCTAACTGGTTGCATTACTCAATAGCGATTTCAGTGCTATAGATCAGTCATGTACCTGCGATGATCTATATTGGGCGAATTTGTTCCAATAGTCGGCCTTCCAGATGACTCCACACCTAGTTGTTGGCATAGTTTGTATCGCACTCCTTTCTCTGGCGTGGTTTTTCCGTCATTTGTGCTACCTTCCTTGGAGATAAGCTCACTCTTCCACCTTTTATGGAGACTCCTTCTCCTATTTAAACTCTCACCATTGCTATGCATTGCTAGTTTTCGGATAGTTGGCTAGTTGAGTAGTGCTGTTAGTGTTTGTGAGTTTGCTAGATAGCTGGTGTGAGTGTGACAAGTGTGGGATTGTTGATAGCTTGTGGAAGGTTGTGAAGTGCCCTTAGTCTTGTGTAAAACTTATGAATGAGAGAGACTTGTATGTTGGGAGATCCATCTTCAAAGAGTGAATGCTTGAAGAACATGCTGGCTGGATCCCTCTGAGAAGGCTTGTAACATCAAGACTTTGGTTGTAAGCTTACTCTTATTTCATTATTAATACAATCAATGATGTTTTCATATGTCTTGTATGTAATGTACTTGATAGCTCATGACTTATTGACTTTGTGAGTAAATAGATCATTGTTGTTTCCGATTACGTGCTTTGTTGTATTTCCTTTGCATTGTTTTAGGTTGATCACTCGTTAGGAGAAGGAAGCAAAAGCTGGAGCAGCGCAACGGAACTCCATCGACCATCAATTGAGGCAGGCCTCCAACTATGATTGTTTAAGGAAATCTATTGTTGATCTGTCCTTGTTTGTGACTAGACCCACTCTAGGGCTAGAGGGGTTGCCTTTTTCTGTAGAGGGAACACTTTCCTGCATCACAAATTGGTGAGTCCGCTGGGGAGATTTGGCCTTTGTTCTTTTCTTGTTTGCTCTTGTCTTGATTTTTGATTTTGTCTCTTTTGAAGTTTGGGGATTAGTCATCGGTCTTCTGATTTTCCTTGGTTGATTTGGGAAATACCCCTAGTTGATTGAAAGATTGACTATTTTTTATTTGGGAGTTTTGGTTCGCCTGTCATTGTTTTGAACATCATTGCGGCTTTAAATTTAACAATTGTGCTGTCATCGCACTCACCCTTTTGTAATATCCTATTCATCACGTAATTATACCTCACAGTCGCGACGGTTCTGAAAATCCAACCATCGCGGAAAAGTCGTGTACTTCTGCGCTGACATCGCTCTGTTGTTGCGGCTAGTGATTTATCAACACTTGTTGCTTGTGTATTACCCACGCTGATTGCTGTAGAATTGATTTTCTCAATTCTGCCTCCTGACTCCATCATTCCTGCTGGTCCCTTACTTTTCTCACCTGCTTAGTAGCTTGTTTTTCACTGCTTATGGTTAAGGCACTCTCTTGTGAGTTGTGTTGAATGAATCTTGTTTCTTTTTGCTTATGTGACCTAGTTCATTATTTCAAGTTCCTTGAATCTCTTGGCTTGGTTGCTTGTTTTCTCAAGGTTTGTTTGCAGCTTCTTGTTGGTTTGTTTGAGCCTTCCCCTTTGCTTTTTTTTGGTTGATTGTTTAGTTACCATTATTGAACCAATCTTTCGCATTGATTCGATTTCTCTTCACTACTGAACATAGATCACAATTGTTTGATCAACCGGTTTTTTCCACACTTGCTTGTTGCTTATTTGTTTCTTCTAGATTTAAAGACATCGAAATCAAAAAGATTGCATTAATTTAGTATACAAAAGTGGAAGTGAATTTGCATTTCAAGTTTGCATATTGGAAAGTGAATGTTTAAATCTCTCATTAGTAGTATCCGTGCACTTTAAGAATTGATGTCTGTATGCATTGAGTGACTGCCTTTGTTGTATTGGTTTTCTTGGTTTAGGAATGATCTCTCTACCCTCCCGTAGGTAGATGTTCATTGAAGAATTAGGATATTTCATTCATTCTAGCTGCATCCTAGGATTTGTTGTATACATACGGTAAGGCCTGAAAACTGAAACATAATTCAAGATCAACTCTAAAATGAACTGAATAAACCTAAAAAAGCATTGGAACATAATGCACACCATTTAGAGGTCTAGGCTAGAGACATGCTCCAGTGTCATTAAACCTAGTCACTTTTGTTTCCACTCAAGGTTGGGTGATTCCTCCTGTGACTCAATAGTGGTCTAGCACGGAATTGTGATCCCATGTACTGTCAAGTATATGTTGGGATACCCCACCAGGTTATCATCCTTTATCCTTAGGAAGCCGTGTCTGCTGCCTTATAAACCATAACACACTGAATACAGCATTCAGGAAGATTGACTGCCATACGGAAAGTCCTTGGTTTTCATATGACTGCCAAGGTGTATATGCAGTTTTACGGATTTGTCTGGTAAACCTTTTGCCTAGTTCTCCAGAGTAGTCACTTTCGTTCCTTTTCAGACTCCCTAAAAGAAAAGGTCCATCTGAGCACTTGTCACTTCAGGCTCATTAAATATTCGAAGGTGACTAGAGTCATCTTTTTGTCCTTTGCTCGACTCTTTAAAGATGAAAAGGTCAAGTTCTATTCCTGTGTCTTAAAATTTATTCGGCCACGATTCACATTTACCCTGTTAGATTTTTTTTGTGTTAGCTTTAGTAGGGTCCTTTCTCGTTAGCTTTCCTAGGATTTTTGAATCATCATCTTGGCTGAATCACCGATCTCGTCTCCCATTCCAAGTGACCAATGGTCTCCTTCTTCTGTTGCTCCTAAGATACCGGTTGTTAGTGATACTCTCCTTGTTATTCTAAGTATCCAACCGATTAAATCTCATGCTCCAGAGGACTAGTCTTACAATATTCACTGGAACCCCATTTGGGAGCCTTTCGAAGAAGATATTCCCAGTACTCCTCCTAGTGTTTCGATCCCAATGTCTTCTTCTGACATGGAGGACACATCCCCCGTCACGAGTGAAGAATCCGTTATGACGAGTGGTGAAATTCCTATCTCAATGGAAACTACACCTTTCTGTGTCACCTCTCTTGGTGTCACGCTACCTTCACGCTATAAAGCTTTGAGGGATGGTATGGGTTCTAGGACCTCCCTTATGAGTTCTATGTGGTCTCACACCGTCACTCCGAACTCGGAGTCTTTAATTCCTCAAATTCATAATGTATCTGTCACCTCAATCCCGACTATTCCAACTATCTTTGTGGCTTCTTCAACCCCCGTTGTTGGTGTTGTTACTGCATCCTCAGTTGCCACCACTGTTGCTGGACCTTCATCTGGATCAGCAAATAGTGGCCCATTGGCATCTATACCCGGAGTTGTTGATCCTACAGTTAGTGCCCCACCTTCTTCTGGTTCCATTCCAGCAGGGGGTATACGATCAATATTTGCGCACTCTTTAGAATCCGGACCCCCAAGATCCGTTTCATTATTACGATTCTCGAGGGGCTCATATCTATTACCTCAGACCTTTACCCTCTCAGCCTGCAGTTTAGGTTACGGTCCCGTTATCTATTGCTTGGGGTACCACCAGTTATCATGGTGCTCAAGTACCCCCTACGAATTTTCAAGGACCACCTTATCAAGGTCAGCCGTCTTACACGTAGCCTTCCTAGGGGCAGCAGTATTACAGACAGCCTTATCCAGGGCAACCTGGAGGCCCATAAGGACAACCCTTCCAGGGACAACCTTCGACCTCTGATGGTTCATATTTTACCTATTTCGGGCAACCTTCTGGTAATCTGGGACAACCTTACATGCAACAAGGCCAACCTGGTGTCCGACAAGGCTACCCTTCTGGGAAAGTCGGTCAACCTTACGTTCAGCAAGGCTAGCCCAGTGTCCAGTCTGGTCAACCATCTGGACAAGTTGGTCAACTTCAAATCCAATTAGGTCAACTAACTGTCCAACCTACTCAGCCATCCGGTCCATTAGGACATCCCTCAGTTGTGCAAGGACAACCCAATACCCAGTAAGCTCAACCTTCTGGGAAAATTGGTCAATCTCAATCTCAACTAGGTCAACCTATTGGCCAAGTGGCTCACTGTTAGTTCTCTCAAGGACATCCATCTGGGCCTACTCAACCGAGCACTCAAATGATTGTTGCTCAACCCGATTTTCAGCCCTAATCTAGGCTCCAGACCCAATCCGGTCTTCAAAAGAAAGATGGATCCCAATCTCAGCCTGCTTATCAAATGCAGCCTGGCTCCTAGGCTTCGTTTGGAGCCCAGCCGCCTTATGGTTTCCAGCAATCCCAAGGGCAAACTCAATTTGCCCCGTACCAAAATTATCAACAACTGCAGGTGAGTACTTATCAGAATTACCAACAACCGTATGTTGCCCCTGCAGGCCAAGTTGGTAATCAATGGAATGTTGGGGGGCGAATCCAGGGTCAGCCATCCTATAACCCCTATGGACAAAATCCCTATGCACAGAACCCTCCTGGGCCAAATTTGTCTGGACAGAATCAATGGGGGCAACAACTAGCCGGCTGGAACTCTGGTGCTACCTCCTACCCACGGCCTCAGATGTCCTTTAACCCTAAATTACCCTTTTTAGCAATGTTGGAATTACCGAATGTGTCCAAACTTACTAATGATCCTATTCTTCATAATCCATATTGGTTGCCGGTTCCAACTAAGATTCCCAGTGATTGTCCCAAATTTGATGGTAAAGCTGGAGAAGATCCTCAAGCCCACATTATGACTTATCATCTATGGTGTTTGTCAAATTCGTGGCTTGATGATTCAATCCGGCTCTACCTGTTTCAAAGGACCCTCACTGGCTTTGCTGCTAGATGGTATATTGAGTTAGCTCACGGATCTTTGCAGGATTTTAACTCATTGGCTATGGCATTTTTAACTCATTTTCAGTTGCCGATTTGATATGAAACGGGCACACACCTCATGACATCCTTGAAACAAACAATGACTACACATATCTCCGATCATATCCATGAATGAAGACGGTGTCACTGTTTGATTAAGTTTTGGATTCTCGATCAGCCTTTTACAACTGGTTCACGACCTCATTTATCAGTCTGATAGCACAGGACATTGCTATGGGGGCATGTGTAACTGAAGAGCAGGCCATCGTGCATGCTCAGTACCTTGACTGGGTTTACTCCCAGTCTGGTACACTATATGATTATTTGCCTAATGCCCCGAGGCCTGGAACTTCCAAAGCCCCACCAACACCATCTGTTGACGACATTATTGGTTATGTTAATCCGCCTTCTAAGAAATCTTCCGCGAACCCTGGGAAGCAAAAGTTGAATACTCCAAATGAAAATAATTCTCAGGCTATATCCAATTCTGGTAATACTTCCGAGGTTAACGTCGTCCAGTTCACCACGGTGGATAAAGCCTCGAAAGGAAAAAAGAAGGGAAAAGGAAAGAATAAAGCTGATCAAACCAAGTAGGATTCCCCTAAACCTCCACCCGAGGAAGGTGCCAAACGCAAGCCTAAGTATCCTTGCCTTATTTGTGACAAGGATCACTATACCAAAGACTGCCTGAGGTGATCTGAAGTTAGTCATTTGTTGAAAGGTGCTCCCGGGACTCCTGCCTTGCTCAAAGAGCCTTTTCCCTCGCAGAAAATGCAAATGGTGGCTGATCCATCTCAATCCTCTTCTCCCTTCGTTTCTCAAGTGTTTATGGCTAGGACGATTCCCATCCAAATTAGTACTCGAGATTCCATTGCCTGCCGGGAAAGAGCCTAAGGTCCCCTTTGGCGCTCCTCCGTCTAAATCTGGTCCGCTCCATATTGAGAGACCAAGCACTAAGACGCCAATTTGACCCCCTCCTAAAGATGTACTTCGGAAATCTTCTTACAACCCTAATTCTCATGCTGCTCAACACTATAGCATCATTGAGGACTTAGCCCAGGCTCCATAAGCTATGTCCGCTCTAGAAATTCTCTAGAGCTGCCCCTCTCATAGGAAGTCCTTGCTATCGGCTATCGGTGGCAATGACCCGACCAACTCGGATCTGATCACTTTTGACCTAGAGAGCCGTATGTTGAGACTGCGTCACCAAATTTCCTTCCTTATCCAGGTCATCATCAATTCTAAAACGGTTCATTGTATCGTCATTGATGAAGGCACTTCGACTTGTATAATGTCTGTTGCTTGTTGGAAGGCTATTGGTTCTCCGACTCTTAGCCAGTCTCCTACGACCTTGGAAGCCTTTGATGGGAGAGAGTCTCGCCCTTACGGTATACTCCAACATTTGCCTATTACTTTGGAAGGGAAAATGGTCGAAGTTGAAGTTGAAGTTGTTGATGCCAATATTAATTACAACCTCCTTCTAGGACAAAGCCGGACATACGCCATGTGAGCCATGGCTTCATATCTATTTCGTTTCATTCATTTCCCTCATCAGGGGAAGATTGTTACAGTAGACCAGTTGTCTTTCTTCACCTCCTCTTCCAAAGGCAACGTGCCTTTTGTGGAGCATACCTCCATTCCATGTGAGAGTGTGGGAGCTGGACTCTTTAAAGATCCTACCCTTATGGGTGTTTTTTCACTCCCACCTCCTAATGTCGCTCCTATTAATATGATTTTTGTTCATTATGATCCTTGGGTTCTTCCCCCAGCTAATCAGATAGAATCATGGGTCGATGAGATGTCGTTGAGTCCTACGGAGCTCAACTATGTCAAAATTGTTACTGCATCGGCTCCATCTTCTGAATCTGCTCCTTCGAGCAGAGCTCTTGACTTGTACGCTCATTCCCCTTGGCTTGGAGACAACACTTCTTCAGACCCTTTAAAGGAAATATTTCCTTCTGATGAAGCGATTATCGAGACCCTGTCTCTCGAGGAACCCCCTTGGTCCAATCATCACCATCGTTCCTCTTTTCTCCCTGCCCATCGGGAAATGCTTACCTGTCTCGAGCAGTTTGCTCCATCCCAACCCCTTCAGACACCCATTCAAGTTGATCAAGTGTATTCTGAAGGGAACATGGGAAACATCATGCAAACCCAGCCAATTGACATCTCTATGAAACCAGGGGTTTTCGAGCATATCCCTGTCAGAGTAACTTGTACTCCGTAGGAGATTCGGCTCTATACTGATCTTTTTCATGAATTCCGTGATGTGTTTGCCTGGTCTTACGAAGAAATGACCGGCATCGATCCTAGTATCATGGTGCATGAGATACCTAAATATCCAGGTGCTAAGCCTGCTCAACATCGTTTACACCCTGTGCACCCCCGAAAGGCTACGGCTATTAAAGTAGAATTTGAAAAGCTTCTTAAGGATGGTTTTATTTACCCCATACCACTCACAGATTGGGTCTCCAATATCGTCCCTGTGACTAAAAAACAGGGCAATATCAGATTCTATGTTGATTACCGTGATATTAAATGGGCCTGTCCCAAAGATAAATTCCCCACACCCTTCATTGACCAGCTCATTGATGAGTGTGCTGGGAGTGAAATGTATTCATTCATGGATAGTTTTTCTAGTTATAACCAGATCAATATTGCACCCATAGATCAACACAAGACTGCCTTTATCTATCCATGGGGCACTTTCGCCTACAAAAAGCTCCCTTTCGGTTTGAAAAACGTCGGTGCCACCTTCCAACGCGTAATGTCTTATGCATTCCATGATATTCGACACATTGTGCAACCGTACCTGGATGATCTACCAGCTAATTCAGCAAAATGCTAGCACCACCTCGCTCACCTTCGTGAAATATTTCTCCGTTGTCGACACTACCGCATCAGGCTCAATCCTCATAAGTGTGTCTTCTGCGTCGAGTCAGGCAGACTTCTTAGGTTTATCGTCTCCCGAGAGGGTATCTGTTTGGATCCCCTTAAAGTTGAGGCCATTCTGAATCTTCCTCCCCCCTGCTTCTTTGCAGCAATTATAGAGTTCGCAGGGAAAAGCGAATTTTTTACGATGATTCATTCCGAAATATGTCGAAGTGGCCAAAGGTTTTACAGAGTTATTGAAGCGGGATACCCTTTTCTGTGGGATGCCGCTGCTTAAGACTCCTTCAAGTGCCTCAAGGTTATCCTTGCCTCTACTCCATTATTGCGTCCTCCTAATTATCATCATGACTACACTTTGTATTTGGTTGCTGCCGATACCACTATTGGCATGGTTCTCATTCAAGATGATGACGATGACACTGAGCATGTCATTTATTATCTCAGCCATAATCTACTAGATATGGAAACTCGATATGCTTACGTCGAGAAGTTGGCATTGGCTGTCATCTGTGCCATCCAACGTTTCTACCATTATATCTTGTTGCACACCACAACAGTGGTTTCTGATTGCAAACCGATGATGTACATCCTGTCACGTCAGTTGCTGGGGGGCAAGTACTCAAAGTGGACTTTTATCCTCCAAGAGTTCGACTTGGAATTCACCACTGCCAAGTCTAAGAAATCCCTTGTCTTTGCTGAGTTGCTCTGCTCTTTGCCATCTCTTACCATGCCCACTTAGTTAGAGGACCATATTCTGGATGAAACTCTGTTCTTAATTATCACCCTCGATCCATGGTACGGGGATATCATTGTCTATTTGCATACATCCTCTTTTCCTTCCGATGTGTCTAAGGATGCTCGGTGATGGATTCGTCATCAGTCTCAACCCTATCGTATTATTGGGGACACCCTGTACCGTCTCGGTACCGACTTTTTTCTCTACTGATGCTCAACATTCGAGGAAGCTGAGCGAGTTTTAAATGAATGCCATTATGGCGCCTATTGTGGTCACATGTCCAGATATGCTACTGCTCAAAAGATCCTCCGTACCGGTTACTTTTGGCCCTCCATCTTTAAGGATTGCATTCTTGTCGTCCGCTCCTGTCACAAGTGCTAAATATACCAGCAGAAGATGTGTGCGCCTCCTGTGCCATTGCACCCTGTTGTTACCATCGGCCCTTTTTCAAAATGCGGAATTGATTATATGACCTGTAACCCTTGCTCGGTCGGGGGACATGGGTATATCATCATTTTCATTGATTACTTCACAAAATGGGCTGAGGCGATGCCCACACTATCGGAAGATGGTCACACAGCGGCGCAATTTTTGTTTAATCATGTTATCTCACGGTTTGGAGTCCCTGAGGCTATCGTCATTAATCACGATAAGCATTTCTGTAATCACATGATGATTGAGCTAACAACCTAGCTAGGCTTGCAGCATGATAGCTCGACTCCATACTATCCCCAGGTTAATGGCCAGGTAGAAGCCATCAACAAGGTTCTAGTTATGATGCTTCAACGTACCATTGGTATCCACAAGTCTAATTGGCACTTGATGTTGTTCTCTACCTTATGGGCCTACCAAACTTCTGTGAAGGATGCCACCAGTTTCACTCCGTTCCAATTAGTTTACAAACTGGAGGCTACCCTTCCCATCGAGTGCGAGATCCCTTCTTTGAAGTTAGTCGTTGAATTACTCCCCAACACTACTCCAGTAGAAGAATGCCTTCTTTACCTGGAACGGCTGGACGAGACTCGTCGACTAGCCTCTCTAGCTATTGAAGCACAAAGGAAGAGAGTGAAAACTCACTTCGATCATACTCTCCATCCTCGTTCTTTTGTTGAAGGAGATTTAGTCCTGCTCTACAATCAAGCGAATGATAAGCTGGGGGCAGGAAAATTCGAGCCCATGTGGCACGGGCCTTATATTGTAAAGCAAGTTTTGCAAAAAAGGGCCTACGAGCTGATTGATTATGAAGGGAATCCTATGGATAAACCCCAAAATGGGCTTTACTTGAAAAAGTATTATGCGTGAATTTCATGCACTCTGACTTGTACATAAGTGTGTTTGTAGCAGGTGTGTTGTGTGTCTGCGTTTTCATGTTTTGGCTTGGTGTGTAGGTGTATTGCAACTTATTGTGTCTTTTGCTTCTTGTGCAGATGTCTGGTGCACCTTACGTTGGTTTCACTGATGGTGCCTGCTGTAGTACCTGCAACTTGTCTTCTATGGCATGGGTGATCTACGATCCTCATGGTGAGTTGATAGACCTTCAAGGTGTTTGTCTAGGTTGTACCATGAACAATGTCACTAAATATAGTGCTATTATTGAGTTATTGGCTGAGGCGATCAATCTCAATATTCATACATTGGTCGTGAACTTGGATTCTCAGCTTGTCATCCACCAACTCAATGGGCAATATTCTGTCAGAGACCATTGGATTTTAAGGTTGTATTTAGGTGTTAAATTGTTAGAAAGGAATTTTGATTTTATCACATATCAGCATATTCCACGAAGATTAAACACGTTAACTGATGCATTGGCAAACCATGTATTAGACAGACATTTGCGTAACATGTAATCAAAACAACACATGAGAAGCATGTAAAACACAATAATAAACCATAGGAATGATATATATATATATATATATATATATATATATATATATATATATATATATATATATATATATATATATATATATATATATATATATATATATATATATATATATATATCGCGTGTGGTGCACCAAGGCGCTCAAAAAATAAGTGTACATGTCCAAATAAAGTTTGTGTTCTCCATACATCCGAGACACATGTCTCTCAAAACATCACTAGCAGGAAATAAAACCTAGGCATCTACTGTGGTGGGTTATGCTCCATGTATCACACCACCACTCGTGCCACTCACCTCAACAGGTAGTGCACCTTGGGTTCCACTCCTACTGTGTGGATATGAAATGCTATGGGGACCTCCTCGATCTCCATGTAATCTGGAATCTTTGCTGTTAGGCCCTCAAGGTTCCAGGCCACTGTCTCCACTGTATCATCAGCTAGGGGAGCCAAGGCTAGTGCTGTGATGCCCTACACATCCCTATGTGCCTCTGGAGCTAGCTCGACGGGTCTCACTGGTCCTACATCTGCATACCATAGCATTCGTCATTAAGACATACACATGAAAAACAAAAAAACATCATAAAAAATAAAATGTAAAAAATAATGTGATCAAGTGTCTTACCACCATCATCCCACTGCTCTCCAGCGGGCAGCTTCATGTCAGGATCTCCGTGGAATTCCATGACAATATATGACCAATCCTCAATGAAGATCATTTGGCACTCCAACCACTCTTGAAACAGTGTCCCCCAAGACACCGGTCGTCCACCACCTCCTCGTAGTATGACGTGTGCCCACTGTGTGGCCCTGGGCTCACGTGGTCTGGGCAAATCCAAATCCATGTCCTATAACTATAATGCCAACACCCGCTCTAGCATGAGTGGGACTAAGATTGATCCATAACCAAACTGCTTCGTCTCTCCTCGACGACAATTGGTAAGTTGCCTCTTCATGTTCGCCGTCACCATTTTTGCCCAGTTAAACATGGTTGGATTGAGACATTCGAGAGCCAGCCAGAGATGGGTCTTCGAAGCATTGTGTTGAGCTTGGGATCCTACTACCCATGTCACCATGAATAGCATAGCATGAAGGACCACATCATCTACTGTCGGGATTACCACCTTCCCGCTCTGCATTTTTCACACCTGTGGGCACACTTGAGCCATCAACATCTCGAAGGAATTGCCCCTAGGTCGCTACCCCTCTAGGATGGGCCTCTCACCACGATGGGACAACCTGGTCAAAAAATATATGTCTATGGCATCAAACTCGATATCTCGGCTTCGGATGATGAATTTCCCATCTGTGGGATTCCAGGCCCGAATCAGTAGCTCCAGTAAATCGGGTTGAGACTGAAGGTGTGGAGTAAGAAAGAATTTAAGAAATCTGCATGCCTGTAATGCATTTCGGCACCCCACATTGGCAAAAGCTTCCACATCATTATCATCATGTGTTCGTTCTTGCTAGAAAAACACTATTATGGCCTACATGACGAGAAAAATTGAATTAGCACTTCGTTTGCAAAATTCAACACGTAATTTGCATAAAAACATAATTTCGCGTCGTCATCGCGTCCATTTTTAAAACAGATGCGATGACACAAGGTCACTAGTTCTATTTTTTCGCGGTCATCACGGAAGTACATCACTTTCCCGCAATGATCAGAGCACGTTATGTGTAAATCTTTTCGATCATTGCGGACCCGAGCGGTATACCCACGATGACCGAGCGGTGGAACTCAACTCAAAAAATTCGCCTAAACTAACACATTTAACGTCAAAATGCATAAAAAGGGAATTGAATTGAAGCGCAGGACAAAGTCTGTTTACCTAGAACAAGTTTTAGGGTGAATAGTGGACCAACAAGGCCAAAATTAGCTCGCCAAATTTGCTGCTCCAAAATGCTCCACAGTGGAATGAACAGTGACAATGGTAAAAATGAATGAATTAACCCCTTTTTATATTAATTTTTGAAAATTAAAAAATTATATTTTATAAATGTGGTTTTTTTCTCATTTTTTGTCACATGGTTAGTCAAAATTTGGTTTTTTAACTATGTTTTTATGTATATTGTTCATTTTATATCGAATGGGTTTACGTTTGATGTGCTTTGTGCAGAGCTACAGGTAGTGGAATTATGTCAGCTTTGTGTACACTTGATCCGAAAATTCATCTTTAATGCTCTTTTTCGACTTGAAAAATGAAAATATAGCCGAGTTGTTACTCTTGACTCGTTAAACATAATAAGAGGTGGTCGCATTTAAGCTCTTTTTTGATCGTGTAAACACGAAAATATTGTCGGGCCTTTGTCGTTTCAAGCTCATTATTGGTTACAAAATGACGTGATTCTAACCGTTTTTCTACTTTCTCAGGTCGAAGTCACTAGTTACGAAAATTACTCCTTGATCGTAATGGTCAGGCGGTTCTTTCGTGTATCATTTTCTACTTTTTCGGGCTCGAGAGACACAAATCTACGAAAAAGGACCCCCCCTGGAGTTTTCTTTTTTTGTGTATTTTTCAAACTCTCTAAACATGAAAAAGACTTTGAGTTTCACCTATGTCAGACTCATTAAAACCTCACGATATTGGATTTGTCATCATGATGAGACTCGAGCTTCTCCTCCCTAGGGCTCGTTAAACTATTACTAGGTTGGATTCAACAACAAGTTTATGATTGATGGTCTATGGTAGCTAGTCACTCTTGAACATTGACACTTTTGCTTCTTGTCGGGTTGGGACATCCACACATCATCATTTGGCCTTCCATGGGTTTGGGTTACCATTCAGCCTCATTCCATCCGATTCACGCCATCTCCATTGAGCCTCTAATCCCTTGGTACCTAAATTCTGCCACCCTTCAGAGTCGTGTCGCCGACATGTTCAAGAGTATAATCCTTCTGCAGTTTACACCCTCGCCTTCTCCTCTGATACTCTGTTTCACCATCTACCACTTGTTCCTTATCTCGTGTCATTGATGGGGGAAACATTATGGCCCTCCTGCGATGGGTCGTCTCCTGTTGACATCAGCTCATTATCCAGGAGATTGATCTAGAGATCCCCTTTGGTACCGTAGAGCTTGCATGCCTCAATGGCAAGTTCTTTGCACCTGACATTTGACTTTCATCATTGGTCGTCAATTGGGTGATTCCATGAGTGTTCGACTTCAGCTCTTTTTTCACACTTCATGGATTGTGCTAGCTAGTACCTTGAGAACCATTGGCATTATTGGTGGTTTCTCTCGCACTTGTTAACAATTTTCATCATTGACCGTAATCAAGCGATTTTCTATCATGCTTGACCTCGGCACATCTATTCACATGCTAGAATTTGTACTATTGATCGGATGGGTCCAAGACCCCGAACTCAGATTACATATGTTCGGGCTGCGTGGATTGGTTTATGATTACATGGCTCATTGATGGATGGCTGTGACCATACCACAGATCTATTTCGTATGTCTTTTGGATGGTTGTGCCCATGCCTAGACTACATGTGCTTCATTATCAGAGATATCAGTTGTACTTGCGTGCAGGTTCTTCTAGTTGGTGTTCCAACTCTGTCAGTTTCGTAAAGCATTGCACCCCTTCCACTCTCTCAGGCTTCATGCTTTAGGGGCATCTATTACACAGTAATTTGTCACTGTCTTCACTCCAGTCCTTCTGTTGTGTCATGTGTCCAAGTCAAACATGCTCATATTAGACAAATGCTCTCTGATGTTGCCAAATGACCCACTTTTCCTAAGTTATCTGCCTCATCGTGACTATGGACTAAATATATGTGCTGAAGGGTGCTCTTGAACACTCAAGAAGCGCTGCCATTGTGGAAGTACACCTGATTCTCGCAATGGTTTGATTTCATGTCCCAGTGTGAGGTTAGTTGTAATCTTTAGCGATGACTTGACTGGCTGCATTACTCAATAGCGATGTCAGTGTTATAGATCAGTTATGTACCCACAATGATCCGGATTGGGCGAATTTGTTCCAACAGTCAGCCTTCCAGATGACTCCAAACCTTGTTGTTGGCATAGTTTGTATTGTCCTCCTTTTTCTGGTGTGGTTGTTCCATCATTTGTGCTACCTTCCTTGGAGATAAGCTCAGTCTTCCACCTTTCATGGAGATTCCTTCTCCTATTTAAACTCTCACCATTACTATGCATTGCTAGTTTTCGGATAGTTGGCTAGTTGAGCAGTGTTGTTAGTGTTTGTGAGTTTGCTAGATAGCTGGTGTGAGTGTGACAAGTGTGGGATTGTTGATAGCTTGTGGAAGGTTGTGAAGTGCCCTTAGTCTTGTGTAAAACTTATGAGTGAGAGAGACTTGTTTGTTGGGAGATCCATCTTCAAAGAGTGAATTCTTGAAGAACATGCTGGCTGGATCCCTCTGAGAAGGCTTGTGACATCAAGACTTTGGTTGTAAGCTTATTCTTATTTCATTATTAATACAATCAATGATGTTTTCCTATGTCTTGTATGTAATGTACTTGATAGCTCATGACTTCTTGACTTTGTGAGTAAATAGATCATTGTTGTTTCCGGTTACGTGCTTTGTTGTATTTCCTTTGCATTGTTTCAGGTTGATCACTCGTTAGGAGAAGGAAGCGGAAGTTGGAGCAGCGCAACGGAACTCCATCGACCACCGGTTGAGGTAGGCCTCTAACTATGACTGTTTAAGGAAAGCTATTGTTGATCTATCCTTGTTTGTGACTAGACCCAGTCTAGGGCTAGAGGGGTTGCCTCTGTCCACAGAGGGAACACTTTCCTACATCACAAGGGTTGATGAACTGCCTCTCACTGGTGGCACTGCTATTTGCTGACCGTTCCCTTAATTCAAAGGTTACGTGCCGCAATTATCTAATCATCATATTATAGTTGAGTGTGGTGACTTCCTACAATCTATTCTACCATCTTTCCATCTCTCCATCTATATCTGATGTGCACAAACTATAGCGCTCCCATGAGAATCTTCCATCCAGTGAGGGATTCACCCGACCTTTATCTTGCACTGATATCTGGTATATGCAGTCCAGTTCATCGTCATTTTCCTCATCGCACACTGGCTTGGTGTAGCGCTCTCCTTTTACCCAGACAATTGCCCATAGTGACTTCTTTTCAAACGTCATTTTCCGCCTTTTCAAGTTGATGACCCCATTCATGTCCATGGCCCAATCAATTGCTAGCAACGCAGGGTAGGGATTAGTGTCATCCAAAATTTCTATTACCTCGAATTTGGTCTGCGTACTTACACCTTCAATGTCCACTATCACCCCTTGTAGTCGGCCCATCAGTAGCATCTTTTTTTGGTTGGCCATCCTTAGTTGAATAGGAGACCACCGCAGTGCGGGTCTACCCATGCGTTCCCACGTTTGCTTAAGTAGCACATTTGCATCTGACCCTAAATCCAAAATGAACTTGTCCATCTCATACTCACCGATTTGTGCTATCATACGCATATCCCATCCAGTGTGTAGATCATGTCTTCCTAGTTTCCGAACTATGCATGGCTCACCCAACCCTGCGCACTGAGTGATCAGCTCTTGTAGTCCCTTAACGGTTGTACTGTCATGTAGCAGCTTCATACATGTCTCTAAAAAGGTAGTAAGCATAGAGGTATCCATCCCTGGCTTAATTGGGTCCCTCCTAGCTGGAGTAGAGACTTCCGTGAAGATATTTGGAGATTCCTTAGGCGTCTTTGTCCCTTGTTCCACTTCAAATTTGGGTTCCCTTGCAGGGGTATCACGACCCTTTGCATCTTCTGTAAACTCTTTCCGCGCATCTCCTCCCATGGCTGTGCCACTCCTCAATACCATATTTATGATGGGGTCTTCTTCGCGTGGTTTTGACCTCATCATTTGGACATTTTGAGTTGGAGTGGGCTGTAATACTCCCTTTTCACACATCTGGGCAATTAATGTCGGGAAATATACCATTTCGTGGTCGAAATGCCCACAATATGGGAGAGATATCCTTGTTGGGTTAGTACAGTCATGAGCATAGTGTCCTGGCCCTCCGCAGTTATAACAGATCAGATGTTTGCGCCTTTTCCTAGGCCCCATTCCTCTTCCTCGGCCTCATCCTTGAAATCCCCGCATGGCCCTACAGCTGGGTCGAAACCTCATGCTTCAGTCTGCACTCAATAAGTTGGGGTCCTTTCCATCATTAAGTCGTAGCTCCAACATGTTCACTCATCCTGACCCTTTGATCTACAAAAGTTGCAATATAGCTATTGCGGGGTCTGGGTATACTTCTGCAACAGGTGGCAGTTTTCCGTTGCGTTCTTTCCACCTACATGACAAATCATGCACCAGAGTGTAGGTGTCACACTCGGCCCTGCTTGTACCTCTAGTTTTAATGACATCGGCACCCCCCCCCCCCGACCAAATATTTTGCGAATACAAGGCAATGGTCCTTGCCATGTGCTTGACTTTTGCATTTAATGCATCCTACCTATGTACGTGCCTTCGATTGGATCGCCCTTTCTCACTTCAATCTTTTCATTTCTAAGCTCGAGTTTTGTAGTTGCACATGGATTTGTTGAAATCCCAACCCTGGATCCTATATTAGGGTTTCGTGCAATCTCATCAGGGTTCTAATGCTTTGGCTTGGGTTGAGATTTTTTGATGTCATAGCACCGTCCTTAGATGTGGTGTCAAGGATACCACAAACCACGTGCAGTGTTTCACATCCATCAATGTCATGTTAGCCTTGCAGATTGTGCTCTTTAATCTCTGATCCAAATCCCACGGGGTTTCACCCAGTAGCATCACTATCTCTTTGAACCCAATGACCGACTGTGTCTTTGATTTTGGTCGGCCAAATTCTTTGTCCAAGGCAACCAAGATCGCTATTATTCCCACATTCAGATGATTGCTTGAGTACTTTATATACCACGTCAATGCATAGTCCTGTAGTGCGCTAACCAAGGTAGCCTTTTTGATGTTGTCATCTGTTATGCCTTGGAAATCCCATACATCCCTTAGCACAAACCAGAACTACCTAGTTGCTCATTTCCTGCACCCTTAAATACTGAAAACTTGACTGCGCTCACCATCCCAACCTTCGGTGGTGGCAGAGGTGGAGGTGGAGTGGGTGAAGATGGATTTGACGTCAGTGAAGTAGGTGATGGCATAGATGGAGGTGGTATCAGTGGAAATCACTTCTTAATCAACCGGACCACACTTCTTGGAGAGAACCTCGTGAGCTCCTCCTCACTTTCCTGTGAAATAGAGATTAGCGAACTATTCTCTAATCCTTTAGTTCCTCGGTAGCCTCTTCCACTCCGCGTTACGCCAGACATCAATAAATGGGCATAATCTGTTTTTCACACAACAACATCTTAATCCAAGTGTTCAACGATTTAATATACTTACCTCGGGGTCCTTGGAGAAAGCTCCTTTTTGCTTCACTATAACTCATAGTTGTGTCTATTGCAAACTTAGTAATAAACCCTCCTATTACCTGATCCAACCAATGATCTATTGCACATGCAATTTTATCTTCGGATGCTTCTAGCTTGCGCACCAATTCTGGAGTCCACACAATAGGTTGATTTAGTCTACAGCTTCCCACACTGTTGACTAACCTTGCGATCCACTAGTACAACTCTATCGGGAATGTCATGAAGAATATTTCATGGATATCTATGTATATGTAATGATCCAACCACCCTTCCTCCGATATCCACATGTTTCTATTTTCCTGAACCACGAATTTGTGAAGCTTCTGATCCAGCCAATCTTCAAGATCTTTCTTTGTAGGATTCTAGTGTTTCGACATCATACATTGCTTAGGAAGATCCCGGTCCTGACAACGGAACCATTTGTTGGCTTATATGGGCTAACCCAGGTTCGAAAGAGTTATTTAGCCAAACAAATCCCACAGATACTAGCCCTTTTCTACAACAGCCCGTGGAGCGCAAACTGAGGTCTCACCCGAGGTAGCAAGGGAGGTGCTGGAACTAGGTGTCTGCACCCTTGGGATGTCTTGATGTGGTCTCAAAGGTTCACACACCGTTCTGTGGCTTCGTGCCACATAGATTCAGACCCAGGAAAATCCTTAATTCTTATTAATGTGCTGTTACAGATTTGAACTACTTTTCATGGTCTTTAAGCAAACATTTAATAGAAGTGACCAGTTCGCGCACCCAAAAAGATATAGATTTGCATAGCCTCATAACATAAGCATATACACATATATCAAATAGTTATATCAATCATGAATTATCCAGATCCACAATAATTCAGATTTAACATAGAATTTCAGAGTCAACTTACCTTTATTCAATTCTTCCACCAATACATCTAGATCTGCCCTGCACACTTGCTGCAAGGGTCTGCGGCACATAGCTGCAAACTCTACTAGGCCTCTGCGCACACAGTTGTAGAGCCTCTATCTACCTACCAAAACCATTGACTTGGACTTACAGACACTTCAAGACTTCATTCCTCAAAAACCCATTACATTGCAGATCCAAAAGTACATACCAAAAAGCTGACTTCTATCCATAGATCCTTGCTCTATTTATACATTCTCATGGTCAACGGACCTTGGGCAGGTCAACTCACTTCCTATTATTTTACATTATTTTTGGGCAGACAACCCTTTAACTTGACTTATTTACAATTCTTACTCTGCGCACTTCACGGAGTCCTTATCATACCTTTCCCAAAATTGCAGGCTTTGAACCCCAAAACTGTTATGCGGCCCCTTTTCTACCCAACAAGGCTACCATAGGTGGTCAAGTGATCGAGGTCTGCCATTGTTGTTTTCCAGGTGGACCCCTAGTGTTATAGACATTTTTGTGCCTTACAGCTCTAAGCATGAAATGTCCATAAACCAAGGGATCCTAAGTCCCTAAAAGTGTTGTTCCGGCCCCTAAAGGAACAAGGTCAACAAATTACAGCTTCTCCCAGAAGTTCTCCACCAGAAACTGCTCAGAATCAGTCAAATCAGGATCATTTCAGCTGCTCCGCTAGCTAGCTGCGTTGCATAGCACCCAAGTACACTAGCTAGGTGCATTGCAACGCACCTAAATGCACTACCAGGGTGTGTTGATCGGGAAATGACAAATGGCAGTGTCATTCCGCGAGGTGGATAGACAATGGAAGCTTCCAAAATCTTCCCCAATGACACTTGCCTCACTGAGTTCAACCAAGGATGAGTAAGAGGCTCTCAGTCTCCAAGTGGAAGCAAGAACTGACAGAGAGAAGCCACTAGTCAAATCATAAGCTGACTCATCCTCTTTGCATACATCTATATATGGATCCCTCTTCCCAGAGATCCGGAGGCTGGAATTTTGTACATTGCAGAGAATTGTTGTTGGTTTTGAGATAGATATCAGAGTATTGGGTGATTTATGCTTTGTTGGAGGTGAAGAGGGGATTCCTTTGCTAGGAGGTTGATTATGGATCAGGAATCATCGGTTGTAACTCCTCCTGGACCTTCTTGTTATATCAATAAAACTATTTGAGTTTCTCCTACATGCTTGTGTTTCATTGATGTTTGTTACATTTCTATGCTTAGCTTAAATCTGATCCTGAGCTATTTATGAATACAAATCCATGTCTTTGTGTAGTTTTCTTCTTCTGTGATCTTACAAGAACTTGGTGAAGCTGGGCAAGTAAGGGAGTAGGTAGCTGGAAGCTGTCAAAGAGGAGAGAGATTGGATCAAAGGACTAGCGCAAGACACAGGTTGGTTCATCCTATTCCTCTTCGTTTATAGTTCATAAAGAAGAATACGAAAGTAGTTTTCCTTGTTTGTTTCTAAGGTCACTGTCACACCTTAGTGGGATAGGGTCGTTCTGAGTAGACACTTTTCCCGTAAACAAAATGGCAACTCCACTGGGGATCGTGTCTAGTTAGTTTGTTTGTGTTTCTCTTGTTGTTTGTTTCATAAACATAGAAGTAGCAATCGAACTGCATTTGCCATTAACAAATGCAAAGTAGACATCTGCTACTTCAATCCATTCACTGGATTTGTTTATTATTTGAACAGCTGATTCACAAATGATCTGATTACCCTTTGTGATAGCTCTTAGATCTCCTTTAAATCCACCCTCTGATTGTGCATTACTGATTGCTTTTACTCGGCCAAAAACCATAGATTAAACTGCAAGTCGTGACCCAGAACCTGGATAGAATTCTCGTTTCTACCCCAGCGTAGGCTCTGTGAGGAGATTCTGCATTTCAACGCAGTTCCCAAGAGGGCTACCTGCGCTGCAATCCAGTTTCTCTATGTAACAGGTGCGCTGATCAGCCTAGCCTTGTGCAGCTGAGGTTCTTTGCTTCATTTTCTCAGTTTTGTCTCTGATTTTTGCAGCATGTGATCAGTGTATCTGTCTGTTTAAAAACCCCTTTTCTTTTCCTTAATTCCGCCTCCTTTGTACAAAAGACTGTATATGTTCTTTGTGTGTTTGTTACATCATTTACAGTTTTCCATTGAAAAAGTAGAATAGTCATACTGTCGTCCTTTGATTTAGATCTGTCGTAAGTATCGATTTTGATCTTAGGAGAAAGTTTATTTGCTATTGACAATCGATTATGCTTTTACGTTTGCCTTTGGTTTGAATTTGTCACTTTCTAGTGTCGAAACGAGTATTTATTTCAAAATCATAAAGTGTCGTAATCCTCTCTATCTTTTGATTTCGAAAAGAAGCTTGTTTGTGTTTGTCACTTGAAAGCAAATTCAGATTTGTACATCAACTTTCTTTTTAGGCATCAATATTAAGAAAGTAAAAACAAATACATGCACATGTGCATTTGCATATTGATAGTCTGCTTGGCTTGATTTAGGAAAAGTGCATTTACAGTGTGCTCTTTTCTCTTTGAGAAAAGATTGTGTCTTTCTTTTCCCCTTATAGATAGGGTTTTCATTGCTGAAAAGAGATAAAAGTTTGCTTATCATCTTTAGATTGCATTTTAGGAATTACATCTACATCTCGTGGTGATCCCAAAAGGCAAACTTCTAAGAAAGATCAACTTAAAATAAATTGAATGAATCTAACAAATCTTTGGAACTTAACACACAACATTTAGAGGTCTAGGCTAGAGACGTATTCCGGCATCGTAAAGACTGGTAACTGTTGTCCTCACTGATGGTTGGGTGATTCCTCCACTTTGAGACGATAAGTGCCAGTACGGACTTGTGCTCCCATGTACCATTGAGTATATATTTGGAGACCCCTATAGGCTTAAAACCTTTTATCCATAGGAAGCCGTGTCGGCCGCCCTACTGATCGCAATGCACCGAACACAGCATTCGGGAAGATTGACTGTCGTACCGTAAAAAGTGTTCTGCAGTTTTGCGATTGGTTTGGTACTCCCTCTACCTAGATCTCCAGAGCATTCCCTTTCGTTCCTTTTCAGACTCCTTAACAGAAAAGGTCCATCTGAGCACTTGTCACTTCAGGCTCATTAAAAATCGAAGGAGACTAGAGTCATCTTTTGTTTTTTCTCGACTCTTTAAAAATGAAAAAACAAGTTGTGTCAAAGTGTCTAAAAATTATTTTAAATGGAATATTCATACCCTTTTCCTACGTTGATCTTAGGTTGAGAAAATGGAGTCTACCAACCAAGGAATTCCCCTTGGTGGAAATCCTTGTCCCTTCTCCTCTTGGGGAGATGTTGGTGCACCCCATATGGCCACATTGTCGCTTCCAAGACTAAAAATTGGCTTGCCAGTATGGCTCTTATCAACCAATGTCGTTCAGAACACCACTATTCCTGAACAATCGAATCAGCAATTAGACGAGTCCAGAGTTGCCCACCAACCTTCTACTTCCTCTAATTCTTCCTCTCCTCCTTCCTCTTCACTTGATGGGGCTGGCAAAGCCAAAAGTCAAGTTCCTAAGGAGAAGAAGGAGAAGAAGAAGAAAGAGAAGAAGAAAAAGGAGCCAAAGGCGAATGGGGGAAAACAGGTGTCGTCTAACAAAAATCCACACACTGCACCGACCAGGCCTAAATCGCCATGTGTCATTTGCAAAGGAGACCACTTTCACAGAGATTGTCCTTGCATCCCTCGGATACTAAGGGACTGGTCTCCTCATTTGCACAATCTGGTGTCATCAACCTCTGATGATCACGTTGAGAGCACACCGTCAACTAGCGAAAGTGAAGCCCCAGGACAAAAAAGGAAAGCTAGATTTCCTTGTAAACTGTGCGAAGGCAATCATGTCGTCCATCGTTGTCCCTTCTTAGATGAAGCGAAAAGAGTTTTAGATGATCGTCCGGTTTCACCGTTACGACTTCTTCCTGGATATAAAAAACTCTTGCCGAGTCCGTCGCTAGTTGAGAATCCAGCTGGCCCACTCAAGTGGTCGGCTGAAGCGTCTATCATCGAAGATAAACCATCTGAATCCATACCAGATGAAATTCAAAAGGTCAAGGCGGCAGTTGACCCAGTCTTGCGTTCAGAGGTGTTATCTCCGGATGATATAGTCACTGAAGAGAACAAGGATGACATCGTCCAATTTCTCTTCATCAACACAGACTCCGACGAACATAGGGGCATGTTACACTAAAAAATGTCACCATGACTATTTACAGTTAGGATGACTCTATCAACAGTCATACTACCCTCTTAGGCAAGTCTTATGCCTCTGCTCTCCATGTCAAACTCCAAAAAAGAGAGAAAGTCTTTCTAAATGTATTTATCTCTGGGGGCGCAGATTCTCTCAACCTTACCTGCGGGGACGCACCCAAGGTTCACAAAAGCTGCGTCTTTGGACGCTCTGTATGTAAAGGTGCAGGTGCATCCCCCTGAAAAGGTTAAAATGCGCAAGTTTCATCTTTAAAAAGTCACTTGTGGTTATTTCTAGAGCATTCTAGAAGGTTGTTCGACGTGTATTGAGCGCCTCCAGATGGTTCATGCACTCCTACCAAAGAGGAACTTATCCCATCAATAGGGGAGCTATCCCATCCAAAGAGGGGATTATCCCATTGATGGTGGACCTGATTAACTTCCTCTTGAACACTATAAATACAGGCATTGGGCCAGAAGGAGGGGAGGTTGAAAGCTATACATTTCTAAGGGTAAATGCTGCAGGAATGAGGACTCCCATTTAGAATCTTGTGAGGAGAGATTGCCATCTTTGCTTGTTCTATTTGGAAGTGGGTGAGCTTTGTCAAAGTAAAGGAGAACTCTTGTGGACCCTGGAAGGAGCTTGCACAACACCAAGGCTCAGGTTGTAATGGTTCCTTTTGATTACCTTTAATGCAAATTGGTCCATTCTTCTCAATAACTTGTTGTTCATGAGTTATTTCATGTACTCCTTGGTCTATATGTTGAATATGCTTTGTTTTATGTTATAATCAGGTGCTATTTAATTGTTTGACTATTGGTGATTGTAGGTTTTGGAGAAAAGGAGGAGCTCATCCAGATCAACAAAGCTTGGACTTTTACAACATCGTTTGGACAAAGGTAAGAACAAAACACTTGATTTCTCATATCATGATGCATGTTTAGAGAAGGATAGCTCTAGTTTGTTTTGTTTGTCATTAGAATGTCTTAGACTTCTAGGAAGGTTGGTTGTGTCCGCACTATTGACTGATTCCGTGAGACAAATTGGCGACTCCGCTGGGGATTCCATTGATGAGAAAAGTCTTTTCCTTTGTGTGAACTTTGCTTTGAGAAAATTGGTTTATTTTTCTGGTTTTGGCTCTGTGACTTTGTCTGTGGGTGGGTTAGCTTAGGATTAGATTCATTTTGGTTTTTCTTGAGTTTTTCAGTAAGACGCACCCTCTGAGTGCTGCACAGTGTGTCCCTGGACGCACTTTTGCTGTGTGCACAGAGCGGGCCCGCACCTGTGCTAACGGGTTGCCTGCGTCCCCTGCTAAAATTTGAGAAAATTCCATTTTTTGCATTTTTTGCTCTTAGATTTTATTTTTTCTTAGTTTTTACTGCCCAGATTCATTAGTCCCTTGTCAAAGATCTTCACCTGAACTTGTTTCGATAGCATTGAGTGTTTTAGTGGATTTCATCGAAGTATAAGCCCTAGGGTTTGATTTTTGAGTAGGTCGTGTAGTGACTTTGGCGGTAGATGTTGTCAAGCCTTAGATCTCTCTGGTTTTGTCAGCATTCTAAGAAGTCAGACTTGTCACAAAGTCTACCTATGAGAGCAACTTACCATTGAGTTGTTTCTTTGGGAAAATTTCGAAGTGCTTGTTGATTAAGTCTTGAATTCCATTTTACAAAAAGAACAAAAAGATTTGAGTTTTGTTTTGACTAGTCTTTTGATTCTGCATTAGCTGGTCCTTGATTTGATTTTGATCAAGTAAAACAACCTAGAATCATCTTTGTGAGCTTTTTCCTTGTTAGGTTTGCTTAGAATAATTTCTCTTTTGATTTTCTTGTGAGTCAAGTTTTCATAGTTTTTGTAGCTTTTGAGATTGTTTTTTGTTAAGATAGGTTTATATGCTTTATTAAAAAGAGAAAATACAAAAACATCTCCTTTGAAAAGTTTTGTTTCAAGTAGCTTTGAAAAGTTTTGAAAGAAAAAGAGTTTTTTCGTGCACGTAAAGAGTGGTCATGTTTGCATGCTTGAAAAGAAAAAGAGGATTGTTTCTTTGATTGTCTTTTCTAAGGAAGTTGTTTTCTCTAAAATTTGCATTCTCTCAACTCTCTTAGTTAAGAATTTCATTGAAAAAGGAAAGTAGCGTAAATCATCTTAGGTGCATCTTTGTAGTGGTTTGAGTCGAGTCTACACACCATTGGTTTCACTCCCACTACCCTTTGTCTTTAAAGAAAACCATAAAATTAACGCTTAAAGTAAAATCGACGTAGTAACTTTTATTTACTAGGGCTCTGAAACACCAATTTAGATCAGGCTAGTGTCTTGGAGCAGGTGAGTAATTAACTCTCCAAGACAACAAAACCAAACAAGTAGCTTATCTTGTGAT
This sequence comes from Pinus tabuliformis, assembly GCA_031772625.1. Taxonomy (NCBI): domain Eukaryota; kingdom Viridiplantae; phylum Streptophyta; class Pinopsida; order Pinales; family Pinaceae; genus Pinus; species Pinus tabuliformis. The sequence continues at coordinate 1,126,860,441 of CM062816.1, read as the reverse complement.
AGAATAAATCCAATTGTCTCACTTGTACTCTGGGAAAGCTCCTCTTAAAGGAGAAGCACGAGCTCGTGTCCGAACCAGTGAGGGGATCAATCCCCCCTCGTTGGGAACGACGCCAGACAGGCACGTATTACAAACGGTAAACCTCGGATTAACCATTGTCGAGGAGCCAGGGGTCACTTGTCGGTAAACCTTGGATTATTGTCAAGGAGCCGGCAAGGGGATTGAGCTTGCTACTCTGCCCTTGCGTGCTGTCGGAGTTTAGACTGTTCCCCCAGGTGCATTTGTTGCGGTTGGTAACCTTAGTGACCATTATCTTTAGGATTCTACCGAGGTGACGGTGGAGGGAAGGTCCCACTGTACCTGGAGCAGACGTCGGCTAGACTCACTTGGATTTTCTGGGGGGTTCACTTCACTCGAGACGGTTAAAGTGGAGGAACTTGGTCCAGTCTATTCATTAAGCAGGTTGCCGGGGTAACTGTTCCACCCGCCACTTCTGTACTGAATCCAGCGATGTTGGGCTTCATCACCAACTAGCGCTTTCGGTCTGGAAGGCTACTTTTTGTGTTTTGTTTGACGCCCTAGATTCTTTAGGCGTGTGATTCAAATTTGTTTGGTTCTTTAGAGACTTTAGGTGGTTTGATTTGAAATTTTATTTTGTTTTCGTGTGTAGTAGTTAAAAGTTTTTAGCTGTGGCGGAATTACCGAGACAGTCCCGTAGACTTCGGGGCAAGTCACCTGAAATTGTTACCGGAACAGATTTGTTAAGAAAACTCCGTAGATCGCGGGGTGGGTCTCCTGAAGACGTTCCGGGTTAGTACGAAGGGTTGAAGGTCCTTGTAACTCCTCCTAGTGGAAGTAGAGTAGGTTCACCTGAAGAAGGAGAATCTTCCTTGGTGGTCCATCCAGATTACCAAAGTTTAGAGACAGGTTATAATCTCGAAGCTGTTACAGTTTCTGAGCTTGTTGGTAGTTTTTCGTCTGCTAGTGATACAGGCGAAGAACCAGAAATATCTGAACCTGTTACTCCGACTTCTAGTGTTCCTGATTCACCGAGAATAGAAATAATTATCACAGAAAATCTTCCTACTAGTTTGATTGCTATCGAAGAACTTGCTCCAGAGGAAGAAATAGGCGTCTCTAATCCTAAAGATCAACTTACCATTGATCTAAGGGAGCGTGAATCTATCTTTTACAGTCCTCCTAGAAGTACTACTTGGTACCTTTTGTTAACCAATTATTTAGACAACTTTGGGCTAGGTTTTTCCACACCTCGTACTCCTTTTCCACTTGGAGGTATTCACACTCCTGTAAATATGTCTGGTCAGTCGTCCGTGTTTACACAAAGTCTTGAATCTTTTTTACATGGCGGTCCTTCTGTTCCCACTGGGTATCAATCTCTTTCTGGTACCTTTGCGGGGGCATCTCCTCAACCCGTTGATCATGGGTTATTAGTTGGAAATAGTGGTAATGTACCATTGGGTGTAGGAGACATTTACATGATGTCAGGTTCAGTTCCCGTTTCCCAACCTCAAGGTGGCCAATTACCGCCTGGGGGGTAGCCTCAGTTAATGCCTGGGGGGCAACCTCAAGGTACTTCATTCGTGTCTGGGGGGCAACCTCAAGGTCAGTACGCTCCTATGGGGCAATACATACCTCAAGGTCAACCACAGCCTCAATATGTACCCCAAGGTCAACCTCAGTATCAATATCAACCTCAAGGATGGCAACCTCAGGGATGGCAACCCCAAGGGTATCAACCCCAAGGGTATCAACCTCAAGGGTACCAACCGCAAGGTCAAGGTCAACCCCAGTATCCGTATTTACCTCAAGGTTATCAACCTCAAGGTCAATAGTCAAGTCAAGGTTATCAACCACCTCAAGGTCAATCATATGGTCAAGGTATGGGAACTGCACCTTACAGTTATCAATCCTATCCTCAATCCGGCTATGGATCTCAGTATCCTCAACCTGTTACAGGTCAATACCCTGGAATGTTAGTGTGGGATCTGTCACAGGGTCAACAGATGTTGCAGCCAAGTATACAATTGGTACCTCAAGCTGGACAACCCGTAGTTTCTGGTCCACCCCAGCAACCGCAACCTGTCCAATCAAGTGTTCAAACTTCTGTAACTTCGGTAGTTACTCAGCCACCAATTGCACCTAGTACTCCATCTCAAACGGCTGCTACAACTACCGCCACATCTACCATACTTACTTCTGGAGTATCGACGGCTCTAGTTTCTACTGTCTCTATAACCACTCCTCAGACATCTTTACAGTTGTCCGGATCTACGATTCAAACCACGGTCCAGATGCCTGTAGGCCAGCCTGGTATAAGTACGGTTGTCACTACTCAACCTCAATGTTTTCAACCTCCGTACCAGGGACAGTATCAACCTGGGCAAGTTGTCCAACAACCGGTTTACCAGTATCAACTGTATACTAGGTACACTTATCAACAACCTTAGCAACCCCAGTACGGTCTGGTTAATCCTGGTTTTCTAGGAGGATATAATATCCCAAATGCGACTCCTGTTCCTAGTTATCCTAGATATCCTCCTCCTGGGGCCGGTATTTTGACCCAGAGTTTTAGAGATCCTAACCGACAGTTACCGTTTATCGCAACTTTGGATTTACCAGACTTGAAGCGCTTAACGAACGATCCAATTCAATATCTTCCGTTCTGGCCGTCAATGCCAAATAAGTTGCCCGGCAATATACCCAAGTTCGAAGGTAAGTCTGGAGAGGATCCATCCAATCACGTGATGACTTACCACCTCTGGTGTGCTTCAAATTCTATCTCGGATGATTCGATCCGCTTACGTCTTTTCCAGCGTACACTCATTGGTCTCGCGGCCAAGTGGTACATTGAGTTACCACGGGCCTCTTTTTACAATTTTAGCCAGTTAGCTACCTCGTTCTTAACTCACTTTCAGTTGCCGGTCAGATACGATAACGGCACGGAGTTATTAACTTCACTAAAACAATCAACCTCCACGTATATTTCCGATCACATTCATGAGTGGAGACGTCGAAGAAGGCTAGTGAAAGTTTTTATCCCGGACCAAATCTTAGCTGAATGGTTTGTTAAATCATTATTACCAAGGATTACTGAAGATGTAGCTAAGGCCGGAGTAGTTACTGAGGAGCAAGTCATTGCTCAGGCACAATACCTTGACTTAGTTTACACTCAGTCGAGTACATTACACGAGAAGATTCTGGATCTTCCAAAGTCGAATCAAATCGTTGCTACTCCTTCGGGATCTCATGCCGCTGATGGTATGATTGGTATCGTGAATACAAAGAGCAAGAAGAAGTCTTCCAAGGCTTCAACTACTCCTATTATCACTTTGCCCGATTCCCCGACAGGAGAGTCTTCTCCTGAACTTACCGCCGATATTCACGCTGTAGAGTCATCTACGGCCAAATCAAAAAACGGCGGAAAGAAGAAAGGAAAGAAGAAGGCTAAAGCAGACAAGGCTCCGAAGGAGAAAACCGAAAAGTCGGAAACCAATGACGAAAAGCGAAAACCTCGATATCCTTGTCTTATTTGTGAAGAGGATCATTTTACAAGAGATTGCCCTCATCGGGCCGAGGTTGTGAAAATAGTCAAAGGTTCTCCCACTCCTGCTGTGTTAAAAAATCCATTTCCGGAGCAGGAGAATAAGATGATAGGTTCTTCCTCGAATGCCAGTGAAGAACCCATTTTGATGATGTCTCATGTGAGGATTGCGACTCGATCACAAGATTATGGTAGTAAGAATCCTTTTGATGGTAAGGAAGCAGAATCTTCTCACTCTAACCCATCAACCTCAGCTCCTGGTTCCGATCCACTAGAGATCGAGAAACCTAACCTGGACTTAGTAATTAAACCGCCTGCCAAGGGTGTACTTCGAAGGTCTGCTTTCAATCCACATGCGAGAGCGGCCCAGAATTACAACATTGTTGAGGACTTAGCTGTTTCACCCTCAGCAATGTCGGCGTTAGAAGTGCTGCAATCATGCCCAGCACAACGCAAATTGCTTTTGTCGGCTATAGGAGCTGTTGATGGTCAGGACCCGAATCTAATAATCTTCGATCTAGAAAATAGTACACCGCGTCTCCCCCATCAAATGGCTTTCCAAATTCCAGCGATAGTCAAAAACAGGCCTATTCATAGGACTGTGATTGATGAGGGAGCTTCTACGTGTATTATGTCGATTCAATGTTGGATATCCCTTGGTTCTCCTTCGTTGAACCAATCCCCCACCATCCTTAAGGCCTTTGATGGCCGTGGGTTCCGTCCATTTGGTATTCTACAGGAATTACCTATAGGGGTAGAAGGTAAAACCGTTAGTCTGGATGTGGAAGTGGTTGATGCCCCTCTAGACTACAACCTTCTTTTGGGTCGAAGTTGGTCATATGCTATGGCAGCAGTCGTTTCATCGGTCTTCAGAGTAATTAAGTTTCCACATAACGGTAAGATCGTGACTATTGATCAGCTAACATACTTTTCATCCGACCCAGCCTCTTCAGAGAGTATCCAGCATGTCGGTAAGACGACAATCCCTTATAGGGACGTTGGTGTAGGTTTAGTTAAGGATTCCGGTTTACTGGGAACTTTTCCTCTCCCTCCACTCAGCGTAGAACCTTCATTTGCAACAATTCATATGATTACATCAGAAAACATTATTTATGATGATCCTTGGATTGTCCCATCTGACTCTGAGATAGACTCATTCGGTGATGCTATGCCCTTGAGTCCATATGAAATTGCTTATGAAGCTCTCATGTTTTTTACCGACTCTCATTCAACCGAGATCGACCAAATGAATGTGGTCAGTGAAGAGTCACTTTTCACCTCAACCTTAGAACGGATAGCGTTTCCCGAAGTTGTGTCATCTGACGAACAACTTCGCGAAATCCTAAGTGTAGACGATCTACCATGGGAGGATCTCCATCACAGATCTTCATTTTTACCTAAGGATGAAGCATTTGAAAATGATTTTTCATCTATCTTTGCCGCTGAATATATCAAAGATGCTCAGGATCCAACGAAACATTCTGATTCAGAGTTGAATTTAGGGAATATTTCTCGTACTATTCCCATTGATATTTCAGTGAAGCCCGGAATTGAGGAGAACATTCATATAGGTGCCGCATGTACAGACGATGAAATCCAAACTTACAAGGCCCTATTCCAAGAATTCCGCGATGTGTTTGCCTGGTCTTATGACGAAATGCCGGGAATCGATCCTGCCATTGTTGTTCATGAAATAAAAACCTACCCATATGCTAAACCTGTCCGGCAACGGTTGCGTTAGATTCACCCTCGAAAAGCGGCTGCGATTAAAGCAGAAGTCGAAAAGCTGTTGAAAGAAGGTTTCATTTATCCGATCCCGTTAACGGATTGAATATCGAATATTGTTCCAGTCAATAAGAAACAAGGAACAATAAGAATCTGTATCGACTATAGGGATATCAATCGAGCTTGTCCAAATGACAACTATCCTACGCCTTATATCGATCAAATTATTGATGATTGTGCCGGAAGTGAAATGTTTTCCTTCATGGATGGTTTTTCGGGCTATAATCAAATCAATATTCTACCTGCCGACCAACCAAAAATGGCATTCATTTGTCCATGGGGGACATTTGCTTATTGCAAATTACCTTTTGGGCTTAAGAATGTCGGGGCCACTTTTCAACGGGCGATGTCTTACGCATTTCATGACATCAAGCACATTGTGCAACCGTATCTCGATAATTTGCCTGCTCATTCATTACATCGAGCTGACCACCTTGTCCACCTACGAGCAATATTTATGAGGTGTAGGCATTATCTAATTCGGTTGAATCCCCACAAATGTGTTTTCTATATAGAAACAGGTCGATTGCTGGGATTTGTTGTTTCAAAAGCCGGCATTCGCGTCGATCCCTCGAAAGTCGAGGCTATCATCAAATTGCCTCCTCCTTCGAGTTTGCGCCAACTCCAAAGTTTGCAAGGGAAAGCGAACTTTTTACGTCGATTCATCCCAAACTACGCCGAGGTCACTAAAGGTTTTACATGGTTGTTGAAATAGAACGTTCAATTCTTTTGGGACGAGATTTCCCAACAATCTTTTGATGCACTTAAACACGCGTTGACCCATGCACCGTTGTTGCATCCTCCCAACTACAACCAAGACTACTTCTTATACCTCGCAGCTTCGCATTCCACCATTGGAATGGTGTTAGTTCAAGAAGATGAATTCAGAGCGGAACATGTGATATATTATCTCAGTAGAACCTTAAATCCCACTGAGCTAAAATATTCACATGTGGAGAAATTGGCCCTGACAGCCGTTCAAGCTGTCCAGCGTTTTCGTCACTACATTCTTCTCCGTAAAACTACAGTTATTTCGGATTGCAACCCTATGATTTACATTTTGACAAAACAACTGCTAGGGGGCAAGTACTCTAAATGGATCGTTATCCTGCAAGAGTTCGACTTGGAGTTCGAGAAGTCCAAGTCTAAGAAATCCTTAGTTTTTGCGGAATTGATGTGTGACTTCCCGCGTACTGACACAGAGACTGTGGCGAAGGAGTCCATTGCGGACGAATCTTTGTTTCTTATCAGTACTTTAGATCCGTGGTACGGGGATATAATCATCTATCTCCAAACCCAAACCTTTCGGCCTGAAGCTTCAAAGGCGGAACGTCGAAAAATTCGGTTTCAATCCCAGCAATACAAAATTATTGGAGATACACTTTATCGCCGGGGGGCAGACTTAGTTTTCGACGTTGTCTAACTCACGAAGAGGCTGAGCAGGTTTTGAATGATTGTCAATCTGGAGCATGTGGCAGTCATATGTCTGGGTATGCCACAGCTCAGAAGGTGTTGCGCGCTGGTTACTTCTGGCCATCTATGTTTAAGGATTGTATCATTGCAGTCCGGAAGTGCCACAACTGCCAAGTGTTTGATCGAAAGATGCGCGCACCGCCTGCTCCTCTCCACCCTATAATTGTCGTTGGTCCATTCGCCAAATGGGGTATCGACTTTATTACTTGTAACCCTCACTCGGCCGGGGGGCATGCGTATATCATCCTCGCGGTTGATTATTTCACTAAATGGGCCGAGGCGATGCCTACATTCGACGCAAGCGGCAAAACAACTGTAGTTTTCGTATTCAATCATATTATAACTAGGTTTGGTGTCCCACAAGCAATCATTACTGACCATGGGAGCCATTTTCGAAACATCATGATCACTGAGCTTACAAGCCATCTTGGTTTGCGCCACGATAGTTCCACGCCTTTCGAATGGTGCGCACCAGGTGTGCACCAATCTTCCCGGAGACTAACAAGGGATTGGCCACCCGGCCTAGTCCCAGCTAGATTGAGTTGCTCGCCTCTGTTTGGCAAGCCAGTGAGAAAGTATACATCCGAGGGCTCTATCTCGAGCTGGTGCCCTCCTATGTAAAAGCATTGCTCTTGAACGTTCCATCTCTCAACCAGCCATTCTAAGAATCTTACCTGAGCCCTCATGCCAGGTATGGCCCAGTATTTATATAGCCCGCATTCTTTTAGGGCATCAATGGAAGGTTGATGTTCGATTGCAGCTAAATCAACGTCTTCATGCTCTCTTTCTCTCCAATCCAACATGGTGAGTGCCCTACACACCAAGAAACAATGATTAGAACTGATTTGGGGAAATTTGAATGGTTATTTGTGGAGATTGGGGTTTTAAAATCTTCCTTTCACGGAGGACGCACCCCGCGTTTACAACACAGGGCGTCCGGACGCAGCTGGCCTGAAGGTGGGCTGCGTCCCCCGACCATTTTCCTGTATAGGAAAAAGTCGGGGGACGCAGGTCACCCGAAGGGCACCTGCGTCCACCGAGGGGCGCATTCTAAAACCTAAACCCCCCAAAAAAACAAAAATAAAACCTAAAAATCAACTTTAATCGGATGAAATTGAAGAGTAGGATGTTGTAAAATACCTGGAAGAGACGGTGTTCGATTCTGTCGGTCGGATTTTCCGCAACGACCACGGGAAGTTTCTTGCCAAAAGCTCCTTTTTCAACCTCAACAGTCAAACGGTAAAAATGACATGGTAAAAAGTCTTTTTATAGGTTTTTTGGATGAATTTGTTCATTTTTCACCATGGAAAGATGTTTTTCGATGTATCTTTGCCTATCTTAAACAGGTATGAGTAATGTGTCGCTTTTGTGCGGGACAAAAGGACTTAGAGGGAAAATTGTCATTTTTCACAAACCAAAATATCAGAGTCATCTTTTAAGCCCTTTTCTGACTCCTAAAAAATGAAAAGATTGCCGAGCGTTTCTTTTACACTCGTTAAAACGGAATTAAAAGACGGTCCCCTTATAGCTCTTTTCTGACCATAAAATCAGGAAAATATTGTCGGGTTTTTTTCGTTTCAAACTCGATACGGAAATAAAACGACGTGTCTTTGATCGCTTTTTACTTTTCAGGTCAGTGACACTAATTATGAAAGTACTCCTTGGTCGCAAGATCAAGCGGTTCCCCCAGGTATTATTTTATACTTTTTCGGGCTTGAGGGACACAAATTTATGAAAAAGTTCAACTTGGAGTCTTCTTAAGTTTTTCAGACTCTCTAAAATTGAAAAACGCCGAGTTTCTCCTATACTGGGCTCGTCAAACATTTCACAGTAAAGGACCTGTTCAATTACAAACAGGAACGAACCACTCCTTCCTAGGGTTCGAATCAAAACTAGGTTGGACTCATCCGAAGGATGAGCTTATAATCAAGCATATGTTATCCTCCTCAAGCTTGTTAAAAATAAAGAGGTACTTGCCAGAAATGGTGGGGGAAAAGAGAGAAGAATGAGCCTATTTGTTACCTTTTGTCTCAGAAGAAGCTTTATTACCACTCTTGAACACGACACTTTTCATTCACCTGGGTTGGGAAATCCTTTACCTCACAGTTGATCAAACTACTTTGAAAGTCTTCAGCCGGGTTCCGGGGATTAACTTTGAGTTATTCAGCACCAAGCCATCTGTCGTGTCGTTATGTGTTCAAGAGGTCTGCAAGCAAAACTTTCATCTGCAAAATACTTGTCATCCATTTGACCATCCCTGAGTCAGTCCTTACAGCAACATTTCTTCAACTTGAACAATGATTTCGTGTTGTGGGCTTGCCTGCAACGAGTCACTTTCTATCGACATCAGCACATTATCTAGAGAGATGACTTAGAAATCGTCAGTACCTTGAAGTCTGCATGCATCAATGGCAGGTTTCTCGCCTTTGACGTCAGTTTACATCATTGACTTTCGATTGAAGGATTCCGTGAAATGTTCGACATCAACTCATTCATTCACATCTCATGGATTGTACTGGGTACTTTGAGAACCATTGACAGTACTGGTGGTCTCTCTCATGCTTGTTAACAGTTTACATCATCAACTGGTAATCAAGTGGTTTCTACCATGTTCGACATCAACTCATTTATTCGCATGGCTAGAATCGTACCAATTCGAGAAGTAGAGATGAAGACCCTGGATCTAGTCTCTACCATCCAGGCTGCGAGGAGTTTTGTATTCATTATCTAAGTAGACTAATCATAAACAGATGGCTGCGTCCATACTGTGTCTACAAAAGTCTATGATTATGATGTACTGCAAAATCATTCCTGTATCAGAGTAGTTAGTCTGTTAGTTAAAGTTTTAATCTGAGTATGGGAATGCCTACCTCAGTGATGATATAATATTATACATGTATTTTGTGTTGAAAATTGTAGGTTCTAACCAGGCTCTCCACGAGATAATCCTTGAAATGATAAAGCGCTTCACCCTTCCTAGATAATACAAAACCCTAATCTATTTCAGGCTTCGCACTTTAGGGGGCAATCTGTTACACTAAAAAATGTCACCATGACTATTTACAGTTAGGATCACTCTATCAACAGTCATACTACCCTCTTAGGCAAGTCTTATGCCTCTGCTCTCCATGTCAAACTCCAAAAAAGAGAGAAAGTCTTTCTAAATGTATTTATCTCTGGGGACGCAGATTCTCTCAACCTTACCTGCGGGGATGCACCCAAGGTTCACAAAAGCTGCGTCTTTGGACGCTCTGTATGTAAAGGTGCAGGTGCGTCCCCCTGAAACGGTTAAAATGCGCAAGTTTCATCTTTAAAAAGTCACTTGTGGTTATTTCTAGAGCATTCTAGAAGGTTGTTCGACGTGTATTGAACGCCTCCAGATGGTTCATGCACTCCTACCAAAGAGGAACTTATCCCATCAATAGGGGAGCTATCCCATCCAAAGAGGGGATTATCCCATTGATGGTGGACCTGATTAACTTCCTCTTGAACACTATAAATACAGGCATTGGGCCAGAAGGAGGGGAGGTTGAAAGCTATACATTTCTAAGGGTAAATTCTGTAGGAATTAGGACTCCCATTTAGAAGCTTGTGAGGAGAGATTGCCATCTTTGCTTGTTCTATTTGGAAGTGGGTGAGCTTTGTCAAAGTAAAGGAGAACTCTTGTGGACCCTGGAAGGAGCTTGCACAACACCAAGGCTCAGGTTGTAATGGTTCCTTTTGATTACCTTTAATGCAAATTGGTCCATTCTTCTCAATAACTTGTTGTTCATGAGTTATTTCATGTACTCCTTGGTCTATATGTTGAATATGCTTTGTTTTATGTTATAATCAGGTGCTATTTAATTGTTTGACTGTTGGTGATTGTAGGTTTTGGAGAAAAGGAGGAGCTCATCCAGATCAACAAAGCTTGGACTTCTACAACAGCGTTTGGACAAAGGTAAGAACAAGACACTTGATTTCTCATATCATGATGCATGTTTAGAGAAGGATAGCTCTAGTTTGTTTTGTTTGTCATTAGAATGTCTTAGACTTCTAGGAAGGTTGGTTGTGTCCGCACTATTGACTGATTCCGTGTGACAGGGCAATCTACCCATTCCCTTACCGCAGGAGGGAATTTCGTCAGATCCATACCCGGTCATCTACTCGGTCCCACCTCCAAGCAACCTAGTTGTCTCCTTCGACTGGAATCAACTAGGTAGACCCCATTTACCAACAAGCATAGCATTACGAATTATCACTCAAATATATAGAATGCTCATGGCTGGTACCATCGTAGATGAGGGGGCTTCTATGAGTATCCTTTCCTCTATTTCTTGGAAAGCGCTTGGTTCGCCATCGTTGTTGCCTGAGATGAGAAATCTGACAGGCTTTGATAAAGGAACCAGTCGACCTTTAGGGATCCTTCCCAATGTGCCCATAACATTGAGAAGGAAGACAGTTCAAATGAACGTAATGGTAGTTCAAGGACCCTTGGATTATAATCTACTCCTTGGAAAAGACTATATTTATTGCATGGGAGCCATCGTCTTCTCACTCTTTAGAGTAATGTGTTTTCCGCACGAAGGAAGAGTGGTCAAGCTCGTGGACCAGCTTTCATTTCCCAGATCATGCATAGCAAATAGTCATATACCATCCCTAAATGGTCTCTTCACATAAGAAATGTCTCAATCCCTAGTCCTTCCTCCCGATGAGCGCGAGTAATTCAGAGGGATATGACTGAAACCCAGGGGGCATGCATCCTGGTCTGCTTCGGCAGGAAAACTTCGGGTATGGAATAGGTTTCTGCAGGAGAATATGACTAGTCTGTACCCCGTCCGTGATTGGAAGAGGGGTTATTCTAGAATAAGATTCTCTTGTCAAAGTTATGTGAGTGGCGGACGTTGTTGCTCACCTTTGTTTATCTCGGTAGACATCGCCGAAGAAGTGTTTTGTTTTCACCGCGAATAGAACAATCTTTGGGTAACCTGTAAGAGGTAGTACCCTTCCTGATAAAACGAATGTTTTGTCAGTTCGAATAGAGGGAGACCTCAAAACTCTATTTTATACCTGGGGGCATGCAAACCTTTTGGAGTGCAAGAAAAGAGCGATTATTTATCTATTTTTCTGATTAGTCATTTCCTAACTTGCATAAAGAAAGGATGTGGGGCAAAAATCTAAAAATTTCCATTTTTATATGAGACTTTCTTATCATATGATTGGATTAATCGAGCAGTTTTAGCACATAGTTCAAGCTCGTTAAAAAATAAACATAAGACATGAGCAAATGTTTCCACCCGCGTTTAAGCTCGTTAAAAAATGAACTATTCCCAGGTAAATAACCACCGTGAATGAAGCATTTCAAGATTAAAGCCTTGGTCGTGTTTGCACCGTCACCTCCACTTTTTCATTGGCCGATCATTCTCCTCCATTTGATTGTTTACCCATTTTGAGGAACAGCTGCGAAGAGTGATTTCACTAGCCATCCTTGTGACACTGCCGTGATTGGAAAATTCCAAACCTTACCTGGAATCAGCTGCTACCCATTTTATCACTCGTTCCTCAAAAGACGAGTCTTCTTTAAGCTCTTTTCAACTGACTCGTAAAATATGAAAAGATTGCCGAGTTCTGGCCTTCCAGCTCGTTAAAGCAACTGGAAGTGCTATCCCTCCTCTAGATTTTAATCTTTTTGGACCTGAGGGATTATTGCACAAAAAGATCGAGAGCTTGTTTGTTCGGCTCGTTAAAACTATCGAAACTTCATCCCTTCTGTATTGTTTTATACTTTTTCGGACTTAAGGGATTAGATGACGAAAAAGGAATTTTGGAGTTACCTTTACGTACCTTTTCAGACTCTCTAAAAATGAAAAGGACCGAGTTATCTTTGTCGTTAAACTCGTTAAAAAGATTAATAGCGACAAACTTGTCTTTACACGAGAACGAGTTTCACTATCGCTAGGCTCGTTAAAACATAGCGATGGGTTTGCCCGAAGGGAAAATTATAGAACAAGCATATGTTATCCTCCTCAAGCTTGACAAAAATAAAGAGGTACTGGTCAGCAATGACTGGGGAAAAATTGGGAAGAAAACTCAAAGAATCTTTATTGGTAGCAAGTCGCTCTTGAACATGACACTTCCATTCCGTGCTTAAGTCGGGTTGGGTTATTTCATTCACCGGTCACATCACCATGGTCACACCATACCATCCACATCTGGGGTAAATGCTACCAATCCATCACATAAGTGTCGCCGACATGTTCAAGAGAAGTCATCCAGAGAAGTCACCCGTGTCCCATCCTCTACGATACATTATACTTCATTCTTTAATGACCGCCATCCCGAACCATATATCATCAGATTGTTTTCACCTCCATCAAAATCATTTGCTCCGTTCTGTGTCATTGATGTGGGATTCATTAAGGCCCTCCTTTGACGGGTCACTTCTTGTCGACATCAGCTCATTATCCAAGAAGTTGATCTAGGAACACCCCATTCAGTACTTTGAAGCTTGCATGCCTCAATGGAAAGTTTCTCATTTCCGGCGACATGTATACATCAATGACCTTCGATCGAAAGATTTTGCGTGGTGTTCGACGCCAAGTCCTTTATTCACACCACGTGAATTGTACTGCAATACCTTGAGGGTCATCATCATTATTGGTGATTCCTCTCGTGCTTGTTAACAATTTACATCATTGACTGGTAATCAAGCGATGTCTTTCCATGTTCGACTTCAAAACATTTCTCACATGGATCGACTTGTACATCGAGTGAAGATCGGACGAGATTGAAGAACCTGGATCTAGTTTCATCCATCTGGGCTGTGATATATATTCAGGAGAATAAAGACATTGAAATGTACAACATTGTAGCACAGATAATCATCCTACCAAAAGGATGATGGCTCTATCAGAATCATCAGTCTACCATCAGACGATTGTCTGTCCTATGTACATGAAAATGAATTTATAAAGCTGAGCATGGGAATGCCCGCCTCAGCTAGATCATGAAAACAGTATGAAGATAATGTATTGTATTGTATCTTATTACAGGTCTCCTCCCAACATTGAAAGAACTTCGGATCCTCCTAATAAAGCATTTCACCCGATAAACGGCCTCATACTTTAGGGGGCAACTCTTATAGACATTTTTGTGCCTTACAGCTCTAAGCATGAAATGTCCATAAACCAAGGGATCCTAAGTCCCTAAAAGTTTTGTTCCGGACCCTAAAGGAACAAGGTCAACAAATTAGAGCTTCTCCCAGAAGTTCTCCACCAGAAACAGCTCAGAATCAGTCAAATCAGGATCATTTTAGTTGCTCCGCTAGCTAGCTGCGTTGCATAGCACCCAAGTACACTAGCTAGGTGCATTGCAATGCACCTAAATGCACTACCAGGGTGCGTTGAGCGGGAAATGACAAATGGCAGTGTCATTCCGCGAGGTGGACAGACAATGGAAGCTTCCAGAATCTTCCCCAATGACACTTGCCTCACTGAGTTCGACCAAGGATGAGTAAGAGGCTCTCAGTCTCCAAGTGGAAGCAAGAAATGACAGAGAGAAGCCACTAGTCAAATCATAAGCTAACTCATCCTCTTTGCATACATCTATATATGGATCCCTCATCCCAGAGATCCGGAGGCTGGAATTTTGTACATTGCAGAGAATTGCTGTTGGTTTTGAGATAGATATCAGAGTATTGGGTGATTTATGCTTTGTTGGAGGTGAAGAGGGGATTCCTTTGCTGGGAGGTTGATGCTAGATCAGGAATCATCAGTTGTAACTCCTCCTGGACCTTCTTGTTATATCAATAAAACTATTTGAGTTTCTCCTACATGCTTGTGTTTCATTGATGTTTGTTACATTTGTATGCTTAACTTAAATCTGATCCTGAGCTATTTATGAATATAAATCCATGTCTTTGTGTAGTTTTCTTCTTCTGTGATCTTACAGGAACTTGGTGAAGCTGGGAAATTAAGGGAGCAGGTAGCTGGAAGCTGTCAAAGAGGAGAGAGATTGGATCAAAGGACTAGCGCAAGACACAGGTTGGTTCATCCTATTCCTCTTCGTTTATAGTTCATAAAGAAGAATACGAAAGTAGTTTTCCTTGTTTTTTTCTAAGGTCACTGTCACATCTTAGTGGGATAGGGTTTTTATGAGTAGACACTTTTCCCGTTAACACCTAGGTTGCCTTGGTGAGGGGTGGGGAGGGTCGGGGGGCATTTCTATGAGAGGTTCCGCGCTCGGTTTGTCTTGTATTATTTCCTTCCTTTACCTTTGCATCGAGGTTTCCATAGGTGACTGAGGACCCCTATTGCTGCTGTTCAGCTGGACTCTTAGGTGGCCTTAGTGCAGGGTGAGGAGGGTAAGGGGGATTTCTAAGGGAGGTTATGAGCTTGGTTGTTCTAGATTTATTTCCTTCCATTTCCCTTGCATAGAGGCTATTATAGGTGATTAGGAAATCGAGATCCACCATTGTTATTATCCGAAAGGAATCCTAGGTGGCCTCGGTGTAGGGCGGGGAGGGTTTCTTGGCATTTCTCAGAGAGAATATGGGGTTGATGATTCTCCTTTTATTTCCTCCTTTTTCCATCACATCGATCCTCCCACAAGAAATTAGGCGATCAAGGTCCACCATTACTACTGCCCGGGTGGACTTCAAGGTGCAATCAGTGTAGGGCAGGGAGGTTCATGGGGCACTTCTAAGAGAGTGGGTAGGTGATCACTTGTTTTTGTTTTCTTCCCTTGTTAGTTCTGTAAGCGCTTGAAATTTCACCTCAGGCTGAGAAAGGTAAACCTCAAGGCAACATCAAACCACTTAGCCTCGTAGCTAGCCCTACGGGGCAGGAGAGGGCTCTCTCCGGTCTATCTCGATAAATATCTTCAATGGGCGAGATAACCAATAGGGTAACATTGATTTTAGGCTAGTAAACTGATCAAAAGGGTTAATTTGGGATTTTTAGGGTTTTTGGTGGAAAATTGGGGAAATGGCAATTTTAGGTGCGGGGTTTGGACACAGTTTTCGCAGGGGGTTCTTTGGGGCGAGGTAGGAAACAATATTGATGCCTTTAATAGAGATGGATGGATGAGAAAGACCAGTGAGGAGTTAAAGAGAGCAAGCAATAACCTTGAATTCCCTTTAAACAGTCGAAAAAATTGATTTAAGCAAACTTAAAAGCAGAGCATGACAGTCATGAGTTCTACTTTAACACTTCATTTGCCTAATGTGCAGAAAGAAAAGTAAGGAAATGATTCACATAACACACTTACAAGTACAAGGAGAAACACACCATCAATACATGTGACCACAAGAATCCCAGAAAGGACTGTAAAACCCTGGTCTTCCTTTGCCAAAAATTGCAGAGATACAGTGAATATTACAATAAGAGCTTCTCCCTCAAGAGTCCAACCATGAAAATGAGCAAGAGTGTACATAATATACATCATCTAACATCTTTCCCTGCCTCTAGGGGTCGAGCTCACTATCCTAGGAGCTGTTTCAACCAATTCTAAACTAAGCACTTAAAACTAGGCAGTCAAAACAACTTGCCTCTATAAGCTAGGAAACCAATTCATTCATTTAATTTTCACCTATCTCATGAATGAATCTTCTAGAAGAGATACATAAGTGTAAAAGTGTCATAAATTTACATCATTTACAACAAGAAGGATAAAAATCAACTCCAAAAAGTCAAACACAGTCAAAACTGCGTTTTGCTGAGCTGTAGGCTGAAATCCTGAGCAATTTGCCTGACGGGTCGTGCGCCAAATCCTGACGGGTCGCGCGCCTTTGAGAGCACTTTTGGGGCACTTTCAGGTGTCCAAATGAGAGAAGAGTAGGCTTGTTGGAAAGGTCTGTGAGTCTACTTTCCAACCCAACTAGAATGTCTAAATTTGGTTGTCATGTGCACCTCCAAAATTGCAATCTCCCAAGACTGCTTTCTGTGTGTCAAAAATGTTGCAAAAAGTCATTTTTTGCTTGTTTTTTGACTTTTAGGAGGCCCAAAACTTCATAAAATATCTTGGAAATGGGTGAGCATGTGTAACTTTTCATGCCAAATCTAGAAATGCTAAGTTTTTTGAAAATAGACTTGCCAAGTGAAAGGGTCACGCGGGGGGTGAGACCCGTCAAGCGGAAAAACCTGTTTTTTGCCTTAAAAACCAAAAATCACCCAAAATGCTCAAAATTTCTTGGAATTTGTGCTGGGGCTGAGCTATTTAGTGCCATGCACCTTCAAGGAAGCCTCGACCAAGATGTGGAGGGGGTCGGACCTTTTTCTTCGTTTTTGTGCTTTGGCCAACCGCCTTTGGAGCACCTTCATTTTTTGCCTTGCATACGTGCATTCGGGCCCAATAATGGTTTTTCATGTTCCGGAGCAGGCTCAACTTCTGGTGTTGACTCATGGTCATCACTTTGCTCATAGTCGGTTTCGGTTTTTGACATGGTTTCAGGGGAAAAGTGGCTGAAATGTACTGCTGCTTCTGCTTTGAAATCTGTTATTTTAACTGTTTCGAAATGTTGTTTCAAGGGGACAAGTAGCACAAGGGAAATGTTAGGGAAGGGAGACTTGGAAGGAAAATTGGGAAAAATATATGAAACAGGGGTTAAAGAGAGGAATCATGACATCAACATCATCATACAATTTCATTTGCAAGGATGTTATGGAAGGTAGGGTTTAGGGTTTGATTTTTGATTTCTTAATATTTTTGGTAGGGAAATTAAATAACAGTGATAAGGGAGTAAGAAATGGGAGGTGGGAAAATGTAGGAAAAATAGGAATGAAAAGGAATATCTTAAAACAACAAAACAAACCCTAGCAACTTTGATATTTTGAAGCAAAAGCACATGGAGTCTTTACTTGCAAATGAAGGCTTTTAAAATATTATCATGATCTTCTCAAGCTTTAGCAAACCATAATTTATATGATTGAAGGCCTACCGGACAAGCTTGAACAATTAGTGGTCACTTGGCAGCGTGCTGGTAATTTTCTGTGGAGGAAACCCTGATGGGTCGCGCACACTGCCCAACGGGTCGCGCACCCTCAACGGGTCGCGCCTGTGTAATTTCTGAACTAGAATGGGCAGCCTGACGGGTCGCGCGCCTAGTTCAACGGGTCGCGCGCCTTCCCAACTCACACAATTCGCTCAAACTCTCTTGGAAACAATTGCTCTATCACTTGAATGCACAATGAGGCTTGATGGAGGGAGATTAGGGCTTTTATAGCCTTGTTTGAATTAATTTCATGTCATAACCCACTTTATAATGTTTTTCCATGACACTTTATAAACTTGACTTTTTTGGTTTCCTTTTGTCCTGAAATTGATTGATTTGATGCTTTTCTTTGATATTTTTTTGCAGGGATAGCTTTCTGAGGGGTCCTGGCAAGGGAGCCAGGGTTGTATGTTGTCCTTTGAATAATTTTGAATTTTTACAATTTTTACAAAATTTTGAGAAATGACCTTGGCTTTAAAAAACAGGGTTTTTTAAATCCAAGGTGAAAATTAGCTGCACAAGATAGAATCTTTCGAAGAAACACTTTGAAAATCATCCCTCTGGCTTGCTGGGCACTTATTGACCTTCAGAGACATGACCTTGAAGATAAATTTGACCTAAACCCTAGACCTAAGACTTTTTACCTCAAGACAAGACAAACAACTTTGATATAGTTTATTGACTGAAACAACTTGATCCAGCAGTGCCAAGAGGGGAATAAAGACACCAGCTCCTCCATCAGGGTTATGGCATGCCTAATGGAATGCAAGACACTGATGAGACACCTACTTATGCAAATGCAAAGAGCTTTGATCGTTGATGGAGGGCTACTAGACCGACTCTAACATTGGCTCCAATGGGGATGGTAGCTCCTTGGAGGTACCAAGAACCTTAGACCTCTGGGAGAGCAGACCAGTGCTTTATCCATTGGGCAATGGAGTCAAAAACTCAAGCTACAATGCATGACTGAAAACTGATGACTTGACAACACAAATTGGCTGTCACTCAACTAAAAACTGACTCAATACTTAAACACAACCGACAAACTGAAAATGATGCTCAAAGTGGACCTTATTCATCAAAACCTACTCTAATAGTTTCATTCATCACCTGATCAAGTGAAATGAAACAACCAATGCAACCAAGTAATTATTCTGTCTGTTGGTTGAATTCTCCACAAGTGCTCACTCATGAACAACAAGATAGAACTACTGAAAGGCAACTCCCATGACAACTTAGAAACAGATCCGTTGAATGATATGAATTCTCTATCCGCCTCCAAAAACACTGCATAAGGATCTTGAAATTCAAGCACACTAGAACTTAGCTCATCCAATGTATTACTTCTCTTTTCCTCATACCATGAATGCAAACTTTGATCTGAGCCTTGTGACGAGACCTCTGCTGAAAATGACAAAGAAACCGGCTGCCGGATCAAGTTCATATCAGCACATGTTTCAAGCTCACATATAGACAATGGAGAAAGACTTTGACTGCAAACCTCATCCAAAACATAAGCTATTGGATCATGAAAAGCTTGAAAATACTGCTGCAATGTATCCATTGAAAATGTATGACATCCTTCTAGCTATTCATCTTTTCCTTGAGATATTTTACGAAGATTCTGCCTTATAAACTGAAATGCTTCGAAACAAAAGGGCATAGAATCTTCCTGCATCATCAAATCATGTATTTTAGCTACCATACCTTCATCTGTAATCTGCCCTTCAAGTTCATTTGGTGGCTGTAAATCTGATGCTATAGGCTGCTCAAGAATTTTGTTATCTATCTCATCCTCAACATTAACACTGAGAGATTGTTGATTTGTTATAGGCTGTTCATTTGAAGATTTACTATGCAATCTACCCTTCAAAAACTGAAATGATTCAAAACAAAATGGTACGGAGTCACCTTGAATCATTAAATCATGCGTGTGCACTTCCAAGTATTCATCTGCAATTTGATAATCAATGGCTTCCGGGGGTTGCAAATCTGAATATGAGAAGTCTTGAACAAAATTTTCATTGCTCTCAAGATGATTCAAATCAAGACTTGTTGACATTTGATTTCTGACTGCATGGTAGTTATCTCTGATGAACTGAAACGAATCAAAACAAAAAGGCAAAGATCCTTCACTTACTTCAAACTTTGATACACTTTCCTCATCATTGTCATAGCTGATATGCATCGGTTGATCATTGTAATCAAGATGTTGTAAGTGAACTTCCTCCATGCACAAACCAGCTGCTGATTCGTCCGCAAGATTAGCTTCTTTTTGGAGAACATAATCATCATCATACTGATCAAACCGAGGTAAATCATCGGTATAAAATATATCATCAAGCATGCAGGTCATATCAATAGTTCTTTCTTCGCCAAGGTGATCTACAAAACAATCATTATCAGATCTATGACAACTAGGATAAGAAACAAAATGTTTTGGATCAACAACTTGTTCTTCTTCAATCAGCGAGCCTTGATCATCATAATCATTCCTTGTGTTGATCTTGTCCATCATCTTTTCCACTGCACTTACCAAAATGTCAAGCTTCACCTCTAGAGATGTTGATCCTTCCGGATCTATGTTTTTCATCTCTTCTTCCTTCAACCTTGCCCTTCGGATCAGCAGATGTGCCTCTACATTTACTGCATTGTTTTGCATCTCGTGAAGTGTTGCAATATCCCTTTCTCTCAGCTGAAACTCCATCTCCGGATCAAAGGCACCTGGATAGTGCAAGAGAGCAGATCTAGGAGAAGGTCTTATATCAACTGGCATTGAATAATAAACTTGGTTAAATCTGGCTGAAAACTGTTGTACTGTCTCCCCTGGCATTCTTTTCAGCTGGTTATATTCTTCTATAATCAAGAAAAGGTTCTGCCCGATCATCCACCTGTCAAGAAAAAATTTGACAAACTGCTGGAAATCTGAAATGCTTGCATCAGGGAGGGTTTTGAACCAACTCTTCACTTTGTCTTGCAAAGAAAGAGCAAAAAGCCTAATACTAACATCTTCATCATCAACTTCAAAAAGATCTAGAAAAGTCTCAACATTCTGCACATGTTGCTCAACATTGATATTCTTACATTCACCGTCAAACCTCGGCAAGTATAGATCATAGTTTTTGGGGAAAGCTTGGAGAACAGAAGGTAAAACAAGAGGTTTATACCGATCTGGAATTTTACAAGGTGCAGGTATAGAATTGGTCTTGGTCTCTTGAGATTCATCAATTTGAAGATGGTCATCACAAAATTCGGAAAAAGGATCTTGATCAAGCTCAAAGGCATGAAAATCTTTGGTTTTCACAATCTTCAAAGGGAAAGAATCAACTCCAAGCCTAGGATCTTTTCTCAAATACAGTATACTTTGCAAAGCCTTCTTGAAATTCTTTGGAAAAGAGAAGAAATAATTTATGACAAAGAACAAAATGTCTTGGATGAAATTCCAACTTGAATACCTGGTCTATCCATGTTGTCCTTTCATGTTTTTGCTGGTCGGGATCATCCTCCAGTGGAGTCTTTGGATCTGATCTCGAAAATTATTTAGAGTCACCAAGTGAATGATTTCAGCCTTTCAAGTGTCTGATTGTTGTCCACCATCAACAATCAGATCTAAACTTGATACATGTACTGGGGTAAAATGCAGATGAAGTGCTACATTCACAAGTTCACGGAGATTGACTGAAGCAGCGTTTATCTACTTCCGCTTATGCAAAGCAAAAGCGTTTCGAAGGCTACCTGGCATAACTTCAGGCTCCATCTAAGACTTATGAAACAAACACATCAATCAAGAGACAAGTGTGTTCTCCCCAGTATGGTCGCCAATATGTTAGCGCTTGAAATTTCACCTCAGGCTGAGAAAGGTAAACCTCAAGGCAACATCAAACCACTTAGCCTCGTAGCTAGCCCTACGGGGCAGGAGAGGGCTCTCTCCGGTCTATCTCGATAAAGATCTTCAATGGGCGAGATAAACAATAGGGTAACACTGATTTTAGGCTAGTAAACTGATCAAAAGGGTTGATTTGGGATTTTTAGGGTTTTTGGTGGAAAATTGGGGAAATGGCAATTTTAGGTGCGGGGTTTGGACACAGTTTTCGCAGGGGGTTCTTTGGGGCGAGGTAGGAAACAGTATTGATGCCTTTAATAGAGATGGATGGATGAGAATGACCGGTGAGGAGTTAAAGAGAGCAAGCAATAACCTTGAATTCCCTTTAAACAGTCGAAAACATTGATATTAAGCAAACTTAAAAGCAGAGCATGACAGTCATGAGTTCTACTTTAACACTTCATTTTCCTAATGTGCAGAAGGAAAAGTAAGGAAATGATTCACATAACACACTTACAAGTACAAATATAAACACACCATCAATACATGTGACCACAAGAATCCCAGAAAGGACTGCAAAACCCTGGTCTTCCTTTGCCAAAAATTGCAGAGATACAGTGAATAATACAATAAGAGCTTCTCCCTCAAGAGTCCAACCATGAAAATGAGCAAGAGTGTACATAATATACATCATCTAACATATTTCCCTGCCTCTAGGGATCGAGCTCACTATCCTAGGAGCTGTTTCAACCAATTCTAAACTAAGCACTGAAAACTAGGCAGTCAAAACAACTTGCATCTATAAGCTAGGAAACCAATTCATTCATTTAGTTTTCACCTATCCCATGAATGAATCTTCTATAAGAGATACATAAGTGTAAAAGTGTCATAAATTTACATCATTTACAATAAGAAGGATAAAAATAAACTCCAAAAAGTCAAACACAGTCAAAACTGCGTTTTGCTGAGCTGTAGGCTGAAATCCTGAGCAATTTGCCTGACGGGTCGCGTGCCTTGGAGAGAACTTTTGGGGCACTTTCAGGTGTCAAAATGAGGCACGAGTAGGCTTGTTGGAAAGGTATGTGAGTCTACTTTCCAACCCAACTGGAATTTCTGAATTTGGTTGTCATTTGCCCCTCCAAACTTGCACTCTCCCAAGACTACTTTTTGTGTGTCAAAAATGTGGCAGAAAGTCATTTTTTGCTTGTTTTTTGACTTTCAGGAGGCCTAAAACTTCATAAAATATCTTGGCAATGGGTGAGCATGTGTAACTTTTCATGCCAAATCTAGAAATACTGATTTTTTTGAAAATAGACTTGCCAAGTGAAAGGGTCGCACGGGGGGTGAGACCCGTCAAGCGGGAAAACCTGTGTTTTGCCTTAAAAACCAAAAATCACCTAAAATGCTCAAAATTTCTTGGAATTTGTGCTGGGGCTGAGCTATTTAGTTCCATGCTCCTTCAAGGAAGCCTCAGCCAAGATGTGGAGGGGGTTGGACCTTTTTCTTCGTTTTTGTGCTTTGGCCAACCGCCTTTGGAGCACCTTCATTTTTTGCCTTGCATACGTGCATTCGGGCCCAATAGTGGTTTTTCATGTTCCGAAGCAGGCTCAACTTCTGGTGTTGACTCATGGTCATCACTTTGCTCATAGTTGGTTTCGGTTTCTGACATGGTTTCAGGGGCAAAGTGGCTAAAATGTACTGCTGCTTCTGCTTTGAAATCTGTTGTTTTAACTGTTTTGAAATGTTGTTTCAAGGGGACAAGTAGCACAAGGGAAATGTTAGGGAAGGGAGACTTGGAAGGAAAATTGGGAAAAATATATGAAACAGGGGTTAAAGAGAGGAATCATGACATCAACAACATCATACAATTTCATTTGCAAGGATTTTATGGAAGGTAGGGTTTAGGGTTTGATTTTTGATTTCTTAATATTTTTGGTAGGGAAATTAAATAACAGTGATACGGGAGTAAGAAATGGGAGGTGGGAAAATGTAGGAACAATAGGAATGAAAAGGAATACCTTAAAACAGCAAAACAAACCCTAGCAACTTTGATATTTTGAAGCAAAAGCACATGGAGTCTTTACTTGCAAATGAAGGCTTTTAAAATATTATCATGATCTTCTCAAGCTTTAGCAAACCATAATTTATATGATTGAAGGCCTACCGGACAAGCTTGAACAATTTGTGGTCACTTGGCAGCTTGCTGGTAATTTTCTGTGGAGGAAACCCTGATGGGTCGCGCGCCCTCAACGGGTCGCGCCTGTGTAATTTCTGAACTAGAATGGGCAGCCTGACGGATCGCGTGCCTCCAACGGGTCGCGCACCTGGTTCAATGGGTCGCGCGCCTTCCCAACTCACACAATTCGCTCAAACTCTCTTGGAAACAATTTCTCTATCACTTGAATGCACAATGAGGCTTGATGGAGGGAGATTAGGGCTTTTATAGCCTTGTTTGAATTAATTTCATGTCATAACCCACTTTATAATGTTTTTCCATGACACTTTATAAACTTGACTTTTTTGGTTTCCTTTTGTCCTGAAATTGATTGATTTGATGCTTTTCTTTGATAATTTTTTGCAGGGATAGCTTCTGAGGGGTCCTGGCAAGGGAGCCAGGGTTGTATGCTGTCCTTTGAATCATTTTGAATTTTTACAATTTTTACAAAATTTTGAGAAATGACCTTGGCTTTAAAAAACGGGGTTTTTTAAATCCAAGGTGAAAATTAGCTGCACAAGATAGAATCTTACGAAGAAACACTTTGAAAATCATCCCTCTGTCTTGCTGGGCACTTATTGACCTTCAGAGACATGACCTTGAAGACAAATTTGACCTAAACCCTAGACCTAAGACTTTTGACCTCAAGACAAGACAAACAACTTTGATATAGTTTATTGACTGAAACAACTTGATCCACCAGTGCCGAGAGGGGAATAAAGACACCATCTCCTCCATCAGGGTTATGGCATGCCTAATGGAATGCAAGACAATGATGAGACACCTACTTATGCAAATGCAAAGAGCTTTGATCGCTGATGGAGGGCTACTAGACCGACTCTAACAAGTTCATTGTCATTATTGTAGGTCATAAGGCTTGAATCATTCTTGTTGGTTGGGGGGTGGTTGTAAACTCCCAAGCAGCCTTGGTGTGTCATGACTCGATTGGTTTACCCACTTGTTCACTTTTTGGATCTTGCATCCATCATCAATTGCATTGGATTCCAACATTTATTTTTCATGTCCTTGGTATGTATTGTGCATTCCCTTCTTGGGATGATGCAAGAGGTGCAAGGTATACAAGTTTTACATGATATTTTGATATCTCTTTGACTTGATGGGTGTTCAGGATGGCTCTTCTTAAGACATCGCTTTGAATTTCCTTTGAAGTGGGAGGGTGAAACATGGTTTTTCCTTCTAGTATTCATATTCTTGTCTCAAAGATTAAGCCATGCATGTATAAGTATGAACTAATTCAGATTGTGAAACTTTGGATGGCTCATTAAATTAGCTATAGTTTTTATGATGGTACCATAGTACTCAGATAACTATAGTAATTCTACAGCTAATGTGCACGAAGTCCTAACTATTTAGAAGGGATGCATTTTTTAGATAAAAGGCGGGTGCGAGCTTGCCTGATTCTCTGGTGAATCATGATTAATCAATGTATCAAACAACCCTTATGATGGTGATGCTTCATTCAAATTTATTCCCTATCAACTTTCGATGGTAGGATAGAGGCCTACCATGGTGTTGATGGGTCATGGAGAATTAGGGTTTGATTCTGGGGAGGGAGCCTGAGAAACAAATACCACATCCAAGGAAGGCAATAGATTTACAAATTACCCAATGCTGACATCGAGAGGTAGTGACAATAAATAACAATACTAGGTTCATCTAGTCTGGTAATTGGAATGAGTACAATCTAAATCCCTTAACAAGGATTCATTGGAGGGAAATTCTGGTGCCAACATTGTGGTAATTCTTGCTCCAATAGTGTATATTTAATTTTTTGTTGTTAAAAATCTCTTAGTTGGATATTGGGTCATAAAGGTTGGTCTGCCTACTCGGTGTTCGTCTACCCTTCCGTCCCTTTTGTCGATGACATGCTCCTGAGCTTAACTAGTTTGGTCATGGCTTCAATATTGTTTCTTTGAAAAAAAATAGAGTGCTCAAACCAAGCTTATGCTTTGAATACATTAGCATTGAATAATGTGGTAGGAGTCTGGTCCTATTATGTTGGCCTTTGGGACCAGACTAATGATTAATAGGGACTATCGGGGGCATTCATATTTCATTGTGAGAGGTGAAATTCTTGGATTTATAAAATGCAAACCACTGTAAGAGAATTTTCAAAGGATGTTTTCATTAATCAAGAATGAAAGTTGGGAGCTCGAAGATGATTAAATACCATCCTAGTCTCAACCATAAATGATGTTGACCAGGGATCGGCGGATGTTGGTCTAAGGAAATCTTCAACAACTTCTAAGAAATTAAAGTCTTTGGGTTCTGGGGTAAGTATGTCTGCAAGGTTGAAACTTAAAGGAATTGATGGAAGGGCATCATGAGGAGTGGATCCCGTGGCTTAATTTGACTCAACACAAGGAAACTTACCATGTCCAGGCATAGTAAGGATTAAAAGATTGAGAACTATTTATTGATTATATGGGTGGTGGTGGCTTCTTAGAGAGATTATGGCCATTTAGGCCATGGAAGTTTGAGGAGATAACAATCCTATGATGCCCTTAGATGTTTTGGGCTGCATGCGTGCTACGCTGATGCAACCAATGATTTTTTCTTCCTAGTTCAAGAGGATCAGTAAATATTATCAAATTGCATCATGATGGGGATAAACCATTGAAATTATTTGTCTTCAACGATGAATTCGTAGTAAGTGCATGTCATCAACTCATGTTGACTACGTCCCTACCTCTTGCACACACTTCCCTTCACTCCTACTGATTTAATGATCCTATGAAGTGTTCGGATTGTATCAATGACAGTGCTTCTACATTGTCAAATTCGTGAGAATTTCATTGAACCTTATCATTTAGAGGAAGGAGAATTTGTAACAAGGTTACCATAGGTGAAAATTCGGTAGGATCACTGATATCAAGGGTTTACTTTTTCGTTTGGTTTGGGTAGGTTTTGGTTGCAATCTAGGCCCATGTGGTGTGTCTCCAAAGGAGTGGGTTTGATGTTTGTTGGAAACATTTTCGAGTGTTCTTCTTGAGGTCACACTTGTTGTTTCATTTTCTTGAAAACGATGCTTGATCTTGTCCCACCAATTTTTTTTCTTTCCCCCCATGTGTTTTTTGTAGGGGGTTTGAAAGCTCTTACTTTGGGGGCCCTCTTCAACGATCTATTTGACGGGGAATGGTTTTTGCATTTGAGGTGCATGGGAAATACGATGGAAAAATTCAAACTCATTCGTAGTTTTGGTGCTTAGACTTTTATTCATTAGAAGGCATGGGCCAATGGTGCAAGCCTCCATAGTTGGTTCTATAAAAAAGGCAATGGTGGTTTATGTGTTGCTTGGGTGAGTTTTTTTTTGGTGGTTGGGTCAATACTTTCATGAGGGGAAACTATTGTGGTGGGGTCAATATAGGATGGATGAAGAGCAGTGCAATCTGCTGGCCTGATCACCCTAGTCCTCTTGAATATTCCCCAATCTTCCCTCACGGAAGTTTTCGGTGTGTAGGTAGTGAATAACCCCTCCCTCGGTCAGAGCTCCATCGAAATCGAAAGTTTCCCCATCAATGGGAATGAGGTAGAATTCTTCTCTTGTGCCTTTCATCTTGAGGGAATTCCTCATCCTCTTGTGACCCACTCCCCTTCCAATGAAAGAAGTAGTGGGTAATCTCCTTGTTTCTCCCTTTGTATTGTGGGATTTTTGTGTGACTATCATTTCTCAGTTGTGTTGATTGATGAAAAAATGTCACAGTGTGTGCTTCACATACACTCCTCTATTTAGGGCATGAACTTGCACCATCGGTGTATTTGTGGCCCTTGGCTTTATCCAACATTGAGTGTCCAACCACAACAACTCCTCTTTGGAGTTTTATTGTTGACCCCCCTTCATTTTCTGGCTAGAAAGGTTGTTAGGTGTTTTTGTACACAGAGGGGTGCAGTAGCGGGGTGGGTTTACAATTAGTGTATTTGTTGTTTGAAGCCTTGTGTGGTTTGGGGGTTCATTTACCTCTCACTAACGTTCCCCAGGGATTGGTCTCACCATGACCCTCATATTTTCTAGTGGTCAAGTTTAGGTTGTGACTTATTTTCTTGGTTGTTTCATTGTTGTTTTTTACGTTGTAGCTAGAATGGGTGTTGTGTCATAATCTATGTGGAAGGTTATGAAGATGTGGGATGTTTTGAATAGGTTCCTTGTTTTCCTTATTTTTGGTTACCCAACATCTCCTCGGGTTTCTTTTGAACCTCTATTTTTTTGGGTTTTTTTTTCGTGTTATTTTCTTCCCTTCCTCCTTGCCCCCCATCTTTATGGAGAAAATAGGGGATTTTTGTGGATTGGTGTTCAGGAAGAATAAAAAAGTAGCACAAGCTCCCAGGGTGACCAACCTAGTCCTTCACAATCATCGTCCCCTACAGCTCCCCCCCTTTTTGTAAAGGCATGGGGTTTGGGAAGCTTGTTCTCTGTTTGAGGCTCCCCTTGTGATTTATCTTTCTTTCATGTTGTTTTCTTCCCTTATTCCTTTTGGCCCCTAGATTTATGGAAAAAAGAGGTAATTGTTGTGGAATGGTGTTTAGGAAGGATGAAAAGTAGTGTAAGGTCCTCGGGTGACCTCCATAGTCCTTCCTGATCAACATTCCCTATAGTTCCCCCATTTTTCCGAAGGCATGGGGCTTTTAAAGCATGTACTTTGTTTGAGCCTCCCCTTGTGAACCAGTAGCCACATTTGATTTCTCTTTATTTCAGCTTGTTTTCTACCCTTCTTCCTTTCGGTATGTAGTTTTATGGAGAAAAGGGGGAATTATTGTCAATTGGTGTTAGGGAAGGATGAAAAGTTGTGTAAGCTCTCGGAGTGGCCTCCCTAGTCCTTCTTGATCTTCGTTCCATGTAATTCCCTATTTTTTGCGAAGGCATGGGGCTTACAAAGCTTGTACTTTGTTTGAGCCTACCTTTGTGAGCTAGTAGCCACGTTTGATTTCTCTTTTTTTCACCTTGTTCTCTTCCCTTCTTCCTTTCGGTCCCTAGCTTTACAGAGAAAAGCATTGCAAGCTCCTCGGGTGGCCACCCTAGTCCTTCGCAATTCTATTTCCTTGTAGTTCCCTGCTTTTTACATGGGAATGATGCCTCGATCCTCCTCTTCACTGCTGGTAGCCATGTTTTGTTTCTCTTTCTTTCACCTTCTCTTCTTCCCTTCCTACTTTCAAACCTTACCTTTACATATAAAAGGGTGAATTGTTGAAGGATTAGCATTTGTGAAGGATGAAAAGAAGTGTGAGCTACCGAGATGACCACCCTAGTCCTTCTTGATCGTCATTCCTTGCAATTCCCCCCTTTTTTGTGAGGGCATGGGGATTGGGAAGATTTTTCTCTTTTTGAGCCTCCTCTTGTGATGGGGTAGGCATCTTTGTTTCTATTTGTTTCAAGTGTTTTTATTCCTTTCCTCCTTTTGGCCCCTAACCTTATGGAGAAAGAGGGTAGTTTTTGTGGTTTGGCATTTAGGAAGGATGAAAATAAATGCAAATTTATGGGTGTCCACCCTAGTCCTTCTTGGTCATTTTTCCTTGTAGGTCCCCCTTGTTTTGTAAATGCATGGGGTTTGGGAAGCTTGTTTGTCTATTTGAGCCTCCGTTTAGTGAATGGTGGGTTATGGAGTGTGAATTTATTGAGGGGTAGGGGGCTTGTTGCTTGTTGTGATGCGTTGGGTAGGATTTTAGCCATTTATCATGGGAGGTGCCCTATTTAGTGTGTGGATATTTGCCAGTAATATGTGGAAATGACTCTTAGCATCAAATATCTCAGCTCTTGTTATAATGAAGATCGTAGTGAAACATGATACTTAGCGTGAGTAGAAGAATCCCATGAATCATTGATTTTTTGAATGCAATTTGCACCTAGGGCACCGGTCGAGGGAACATCTATCTGGGTGTCACATCCCATTCAAACGTGCTCCTTGTAATATATTAGGGAGTAGTAGAGCTAGTATTTTGTGTCGAATTCAGTGTGGTTGTCTTAAATACAACATGAAATGTTTTGTGGCATCCATCAGCAAAGGGTGATATTCTCACCTTGGTTGGGAAGTCAGTGTAAGATGATGTGGGATTTGTGTGGCATCCCTAGAACTTGCTTCACTCTATCTTGTCCTCCCATTGGGTAGGCTAGAGTTAGCTCCAACTTGTGACCTCGGGTTAGGCTAGAACACCCACTAATTTTAAGCATATAATTAAGTGGAGGAAAAGAAACTTACAAGGATTCCCCTAGTAGCAATGAGAGAACTAGGAAGAGCCCAACATGAAAATTGGATGGTACCAATCCCTGAATTGTAGTCTATAGAAGCATCCTCACTAGAAGACCTAGGCAGCATCTCTTGAAAGGGGGTTCACGATAGGGTGACATACCCATCGGTTTGGGACACTGTCACATCACAAAACGTTGTTAGTGAGTCAGGTTGTTTGGGAATGCAATCCTAATTAGGTGGTAAATTATGTCCAAGGCTAAATAAGGGTGAGAGACTGATAGGGAACAAATTCCATGAGGGAAATATGAAAAGGAATTTGGAAAGATAGTTAAAGAGTGCTTGAAATTACCAGGAGTGAAGTAGATGGAGGTTCTCGATGCATCTCAGTTGGATTTGGAACGACTTAGGCTGGTCTGCCATTCAAATTGAGGTGCAAACCAACAGGGGCTACTACATCATCACAAGCATGGGTGGGGTACTATCTGTCAGTTTTCTGTTGCGGTGGTCGAGTAATGAAGCATGTGTCCTTGCGGCAGGCCATGTGCACCTATGCACTTGTGGTGTTAGTTGGCAAGATTTCCATTTGATCCATCTTGAAACATGAACCAAGGAGTCTAACATGTGTGTGAATCTTTAGGTTTTTAAACCTATGAGGTGCAAGGAAGATGACAGGAAAAATCCCCTCTTTTGGGGGTGCATCTTCAACTGACCTTGAGCTTATGCGAAGGGTTCATGTATGAGCACACTTGTTAGGACCTGAAAGATGGTGAACTATGCCTGAGCAGGGCTAAGCTAGAGGAAACTCTGGTGGAGGCCCGTAGCTATATTAATGTGAAAATTGTTTGCCATACTTTGCTATTAGGGCAAAAGACTAATCCAACCATTGAGATAGTTGGAGCTCACACATGATTTTTATCGAGTAAAGAAAATGATTAGACACATTGGGTGCGTATCTCCCTTGACCTGTTCTCAAACTTTAAATAGGTAAGAGGGTGCCACTATTCCATTCAGTCGCGCCATAGAATTGAGAGATCAATGTGGGATATTTTTGGCAAGAAGAATTGGTGATGCATGATGAACTAAAATTTGAGTTATGGTGTCGAATTGCATGCTAACCTAGATCCCACAAAGGGTGTTGATTGATTACGACAACATGATGGTGGTCATGGAAGTCAATATCTGCTAAGGAGTGTGTAACAACTTAGTTGCTGAAACAACTAGCCTTGAAAATTGATGACGCTAAAGCATGCAACCAATACTTGGCCGTTGGAAAAATTGCTTGGGTTTGATGAGTAGGAGGACGTGGGGGTCATTGAGAAACCTCACGCATGAGGTTGGGTGGCTCTGCCCCCAGTGCAGATCTTGGTTGTAGTAGAAAGTATTCAAATGAGAACTCTATAGGCTGAAGTGGGGAAAGGTTCCATGTGAAAAAAACTTAGACATGGGTTAGTCAATCCTAAGAGATGGGGAAGGCTTCTATCAAGGGTGCACTCTAGGCGAGCATCAAAAGGGAATCGGGTTAATATTCCTGAACCAGGACATGGCGGTGGGTGACAACATTAGGAAACACAGAGACATCATTTGGGGCCCTCAGAAGAGTTATCTTTTCTTTTTAAAAACTTTCCCACCCTAGAATCGGTTCATCGAAAATAGGGTCTAGCAGCTCGAATAGAACCCATGTCTTGAGGTTTCCGATGCACCCTCGATTCCCTTTGAAAATATGGAGACTGAGTATTATTCATTCCTAGTCGTACTCATAACTGTATTAGGTCTCAAAGGTGAAAACCTTTTGTCAATAGAACAATGTAGGTAAGGGATTGGAAAAATTGATACATAACTCTAGGAAAAGGATTGGCACTTAGGGCTGGGCCTAAGCATCCATGCTCTCAACTTCAAGGCTGTTGGTAGATTTCTTGAGTTTCTCTCATGGCGAGGAGGGTATTCGCATGTCGATTGGGCTATAAGCGTAGAATGCCCCCTAGCGGGGGATTTTCCCTAGGTGGTGAACAATTAACTTAGAACCCGTACAAATAAGGGGTATCTAACTGTTTAATTAAAATAAAGAATTGCGATGGTCCCTGTAGATGATGATGCAATTTGATTTATGCTCAGTGTTTAGAATATCAAAGTGAGTAATTTAAACGAAGCACGAGTAAATGATGGGAGTAACTATGCCTCTCTTAAGGTAGGCCAATGCCTCTTCATCTAATTAGTGATGCACATCAATGTATTAACGTGATTCCCACTATCCCTATATATTTTTTAGCAAAAGCATGGCCAAGGGAAAGGGCTTGGAAGAATCAGTGAGGAAAGAAGGAACTGTTGATCTTGACTCTAGTCCGACTATTTGGAATGTATTGAGAGGTTTATAATAAGTGGGACTCATTTTTGGTGCAAGTGAAATACCACTAATTTTAACATTATTTTACTTATTTTGTGGGACAGAGACATAACACTTCCCTTTTTTTTACCTTAAGGCACATTTAGGTGGGCGATCCAGGTGAATACATTGTCAGGGGGGAGTTTGGTTGGGGAAGCACATATGTTAAGAGATAACGTAGGTGTCCTAAGATGAGCTCAATGAGAAAAAAAATCTCATGTGGAACAAAATGGTAAAAGCTCATTTTATTTTGATTTTCAGTAAAAATACAAACCGTGAAAGTGTGACCTATGGATCCTTTATATTTTTAGAATTTGAAGCTAGAGGTGTCAGAAAAGTTACCACATGTATAAACAGATTGTTGCAGCCAAGAATTCATAGCGACAATGCTTTTTTATCCTTCAATGTCGGCTCTTCCTATCATTATTAAGAAGAATTCACCAAGTGTTGGATTGTTCACCCACCAATAGGGAAAGTGAGCTGGGTTTAGACCATCGTGAGATGGGTTAGTTTCACCCTACTGATTAACTAAATCACAATAGTAATTCAAGTTTGTACGAGAGGAACATTGATTCACACAATTGGTCATCGCGCTCAGTTGAAAAGCCAGTTGCACGAAGCTACCGTGTGTCAGATTATTACTAAACACCTCTAAGTAAGAATCCATGCTAGAAGCGGTGCATGTCACTCTTTGAATGTATCTCAACCTATAGTAGTGGCATCACTTTATCGCCCCTAGGGGACTGTGTCCTTTTCAAACCGCGATCATGAAGCATCTCAGTTGGGGCAGCTTTAAAGTTCAATTCCAAACGACTATTGAGAATAATCCTTTACAAATGAGTTAAATACATAATGGGGTATTGTAAGTGGCAGAGTGGACTTGCTGCCATGATCCATTGAGATTTAGCCCTTATTTACCTCAATTCAGAGCTTCGCTCTTGTCACATTATTCAAAACATGGACAACTCTCATTGTTGAGCCTTTGCCTCATCCTTCAAACATTTTTTTTTTGCTCACATCTCAAAAAATATTTGTTTGGGGGCAGGAAATTTGGGGTTTCCACATCATGAATGCGAGAGAAATTGATCGAGTTTACGATAAACTTAGGGTTGGTTCCATGTCGTGGCACAGACAAAACTCCGATGCCCCCAAGTCTAGGGTACACAAGGGGTGTGTTTCCATTTCACGGCATGGTGAAAACCAACCCAAGTCTACAAAACTTGGGGATTCCAAGTCCTCCCACACCCCCAAGGGAAGCACATTAAGGAACTTGGGGTTTCCATGTTACATCATAGCCAAAACTACCGCCCAAGTCCAGGGAACATGGGGATTCCATTTTGCGGCACATGATGGAAAATAAGGACAAGCCTAGGAAACTTGGGATTTCCATGTCCCACCCCTATCAAGAACCACAGGTTTCCATATTTTATGGCATGATGAAAATTGAGCATTTTTTATGAAAGTGCAATGCAGGGAACTTGGTGTTTCCATGTCCCAACCCTGACAGAATCTAGGTGTTTCCATATTTCAAAACACTATGAAAACTTGAGGTTTTCAATGAATCCCTAATGTGGGTAAAATGGAGTTTCCATGACAATGGAAACTGCCTCACAAGTCTGGGGAACTCAAGGTTTCCATGTCATGGTGTCGCCAAAACTGTCGCCCAACACAGTGAAATTTGGGGGTTTCCATTTCACGACAAGAAAAACGCACCAAGTTTGGAGAACTTTGGTTTTCCATGTTCTCGCCCCTGATGGTAACATGTCAGGGAACTCATGGTTCCCATGGCCCGGTGCAACCAAAACCTCCGACGAAAACCACACAAATTTGGGAAAGCTAGGGTTTCCATTTCTCACCCTATTAGGGGGAACTTGGGGGTTTCCATGTCATGACATGGCATGAATCACCCAAGTTTGTGGAAATTTTGATTTCCATGTCGTGGGACGATGAAAAATTGCCAAAGTACGCAAAACTTGGGGTTTCAATTTCATGGCACGATGGAAAAGTCTACCTAAGTTTGTGGACACATGGGGTTTCCATTTCACATCATGACAAAAAATTCTACCCAATTCTGGGAAGATTGGGCTTTCCATTTTGTGGCATGACGAAAACTATGTAAGTATCAAAAACCTGGGGTTCCAATGTCTCGCCTCAATGGAAACCACAACCCCATCATGGGGCACTTGGGGATTCCATGTTGCAGCATGATAGAAACTTCCACCCAAGTATGCAGAAATAGGGATTTCCATGTCACGATGTGACTGAGACTTCTGCCCATGTCTAGGAAGATTCGTGTTTCCATGTCATGGTGTGACAAGAATGGGCTGACAAGTCTGCAGAACTTGGGGGTTTCCATTTCATGGCATGAGGGAAGCCAACCAATTTTAGGAAACTTAGGGCTTCCATGTCCCGCCACGACAAAAACTATGGACTCAATGTAGGTGCCTTGAGTTTCCATGCCTCGTCACAATGTCATGGTGTGAGGGCAATCACTTGATTCTGAGAACCTTGGGGTTTCCATGTCATAACATGATTGAAATCACCCAATTTTATGGAGCTCATGGTTTACATGTCACGGAATGATGAAGAACCACCTAAGTGTGGTGAACTTGGGGTTTCCTTGGTTTGTCTTTGGAACTTAGGGTTTCCATGCCTTGTCGCGATGGAAGCCATCAAAGTTTGGGGAAGGTGGGGTTTTTCCTCACCCTTATAAGATGACAATTGTCTAAGTGCACGAAATCTAGGTTTTCCATGTCCCATTGTGTCAGAAACTTACCAAGTAGGGGGGACATACAATGTGAGTTCTTTGAGTTAGCGAGTGCTCGAGAGAGTAAAAAATCTGACAATCATGGTTAGAGGCATGCAGGATGTTATCACTTTGATTGAACCTTAGGCTGAAGGAAGGCAATGCCAGGGTAACCACAAACCACACTTAGCCAAGTAGCTAGCCTATTAGGCCAAGAGAGGGCTCTCTCCATAAGGATCTCAGCCAAATTGACTAGATCTAGAAACTAATATTAGGCTAGGTATTGTAGCACAAGGTTTGATTTGATTTTGAAGGGTTTTGCTGGATCAACAGGAGCTAAATAGTTAGGGCAAAGAAATTAGGTCAAAATTGCAGGGTGTTCGATGGGGAAAGGTAGGCACAAGGCTCAACACTCTAGGAGAGGAGCTAGAAAGAGCATGTAAGCAGCATGGATTCTTCCTAAACTGAAGAAAACATTAATTGTGAATATTTTCCCAAAACAGAGCATAAATATTATGGTTTTTCCTATCAAATTGAAAACATCCACTTAAAAGCAATGAAATGATTGATTAAGTACAATAAAAATTTTAACATATGATCATCATAGAGAAAACTGAACTAAACATCATACCACATGGATCCCAAAGAAATAGCAGCAATTTTTCATTAATCTCCTGCTAAAAATGATACAAAATGATGTCTACTCAAAGCATAAGCATCCAACTAAGTCCAACCATTTAAAATGAGAAAGAAGAAGAAGATATCGACATTGATTCAACCTCCTCCCATCCTCAATGGTTGCATCCCTAGGATGAGGAACTAATCCATCAAAAAATGAACAAGAAACTGGAATCTAGGAAACCTAACAACTTGCCTCTAAAAGGGAGGAAACTGATTCATTTTTCCTCAAGATAACTTTTGATCTAATGAATATACCTTATATTAAATATTATCCATCCTATTTGCATGAATAGTTACCATTTACATAATTAAAAACATCATCCATGAGAGAAAACTCAAAATTACGGTCATGGCACAGTGAACTGAAAATTCAGCATAAAATTGCCTTATGCGTAGTGCCCAAGCTCTATGCATAGTGCCTTTTGCAGGACCCTTTTAGAGCTCTTCCTAGTGTATAAATTGAGCTCATGATAGCTCATTGGAAGTCCTATCCTATCTATGTTCCAAATATCTTTTTACTTTCCCATTTGGAGTTGATTTGACCCCTCAAAAACGGATTCTCCCAAGACTGCTTTTGTGGCTTAAAAAGTAGGCAAAAAGGTCATTGTTTGGGTGTTTTTTGACCTTTTGGTTGACCAGTTCTACTCCAAAAGCTTAGAAAATTCACAGTGTGCATGTACTCATAATTTTAAATCCAAACATTCTGACCATTTCCTATTTAGATGCCCCTAGGAAAAGTGCAGTGCCAGTGGCGCTGCACATAGATCCAATTTTTCTTAATAAAAATTTGCAAAATTCTCCAAAAAGGAAAAAATTCTCAAAACTTACTCAAAATTTGTGGGGAACACCAACATCATGTCTCTAGGTTAGTCAAGGAAGCTTTAGCAAGAAACCTAAGCCTATCACCCTCCTTTTTGCCTTTGAGTGCTTGTTTTAGCCTTGTCTTCATTTGCTTGACTCTTATGTTGCAAATCTTGTTCCAGGTCCTGTAATGGCGAGCCATGTGCCTAATGATTTGATTGTTCCTGTTGGCCCTTTGTAGTATCTTTTACAAATGAAAATTGAACTTTTCAAGCCAAGTTTCTCTATCCCAATCTCCTTCTCAAGCCTTTATTTTGCAGTCAAGGTGGCTGGGGTTTCTTCTTCTTGCGTTATTGACTTGCCTTTGTCACTTTGCCTCTTTTCTTTGAGAAGTTCCAGCTCCATGAGGACTTGTTTGTCACTTAGCTGATTGTTCTCTTGCTCAAGGTATGAAATGACATACTTATCTCTTGCCAAGTTGTCCATCAGTGCTTGGATCCCTTTTCATTTATGGTTATATTCTCATTTTTTGCCTAATCTTGAGCCTCCAAGTCACTATCTCAATGCCATGATGAATGTGTGGCTATTCTAGTCCATCATGTTCCATCAAATCAAATTCCCTTTCCTCTTCGTCATTGAGGCTTTCTTACAACATCTTTTCTTTCCTTTTATGCACCTACTACACCAGTTGTACCTATTATGTTGATGAAGAAGGCAAAGCCCCTTCCACAGTTTGTGGAGCAAGCAGTTTCCTATGAGCTGAAGAAGAAGGCAAGGCCCCTTCCACATCAAGTGGAGTAAAAACTTGCGTATCCACTGCAAACAACTTTCTAGCCCCTCTCTGATATGTTTTGTGGGCTTCTGGCTTCTCAATAACTTTAGTCTCTTTAGCCTTCTCACGTTTCTTTACTTTGGCACTACTGGAAGGCCTTTCTTCTTCTTGGGGCACCTGTGGAGGAATTTGAGGACCATTGAAGTTTTCATTGATAATAAATGCATCCCATGATATGTTGAGGAGGTTGATATGATGTAGCATAATCATCTTAATCAAGGAATAGTGATAGATACTACTTATTTGCTGGGGGTATGCCTTTTTTCTGTACAATGTAGGCCATCTTCTCAATGTTCCTGAATAACAAATACGGGATTTTCAACATTTTCATTCTTTTGAAGTGCATAAGAAGCCTAATATGATAGGTGTACAATCTAGAAAATTTTCCCTCAAATGTAAAATATTTCATAATAATCCTCATCATAGGGGCATACTTGTCTTCAAGGAACCTGAAAGGAGAGGTCCTCTTCTTTTCATTCCTGTACCTAGATTTAATGTATGGCTCATAGTGGTGCTCATCAAAGTCTTGTGCTTTATAACACTTTTTCCCCACATTTGGAGTCCTTGTAGCATCAATAATGATGGAGGATGAAACTGTAAATGTCACCCCAACAAGAGTTACCTTGTTATCATGGAGATTGGCTACAAAAAGCCTAGTCAGCTCATGATGATGTTTAACTATTTGTACCTTCTCACAAAACTCATAACACCGTAGATTCCTGAAACAAGAGACATTCATATGAGAAGCTTGTAACTCTATGATGTTTGATGGTTCCTCTCTGATAATTCTGCCTCCCTTATGTGGTTTTCTCTGATGCTGAGGTTCATCTCCCATGCTTTCACTGCCACTTTCTTCCTCCTCCTCATAATATCTATCCTCTTTATCCATGTCTTTTGAATTTGAAATTTTGAAACCTTAGAGAAGGTAATCAAGAAGTGAGTTATGGTGCATAGGGACAGGGGAAGGGGAGAGGAGTTTATGCAATGTAGGATGAGATTTATATGATGTGAGATTGAGAAGGAGAGTATTTTTTGGTAGGGAATGTTTAGCAAATAGGGGTTTAAGGATTTTGTTTTTGGGATTTAGGATATAGGGGATAGGTGGAGGGATTTTGTTTAAGGGAATTAGGGTATAGGGGATAGGTGGAGGGATTTGTCAACAAAATGTGGGAATAAAGGATATGATAAGCAGGGAGGGTTTTTTAGACAACCTAGGATTTGAAAATCTAAATAGAAAACAAACTTCAAAATCATGAAAGGAGTGCCAGGAGGATAGTTCAAGGAGGGTACTTACTTGTTTAGAATCTCTAGATAATAAAAGAGTGATGTAGATGATTGATAGGGTGGTTTTGGTGTTTGTTGGCCCTATGTGTAGCGCCTTATATAGGTGTGCAATGCTTTGGCTCTATGCGCAGCGCAGTGTAAAAATGCAGTGGAAAATAGGCCCTATGCGCAATGCTCTATCTGTATGTGTAGTGCTCCCTCCTCTATGCGTAACACCTCCACAATCTGCCCTGTGCGCAGTGCCTTCTACTCTATGTTCAGCGCCTCTTCTTCGCTCAACCACCATTTGGTTTCAACTCCCTTCTCTCCTTCAACTCTCTTCTTTCTCTTTGTCAAATGAATATGGTGAATTTGAAAAAGGATTTCAAAATCTTATATAGAGGGTGATTTTGATTTTTCTTTAAAAAAACCCACTTTATAATGTTTTTTGGAATTTTTTCTTTCCTCCAAATCTCTATTTAATACTTTTCTCCCTTCGTCTCCTTTCAGGTGGATGATTCCTGGATTGAAACGACTTCTTCAATGGTTATCATTACTTATAGCAAGGATAAATGCTTGGGCAGCTTATGGGAACACTTATTACATGAAATGACTTGAATTACGTCAACTAAAATACTCTGTTTTCGTATCAAAAACATATTTTTGAGATGAAAATTACATCAGTGAAATAAAAATTTTGTACAATAATCATGAGTTCCTACCAATCAGTCTTTGTTTATTAGTCCTCCTCATACCTTTTCTGCCCTTTATTTACACTTGAAACTATACTTTTGACCTTAGAAATGGACCCTAAAACCTAATGGAAAGACCTTGGAAATGAACCCTAAGACCTAATGGAAACACAACTGCCTTGACTCTAAAAATAACATAACTGAAACCATAACTGAATGAAACATGGAGATGGGTCAGGAAATGTACCTTATGAGGGAAAATTTGATTTTCTGAGAAGAAGATAGCCATGAGTGGACCATTTTGGCATGACCTAGTGGGATGATAAAAAAATTCAGAATGAGACACCTAAAATGAAAATCCGAAGAAAATATTTGATCACTGATGGAAGTATGCATATACTAACATTAACATTGACCTTATTGGGGATGGAAGCTCCTTGGAGGTGTCAATAACACCATAGACCAAGTGCCTATCTGATTGGGCCAATACGGTCAAACAAGAAAACTTTTTGAAACTTTTGAAAAATGACTCGATACAAAATGAAGACTGACGCACAACCGACTCTAAACTGACTCAAAAACCAAATAAACACAACACAAAGCATTTAAGCTTTATAGCATTCACTTCAAGCCCCAAGCTCAAATGACATTGTACTTCAAAACTTGCAAGGAAAGCAAACTAGTATATACAATGAAAGTGAAACAACTTCAGTAAGCTACATCAGAAATAATAGTGTTTCATGAGCCTACCATTCACTGGTCCTCCTAAGAATTCTTGACCATCCATTTACTTTAATAAAAATGCATTATTTCCTCGATATGCTGAGATTTTATAAGGTCCTTTCCATAGATTGTCAAACTTACCATGTTTCCCTTTTTCTTCATTTCGTGCATCCCATCACAGCACTACATCTTCCAATTGAAACTTTTCTGCCTTGGTTTTGCGGTCATAAATTTTCTTTATCTTCTCTTGCAGCTAGAAAGTGTTTTGAGAAACCTCTTCTCTTGTGTATTGAAGGTGAATTGTTTGATTGATCTGACGCTGAATACCATCTTCTTCACTTCCGGCTTCTTGCACTAATCTCATGACTGAGATTGCAAGGGAGGTAGGAAACATTGTATCAGTACCATAAACAAACTCAAAAGGTGACATGCCTATTGATTTCTTACTACTCACTCTGTTGGCCCACAAAGTATTGACAAGCTTTCGATTCCATTTATTTTTGTTTGCCTTCAACATCTTCTTAATAATGTTTACCAAGGATTTATTTGAAGACTCAGCTAGTCAGTTGCCCTGTGGGTAGTATGTTGTGGAATGACCTAATGTGATGTTGTATTTGTTGCAAAACTCAACCATTCTCTTCGATTTAAACGCTGCTACATTATTTGTAATAATCTTGTGAGAGAAACCAAAATGAGACAAGATATTGGACTCTAAAAACCAAATAATTACCATGTCCGTAGCTTTCCTTGTCGGAATGGCTTTAATCCATTTGGTGAAGTAATCGATAGCTGTCAAAATCCATATGTGTTGTGCTGATGATGTAGGATGAATTTCTCCTATGAAATCAAGCCCCCATTGCTGGAACGATGCATTAACTACAACTAGTTTCAAAGGAAGAGGAAGAAAATTCCTTTTTCCCTGAAAAACATGACATTCATTGTAGCTCATAACTGTTTTATAAAAATCTGAAAACAAAGATGGACAATAATACCCTTCTCTTAAGATTTTATTAGCTATTATTTTCCAAAACAAGTGACCCCCATAATATCCTCTATGAAAATAATTCATTACCTACCGAGCTTCATTTTCAACCAAATAATTAAGAAGAACCCCTCCCAGATCTTTCCAATAGAGAGCACTATCGAAAATGTAGAATTTTGCAGACTTTAGCTTTAGTGATCTACCTTTACGTTTTGACATTCCAGGAGGAGGAAAAAGCTGTTGAAGAACATATACTATATCAGAATACCAAGGTGATTTCAGAAACATCTCTGATACCTAAATGAGGGTGCCACCATCTTCGACATCTGACATTGCTGCAATGAGATTTATATCCAGAACATGAAGATTTGACTCAGCCATGAGTTTTTCTAAGCCTTGACCTTTGATCAATTTCATGGGCTTAATCTCAAAATCATACTCTAACATCGCTGCTATCCACTTACCTCTTCTTCCCTTCTAATTAGTTTGCATGAGGACATCTTTGATAGTTGCGTTGGGAACATATGCTATGGTATGTGAATGTAGAATGTAAACCTGAAAATCCTTCAATGCATTTATAAGAGCCAAAGATTGTTTTTTCAATGATGTTATAGCACAGAGAAGCATCTCTGATAGTCCGACTGAAAAATTCTATGGGCTACTCCACCTAATCCTTGTTTTGCATCAACACCACAACAAAGTGTGCTCAGATGCAAATGAAAATATAATAAAGTCATGAGTATAATTAGGACTAATCAAAACAAGGGTTGTGGTCAAAGTAAGCTTTACCAACTTGAAAGATTTCATGGCATATTCAGTCCATTTCATAGTGCTATCCTTCTTCAACATATTAGTTAACTCACGCAAATGCTCAGCCAAATTGGGTATAAATCTGCATAAGAAGTTCATCGTATCGTTGAAGGCTTGGATCTCATTTTTGTTGCACGGAAAGTATATTTGTTGAATTGCCTCCACCCTAGATGGATCAATGCAAATACCATCTTTATAAATTATATGACCGAGGAGTTTACCTTTCTCCATGGAAAAAAGACTCTTCTTTGGATTTAAAGAAATCTCGAACTCCCTGCATTTCTGAAAGACAATCCTCAGGTGGTGTAAATGCTCATCATCAGAACTAGAAAATATTGTCAAGTCATCTAAGTAAACCACTAAGAAAACATCCTTCTCGTTAGTGAAAGATATATACATGGGCCGCTAAAAAGTGGCCCCAACATTCTTCAGCCCAAATGACATCTTGGCATACTGAAAAGTCCCCCATGGTGTTATGAAGGCATTTTTGTCTTGGTCTTTTTCGTGCACCAAGATATAATTGTAACTTGAGTAGCCATCTAGTAGTGACATCCATGATGCTCCAAGTACTCTTTGCAGAATATGGTCCATCTTAGGAAGAGGATAATTATCTTTCAAGGATACTTTATTTAGGTTCTGAAAATCAATACAAAGCCTTTTCTCTCCGATATTTTTTCATAGCAGGACCAAATTTGA
Organism: Pinus tabuliformis; assembly: GCA_031772625.1. Taxonomy (NCBI): domain Eukaryota; kingdom Viridiplantae; phylum Streptophyta; class Pinopsida; order Pinales; family Pinaceae; genus Pinus; species Pinus tabuliformis. The sequence goes on along the minus strand of CM062816.1, from coordinate 1,126,817,805 downwards.
AACCCAATCAAAGCATCTAATTGGAACAATGATACCAGATTTAAACAATATATTTACCTCTTTATCGATGGATGGCAACAACTTTGGGTTGATCCTCCTCAACTTTTGTCTAAATGGTTTTTGATCTGGCTTGATAGGTATGGTATGTAAATGATGTTCTTTTCATAAACTTTCAAATCTGAGTAATCCCATGCAAAAACATAAGAAAATTCATAAAGCAACTTAACATACTTAGCTTTTGATTCGGGAGATAATGTTTTTGATAGCTTAACAAGCTTGGGCTGGTCCGCTATTCCATTGTTTACATCTTCAACTCCTTTTTTAGTATGAACCAAGGTTGGTTTTCTCTCCACATCATCTTGATAAAAAAACTCCTCTAATGGTATAAGACCTCCATGTTTTACCTCAATGTCTTGTTCATTAGAATCAAAAACATCATCAATGAAAGCATTCTTAAACTTCCCTTCATTCTGCAAAAAGGAATTAATTTCATTGTCATCCCAGAAAACTTTCCAATATCTCAAATTATCAGGTATAGTAGGCCTATGTTTGACATGAATTTCAAATTTTTTGCTAGAATTCATTGGAATTTTTAGATTGCATGTTGTTGTAGCAAGTGAATCAGCAATGATTTTTTGACTTCTCGGCATTGTTTTCAATGTGTATTCTAGAAATATTTTCAAGATATCCAGGAATGGGTTCCTATAAGCTATCATCTGTGGATGCTTCACTTGATATTCTCCTTTGACTTGTTTAATCACGAGATCTGAATCACCATAAACAAAAATCCTTTTCGCACCCAACTTCTTCAAAATATTTAGACCTGTAATCAATGCCTCATACTCTACTTCATTGTTTGAGCAATCAAAAGTTAATTTATAGGAACACACTCTAACATTACTTGGAACTTTTCCTAGCTCAGAAACAAGACTTCAAATCCAAATTCCAACACCTTCACCATCTTTACCCAAAGCACCATCAAATTCCATGCTCCAAAGGCCGTCTTCATCTTCCAAATGTTGGAATTTTGATTTTGTTTCAATCTTACCCTTGCTGGTTGCTTCACTTTTCTGTTCTTCACTGATTTTCTTCTCCTATGGAGGCTACTTAGAAGGAATTGCCACTTTTTCCTTTTCTTGATTAGGAACTGCTCTAAAATTTTCAGAAATTTCTAGTATATCTTCTACTTCTACGAGCTGAACATCTACATCATTCAATCCACTATCAGTGTACAAAACATAAGACTCAAAATTTGTATGTACAACATTTATCGGATGATTTATGGGCTTCTCTTTACTAGTGATCATATATTTCATCTTCTTTTCCCGGTACAACTTCGTCAATTGACCGAAAACATGGATTGTAGCATAAGAGAAGTTAAGTTATAAAGTGCCTTTGAGTTTCGCTCCCCACGATCTAGACAACAACATACTAAATCGAGGTGGTATATTAGCTACTACCATGTCCATCAAGACATTCTTGGTTGGGATTTGATCTAAGGAAACCACCAAATCTTTGATGAGACCAATGCAGTGAACTCTACCAGAATGAAATGAATACAAATCATGATATTTTCAGGTGATATCTAGGCCCAACTTTTCCATGATGGCCTTGGGCATCAAATTGTGGGAAGATCTAGAATCAAGCATAGCATTATGAAGAATATACTCATGCAGTCTAAGACTCAAATAAAAGGGAGGCAACTCACTATCTTCTAGCTGACCTTCTATAGCTGGACCAAAAATAAGTTCAGGATGATCATCCTCAACATTCACCATGTTGTACAAAGGATCAATTTGCAGTATTCTAGACACATGGTGTTCGTAATGGCTATTATTAACAAGCTCAATCAAAGGAATGGACACTTTCATTTTAGCAATTTCACTTTCTAAATTAAAAGATGTGACTTTTTCTACCTCTTTGACACCGATGTCCCCTTATTTGTTTGCTCCTTTGTTGCACCATCCTTTTTCTGATTGTCTTTCTCTTTTGCAGCTATACTTGTTGATGTCTAATTTACTTTGCTAGGATTCTGATCCATGCTCCTTTCCTTTTTTCTCATTTTTTGAGAGATCATTCTTTGACTGAACATCCTTCCTCTTTTGAATAGAGCTAACCGGTACATCTGTGCTCTCCAAAGGATATTTTCTCTACTATGCGCTCAAATCATTCATGTAACCACGCTGATAATCATCAGATTCGGACTCCAAAACAACATCATTTGCCAAGATGTAGTCATCATCCTTTAGAGTGTCAGAAATTTATACATACTCCTCATCTTCGATCGGAAATATAGGCATACCATCTATAGTGAAGAAGAGATTTGTTTCAATTACTAGATCTTCCTCCTCCTCTTCTTCCACTCCTTGAACATAATTCTGTTGTAAGGGAGTTCTAATCTGTTGTTGTTGTTGCGTTGGTTGTTCCGGTGATTTTTTCTCTCTTTGTTTGATTCGGAATTGGGGTTGATGCTACCCTCTAAATTTTGGATTCTGGATCTACAGTTCAGGTTTGTCTGTGATGGACAACTAGTCAACCATCCTTTCCATTGTTTGAATCAATGTATCCATTTTTACATCTGAAGTAGATGCTTATTCTTTCATAGTCACTCTTTTCTCTAATCTAAATCTTTCTCTTTTGGCTAGCAAGTTCACTTCTACGCTCACAACATTCTTTTTCATGTCTTATAGATTTGTAGGATCATGTTCATGCAATTGATATGCCATATCAACATCAAATCCATTTGGAAACTTAAGCAAATCAAATTCCTCTGGTGGCTTGATATTTGCAGGGATAGCATTTTACACTGCATTAAATCTCACACAATAGTCTTGAACACTCTTGCCAACATTTCTTTTGATGTTCTCATATTCAGACAAAATTTGAAGGGGATTCTTATTCACCTCCCACCGATCTAGGAATTGCCTCTGGAGGACTGGTAGAGTAGTGATAGAAGCTGCTAGTAGGGCTCTGAACCATTTTTGAACTTCTCCTCCAAAACTTTGTATAAACAACCTCATCATCAAATCTTCAATTTCAACTTCATGGAGGTCGAATAAATAATTCATCTTGTCTACATGCTGTGGAGCTATGATTGTTTGGGTGTCATCGAAGAAAGGTATTTTGGTTTGATAATCAGGGGGCATGACACCAGGATTTTGAGGAAAAACAAGGGGTGCATATCGGGCAACCATAACTAGAGGTGGTGGAGATGGTATATTTGAAACAAGGATTTGGATATTCAGTATACTCAAAGGGGGATTAATGATAGCTTGAGTGGTGTGAACAATATGTGAAGAAGAAGGCAGAGGGTGAGAGATAGTTTGAGTGGTAGTAGATGCAATGGAATTATTTTGAAAATAAACAGAAGGCCTGTGAGTCTTATTTTGTACCCAAGTTTTTAAGTTTGAAGAGAGGTTCTATAAATGATCAAGAGTATGAATAAGTTGTGACCCTGATTTATTGTGTGAAAACAAGTCTTCAACAACGTTATAAAGAGATATAGATGAATCAACATCTGTCTGATCAATCCAAATTAAAGATTTTCTGCGAAATAAACTCTGCTCAAAATTAATAACAAACTCAATGTCTTTCAAAGTGTCTAACCTTATCAGGAGTGAATTAACTCAAGGAATGAAATCCTCACTTGATTGTTCTCTAGCTAAACTAGATTTCTCTACAGCTTTCTTAGATTTTTAGCGAATTTTATGAGGATCACTAACAATGGTTGGAGGATTTGGATTTGGATTGGATCTGGTGTAATTTTTGAAAGCCAGTATGTGTAATTTTGAAATTTAATATATTGCTTTACAACTTTCCAATTCAGCCTATTAAATTCTAAAAATAATCATCCAAAAGCTTAAGAATTCAAATGAAACATCTTACTAGGGTGATTAACTTCTGATCTTTTGTTCCCAAGTATGGTCGCTACTATGTTATCACTTGGATTGAACCTCAGGCTGAAGGAAGTCAATGCTAGGGTAACCAAAAGCCACACTTAGCCAAGTAAGCCCTCTACGTAAGAATCTCAGCCAAATTGACTCGATCTAGAAACTACTATTAGGCTAGGTATAGTAGCACAAAGTTTGATTTGATTTTGAAGGGTTTCTCTGGATCAAGAGGAACCAAATAGTATCGGCAAGGAAATTAGGTCAAAATTACAGGGTGTTTAATGGGGCAAGGTAGGCACAAGGCTCAACACTCTAGGGTTTCATGGGTGAGGTGATTCAAGACAGGTGAGGAGCTAGAAATATCATGTAAGTAACATGGATTCTTCCTAAACTGAAGAAAACATTAACTGTGAATATTTTCCCAAAACAGAGCATAAATATTATGGGTTCTGCTTATCAACTTGAAAACATACACTTAAAATAAATTAAATGATTGATGAAGTAAGAAAATTTTTTTAACATACGATCACAATAGAGAAAACTTAACTGAACATCATACCACATGGATCCCAAAGAAATAACTACAATTTTTCATTAATCTCCTGCTAAAACTGATACAAAATGATGTCTACTCAAAGCATAAGCATCGAGCTGATTCCAACCCTTTACAATGATAAAGAATAATACGATATATACATTGATTCAAGCTCCTCCCATCCTCATGGGTTGAATCCCTAGGATGAGGAACTAATCCATCAAAAATGTATCAAGAAACTAGAATCTAGGCAACCTAACAACTTGCCTCTAAAAGGGAGGAAATTGATTCATTTGTCCTCAAGATAACTTTTGATCTAATGAATCTACGTTCTAGTAACTATTATCCATCTGATTTACATGCCTAGTTACCATTTACATCAGTATAATCATCATCCATGAGAGAAAACTCAAAATTATAGTCATGGCATAGTGAAGTGAAAATTCAGCATAAAATTGCCCTATGCGCAGTGCCCAAGCTCTATGTGTAGCGCTTTTTTAAGGGCCATTTTGGAGGTATTCCCAGTGTCCAAATTGAGCTCATGATAGCTCACTATAAAGCATATCCTGTCTACTATCCAAATATGCCTTTATTTCTAAATTTAGAGTTGACTTGACCCCTCAAAAGCGGATTCTCCAAAGATTGCTTTTGTAGCTCAAAAAGAACGCAGAAATGTCATTTTTTGGGTGTTTTTTGACCTTTTGGTTGACCAGTTTTGGTCCAAAAGCTTATAAAATGCATAAGGTGTGTGTACCAATAATTTTGAATCAAAAAATTCTTACCATTTCCTATTTAGATTCCCCTAGGAAAAGCGAGCCAATTTTTCTGAGTCAAAAATTGCAAAATTCTCCAAAAAGGAAAAAAATCTCAAAACTTACTCAACATTTGTGGAGAACACCACCATCATGTGTTTGGGTTAGCCAAGGAACCTTCAGAAAGTAACCTAAGCCTATCACCCTCCTTTTTTCCTTTGAGTGCTTGTTTTAGCCTTGTCTTCATTTGCTTGACTCTTATGTTGCAAATCTTGTTCCGGGTGTTGCAATGGTGAGCCATGTGCCTAATGATTTGAGTGTTCCTATTGGCCCTTTGTAGCAGCGTCTCCCAATGAAAATTGACTCTGTGAAGCCAATTTTCTCTATCCTCCTCAATCTCATTCTCAAGCCTTTATTTTGTAGTCAATCTGGCTGAGGTTTCTTCTTCTTGCATTACTTACTTGCCTTTGTCACCTTGTCTCTTTGCTTTGAGAAATTCCAGCTCCATGAGGACTTGTTTGTAACTTAGCTTCTTATTCTCTCAAGGTATGAAATGACATACTTATCTCTCACCAAGTTCTCCATCAGTGCTTGGATCTGTGCATCTTTTTCCTTTATGGTTATATTTTCATTTGTTGCCTCATCTTGAGTCTCCAAGTTGACTATCTCAACGCCATGATGAATGTGTGGTTGTTCTTGTCCATCATGTTCCATAAAATCAAATTCCCTTTCCTGTTCATCATTGAATCTTTCCTCCAACATCTTTTCTTTCCCTTTTTGCACCTTTTTTACCTCTTTTGTTGATGAAGAAGGCAAAGCCCCTTCCACAGTTTGTGGAGCAAGCATTTTCCTATGAGCTGATGAAGAAGGCAAGGCCCCTTCCACATCAAGTGCAGTAAACACTTGCCTATCCATTACAAACAACTTTCTAGCCCCTCTTTAATATGTTTTCTAGGCTTCTGGCTTCTCAACAACTTTAGTCTCTTTAGCCTTCTGACTTTTCTTTACTTTGGCACTATTGGAAAGCCTTTCTTCTTTTTGGGGCACCAGTGGAGGAATTTGGGGACCATTGAAGATGTCATTGGCAATAAATGTATCCCATGAGATGTTGAGGAGGTTGAGATGATGTAACACAATCATCTTAATCAAGGAATAGTGATACATACTACTTATCTACTTGGGGTATGTCTTTTTCTGTACAATGTAGGTCATCTTCTCAATGCTCATGAATAAGAAATACGAGATGTTCAACATTTTCACTCTCGTGAAGTGCATAAGAAGCCTAATATGATAGGTGTACAAACTAGAAAATCTGCCCTCACATGTAAAATATTTCATAATGATCCTCATCATAGGGGCATATTTGTCTTCAAGGAACCTAAAAGGAAAGGTCCTCTTATTTTCATTCATGTACCTGGATTTAATGTATGGCTCATAGTGGTGCTCATCCAAGTCTTGTGCTTTATACCATTTTTCCCACACATTTGGAATCCTTGTAACATTAGCAATGATGTAGGATGAAACTGTAAATGTCACCTCGGTAGGAGTTACCTTGTTATCACGGAGATCGGCTACAAAAATCCTGGTCAGCTCAGGATGATGTTGAACGCTTTATACCTGCTCACAAAACTCATAACACCCTACATGCCGAAACAAGAGATAGTCATATGCGAAGCCTATAACTCTCTGATGTTTGATGGTTCCTGTCTAATAATTCTGCCTCCCTTAAGTGGTTTTCTCTGATGCTAAGGTTCATCTCCCATGCTTTCACTACCACTGTTTTCCTCCCCCTCATAATCTCTATCTTATTTATCCATGTCTTTTTAATTTGAAATTTTGAAACCCTAGAGAAGGTAATCAAGAAGTGAGTTATAGTGAATAAGGATAGGGGAAGGGGATAGGAGTTTATGCGATGTCGGATGAGATATATATGATGTGAGAGTGAGAAGGAGGGTATTTTTTGGTAGGGACTATTTAGTAAATAGGGGTTTAAGGATTTTGTTTTGGGGATTTAGGGTATAGGGGATAGGTGGAGGGATTTTGTTTGAGGGAATTAGGGTATAGGGATAGGCGGAGTGATTTGTCAACAAAATGTGGGAATAAAGGATATGATAAGTAGGTAGGGTTTTTTAGGCATCCTAGGGTTTGAAAATTTCAATAGAAAACAAACTTCAAAATCATGAAATGAGTGCCGGGAGGATAGTTCAAGGAGGGTACTTACTTGTTTAGAAGCTGTAGGTAACAAAAGAGTGATTTAGATGATTGATTGGGTGGTTTTGGTGTTTCTTGGCCATGTGCGCAGTGCCTTGCATAGGTGTGCAGCGCTCCGGCTCTATGCGCAGCACCATGAAAAATTGCATTGGAAAATGGGCCCTATGTGTAATGCTATATCTATATGTGCATAGCTCACTCCTCTATGTGCAGTGCCTCCACAATCTTCCCTGTGCGCAGTGCCTCCTACTCTATGTGCATCGCCTCCTCTTTGCTCAACCGCTAATTGGTTTCAACTCCCTTCTCTCCTTAAACTCTCTTCTTTCTCTTTTTCAAATGAATACGATGAATTTGAAAAAGGATTTTGAAATCTTATACAGAGGGTGATTTTTATTTTTCTTTAAAAAAAGCCACTTTATAATGTTTTTTGGAATTTTTACTTTCCTCAAAATCTTTGTTTAATACTTTTCTCTCTTTGTCTCTTTTCAGGTGGATGATGCTTGGATTGAATTGATTTCTTCAACGGATTTTATTACTTGCAGCAATGGGAAATTCTTGGGCAGCTTATGGGAACACTTATTACATGAAATGACTTGAATTACATCAAAAAATATAAATCAACGAAAATACTCTGTTTTCATCTCAAAAACATATTTTTGAGATGAAAATTACATCAGTGAAATAAAATTTTTGTAGAATAGTCATGACTTCCTACCAATCACACATTGTTTATTAGTCTTCCTCATACCTTTGTTTCCCTTTATTTATACATGAAACTATACTTTTGACCTTAGAAATGGACCCTAAGAACTAATGGAAAGACCTTGGAAATGAACCTTAAGACCTAATGGAAACACAACTGCCTTGACTCTAAAAATAACATAACTAAAACCATAACTGAATGCAACATGGATGGGTCCGAAAATGTACCTTATGAGGGAAAATTTGATTTTTTGATAAGAAGATAGCCATTAGTGGACCATTTTGGCATGACCTAGTGGAATGGTAAAATATTCAGAATGATACACCTAAAATGAAAATTAAAAGAGCAGATTTGATCGCTGATGGAAGTATGCATATACTGACACTAACACAGGTGTGTCAGAGATGTGTGATGGACGCCCGTGCTCAGTTATAGGTGAGTCGGTTTCGAGCGTTTGGTTAAAGGTGACTTAGAGGTGGATGTTCGGTTATGTATGGCAAGTCCTTAGTTGAAGGTGACTCATCGTCAGTTAAAGGTGACGGGCAAGTGTGCACATCATGATAGGCACGATGGCTGAGGGTGGGAAAGTCATCGGGTAGAGGCATGCTAGGATACCTGAGTTGGGTGCTTGGGTGGCTGAGTGCCTAAGCGGGTGGATGAGTGATGAAAGATGAGTTGCGATGCTGGACATGGTGGGAGAGTCTTGTGGAAGTGTGACGAGAGAGGCGTGATGGGTGACATGACATGGACATGGGTGAGTTAGTGGGCAATGTCAGTGAGCCAACTCCTAACCCACCCAAGAAACATGATGGTAACCTGATGAGACAACAACATGATATCTATGGTAGGTTAGTTGCACGTTATAGAGGAGGTCGATCAAAGGAGGAAGATAAATAGACATAATGCTTCGCATGGAGGGACCACACGATAGCATATATATATCATTGAAAAGTTGGGAGAGCTAATATATCAACCCAAGCACCATTCAACACATAAGGAATAGTGCGAAGGGGAAGGAAAAACAAAATTGAGGAGCTAAGGGTGAACGGTTGGGTAGCATTTGGGCCATGGACATGCAATACTTAGGGTGGAGGTCTGTGTAGACCATAGCAGATGTGGAAGGGCTGAGTGCCATGGGAATTGTAGCCAGGCCATGAACCTACATTGCAGGTAGGACATTCAGACTACATGAGTGTTGTGAAGGTGGGTTGAACTGAAAGACGGTCTTGTGAACATGTAGAATAGTTTAGGAAGGAATGACAGGAATGATAAGACTTGGCAATGTGTATTTTGGGGTTTCTACATAAAGGCAGTGTGGACGGGTGGTAGTGGCAGCATGGTGGGAAGCACCACGTGACCTAGGCACAAATTCCAGGTGAAATTGACAAAGTGTGCATGACGACCTTGGGTGGCTGCATGAACTTTTGTAATTGTAAAACATTGTACTTGTATAATATTAACATATCTTTTATATTATTGGATAGATTTAATAGGGAGTTGCCCCTCCCAACTATATGTGTGTATACTAATATATTTTGATGGTTTATGATTCTGCTACATAACTGAAGATAATTGAAAAAGATAAGACTAATTTTATTTCCGTTGCATTGTGAAGCCCTTAGAGAAAAATTGGTTAAGTGTTGAAGTAGGCGTAGCCTGAGTACTTGAGTATTGGTGGAAAGAAAAAGTGTGGTGGTGATGCACTGACCTCTGTGTGGCTAAAAGACTACCACTAAGATAGGGGTGTGACATATGGTATCAGATCTCGCTTTGTAGAAAGTGGGATTTGGTTGAAAAAGAAACAAGGATATGATGGCAATGGTTGCAAATGATATTGAAGCTTATATACTTAGGATTTCGTCACACTGCAACAAAGTTGAGCAGGCCGAAGCAAGGAGCCCAGGACAAGCTAAAAAAAGGAAGATGGAAAAAAGAGCATTTCCAAATGTGATAAGCCTCATCATTGGGTAATTATATGGGCCTTAATTCACCTCCTAACTTATTCAAACCAACTATTCTCATAACTTATTGCATACTTTTAATTATATTTTGTTTATGAGATGAGTTAGAGTTGGATATTTTGCTTTGTGGTCTAATGTGCATTTAATGCAGGGTTAAAGGATAAAAGCAAGGAATTTTGGCAAAGATCTTGTTCAAAACTCGAATGGGACAAGGGATAGGAATTCTAGGAGGGAAATCCTCCACATTTAATGCCCCTCCTTTCGAATATTCCTCCATCATCTCAGAGTGCAAACAGCCAAATCATGAGAACTAGAAGGCAGTCGGGCAAGTGAAATACAAAGCACTAGTTTATCTCAAGTTTGGGAGCTGTGTTGGCATTATGATGCATGTGTTGTACTTGATGGCAACCCTCTCATAGAAGAACATCTCATTTATTTATAATTGGATGAATCTTTAGAATAGATATCAGATGTGACTAATGGAGGACAACTCAAAGGAATCAGATGATAATTCTAAGTGTGACAAGTTAGCTTTGCCATCAAGTCCAAAGGGGGAGATTGTTGGCATTATGAGACAAGTGTTGTCCTTGATCGAAAATCACACAGATGATAGATTAGAGTGCAACAGGTCAGTAGTAAAGAATTGATGATTAGACTACAAATAATGAAGAAAGAAGAGTATATACATAGGTTCACTATATACCAAGTAGGGTATAAACGCAGGTTCACTATATACCAAGTCGCGTATATGCAATTTCGCTATATACCAAGTAGGGTATACACACAGTTTCATGCACGAAAAGGTGTGTACATGTTGGAAAGCTTATTTTTGGGTCCGTGGTATTTAGACTTATGGTTTTGGTCTGTGGTATTGCACCCATAAGTTTTGATCCCAAGTATTGGGTCGATGGTATTGTTTTATTATGGTTTTGTTCCGTGGTATTGAGCAAGGCCTAAGACTATAAAAGGAGAGGAATATCATTAGGAAAATGCATTGAAAAAGTCTTGAATATCTGAAGAAGTATGAGATCCAGTATGCAGGTTATGGGTTGATGATGCATTGCTTAATCTGAGCTAAGGAGGGATCTCACCAGTGGATGGAGAACAAGATCTAAGGATAGATCGGGATCAAATGGTTTGATATGAACTATCTCTATATGATTGATTATGTTTATTCTAGATTAGTATACTGACGCTTGTAATAATCTGAACTGGGTATAACTTAAGTTTGAAATCGCTGCAAGTCATGATTGAATAATTATAGATTTGTACACGGGTTGGCTTTGGTGTAAGCGCGTATGTATGCAGGTTGAGTTCATTGTAGTAGTGTATACCTTTTGAGCTATGATATTTGAAGTTACAGGTGGTTCTGGTTGTTGAAGGGTTCTGATGACAGTTTAAAGGTGTCAGTATTCTGCATATCTTGTTTGGATGATTGTGTTTAGCTTCAGTATTGATGGATGAGAACTAATATTGGATCAGGATCATAATGACTCATATTTATGAGCTCTGATGGACTAGATCTGGGTGCTAACACATATATTATCCTTGTATATGTCATGGTTATGTCTGAAGTCACGAAGTGCAACAAAGTTATGAATAAGTGATTAATGACATATACACTGGTTCATCTTGACGAAGTTGCGTATACACGCAAGGTTTCAGTCTTTCAGTGATTCGGAGATTGATGATGCTAGTATTGATTTGTGCTTCAATGATATTTATGGGTCCAGTATGAAAATTTGATGAAACATGGCCTTCAGATTATAGTGTTGTGCTTCAGGAGTATCTAGTCTAAAAATGTATGAAACGTGGTACCCGGAGGAGAAAAGATTGCAGGCCGGCGTCTACGTACTAGTATATTAGCTAGTACAAGAGCAAAGGGGGTTGGAGCTCCCTTCCAGGAGAATCTGGAGAATGAGGGAAGGTTGTAGCCCTCTGCAGGTTGTAGCCTGCATGCTGGTAAAGGACTGCACCAGTACATTGTAAAAGAATTTTCTTAATAAAGGAAGATAGAAACGAATTGTAGCAGGTGGTTTTCACCCACATTGGGCTTCCACCTTATATCATGGTGTTCATGTGTGTTGATCTATCTATTTTACTGCTACTATTGACTATTAATATGGCTAATAATGTTCTGATGCATCCATTGAATATCACATAACAGAATCATGAATTTAATGGTTATACGCTAGTTGCAATAGACACAGTCACGTATATACGTGAGTATACTTAACTGAAGTAGCGTATATGATTCTGAAGTATGAAAATGAAAAAGTTTTATTGATTAGATAATACCGATTCACCCCCCCTCTCAACATTATTTCCAACAATTGGTATCAGAGTCGGTCCTTTGGTAGAGGCTTGATCGCTTAAAGAGATCCATGGAACAATGGGAAAGAAGCTTAAGAAGAAAGCACATAAGCGGAAGAAGACATCTCAGAAGAACTATGACAGTGGGAGAATCGATTGGGGATTAGGCATAAGAAGCTCTTCAGATTCAGAATCAGATTCATAATCATTTTAGAATGAAGATGAACTATCAGGTATGAATTTACTATCCTCTGATGTTCCAGCTATCTATCCATTTGGAAAAGATGAAAGTGATAGCGAAACAACTGTATTTGCTCTTATGGGTGAACAAGAAAGATATCAAATAGAGGAAGAAGTTAAAAGTCTGACAAACAAAATTAGAACTCAAGAAGAAATTTTGAACATAAAGGATGGTGCCTTCAAAGAAGTTGCTACTAGACTAAAGACTCAACTAGATTTATTCAAGGACAAATATCAAAAGTTGCAGGATGAAGTAACATCCCTAAGAAATGAAGTCGTTGAAAAGTACACAACAATCAAGGAGCTCAGAGATCGATCCAGTTATTATGAAAGTCTTGAAGCTACGACCCTCTCGCTAAAGGAAGAACTTGAAGAAACAAAGAAGCAGAATAAAGATCTACTCCAAGCTATTGAAAAAAAGGAAAACGAAGTTATTAGCGTAAAATCTCAGCTGGAATGTGTCTTCAGAATTCATCAAATGCAGCGCGATGTGAATGAAGAACAAGAAAAGGAGATTCTCAAACTAAGGCAACAAATGGAAGAGGAAAGAAATGTTGAAGAAAACATGAAGAAACAATGTCTGGAAAAGGAAGAACAACTTCAAGTTGAGGTAAATATCTTGAGAGGTAAATTAGAAGAAAAGGATAAACTGTTGCGATTTCAAGATAGTACTAAAGCCTTGGATGATATTCTTAGTAGTCAAAGGTCTCCTGCTATCAAGACTGGTCTTGGTTTTCATGAATCTATTGAAGGTGAATCTAGTTCACAAGGTGAGGCAAGGAACTCTAAAGAGAAATCGAAAATGATCAACAAGGAGATAAGAGAGATGAGAGGTCAACAATCAAGGAAAGAGATTCTTCAAAGTCCTATTTATGGAAGTAATAGTCAACCATTTACTCAGATGAATAATATTGAATGTTATGAATGTCATAATCTTTTACATGTTGCAGCTAGATGTAGAAGAAGAATGGTTCAAGACCATCACATAAAAAGATCGTCACATTCCAGGTATTTTAATGGATATTGTTTTTCTTGCAATATGTTTGGTCACAAAGCTGCTGATTGCTACAGGAGGAATATGAAACATGTAAGATGTTATGCATGTAACAAGCTTGGACATATAGCAAAGGAATGCAGGAACAAAGGACGTACATCACACCAAAAGGATAAAACATCATCACACTTGAAGATATGGAAGAAGAAGGAAGTACAGTCAGAAATATGTGGCACAACACAATGTACGCAGATACAACACAACACAGACATAACAGACTCAGAGGGAGCTGAAAGTATAAAACTTCAGTATCCTGAATCTCATACGCAAGTTCCATAAAGGGATGTCGCATATATACACGAGTTAGACATTGCAAAGTCACGTATATGTCAGTCTGAGGAAAAGTAGTGGGGACAGGCTCAGAAAAAGGATCTAATATGATTCAGTCCATTATTTTCTCTATTGGTTAATAGTTACAGTCTGCTGAGGATGTGTGGAAATGTTTTGATACTTGTAAGATGTCTAGAAGTGTTTTGATCCTAACTTTATGATGATGATGTCTTGATGCTTATTGCTGATATATGCATGATCAGATCTAATAGATGGCACATGTTGAGGGGGAGCATATGCCTTTAATAATTCATTGGTCGCATTATGGTTAATAGTCCTTGGTAATGATTCTTATATGGCTAAATGATATATCTTGCTATGATGTGGTTATGAGTTGTCCATGATAAAACCTCATATGATTCTTGGGGTTACATAGTTGATGTTCAGATCATATTTGTGTATTGATTCTTAGATGGTGCTTATATGATGCTTACATGGTGATCTTCATAAGGATAAGGAGAAGTACAAAGCTTGAATTCACATCTTCTTTACTTGATGATGAGTCACTCATATGTTGTTTTCGTCATATGCATAAAGATCATATATTATAGTTATGACGCAGGATTTCTATAGTTCTTGGTGCTCATGTGGATGAGGATTGTTGATGTTGATGATATAAAGAAGCCTTGACAAATGATCTTGAGCTCAAGATACATAGTGCTGGATACATGGATAATTTTTCAAAGTTGCATTATTGGTGACATGATGATGATGAGTTCTTACCTATATGATGATTCTTACATTTGATTATTGATGCAGATGTTCCCAAGTAATGATACTTGGATCATGTAGATCTTAATGTCGATGAAATGGCTATGGTGGTTTCACACATGACATAATGTGAGTGACTTTGAATTCTGTTCAAAGGGATGAATTGATGCAGACATACTGTGTTATAGATTGATGAATTATACTCTACAAGGCATTTACAGGTTGCTGATCTAGAAGTGGTTGTACGTGAGTTCTATGAGTAGTATCCACGTATATACGCCTGTTTATTTAGATATAGTCACGTATATGGAGTTTTGAAGGATATCAGTAGGGGCAGACTCTGATTGAAGATAGTATGATATGGGTCTGACAGAGACCATCTGGCACAGGTTTAGGGGAGCAGATAATCTTCTACTGATGTAGTGTTGGCATTACCTTAGAAGCTTTTGGTTCAAGTTCTCATGCAGAGGGAGAACAGAAAGAGAATATAATTGCTGGTCTAGATGCTTATGGAACAGATCATACATTGTGTATAGCTGCTAATGGCTATCGTGGTCTTATTTAGATTTCTGGTCTCATGACTCATGATGTAATTGAGTGTCTCTATCTAATCATATGATGAATATTGAAATATTTCAGTCATGTATTTTTATCAAGGTCATGTAACGGCCTATGTTGGTTTCCCCACTATGCCTGGGATGAATGATGTTATACTCTTGTATTATCATGTGTAAAATTTTGGTATATCCCCACCTGGTTGGGAGATGGATGTATGTATAAGTCTTTGGTGCTAGGAAGGTCACTAATGATGTAATGAGTCATGTTCTTTCTTGTAGAACATCTTTTTGCAGACCTTGCTTACAGTCAGGGAGAGCATGATCAGCACACTTCAGCAGAGTAGAGACTTCAGCATGTACTCAAGGGGAGCATGGACAGATTGGTACACCTTGGCATATACAAAGGGGGAGCTCATTCAAAGAGTTCAGCAGGTACTCAGGGGGAGTATGAACAACAGAATGCTTATCTTGGAAAGAGAATATCTTGGTTCGCCCTTTGCCCTTGATGTCAAAGGGGGAGAGTGATTTGGTGTTGTTGCCATCAAGTCCAAAGGGGGAGATTGTTGGCATTATGATGCATGTGTTGTACTTGATGGCAACCCTCTCATAGAAGAACATCTCACTTATTTATAACTGGATGAATCTTCAGAAGAGATATCAGATGTGAATGATGGAGGACAACTCAAAGGAATCAGATGATAGTTCTAAGTGTGACAAGTTAGCTTTGCCATCAAGTCCAAAGGGGGAGATTGTTGGCATTATGAGACAAGTGTTGTCCTTGATGGAAAATCACACAGATGATAGATTAGAGTGCAGCAGGTCAGTAGCAAAGAATTGATGATCAGACTACAAAGAATGAAGAAAGAAGAGTATATACGAAGGTTCACTATATACCAAGTAGGGTATACACGCAGGTTAACTATATACCAAGTCACATATACGCAGGTTCACTATATACCAAGTAGGGTATATACGCAGGATCACTATATACCAAGTTGCGTATACACGGGTTCGCTATATACCAAGTAGGGTATACACGCAGTTTCATGCACGGAAAAGCGCGTACATGTTGGAAAGCTTATTTTTGGGTCCGTGGTATTTAGACTTATGGTTTTGGTCCATGGTATTGTACCCATAAGTGTTGATCCCAAGTATTGGGTCGATGGTATTGTTTTATTATGGTTTTGGTCCGTGGTATTGAGCAAGGCCTAAGACTATAAAAGGAGAGGAAGATCATTAGGAAAATGCATTGAAAAAGTCTTGAATATCTGAAGAAGTATGAGATCTAGTATGCAGGTTATGGGTTGATGATGCATTTCTTAATCTGAGCTAAGGAGCGATCTCACCAGTGGATGGAGAACAAGATCTAAGGATAGATCAGGATCAAATGGTTTGATATGAACTATCTCTATATGATTGATTATGTTTATTTCAGATTTGTATACTGACGCTTGTAATAATCTGAATTGGGTATAACTTAAGTTTGAAATCGCTGGAAGTCATGATTGGATATTTATAGATCTGTACGCGGGTTGGCTTTGGTGTAAGCGCGTATGCACGCAGGTTGAGTTCATTGTAGTAGCGTATACCTTTTGAGCTATGATATTTGAAGTTACAGGTGGTTCTGGTTGTTGAAGGGTTCTGATGACAGTTTAAAGGTGCTAGTATTCTGCATATCTTATTTGGATGATTGTGTTTAGCTTCAGTATTGATGGATGAGAACTAATATTGGATCAGGATCATAATGACTCATATTTATGAGATCTGATGGACTAGATCTGGGTGCTAACACATATATTATCCTTGTATATGTCATGGTTATGTCTGAAGTCAGGAAGTGCAGCAAAGTTATGAATAAGTGATTAATTACATATACGTTGGTTCATCTTGATGAAGTTGCGTATACACGCAGGGTTTCAGTGTTTCAGTGATTCAGGGATTGATGATGCTAGTATTGATTTGTGCTTCAATGATATTAATGGGTCCAGTATGAAAATTTGATGAAATGTGTCCTTCAGATTATAGTGTTGTGCTTCAGGAGTATCCAGTATGAAAATGTATGAAACGTGGTACTCGGAGGAGAAAATATTGTAGGTCGGAGCCTACGTACTAGTATCTTAGCTAGTACAAGAGCAAAGGGGGTTAGAGATCCCTTCCAGGATAATTTGGAGAATGAGATAAGGTTGTAGCCCTCTGTAGGTTGTATCCTACATGCTGGTAAAGGACCGCACCAGTACATTGTAAAAGAAGTTTCTTAATAAGGAAGACAGAAACGAATTGTAGCAGGTGGTTTTCACCCACATTGGGTTTCCACCTTATATCATGGTGTTCATGTGTGTTGCTTATGTGTCTTGATCTATCTGTTTTACTGCTACTATTGACTATTAATATGGCTAATAATGTTCCGATGCATCCATTGAAGATCACATAACTGAATCATGAGTTTAATGGTTATACGCTAGTTGCAATGGACACAGCCGCGTATATACGCGGGTATACTTAACTGAAGTAGCGTATATGATTCTAAAGTATGAAAATGAAAATGTTTTATTTATTAGATAATATTGATTCACTCCCCCTCTCAGTATTATTTCCAATAAGCTGAGCCTCCCTAATTTTGAGGAATCCATTGGAGAATTTCGATGTATAAGTAGAGAGGCCTAGGACCTCAGTATGATTCAGAATTTTGACTATAAAACTCTTTTCTATTTTTGAGTTGCAAGACTGGTGACATTTTTTGATGTAATCCATTGTTTTGATAATAAGAATGAGTTTTTTTTTGAGCCAACACTAAGTTAACTTAGAGGGTTGAAGCTCTTGGGTTAGGGCCCAGCCGTAGTAGCCAAGTCTCCTCTTTATTGTACATGTATACTAGCATAGATTCATAGTTTAATTGTTCATGTGCTTAGTAGCTACATTTTGATTACAACAATGTAGATTAGATTGGTTGTATGTTAATTTTCTTCCATTTGTGCCTTCTTTCAATTAGTAGGTTAGCAAGGAGAAAAAGGATCACCATAAGGTTGTCAGCACATGTCTCCGCCTCACTTCCTCCCTCTGGGACCATGACTTGAGGAAGAGACCCTTTAGTAGCCCCAAAAACATAGATTTCTAGTTCTTGCATGAGATTTGGAGTTTGTTGTCTCGATTCAGCATTTGGTTCATTTCATTGTCATCTTTTTCCATTAGTCCATTTCTACAATAAGATCTCACTCATGCTTTCATTCCCTTCAACACTTTCTTCATGCATAATATAGGCAATTGATTCATGCTTTTCTAGTTTATGAAAATGTATCTTGTTGCATAGTTCTTGGAAAATGCACCTGTTTTAAGAAAAGCAGGTACTTCAGGAGGATACCTAGAGTTCATCACCAACAGCTAACTTCCACTTCATCCACCCTAGCCATCTCTTGTTCCACCATCACCCTCACTATTTTTTTGTCACTTTTCATTAACCCTAGATACATTGAGCAAATCTAGCCATCTCTGATCTTGGATATGGACTCTTAAGTGTTCCTAGAGCTTCTAACACCCCATCCCACTCATCACACACCTTTTCCAATCTTCCCAACACCTCCAACACCTCACCATTAGCTCTCGAATGTATCCTATAGGTTTCTTGTAATTCCTATAGGATCATCCTGTAGGTTTCTAGTACATCCTGTAGGTTTTCATGAAATGACCTGTTTTGAGGCCGAATTGATGGAGAACCTTTAGGAAGTCACAAGAAGCCTCCTAGAACCCTTCCACACCATCCAATCACTCCATAAGCCTTTTATCCATCTTCTATCACCTTCCATCCACCTGTCACATCCACATGAACAATTAATTTGCATACTTGATTTTGCCAAAATAATAAAAAAAGTGAAAACAAATCTAGTTTAGTTTTCATGCTTACACATTAGTATGGTTTGATGCTATTTATTTCTGTAGCCTAGATAGAAGCATTAGGTTAGTGATGATTTAGCAATTCTGCTTACCATAGTTGTTTAAATGGTTAATTAGGATATGGTGTGATTTAGAATTACATGTTATTTTCTTCATTACTGCAGTAGTGTAGCTCTCTTAGAATATATTTGCTCTTCTTCCATCAAAGAATCAAGATTCTTCTGACTCTATAGAAGTCTATCTTGGAACCCCTGGGGTCTCTCACAAGATGAATAGTGACAATAGGTAGGACCTTCACTTTTACTTGTAGATATAGCATTGTCACCTCCAAGTTTGTACAAACCCCGGGTTGATAAGTAAAGTTGGTAGCCCAAGAGTTGCAACATCCTTGCTTCAATACTGGTGCTCATCACTTTTTGGCGTCATTATTGGAGAGGTGTCTGAGTATAATATGATTACTGCTTTCTTTTCTTCTACTTCTTGTCTTCAATTTTCTTCCATTAGTTTATTTCTGCAAAAGTAATTTAGTAGGTTCCTTTCTTTCATTTTTCATTATCTGCTTTCCTTTCCATTCTACAGGTAGAATTTCAATTTAGCAAGTGGTGTTTTCATTCTATCAGTGATTTTCATTCAATCGACAATTTCATTTCTAGAAAGTACTTTCCAGCTTAAAATAATTACAAAACCAACCCAAAAAAAATTATTTTCATGCCTCGTAGGAATAGGGACAATTTATGGAAATTTTTTCCAAATACCTCCACTACATCCAATAGCCAACCTTCTCTCTTCTTTGGTGGCTGTGAACTGGAGGAACCTTTAGGTGAGAAACCTGACATATTCAAAGAACCTACAGGGGAAGAAGAAGAAGAGGAACCCATTCATACTAAACCAATGGCTGAAAACCGAAATGACAGAGGGAATAGAGAGAGAGTTGAGGGTGCCTTCCCCATTAGGGAAACCAACGGGGACACTAAGATGAAGAATATAAGCTCCTATACCCTATCTCATTTCCATGGTATGACCATAGAAGACCCCCACACTTTCCTATTTGAGTTTGTTGTTATATGTCGGACCTATGACTATACGAATTGTTAAAAAGTTAAAACTATTTCCATCTACCCTCAAGGATGCAACATTACATTGGTTCATGGGCTTACCTGGAGATAGCATCACAACCTAGGCTCAGATGCAACAGGAAAGAAATATCAGGACTACTATCAGTCAAAGGATACTAAAGAAGAAATTTTCAGGATGACCATAGGCCAGGATGAATCCTTAGCAGACTACGAAGAAAGATTCAAGCTCAACTACAAAAGGGCTACATGCACCCTTGACCCTGAGTCACTAAAGTTGGTCTTGCTCAGGGGAGTAAGAGAAGACCTTCTGGATACCTTACACTTGTTAGCAGGAGGAGATTCTACCAATTACCCTATGATGATATCAAGACTGTCTTTAGAAACCATTCTAGGGTAGCTAGGAAAAAGGGGAGCAGTAGTCAACCTATGGCCAATACATAATCTTCCAACTCATCCATCATGGGTGAAATTGGAAATATGTTGGAAGATTCCAAAAGTGAGATGCTGCAAAACCTTGCCTTGCAAATGGACACCATCAACATGAAAAGGAAGTAAGAGGAAGCAGAGAGAGCCTTGGCCATCTTTTGTCCTAGATGCACCAGGAGGCATCATAGGAACGAATGTCCATTGAATTGTATTGAAATTTGCTCGGTCTATGAAGAGAACCACTCCACAGGCAAGTGCTCTTTGTTACCCAGAATCAAAGTTGTATATTAAGAAGCTGAAGGGGTCACTAAGCAGCTTTGCTACATTAACCAAAGGATACCTCCTGGGCATAGACCATACCAGCAGGGCATGCAAGGGTCATCCCATGCATATTACAACCCCAACCAAAACACAATTATACCTTCTTAAGGACCCCCTTCTCATCCTTCCTAATCTACAACCCCTCCTTGGTCCTATGCATCTTAGTATCATTCCCAACTAGCCAACCAATCATTTCAACCTTACGGTCCTCCACAACCTCAGTGGAATACACCACTCCAGGGGTGGAGGCCGCAATACAACATTGCTCCAGCTCTATTACCTCCACCACCTACCCAACCATAACTCCTACACTTTGCTCCACCCAAGCAACCCCAGATGCTTTCCCAGCCAAATCAGAACCCAAACAATAGGTAGGCTTAGCAAGTATATAGTGGGGAGACATCATATCTAGCTTATGTTGTGGAAATCAAGGAGATTAACCTAATATCTGGGAGAGTCCTCCCCGATAACCAACCTCCACCTCCACATAGGTAGGTTGAGGAAGAAAGATAGGAAAGCAACCATAAAGTAAATCCACCCTTTCCTAAGAGATTAGCCCAACGACTCTAGCCTACCCCAGAAGAAACTAAACTTCTGGGAGAATTGAGAAATATATGTGTAAAGATCCCCTTCTCCAGGAAATAAAAGATGTTCCCATTTACAATAAGTTGATTAAGGAGAAATGCTTCAAGCATCTAGGAAGAAGAAAAATGGATGCCCCTACCATTAATGTCATTGGGAAACTGTCTAACTTAATGATAGGGTAGGTAATATGTCTGAAATATTTGGACCATGGAAGCCCTGTAGTAGATGTGCACATCAACGACACCATTTTCCCACACACTCTGATCGATCTTATGGCTTCCATTAATGTGATGACCAAGGACACCATGCTCAAAATCAACCTCCAAGGGTCATTAAGGAATACCGCCATAGTTCTGCAACTTGCAGACCATTCCACAGCCACCCCTGAGGGAATTGTGGAGGATGTGATGGTCTCCATTGACTCCTAGAAGTACTTTGAAAATTTTCTAGTTCTCCAACCTAAATCTAAGCTCACTGGTTGTCCTCTCATCCTTGGGAGGCCATGGTTGGCCACAACCGATGCTTACATTAGCTACAAAGCTGGGAATATGACTATCAAGAACAGGCATATGTCCAAGTAGTTAGTCCTATAGCCTCCTGCTCAAACTTCTCTAGAGCATGATTTTCCTTTATGGTTGGAGGAGGAGGAAGAAGATGAGGTTTATTCTTTCCAAATTTATTCTTTAGAAGCAACCATGGGAGGAGGACAACAAGATGGGGATGACTTGATTGAACACCTGATCCAAAGTCCAACTCTTCGTTCATTACCATTATAAGAAGAAGTAAGGGAAACCCAGAACAATCATCCAATTGACTTATCCTTGGCCAATTCCAACACACTCCGTGTCAAAACCATAGAATTCGGCCCAGAGAAAACCTTGAAATTAATCCATCCTTTTCTGCTCTCGAAGAGGAAGAGCTATTCAACATGTTTAAAGGAAACCTAGAAGCCTTCGCTTGGAGTTACAAGGAAATGAAGGGAGTACACCCCTCAGTGTGTACTCACCACATATACATCAAAGAAGGTTGCAAGCCAATTCAGAAACCACAAAGGAGGATGAATCCCACTCTTAAAGATATAGTTAAAGAAGAACTGCAAAAATTGCTAGATGCGGGATTCATTTACCCTATCTCTGACAGTGAGTGGGTCTCCCCTTTAGTGTTAGTTTCCAAGAAAAATGGTAAGTGGAGGATTTGTCTCGATTACAGGGAGTTGAAAAAAGCCACAAAGAAGGATAATATTCGCCTACCCTTCATTGACCAAGTGCTAGATGGCCTGGCAGGGAAAACATTTTTTTCTTTCCTAGATGGATTTAGTGGGTACAACCAAATCCAAATTTGACCAGAAGACCAGGATAAGACCACCTTCACCTATCCTTGGGTTATTTTTGTCTATAGGGTCCTTCCTTTTGGCCTATTCAATTGTCGTGCCAATTTCTAAACAGAAGCCTTGAGTATTTTTGTTGAATTAGTACATGATGCGGTGGAAATTTATATGGATTATTTTACAGCTATGATTTTCAAGAATACCTGACTAATCTAGGAAAGGTACTGCACAAATGCACTAAAATGAACTTGTCTCTCGGTCTTGAAAAATGTGAATCCTTAGTGACTGAAGGGACCATGTTAGGTCATTCAATATCTCAGTAAGGATTGTAGGTGGACCTAAACAAAATATCAATCATCCAAAGGGTCCCACCTCTACAAAATCAGAGAGATGTCAAGAGTTTCTTAGGGTTAGCTAGATACTATTGAAGGTTCATAAAGGACTTCAACAAGTTGGATTTTCCTTTATTTGGGTTGTTGGCCAAATATTCTGAGTTTATATGGTCGAAAATCTATCAAGAGGCCTTAGACATTATAAAGGTTAAGTTAACCACTGCACTAATTCTCTGAGGCCCAAAATGGGCCCTCCCCTTTCATATTCATGCTAAAGCCTCACACAAAGCCATAGGAGTAGCTTTAGGTTAGATAGAGCAAAAACTACCTTATGCCATCTATTTATTAGTAAGAACTTGTCAAAGACTAAGCTAAATTATATAGTGATCGAAAAGGAACTCCTGTATGTTGTGCATTCATTAAACAAATTCAGGAATTACATTACAGGTTATCAAACATTTTTGCATATTTACCATGCTACAAACAAACATTTAATGAGAAAACTAGATGTGAATGCTCGAATTATAAGATGGTTGCTTTTATTACAACAGTTTGATCTAACCATTTTTGTTAAGCTTGGTAAGGAAAATGTTGTTGCAAACTTTTCATCTAGGGTGAATCTTCCTACAGGTGAAGAACGAAAGGTGGATGACCAGTTACCAGATGAGCACTTGTTTTCTATTTCAATTCTCTCTCCATGCTTTGCTGATATAGCAAACTATTTGGTATCAACACAGTTCCCACCAAACTTTCCCTCCAAAAAAAAGAGCAAGATAGTTAGGAAAAGCGCCCCCTTCACCTGGATTGGGGGAAATCTTTTCAAACTTGTCCCAGATCAAATCTTGAGAAGGTGTGTAAGGGAAGAGGAAGTTTTTGACATCCTTCTGACCTGCCATGATGGGCCTTGTGGAGGTCACTTTGTAGCAAATAGGGCAGCATTCAAAGTGTTACAAACAGGATATTATTGGCCCACTCTTCATCAGGATGCGAAAAATTACACTAGTCAGTGTGATCAGTGCCAGAGAATGGGAAAATCTATTCCAAGAGATGAAATTCTCCTACAGCCTCAAGTGACTTTCAAGCCATTTGACAAGTGAGGCATGGACTTCATTGGGCCTATCAACCCTCCTTCAAAGAAAAAATAGTACATTATTTTGTGCACTGATTATTTGACTAAGTGGGCAGAAACCAAGGCAATTAAGGTAGCGACAAAAGAGAAGGTGGCTGAGTTCCTGAGGGAGAATGTATTCTACAAATTTGGTTACCCTAGAGAGCTAGTCACAGACCAAGGCAACCAGTGTTGGAAATAATACTGAGAGGGGGGGTGAATCAGTATTATCTAGCAATTTTAACAAATCTTCCTTATTTGATCTTTTGAATTATTCTTGCATATCAGTACCATAAAATAATGAGCATGAACAAAGAAAATAGACAGTCACACCAAAGAACACAAGATGTAAGGTGGAAACCCAATGTGGGAGAAAACCACCTGCTGCAATATGTCTCTATCTTCTTTCAATTTAGAAATTCTTTTACAATGATTTTGTACTGGTGCAGTCCTTTACCAGTACGCAGGCTGCAACCTGCAGAGAGCTACAACTCTCTCTCGTTTTCCAGTCTCTCCTGGAAGGGAGCTACAACCCCCTACTTCTTTTCATGAAGCATCAAATGATCAACAAGTATACAACAGTTACTGTCCACTACAGTTATCAGATCAGTAATCACAGAACTAACCCAGAACACCTTATGAACAGAAAAATACAGTCAACAGATCATCTTAAGACAGGGACGCAATTTTTCTTTCTGTGGCCTGCGACTGGACGCAGTTTACCTTCTGCTGCTTTGCGTGCCGACGCACTGTTCCTTTAAACTGCTCTGCGTACCGGCGCATCCAACAATACTATCGCGCCGCGTCTTTTGCTTCAAAGACGCATCCAATAATACTATCGCGCCGCGTCTTTCGCTTCAGAGACGCACCTGAGCCCTTACTGTACTGCGTCTCGGCGCACTGGGCCTTCACTGAACCTGCGTCCCTTCAGATATAAAAGATATGAAGACTTCAGAACTAGCCCAAACAGTCAGATCTGCAGATCTGATCATGCGCCATAGAGATCACAGTCCATTAGAAGATTCGCCCTCATAGATCTGGACTAGATCTCACCAAAAGATATTCAACCCAAGACCATGAATAATCCAAATGAACTCCTTTGCTTTATATAGGCAAGCTCCTCCCCAAAACATGGAACAATACCACGAGCCGACACCATAGAAACACAAAACCGTCGGCTAGATACCACACAAGAAAACCCCACGTGCTTTTCTCTGTCTTGAAATGTGTGCACTGGGTGGACGCACCCCCTGAATGGATGGCCTGCGTCCCTGGACGCGGGTTCTGCATGGTATACCTGCGGGGACGCACTTTCTGAACAGATTGCCTGCGTCCTTCTTAAAAATAGAGAGTTGATCATCAAGAATAGTGATCTACCACCTGAATGGGTTGCCATCAAGGACAACACCTCAATCATAATGCCAACAATCTCCCCCTTTGGACTTGATGGCAACCTCATGATCTTCAGCTTCATTCTCCCCCTTTGACATCAAGGGCAAAGGGTATGCTCCCCCTACGCTCATGCTCCTCCAGATCTGCAAATAGCCAGAAATCCACCATGAAAGAGATAGAGACATATTGCAGCTATTTCCAAGATCTCCTTCTTCATAATGCCAACAATGCATTATGTGCTCCCCCTGAGCCTATACCACCAATAAGAAGATGTTCAGCAATAAGATGATGCATCAACAATCCCCAGCTTTTGCCTGAGGTATTCAAAAGTGTCCCTGGGCAACGGTTTGGTGAAAATATCAGCAACTTGTTCCTTAGAAGGAACATACTCCAACTTGACCTTTTGTTCAAGTACTTGTTCCCGGAGAAAATGGTACTTGATTGGTATGTGCTTGGTTTTTGAATGCATAACCGGATTCTTTGAGATGCTGATTGCACTTGTGTTGTCACATAAGATAGGGATTGGAGGTGTACAAGTGATTTGATAATCCTGCAAAGTCTGCATCATCCAAAGGAGTTGGGTGCAACAAGATGCAGCAGCAACATATTCCGCTTCAGCTGTAGACAAGGCAATTGAACTCTGTTTCTTGCTGAACCAAGATACCAGTCTGGAACCCATAAAGAACGCACCACCACTTGTGCTTTTCCTGTCATCCACGCTTCCGGCCCAATCTGCATCTGTATAAGCATGAAGAGTGAGATCTGTATCTCTAGGATACCATAAGCCATAATTTTGAGTCCCTTGAAGATATTTGAAAATTCTCTTCACTGCCTGAAGATGAGTCTCCTTCGGATTTGCCTGAAATCTTCCAACTATTCCAACTGCATGCATGATGTCTGGTCGGGTACCTGTCAAATATAGTAAACTTCCAATCATAGATTTGTAGGTTGGTTGATGTACTGCTGCAGATTCATCATTTGCACTGAGACTACATCCTGTGACCATGGGTGTACATACTGGTTTTGCATCTTCCATGCCATATTTCTTCAAAATCTGCTTGAGATACTTGGTTTGAGATAAAAGGATTCCTCCTTCCTTTTGTTGGATTTGCAAACCAAGGAAGTATGTCAGTTCTCCTAGTAAGGACATTTCAAATTCTTTCTGCATGACCGAGGCAAAGCTTTGACTCATAGCTTCTTCATTGCTGCCAAAAATAATGTCATCTACATACACAACAAGTATTAGCAATTTGTCATTTTCAACTTTTATATACAGATTGCTATCTGCTGAACCTTTTGAAAAACCTTGTTGATGAAGATATTTGTCCAACCGGTAGTACCAAGCCCTTGGAGCTTGTTTGAGACCATAGAGAGCCTTTTTTAATCGGCATACAAGATTTGGATCATTTCCAAGAATGAACCCATCTGGCTGTTCAATGTATACTTCTTCATCCAAGTCTCCATTCAGAAAGGCTGATTTCACATCCATTTGAAATACTTTGAAGTTCTGAAAACTTGAGAGAGCAAGGAACATTCGGATGGCCTCAAGTCTTGCAACAAGAGCAAAAGTTTCTTCAAAGTCTATTCCTTCTTGCTGCGCATACCCTTTACAAACAAGTCTGGCTTTGTTTCTAATTACTTCTCCATTTTCATTCAATTTATTTTTGAAGACCCATTTTGTTCCAATAACATTCTTATCCTTTGGTCTAGGAACCAGCTCCCAAGTGTTGTTCTTTTCGATTTGCTCAAGTTCTTCATCCATTGCTTTCACCCAACATTCATCTTTGCATTCCTCTTTCACATTCTGTGGTTCCGTAGAGGAGAGTAATGCCAAATAGCTTGAAGCTTCTGCAACTGTTCTTCTAGTTTGTATACCTGCTTCTTTCTGTCCCATGATCTGAGATTCTAGATGGTTCTTCTGAACATATCTGGATGGAGTCTTTTCTTCTATTCTTGTTCGTTCTTCTGCGTCTTCGTGAGGTTCTTCTTGAGATTCTTCTTGAGGTTCTTCTTCTTCATCATTCTGTCTTTGAGGGTAGCTTTCATCTTCTTCGATGTCTTCACGATGTATTTGCCTAGGAATGTATCCCTTCTCATCAACCACTACATCAATGCTGTCAACAATTCTGCCAAGTCTTTTATTGTAGCATTTGTATGCTTTGCTATGTGGAGAATAGCCAAGAAGAATGCCTTCATCTGCTCTAGGATCAAGTTTGCCAAGCTGCTCCTCAGTATTCTTGATATAGAATTTGCTCCCAAAGATTTTGAAGTGCTTTACCGAAGGAGTTTTACCACTCCAGAGCTCATGAGGAGTTTGAGTGCTGTTCACCCGGACATTTGTCTTGTTGAGAATAATAACCGCAGCATGTGCAGCTTCACCCCAGAAAGTTGCAGGAGTTCCTGATTCATCAAGCATAGCACGAGCCATTTGTTGGATTGTTCTGTTCATTCTTTCAACAACTCCATTTTGCTGAGGAGTTCTAGCTGTAGAGAATTCTCTCCTTATCCCATGTTCATCACAGAAATTGAAAAATTCATTTGAAGTAAATTCCCCACCTCTGTCGGATCTGAATTCCCCACCTCTGTCGGATCTGAGGCACTTAATTTTGTGACCTGATTCATTTTCAACCAAGGCTTTGAAGGATTTGAATTTTTCGAATGCTTCATCTTTGTGCTTCATAAGTCCTAACCAAACAAACCTGGAGAAATCGTCAATAAATAATATCAAGTATTCCTCTCCTCTAGGCGTTCTTTTCCTGAATGGTCCACATACATCTATATGTACTAGCTCAAGAGGCATGCTAGCTGATCCTTCTTTCTCTGGAAAGTTAGTCCTGGTTTGTTTTCCAAACTGACATGATCTGCATATGGTGTTGTCAGGAATTTTGATATCTGGAAGATCGCGAACTGCCTGATATTTGCATGCTTTCCTTATTTGTGAGAAGCTTAGATGTCCCAACCTTCGATGCCATAACCAGTGCTCTTCATCCTTGCTTAGATAGCATTGTTGTTGTCCTTCTTCAAATATGTATAGATTATTTGGAGTTCTTTTCCCTTTGAGAACTGTTTTACCTGTATCAAGATCACGAACAAGACATCCATTTGATCTGAATATAACCTCGGTTCTTTGATCACACATCTGGCTGACACTTAGTAGATTATGCTTCAATCCATCAACATACAAAACATTTCCAACCTTAACATCTTCTTTTAAAGGAGCAATACCTTTTCCTTTTATAGTTGCAGGAGTATCATTTCCAAAAGAGACTTTCTTTCCCTTTTCTAAAATAGAATAAGACTCAAGTTTTTCTTTATCACCTGTCATATGCTTCGAACATCCACTGTCAATGTACCATAGATTTTCCTGTCCTTCTGCATAAAATGCTATCCCACATCTTTCTGTTTGAGGTTCCTTTATTCTCCATGTTTTGGTGCCTGAGGCTTGTTCCTTTTTCCGCTCTTGTTCCTTTCTTTCCTGAAACCTTCTTCTGCATTCAAAGTCTTCATGACCAAAATTATTGCAAATAGAACATTCAACTTCATTTTCAAGAGCCGAAAAGTTGTTATATGTCCTTTTTGTAATCCCTGTCATACTTCTTTGTTTTTGAGCTTCCCTAGTCATGATTGTTTTATACGCAACACATTGAGCTGCTTTGTGACCAAAGTTATGGCAAGAAAAGCATTGTCCATTGAAGAAGCTTCTGCGGTTATTGAATCTACTATCCAACTGATTGTAATTTCTATTTTCATCTATTCTTGAACCAAACTGGGAAGATTTTACCTGTGGCTGGTTGTGGCTTTTGTTCACCCTTAAGCTGGATTGCCCCTGATAGTTTCTGTTTGAAGTTTGTCCCTGCTTTACCTGATGATCTTCATTGTGCTTTTGCTCATTTCTTCTTGCTGCATCAAGATAACTTTTTGAAGTGGATGCTTGAGAAGTTTCTCCATTATAGCCCAGACCTGTCTTATTTAGTGGAGACCGCTGCACACTGATAATCTCATCCAAAGTTTCAGATCCTTTGACAAACTTGAGATTAATAGCTTTTGTTTTCTCAATTTCTTTTCTAAGACCAACAATTTCACCTTCTAATTTTTCAAGATGTTTTTCCTTTTCATCAATTTGAAATTGTAGAGTATCAATGATCATGTTCTTTTCTTCTATACATCTCTTGAGTCTAGTAATTTCATCATAAAGGTTATCCACATCTATAGCATCCTCATAATCATCATCTTCAAATGCCATTAACAACCTATATTTATTACCTTGTTCATCTTCATCACTGTTTGATAAGCCATCACTATCTTCATGGGTGTAGTAGCTTTTCTTATTTGCACTTTGTTTCTTGTTCCATCTAGCTGGTTCCTTTCCTTGATCCTTATAAGGACATTTCGCAGCATAATGACCTACTCTTCCACAAGCAAAGCATTTGAAAGGTAGCTTACCTCTGAACCTTCCAGAACCCCTTTGAAGATTTCTGACAAAATTTGATTCTTCTTCCTCTTCTTCTGGAACATGGCTTGCTTCATAGTGATCTTCTTTGCCTGATGCCTTAAAAGCAGCCTCCCTTCTGTCTGATGGACCTCCCTTTCTCATTTCATAAGCAGTTAGAATTCCATGTAGCTGAGACATAGTGAGAACACGGAGATTTTCTTTTTCTTCTATTGCAGATACTTTAGATTCAAACTTGGGGGATAATGATCTTAGAATCTTTTCAACTACTATAGACTCTTTTATTTCTTCACCCAAATTTTTCATACAATTAACAATCTCATCTACCCGAAGAAAATAATTAGCCACACTTTCATCATTATACATCTTGAGAGTCTCATATTGAATCCTCAGAGTTTGAAGTTTAGCTTGTTTTACCTGTTCATCTCCTTCATAGCTCGTGATCATTTTGTCCCATATTTCTTTTGCTGATTTGAAGTGCATTACCTTCATGAATTCTGTTTGGGATATACTTCCTAATAGAGTACTGACTGCTTTTGCATTTGTTTCATACTTCTTTTTCTCAGCTGGATCTGTAGGAGTAGCTGAAGGAAAAGCATAGCCTGTTTCTACAATGTCCCAAACTTCTGTACCAAGAGATTGAAGATATGCAGTAACTCTTACCTTCCAATAATTGAAGTTTGTCCCATCAAAAACCGGTGGCCTGATTGATGCTTCTCTCTCGTAGTTTCTCATGATGAACGATCTACCTTCAAGCGATCAAGCTTTTCTGAAGGACCTGCTCTGATACCAATTGTTGGAAATAATACTGAGAGGGGGGGTGAATCAGTATTATCTAGCAATTTTAACAAATCTTCCTTATTTGATCTTTTGAATTATTC
The DNA here is from genome assembly GCA_031772625.1 of Pinus tabuliformis. Lineage (NCBI taxonomy): Eukaryota > Viridiplantae > Streptophyta > Pinopsida > Pinales > Pinaceae > Pinus > Pinus tabuliformis. The sequence continues at coordinate 1,126,786,762 of CM062816.1, read as the reverse complement.
TTGCATATCAGTACCATAAAATAATGAGCATGAACAAAGAAAATAGACAGTCACACCAAAGAACACAAGATGTAAGGTGGAAACCCAATGTGGGAGAAAACCACCTGCTGCAATATGTCTCTATCTTCTTTCAATTTAGAAATTCTTTTACAATGATTTTGTACTGGTGCAGTCCTTTACCAGTACGCAGGCTGCAACCTGCAGAGAGCTACAACTCTCTCTCGTTTTCCAGTCTCTCCTGGAAGGGAGCTACAACCCCCTACTTCTTTTCATGAAGCATCAAATGATCAACAAGTATACAACAGTTACTGTCCACTACAGTTATCAGATCAGTAATCACAGAACTAACCCAGAACACCTTATGAACAGAAAAATACAGTCAACAGATAATCTTAAGACAGGGACGCAATTTTTCTTTCTGTGGCCTGCGACTGGACGCAGTTTACCTTCTGTTGCTCTGCGTGCCGACGCACTGTTCCTTTAAATTGCTCTGCGTACCGGCGCACCCAACAATACTATCGCGCCGCGTCTTTTGCTTCAGAGACGCATCCAATAATACTATCGCGCCGCGTCTTTCGCTTCAGAGACGCACCTGAGCCCTTACTGTACTGCGTCTCGGCGCACTAGGCCTTCACTGAACCTGCGTCCCTTCAGATATAAAAGATATGAAGACTTCAGAACTAGCCCAAACAGTCAGATCTGCAGATCTGATCATGCGCCATAGAGATCACAGTCCATTAGAAGATTCGCCCTCATAGATCTGGACTAGATCTCACCAAAAGATATTCAACCCAAGACCATGAATAATCCAAATGAACTCCTTTGCTTTATATAGGCAAGCTCCTCCCCAAAACATGGAACAATACCACGAGCCGACACCATAGAAACACAAAACCGTCGGCTAGATACCACACAAGAAACCCCCACGTGCTTTTCTCTGTCTTGAAATGTGTGCACTGGGTGGACGCACCCCCTGAACGGCTGGCCTGCGTCCCTGGACGCGGGTTCTGCATGGTATACCTGCGGGGACGCACTTTCTGAACAGATTGCCTGCGTCCTTCTTAAAAATAGAGAGTTGATCATCAAGAATAGTGATCTACCACCTGAATGGGTTGCCATCAAGGACAACACCTCAATCATAATGCCAACAACCAGTTTGCCTCCAACATGATTGAATAACTGCTCAACCATCACAGAATCAAGCATAATACCTCCACTCCCTATCATCCACAAGCTAATGGGCAAGTGGAGGTGACCAATAGGGCACTGGAGGGCATCTTAACCAAGGTAATGAATAGCAACAGGAAAGATTTGGCAGAGAGACTAGTTGAGGCCACCTAGGCCTATAATACGACATGGAAGACGCATACTAGATTTACACCCTATGAGCTGGTCTATGGGAGAAGGCCTTGTTGTCCATTAAGTTTGAATATAACACATTGAGGATGGAATCCCAACTAGATTTGGATATCCATCATGCATAGAAGGAGAGATTGTTCCAATTGAATGGCTTGGATGAATTTAGAATGCATTCCCTCCTACATACATAGATAGTTCAGCTTCAGAGGGAGATTTGGCATGATAAACATATTAAGGAAAATCAATTTCAGGAGGGTGATTGGGCATTGTTATATGATTCTAGGTATAAAGACTTCAAGGGAAAGATAAGGATAGGATGGCTAAGACCTTATGCTGTGGAGAGATGCCATGATAATGGTTCAATGCAAATTAGAACTATAGATGAAGAAGCCATTTCATTGCTTGTTAATGGGCACCGATTGAAAATTTAGAAGAGACCTCTATCAAAACAAGAGTTCATTGACAATATCAATAAAATAATGATGATGGTAGAGCAAGTTCCAGCTCCTCCCTCATCAAGTCACTGAAAAAAAAAAAAGAATAAGGACTGAGGTGAAAACCTCCATGAGGTGCCTGAGTCCCATCATTGAGTTGAAAACCTTGTGAGGCAGCCAAATGATGAAAGGCGAAAAAAAAAAAAAAAAAAAAAGAATAAGAAGATCCCTGGGTGAAAACCTTCCTTGAGGATCCTAGGAAAAATAGCTAGGGTGACAACCTCTCTGAGGCAGCCTAGTTGTTTTTCAAAAAAAGAGAGAGAGAAAAATATATAATTGTTATTTGCAGGTGGGCGAGAAAGACAATCAAGGAACAAAAATAGGATCCAAAGGGAACCCTGCTTCACACATATTCATCTCCTCCACTCCTCAACATGCATCCCTCCATCATTTCTATTGTTTTTCCACTCTGTTGCTTCAATTTATGTGAAGACTGTGTTTTCTACAGGATCCCATGTATTCCTACAGGATCCCCTGAAAACCTATAGGATGATCCTGTAGGAATTACAATGGCCCAGAAAACCTACAGGAAGCAATCCGAGGGAACATGGTAGGATTTTTGGGTCCCTAAAATTCATCCTAGGCATGATCTAACACCTCACCTCGACCACCATCGTCATCACTGCACTCACCATTCAAAACAAAAAAAGCTCAGTTTCAGTAGTTTCTGCCAGTCATAGAAAAAAAAATAGAAATAGAGAGGAATAAGAGAATTACCTGAGTGCCCTTTGCTCTACACACAGTCCTACTCCCTCTATCCATTCATTTCACCATCCTCACAGCCCCAACCAGCAACATGATTAAAGAATTATAATGGAGAAGCAGCTACAAGACATCCTGTAGGAAATTCTGCAGCATCGTATCCCACATAATGCCAATCACCAGCTACAGGTATTCACTAGGATGATTCATGAGCTCCAAAACAGTAGCAACATCATATATTTAGTCACGGATACCTAAAAAATCTAAGAAACCATTAGCAAACAACAAGAGGAGGAAGAAGAATGACTTACAACAAATAAACAACACAACACCTTTGATCTTCGACAACTACAGCATGGCATCAAAACCTCAAGTAAGTATCCCGCTCATTCACTCATATGCATCATTTAATCAAAATTTGCAAGGTTTATGAGATAATTGGTTTATAAGTGAAAAGGTGGCTAGTTAACTTGGCCACCTTCATTCAGTCAGCACATGCAAAATTGGGTGTCCTCTCACACATGGTTGTAGTCAACTCAAAGCCAGAGGAGGAGTAGGACAAGAAGTGGTTACACTATGGATCTACGAGGTGGGAGCTGATTACGAGGAGTGGGAAATTATGAGGTGGTAGTGGGGACAAATGGTCCAAAAATGGAAACGTACCTTTGCTGCCAGCACACCACCTTACCTTGAAACACCATAAAGGGAAATAAAACATCATTCACATGCATTCATGCATTGAAACACCATAAAGGGAAATAAAACATCATTCACATGCATTCATGCATTCCACCTCCTTGAAACTCCCTCACTCAAGTTTCTCTCATAACTCTGGCCACCCATCGGAAGCAAGGATCCATCTTTTTACACAATAATTCCTACAGAAGCATTCACAGGGACAAGATATAGTCTATAGGATACACAGAGCCAGTCTACAGGATGGGAAGAGAAGAGTTCAAGAAGGGATATCATGGGAATTGTCCACTTCCACCATTCTAAAGAGGCGGGCTCTAAAATTCCATCCCATTTACAAAAAAATGAACTAGAAATACTCTAAAATCTAGTGAATCTAGCAACTGTGAGAAATGAATTCCATACATAGTCAACTCTGTTTTGCTCTTTCATTTAAAAAAAAATTGTTTCAACCCTCTTATTTTTTCGTCAAGCTTCACAAGAAAGATGACAGGAAGGTTTAATAGGAGAGATCCCATAAACACTGTGAGGATACAATAACACCCCGAGGTGCTTGAAATATTTACAAGACACAACTAGATGGGGTTTTTCGAAAAATTCACAGGGTATGATGATGAGGTGGCTCAAGAATTTTCCTATTCCCTCACTCCACATAGCATAATCCATGCCACTGTTCTAGTTAGAGGCCTCACTATAGATCTCACCCTAGAGCTCATCATTAGGGTCACCACACTTCACCTAGGAATTCTATGGAGAAAAGAAAACAAAGGAGACAATTAGGTGGCAAAAAGGAAATTATTTTTAGAAGGTGAAGAACCCACTGAGGACAAAAATGGAGCAAGGAGGGATAGTCTGCCATACCCATGGAGTGATTCAGGCTACCAAATCATCAAATATATCTCATGTGAGGGTAGATATAGTGTTTTTTATGGCTATCATTTCAGGATCCTTGAATAATTAAGATTTGGGGTAGAAAGACCAGTTCACCAAAGGCTCAACATACCCTATTTCTTAATGTAATCACGCATAGACTCCAACAACAAAGTGAAGGAAGAGAATTCCCAAAAATTGGATCACCATGGGTTTATTAGGATCCTCATTGAAGATTCCCTCCAAAACTTCAGAATCTCTATAACATGGTTAGTCTTCAGATACTTTCCAGTAGAGGATGACATCAAAAACCTCACTTATGATGTTAGTCCTTATGTCAGTGAGTAGGAGGAAAAATAGGAAGTGGAAGATACAGAGCTAGATAAGGATGAAGAAGAAGCTGACACAGAGGTACATGATGAAGTAGAAGAAGAAGAGGGAGAAGAGAAGAAGGATGATGATGAAACAGAGGAGGAAACTAAGGAAGAAATTGATAGAGATGAGGAAGATCCATAAGAGGAAAAATACATAAAAAACAAAGAGGAATAAGGCATGGAAATAGAGGGGAAAGAACACAAGGAGGAGTCACCTAGGGTGTCCCCAAAGTCCAATGAGAGAGAGATAGCAGCTGGCCTCACTGATCTCAGCACCCTAGTCAAGCAAAAGGGAAAAAGAAGGAGGCAAGCCCCATTATATTTCAGAACAAGAAAGAGCACAAGAATCAAACAAGGGAAGCCACAAATATCAACAAAAATTCCTATTAAGATTGAAGATTCCCCTACTCAAAGAGACAAAATGCCTTCCCCTAAGTCACTAATCACATATGTACGGAGGCCTAATACTAAATCGACTTCTTCAAAGGGTAAGGAAATCCTACAAGATCCACAACAAAACCTACAGGAAGCAAAAAAAATCCTACAGGATACTCTGTTGAAACTATAGGAGGCACAGAAATTGGAAAGAAAGGTAGGGGAGCAAAAAAAGACCCAGAGTCAAGGGAACCAAGCCCCCAACCTAACATGGACTCCTATTACTGGTTTATTAAAGGAGGCAGGGTAATACCTCAAAAATTTTCCATCCCATTATTTTTTGAACTAGAGAAGGAGAGGGCTAGAACCCACTGATGGATGCAAATCACCAAGTCAAAAGGGGTGGAAGACATTGGGCACATGGAAGAGAAACTCAAATAAATGGGCAAAGATCTAAGTAGCTTAAGGGACAAAGAATCAATCATGAGAAGTCAACTTGAGAGAGAAAATGCATAGCTAAGGGGACAACTGTAGGAAATAGAGAACCAACTAGCATGTATGACCAGCGTCTCCTTGGAGGCCATCCAGTGTAGGATGTTAGCTAAATCCTATGCTCTTTTCCTCAAAGAAAAATGGTTGCAGTTTCAAATTAAGGCACTAGCACAAAGGGGAACCATTCCAATTCAGGACTACACGAATTTTATTAATCTTTATGATCAAATTACACTAGAGGATAGGGCCAAAATTGCTGAGTTTTATTTGCACAACATGGACCTCATAGACATGAATGTTTGGGACCCTAATGTTAATATAGGAGATATACAACTAATGGATTTGGCATCATGGATGAACCATGAGTATTCTAGAGCTACAGAGATGAAAATAATATTGGCCAAAGAGCAAAATGAACCTATTTTCATTAGGGCTGAACAATCAAATCCCATGGCCCTAATTAGCACACATAATTTGATTGCAAATGATCCTCAGCTGGCAGCTAGATATCTTGTTGCCCAAGAGAAAGAAATTTCACATTTTGAGGATATGTTTAGGCTACTAGGATTTGATAGTATACATGCCTGCCTCAGGAGATGGAACACACTGCCACACAGCTTGAATATAAGAGAATATCACTCCCCTCAAAGGTTAGGAGAGGCACTCAACAAGACACATATGTATAAGCAATCAATGCAAAGGTTGAAGGTCAATTGGATAGGCCTAAAACTCAGTCCACCACTACTCCAAGGGATGCTAGAAGGGAGAAAAGAAGAAGAAGAAGAAAAGAGGTAGTGCGAAGAAGTAGAAAAGAAAGAAGGTTTCTATGAACATGAAGAATAGACCACAACAGAGGCATGGGATATTAGAGAGGCTACCAGAGCCATGAAGGACATGGATATTGACTAAGTTTCTCAGAGGATAAGCAACACTTTCAGTAGGGGGTGATGATGACCCTCATCATTAGGTAATTATATGGGCCTTAATTCACCTCCTAGCTTAGTCAAACCAACTATTCTCATAACTTATTGCATACTTTTGATTATATTTTGTTTATGAGATGGGTTAGAGTTGGATAATTTGCTTCGTGGTCTAATGTGAATTTAATGCAAGATTAAAAGATAAAATAAAGGAATTTTGGCAAAGACCTTTGTCAAAACTCGAATGGGACAAGGGAGAGGAATTATAGGAGGGAAATCCTCCTCATTTACTAACCCTCCATTTGAATATTCCTCCATAAGCTCAGAGTACAAACAACCAAATAATGAGGACTACAAGGCAGTTGAGCAAGTGAAAGACAAAGCACCATTTTATCTCGAGTTTAGCAAACAAGCCTCCCTCATTTTAAGGAAGTCATTGGAGACTTCAGATGTATAAGTAGAGAGGCCTATGACATCATTAGGATTTTGATTTTTGATTGTAAAACTCTATTCTATTTTTGAGTTGTAAGATTGGTGACAGTTTTTGATGTAATCCATTGTTTTAATAATAAGAATGAGTTTTGTTTTGAGCCAAAACTTAGTTAACTCAGAGGGCTGAAGCTCTTGGGTTAGGGCCCAACTCTAGCAGCCAAGTCTCATCTTTATTGTACATGTATACTAGGATAGATTCATAGTTTAATTGTTCATGTGCTTAGTAGCTACATTTCCATTACAACAATGTAGATTAGATTGGTTGTATGTTATTTTGCTTCCATTTGTGCCTTCTTTCAATTAGCAGGTTAGCAAGTAGAAAAAGGCTCACCGTAAGGCTATCATCAAGTGTCTCGACCTCACTTCCTCCCTCTAGGACCATGACTTGAGGAAGAGACCCTTCAGTAGCCTCAAAAACACAAATTTTTAGTTCTTGCATGAGTTTTGGAGTTTGTTGTCACAATTCAGCATTTGGTTAATTTCATTGTCATATTTTTCCATTACTCCATTTCTGCAATAAGATCTCACTCATGCTTTCATTCCCTTTGGCGCTTTATTCATGCATGATATAGGCAATTGATTCATGCTTTTCTAGTTTATGAAACTATATCTTGCTGCATAATTCTTGGAAAACACACATGTTTTAAGAAAATCAGGTACTTCAGGAGGAGACCCAGACTTCATCACCAGTATCCACCTTCCACTTCATCCACCCTAGCCATCTCTTGTTCCACCATCACCCTCACTAGTTTTTTTTTCATTTTTCATTAAAATTCCCCTAGATACATTGAGAAAATCTATCCATCTCTAATATTGGATATTAACTCCTGAGTGTTCCTAGACCTTCTATCACCCCATACCACTCATCACACACCTTTTCCAAGATTCCCAACACCTCCAACACCTAACCATTAGCTCTAGGCCATATCCTGTAGGTTTCGAGTACATCCTATAGGTTTTCCTTAAACAACCTGTTTTGAGGCTGAATTGATGGGGAACCTCTAAGAAGTCACAAAAAGCCTCCTAGAACACTTCCACACCATCCAATCACTCCATAAGCCTTTTAGCCATCCTCAATCACCTTCCATCCACCTGTCACATCCATAAGAAAAATTATTTTTCATATTTGATTTTTCCTAAAAAAACAAAAAAATAGTGAAAACAGATCTATTTTAGTTTTCTTGCTTACACATTAGTATGGTTTGATGCTATTTACTTCTGTAGCCTAGATAGAAGCATTATATTAGTGATGATTTATCAATTATACTTCGCATAGTTGTTTAAATGGTTAATTAGGAATGGTGTGATTTAGAATTACATGTTGTCTTCTTCATTACTGCAGTAGTGTAGCTTTCTTAGAATAGATTTGCTCTTCTTCCATCAAAGAATCAAGCTTCTTCTCACTCTATAGAAGTGTGGCTTGGAACCCCTAGGGTCTCTCGCTAGATGAACAATGACAATAGGTAGGACCTTCACTTTTACTTGTGCATATAGGACTATCACCTCCAAGTTTGTACAAACCTCGAGTTGATAAGTAAAGCCAGTAGCCTAGGGGTTGCAGCATCGTTGCTGCAATACTGGTGCTCATCAAAATCTTGAATACATGAGAGATTATTGGAAGGAAAAGAGGAAACAACACTATCAATATCTTGCGCAAGAGTGGGAGCTCTTGGAGCACATTGGATATGGAATAGTGGATGTGATGAAGGCCTTGAACACTATTCATGGAAGATCTACCAAACTTTAGGAGCTTGGTTAGAAGATACAATAGGGTGGCCGAATACTCGAAGAACTCATGGATGAATGAGTTCTCTTAGGGAAGAGAAGTGCCATGTTGTAGGGTAGAGTCAAGGGACTTGAGGAAGAGATCAACAGGGACTTTCTTGCTCATAAACATTATGTTATAGAAGAAGCCGAGCTTAAATACATTGACAAACTTGGATATTACTATCAGGACATGCAGGATGACTTACAGATGGTTGGGTCACTTTGAGTTGAGGAGGTCAATGTGTGCCAAGTAGGTGCCTGAGAAGAAGGAGAAGTTTAATGGAGCTCAAGATAGACCAGGATCAGAATCCTCAAATGAACCAAAAGGGGAGATTTCTTACCTTAAGAGGATAGTCAATTCAAGACACAAGTCAAAACAAAACTCTGAGGTGGAATTATTGAAGAAGGTTGTTGAGGTAATATGAAAGACGGAGGCTATGGAGGATGGAGATGCCTTGAGGATTTGTTTTGTGTAGGTGACTGTACATGGCAATATGTTTGTTGCAATAGTTGACATGGGGGCTACACATATTTTCCTTAGGAGGAAGGCAAAAACACATTTTGGGAAGAAATATGAAATGGAAAGGGAGTTGAGTGCTTTCAAAGCTATTAACTCATCCATGAATGTTGTGACATGTGTTTTTGAAAAACACACAAGTGAGAGTGGATTTGTGGTTTGGAAAGTTGGATTTGAGAGTGATTGAGATGGATGATCATGCTATGGTTTTTGGGTAGGATTTCTTGGTAGCTGCACAAGAAATACTGATGGTGGACCATGATATACTCTTAATTACAACTGGAGGGAAAACCATGATCGTTTTGGACAAGGAAGAGTCTCTTGGGATATAAAACAAGGATTTCTTCGATGAATTTGTATCCAAAGGAACCAAATGTGAAGCATGACTATGTGGAGCAAAGGGAACTTGGATGTGCGACTCAAGTAATGAAGGAGAAGAGGATGATCAATTTTTTTGTGAGAGATATGAGGGAAAAGAAAGAGGGATATGGAAGGACTTTTCCACCCATCATGGGGAAAATGCAAGGAGAATGTTCTACTGAGAGACTTCACCATGAGTTTACTGATGAGAGGGGAAGTCTGAGTACTTCTTCTAAGGCAATAGATGGAGGGGAATATGCAGGTAGAGATCCATGCGGCATTGTGGATGTTTTCAGGTATGCCATGGGCATATATGACTTTTGAGTTGATGAAAGCTAAGATTGAAAAGTTTGGGTGTACACACGAGGAGGTTTTTGTTGTGCCTGAGTACATAATGATGCAACATCAAATTGATACATGTGTGGATAATATTTGGGGAGGCAACTTCCTAGCCCTTTTCATGCACTTGAAATTTGGAGATGGGTGTGTGCAGTGCCTTGATGGTGAGAAGGACTGAACCACCTTGATGAAGGGGCCTTTAGGGAAAGGGCCTCTCTCACACATTGAAAAGATGCTTGGATTGATTTGGTTGATTGGGACAACACATGAACATTAGCATTGATGACAACATATTACAGGTGAGATGGAGACTACTTCATGGACTTGGATATGGCTTACTTAGAGTATTGATGGACATCACATTGCAGATGAGATGGAGACTATTTCATGGACTTGGATATGTCTGATTATACATTTGGATAGAGATGGGATGAATTCTTAATCGAGTTGATCTTGCGACATCATGCTAGAGACACAACGAATGGTGGCATGAGGAGGAGAATTCTCATGGATTGGACATAACAATAGCACTAATCACCTGACTAGTTCGAGCCATGGGGGCATGAAATGCACCAAGCTATGTCAGAGACATGTCAAGGTTTTACCGAGATGTGTTGTGTTGGGATGGAGTATCATGGTATAGATTTACCATGATGAGGATACATGGTGGATTAACATGATATATGTTGTAGTGAGAGCGTGTAGCTCAGTTGGAGAGTCCAACCTTCAATAATTGGGTAGCATGAGGTAACTCGATGGATGTGGTTGATGATCATGGATTGAGGAGTCTTTCCCATTTATGGGGTCATGAGACTTGGTGGAGGTTTGTGTGATGGAGAGCAGAGTTGAGCAACATGGACATTGGATGTTGGGGCTAGGTTTTCAACATTATCTAGTTTAGTCGATGATGGTGTTATCGAGGATGCCAACATTTTTAGAGTGGTGGAGGATGTTAGGGCCTCAAGTTGGCGAACTCCTGAGAGAGGTGAAAAAATTATAATCATGGTTAAAGGCATGTAGGTGTGCCTGTGTTCAGTTAAAGGTGACTCAGGTTGGAGTGTTTAGTTAAAGGTGACTCAGAGGTGGATGTTCGGTTATGTGCGACAAGTCATCAATTAAAGGTTACTCACTATCAATTAAAGGCTCGTTCGTCTAGCCCATTTTGCAAGCCATCACTTATGCCTTCATTTGGGTCATGCATACATGGAAACACATTCATACAAGTCAGGTCATGTGTGGTTTCCCAAATACATGAGACCATGTGAAAAATGCTAAGTCATGACTGCCCATGTGCCTTGTACATTTTTGTGTGGCCTGTTTTCTCTATGCTCCCTTGTGCATTTTTTCAGGTCCTCACCCATGAAAGACCCAAATTTCGTTCAAGCGGGTTGGGTCATGTCATGTGTGGGCACCCATGTAAACTCATTCGAGTCGGGTGAGGTCATGTCATTTGTGGGCGTCCATGTTAGGGATGGTTGAGTCATGTTATGTGTGAGCACCTAAGAACACACGGTTGTGCCAAAAATGCTAATTTGTGACCATTTTTTTGCCTTGTGCACATTCGTTCAACCCATTTTCCCTATGCTCCTCATGGCTCTATTTAGGTCATGCGCCCATGGAAACCCCAATTTTCGTTCAGGCGGGTTGAGTCATCTTGTGTGTAGGTACTCAGGAAAAAGTGATCATTCCAAAAATGCTAAGTTGTGACCACATGTGTGCCTTTTATTTTTTCATTCGGCCCGTTTCCTGTGCCCTCCTTCGTGCCTTCATTTAGGTCATGCATCCATGGAAACATGTACGAGTGGGTCGAGTCGCATTGTGTTGGGTGTGGGTGCTTGGGAACATGCAACTGTGCCAAAAATGCTAAGTTGTTGCCTGTGTCATGCCCCCACAATTTCCACTTGTGGGATAGGTGCGACACTACCCAAAATTTTCATGTAAACACTATTGCAGTTCACTAACTACGCCTATCAACAACACACAATTTATTTTTCTTTAAGTGTTCACTTCTTCACATAAAAGTAGTAGAAATGAATTCATTTAAATTTCATTAAAATCTACTTCATAACATGTATGACTTCATCCTAAAAAGCAATATGACAGTGTACAGAAGATTATGAACGAAGGGGAAACTCCCGAACAATATTCCCAACATACTTATAAAAATCTACAAGTTATTTTAAAATTTCACAATGTTTTGCAACTATGTTAATCTAACCCGATTGTTATTACGAAAAATTAATCATCTAGCCATAATTTACTATATGTATCGAAGTACACCATGTAGGGCCAATTTTACCATAGTAAAATTGTTTTCACTATAAGAAATTACTTAATAAACCACATTTTTTAAGTTATTTTTGGTTAAATCCATGAAGAATAATTAAATAAATCACTATTTATTTAATTATTTTCTGGGAATAATTAATTAAACTATTGCTTAACTAATATTCCTTGTCATATTTGACCCAGTTTTGAGAAATAAATAGATAAATAATTAATTATCTTATTTTTCTCTAAGAATAATTAATGAATCACTAATTAGTTATTATTCCTTGTCAAGTTTGACTAAATCCCCTAGGAATACTTAAATAAATCATTATTTGTTTATTATTCCTTAACTATATTCCTGGAAATGATAAATAAATCATTTATTTATTTATTATTTCTAAATAAAAGTATTTAGCCAATTTAAATACTTTTTCCCTCCAACCAAATATAATAAAATATTCCAAATGATTAATTCTAGAATTTTGTTAATAACATTTTATTATTTCCCATTATTCGAGGATTTCTATAGGGATTAATGCATGATGTATCGCGAATGAAGGAACACTAAAGGGTCTTCTCGGGACCCTTGGTAGACTGTAATATTATCTGTAGATGTCACAAAGGTACATGCATGTCCATATTCAATAACTAACTATCAAAGCAAGACTGATTCATTACCTCAAGCCTTCGTGTAGAGTTTCTCGAGAGAGCAATGCAGCTAGGCAGAAATCCCCTGAGCCGGCTCCAGATCAAGTCCTGCACATAGAAAAGACAAGCGTAATCACAACTTAAATTATTGATAATCAATGCATAAATATACAAAATACATCTAATTGCACATAACTAAGCTACTCATGCTAAAGGGCATTGAATAAACATATAAATGAATTATAGTACCAACATCATGGAGTAGATAGTACAACTGCAGTTCTATATTAATGTTGAAAGAGTGATTACAACCATCAGTTGCATCAGCCTTCACTTACCCCTCTAGCTCCTCTCTCTCTCTCCCTTCTTACCAACTTCTTATTCTTAAGTCTGAGAATGTGATCGGCAATCAAGTATGCTATCCTTTCAAATTATTTGACCCTTATCACAATAGGCCTAGCTACGCTTATGTAGCATGTGAGGTTAGGGTTGCCAAGTTTCTCCATGAGTTTCCTTAGGTAAAAGCAATGATGTTGCCATCATTTTGAGCTCTTTCCCATTTGCCTACTTCATTAGGATTAGAAATCCCCAAATAGGTCGAACTTTGATGTTTCCTTGCTTTTCTAAGTTGATTTATGAGAGAATATAGGGATAATTCTTAGTTAATTCACTCCTTTGAGCTTTAGATGCTCATTAGGGTTCACTAACAATGTCCTCAAGGTAACAAGTAGAGTTACTTGGGTCATTAATGCTCCCTTAGGCTTGCAGAGAAGCTTTATAAAGTAGGTTGTCAGTGTATAGGTAGTGTTATCTTGGAAACAAAGCTTGTGATCTTGGTCATTTCTTCAGTTATCATGTCTTCCCCTCTAAGCTGATGAGGAGGTCATTTTACTGTATAATAGATGTCCCCTAAAGTGTGAGATCATAGGTTGTGACGATGGACGAAATACTTTACTTAACTATTTTGTTCCTTCTCAAAAGAGAGAGAGAGAGGATTAGAGCTTCGGGTGGTACAAGAAACCTAATACAACACATATACATAAAACAACTAAAATCATGTCTTGAGTCGGGCATTCCCACTCTCAGTAACTATGTCAGAGTGATTTTCTCATAAAAGAGATATGATGATGCTGGCTGCCACTAAGCACAATGCAGAACTGGTGTCATAATAGAATCATTTTGATGAGATGTCTCCAAAAAACAATATGCGCAACTTGGGAGAGGAAACAAGGCTGCGTGGTGCAAGCCTCTACTCAAGGTCTTGATTTCCTCTTCACCATACAACATAGATAAATACATGTGAATATATGCATTGATGTCGAACATACACGAAATGGTTTGATTACCAGTCAATAATGGAGACCGTTAACAAATGTGAGGAAGGCCACCAATAATGGTGATGGTTTGCAATATGCCCAGTACAATCTAGCGAGTGTGAAAAATGTTTTTTTCATCGAATACTCGTAGAATGGCTTAACCAAGTGCCAATAATGAGAACCCTTGATCAAACACAAGGTGACCTACCACTGATGTCTGCAAGTACCAAGGCATTGACTTGCTTCTGGGTCCTTTTCCTATATAGAGTGTTGAAGTCGATAAGAAGAGACCCGTCGAAAGGTAGGCAATAATGTGTCCTACATCAATCATCACGAAACGGGACAAGAATGATTTGTTTTTTGAAGAATATTTGAGCATTGGGTGAAAATGATAGAGGGAATGATGAAAGAATATGCTTGATGGGTTGATGGAGGAAACAAAAGGTTATCCCTTGAAAAATAGAAGGCACGACAACGGTTTTAACCATGCAACACTAGACTCATGAACACCAAAGAGTGTTAGGATACATAGATGCAAGAACATCATGGTATTTAGGCTAAACTCATAAGATGGTAAGATTCATATTGAGAGGTCATCACAAGGAAGGTTTATCTGAGGGAGTGCCATGTTCAAGGGGACGACTGCTACCAAACCATGCTTTCAAATATTGAACACAGTTGTATTGTCCACTTTCCCCAAATGATTAGTTTAGTGAGTCTAGACGGGTAAACTCATTGATATTTTAATATTTTGAGAGTTTGAAAAGGACAGTAAAAAGAGTGACTCGATGTCCTATTTGATTAGTTTAATGACTCCAGACAGGAAAACTCGTCGATCTATTCATGTTGAAGAGTCTGAAAAGGATCATAAAAAGAGTGACTCTACACATCGTCTGTGTAATTTAATGAGTCCAGATGAGACAACTCAGTGGTATTTTCATATTTAGAGAGTTTTAAAAGATCATAAATAATGACTCCAAGGTGGTCCCTTTGTCATAGTTTTTAACCAGGTGTGACAAAGGTTTAACACTATACCTGGATCGATTAATTTTTCGTGAGTTAATCTACTGAGTCTGGATAAAGAGAAACCTATGCTCAATAGATTTTGACCTCATTTTGTTACGAGTACGAGGAGATGAACTAAACTTGATATTCATCATGAATTTTTAATGAGTCACGCGACAACAAATTCATTACCTTTATCAAATTTTAAGAATTCAAATGAAGAAAACTCAAGGTATCTTTTTCAGTTTAGTGAGAAAGGAAAAAGAGGTAAAATAGCTACTCATTCCTTCTTCGTAAAATTAATGAGCCCGAAGAAGGGAAAAACTTGAGGATTTTTCGATTTAAGAGTGAGAAATGGTCCTAAAAAAGCGAGTGATCTTTTTGTTGCTATAGATTTTTAATGAGCATGGTGACAAAAACTTGGGATTTTTTGGTTTAACGAGTGATAAAATTACCTAAAATAATGATCGAGTCATCTTCATAAGTTCTTAATGAGCCTGAATAAAAAACTTGGGAGTTTTTCAGTTTTATGAGCAAGAAAAAAGTGCCTAAAAAGAATGCTCAAACGATCTTTTTGAGTTTAATGAGCTAGAAAAAGAGCGAAAAAGAGTTGCTCGGACTGTTTTCATATGTGTTTAACAAGCCCAATGATGAAAAAATCAGGGATTTTTCAATTTAAGAGCAAGAAAATATCCCTTAAAAGAAAGCGCTCATTGAGAATTGCATGTGGCGATTGCTGCCATTCATTCCTGAAAGTACTTTCATAAAAAAATGTAGAAAAAACAGAAAAAATAACAATTCCTGTCAATATGGGGTCATGCATGATAAAATGTCACGAAGAATGGACTACTTCCTCTGTAATGATTTCAATAAATCATGGCTTCCAAAAATAAATATAATAAATTTCCTGAGCTTTCACATTCACCATTTTCACTATTTGAGAACTGTGAAATCATTTTGGAGCCAAAGAGGAGTAGATTTTCCATGGACGATTGTGGGAGATCCAAGTGACCATTCGACATGCCATCAATCCTAGGTAGATGCAAAAAACTTGATATTTTCTTTACTTAATCTTTCTTATCAGTTTCTGGGGTGGATTTTTGTAGATCTGGGGAGCCCTAAATGAATATTTTCCCACTAATGGCCTCTAGTAGGCATGTAGGGAGCGTTAAATGCCCTTTACAACTTGTTGGAGGGTGTTAATCCTTCCTGTGTACAACTGGGGGGAATGTTAAAGCCTTAGAGCGCATTTCAAAATGCCATGCATTGATTCCTGAAGCTCTTTTTGTTGAAATATGGAAACAAGAATATTCTAACTTAATTTTTCCTTGAATCAAATTGTGAATTAAAATCGAATTTAGTCTTAAAAGCCACTTGGAAATAATTAATTAATTTATTTTAAATTAATTAGTTTGAGAAATTCAAGTTAGAAGTCTTTATGAAGTCATGCAAGAGTTATCCCTTAAATTAAGGAGATAAGATTGAGTTGTATTTGAGTTGCAATTAGTTAGCGCAATTTACTGAGTTAAGTCCAGTTAAATTAGTTCCAAACTATTTGAGGAACTAATAGTGAGTTAACATTCAGTTGATGCATTAATGTACTCAACTAGTGCTACTCCAATTAACTGAAGATTCCCTCATCAGAAACTCATGCATGTCTATTCTGAGAAAGACCTAGTCGAGATTAATGTTCGAGGACAATGTACTATCAGTTCCATGTTTTTTCTCATGGAGAAACCTCATGCATGCAGTCAAGGATTCATCATTAAGGATTGTGAAGTTTTGAAGTCTTGTTTTTCCACTTGGTAATAGGCTAATCATCCACAAGGAACAACGCAAGGAAATAGGAGCTTGGAGGGCAGAGAGAAAGGCTGGAGAGAAGCCAAGATTACCTCTAAGCATTTATGAGGATTGTACTAATAGATGGCTAGCTATGAGAGCTAGGGCTTTGTATAATTTCTATGTATTTCCACCATGTATGATAATACAATAGTGTGGGGTTTTTATCTGTGGATTTCCCCAAAGTATTTTCATTTGTATTGTGCCATTTATTCTTCTTCTTCTAGTTATATTGTTCAGTTCAATATTTAAGCTTCCGCAAAATGGATAGTAGAAGTAGGTTATAGTATTATTCTTTGATTTATATTGCATTATTGGGTTAACCTATCTTGGATTTTTTACATGGTATCAGAGCTGTGAAAAGTATACTGAGAAGAGAATTCAAAGTTTCAAGTTTGGGGTTGTAGGTGAAAACCAAATTCATATCATACTTCAAGGTTGGCCAATGGCATTTTATGGCTTGAGACTCAAGCATGCCTTGGAAGGTAGCTCGAATTACATACAATGGAAAGATATAATGGAGGTTGTATTTGTTTCAGGGAAAACTAGTGTCGATTCGAACTGCTAGTCCCACTAAGTCGGGTCGCTGTCTTAGAAACAAATAATGAAAGTTTTTCAAGATTTCCTTTAAGTGTGATAGATGGAAGAGAAGAATAGAGGACGAACCTGGATCCTTCACTTTGATCCTAGCTTGATTTATCCTTTCCTTGATAGAATTTTCCACTCCTCTCCTACTTGTCCCACTTCAAAGAGTACCTGTAGATTCAAAGTAACAGCAAACTATCAAAGCATCTCTATCTGAAACATCACAACCAATATGAATCAGAAACACATTGACCATACAATTGCATTCATAAACAATAAGATTCACAAATACAAGATCATATGGAGGAAAACTCAAAGAAATTTATTTATAGTAATGTAAGAGAGGATTACAACCTAGCTGTCTGATCCAGAATCATCCTCCCAGTTGTAGAAGCCCTCTTCACCTCATGAACAAGAAAATCACCCAATAATGCAATGTCTCTTCTCTGCAAACCAACAACACTTCCTTACAAAATACAAAATTCCAACCTCTTGATCTCTCAGATGAGTGATCTATATATAGATGTCTTGCAAGAGTGTGAGTTGGCTCTGGGTTTTTGATTAGTGCCATTTCACTCATAGTTCTTGGTTCCACTTGGAGATTTCATGATCTCTTACTCATCCTTGAGTAAATTCAGAGAGGCAAGTGTCACATGAAAAGTTTCTGGAAGATTCCATGATCATCCACCTTGCAAACTGTCTTTGCCATTTGTCTACTCTCACTCATCGCACCCCACAAAAGGCCATTTCAGTATGCATTGCACCTGGCCAATTAGGTAGTCAGTATGCATCGCGACTTGTCCATGGAGCAGCTTGTATGGTTCAGGTTTGGCCAGTTTTGAGTAGTTTTTCAGGTGGAACTTTTGGGAAATGATGTAATCAACTGACCATGATCCTTTAGGGTATGAAGCAACACTTTTAGGGACATAAGGTGTCCTTAGTTTATGGACATATGAGTTTGGGGTTGTTGTGCCCAAATATGTCTATAACAGATGCCCCCTAAAGCATGAGGTTGTAAATCTTTTGATGTCGAGTGAAATGCTTTATTCATGAGGATCTGAGGTATTCGAACTGAAAGGTGACCTGTATAAGATACAATACAATACATCATCATCATATTATTTTAATTATTTAGCTGAGGAGGGCATTCCCATGCTCAGCTTTATAGATTCATTTTCATGTACATAGGACAGACAATCGTCTGTTGTTGCAGACTTGTGATTCTTCGCATGAAGAGTCATCTTCCTTGGCTAGATGACTATCTGTGTAGCTTCTGTGTACAATTGATGTCTTTATTTTCCTGAATATATCATAGCCCAGATGGATGAAACTAGATTCGGGGTCTTCAAAACTCGTACAATCTTCACCTGATGTATAAGTCAATCCATGTGAAAATATGTTATGAAGTCAAACATGGAAATACATCGCCTGATTACTATCCAATGATGTAAGCTCTTAACAGATGCGAGAGGAATCACCGATAATGATGATGACCCTCAAGGTACTACAGTACAATTTACATGTTGTGAATACATGAACTGATGTTGAACACCACACAAAGTCTTTTAGTCGAAGGTCATTGATGTAAACCTATCACCGAAAGTGAACAACTTGCCATTGAGGCATGCAAGCTTCAAAGTACTGAAGGGATTGTTTCTAAGTCAACTTCTTGGATAATGAGCTGATGTTGACAAGAAGTGACCTGTTGTAGGAGGGCCTTGATGTATCCCACATCTATGACGTGAAACAGAGCAAATGATTTTTGTGGAGGTGAAAACAATATGATGATATGAGGTTCAGGAATGGAATTCATGAAAAATGAAGATTGGATGTAATGCAATGCATGAGGCGTTTGATGGATGGTGAATTCTGTGAATGAATTATCTTGAACATATTGGCAACAATGATATGGACTAGTAGCATTAACCCGAAGGATGGCAGGGTGGACCAATGGTGACGGTGAATGGAAACCCAACCCGACTCAATCACAGTGATGGAGTGAAAGTGTCATGTTCAAGAGAGACTTGCTACGAATAGAGTTCTTCAAGTTTTCTTCCCATTTTTCCCCAGTCATTGTTGACCAGTACTTCTTTATTTTTGATAAGCTTAAGGAGGATAACATATGCTTGGTCTATAATTTTCCCTTCAGGCAAACCTGTCGCTTTGTGTTTAGCGAGCCTGGTGTCAGTGAGACTCATTCTTGTCTAGGTGGACAAGTTTGTTGCTATTGTTTTAACGAGTTTAATGACAAAGATAACTTGGTCCTTTTATTTTTTAGAGAGTCTGAAAACGGACAAAAAGGAGACTCCAATAGTCATTTTTCATGGCATAATCCCTTAAGTCCGAAAAAGTGTAAAATAATACGAAAGGGATGACTTTTCGATAGTTTTAACGAGTCGACAAAGACAAGCGCTCGATCTTTTTGTTCAATAATCTCTCAAGTCCAAAAGGATTAAAGTATATGAGAGGGATAGCATTCCCTTTACTTTAACGAGATGGGAAGGGTAATAGCTTGATGATCTTTTTATATTTAACGAGTCTAAAAAGAGTTTAAAAGAGGCTCGTTTTTTAGGAACGAGTGATATTTCTGGGTAGCAACTAGTTCCAGGTAAGTTTGGAACTTCACAAAACATGGCAGTGTGAAGAGGGTGGCAGTCAGAATTACTCATCGCAAATGTTCCTCAAAAGGGTAAACAATCAAGTGGAAGCGTATGGTCAGTCGTATGAAATGGATGTGATGGAAGGAACACAACCAAAGTTCAAAGGGCAGATAAAAAATTGATAACAACAGGTTATTTACCAGATATGGGCTTATTTTTTAATGAGCTTGAACGTTGTGCTAACATGTGCTCAGTGTAGGTTGATTTTTTAACGAGCTTGAACCTTGTGGGAACATTGCTCTTACTAGTCTTTTGATAATGTCTCTTGGTAGATTTATTTTTTAATGACCTTGATAGCTACTATAACACGTGCTCATGACCTTTTTATGTAAGCTAGAAACAACCGAGCTACTAGGTTAAAGGGTTAAGAACCTAAAAACTAAGAAAATCAAAGGTCGTTTTTCACTTGCATGCAAAGGTTTTCATGCCCCGAGGTCTTTCAATAAAAGGAGAATTTTCTAGGTTATCAAATGAAAGTCCTGCAGTTAGGCAAGATCATTTTTGTTGGGAGACAAAAACTCTTCCTTTGCAATGTCCATCGAAATAGACAAAGGTGATTGTTGTGAGCTTCCAATCACATAATGTACAAAGGTGAATGCTGTGAGCTTCCATTCACAATTTTACAAAGGAAATAATCACATCAGACTGATTACATAACCTATACAGAAATGTTATTTGGTCCAAGTATTACGCCCTTTCAAGAAAATCTATCTTTTCCTCTGGGTTCACCTACTGAAGCAGACTAGGGTGCATGCCCTCTAATATTTATCACACTCACCGAACTACCCGCGGTAATTGGGTGGATGGGATGAAGACAAAAGATACATTCTTGATGTGAAGAGACCATTTAGGGATGATGGTTGATTTATAGTGTGTTTGAACGAAGAAATGAAAGTTGGTCGACAAGTTGTACCAGTATTCCTTCATGTGGGAAACACATCACTCGAAAGAGTGTGGAGACAATGGCTTCCATGATATATATATAATCACGTCCAAGGATTAGATTGTAATCTAGTGGACCTTGTACTAACATCACATTCAAATGAATGATTTTCTTTCTAAAATTTATAGGCAACTTTGGAAGGATCCCCAATGGTCGACTGGTTCCTTTGTTGAAGCTCGACAAATTTTGTTTTTCAGGCAAAAGCGATGGCGAACCAAGTGCTTTCCAAGCAGTTAAGGAAATGATACTCACCGAAGCCCTTTCATCTATGATTGTGCCAGACATGATCATTTTGTACACCTGTACTATGATTCAGAATGGTACATTAGATGGAAGGTGAGGTTTCGCTAGTTGATTTTGGTCAAAGAAAACAACCAGACTGCTCGGAGGAGGTACCAGATAAATTTTCGAATAAGTTTCATGAACTAGGGGGGTCTCTTCCTGTTCTGAAGGAATGGGTGGATTTCCCCCAAGTTCATAAGTTTCATGAACTATGGGGGTCTCTTCTTGTTGTGAAGGAATGGGTGGATTGCCCCCAAGTTCATTAGACTCTATATCGACAAAAAGAATTTGATGGTGTTGTTCTCATCCTCTTTGGAAACTATATCATCTAAAGGTGGATTTTCTGAAGACAAGACTGGGTTGACTGCCATCTCGACCAGTTGACTTTGATCTGGAACGGATTCAGAAGGCTCACTTTCAATGATAGGCGATTTTATCGACAATTGAGGTATTTCAAACGGGTTTTCAACTAGTGAATGACTTGGCCAGAGTTTCTTGTATCCAGGTGGAAGCTGTTGTGGTGAAGCAGGATGGTTATCCAAAATTCTTTTAGCTTTGTCCAAAAAAGGACAACGGTAAAGAGTGTGATCGCCTTCACATAACCTACATGGAACTCTCACTTTTCCTTTCTGTCGATTGACTTCGTTTTCACTAGCTGATGGTGCGCTATCAACCTGACTGTCAGGGGTTGATGACACTAAATGGTGTAACCGAGGAGAACATTCTCTCAAGATCCACAAGATGTAAGGGAAATCTTGATGGTAATGGTTCTCCTTACAAATTGTGCATGGAGTTTTTGGTTTGGAAACTTTGGCGTGCGAATTTTCGCCAGACGATACTTTGGTGTTCCCTTGTTTAGTTGGCTTCTTCTTCTTCTCCTTCCCTTTCTTTCTCTTCTCAGTTACTTGGTTTTTAGTGTCACTAGTTTCACCAAGTGAAGAAGAAGAAGGGGAAGGAGAAACAAACGAATGAGAAGGTGAAGGGGTAACTTCAGTATCATCTGGTTACTGATTAGATTGTTTAGGAACTGTAACGTTTTGAACGACAGAGGTCAAGAAAATCCAGACCGACAGGTCAATTGTGATTCCTGGAAGGGACAATGTAGCCATATATGGAGAACCAATATCTCCCCAAGAGGAGAAAGGACTAGGATTCCCTCCGAGGGGGATTCCTTGATTGGTAGACTCCATTATCTCAACCTCAGATCAATGTAGGAACAAGGATGTTATTCCATTTAAAATAAATTTTAAAAACACTTGGACGCAACTTGATTTTTCAATTTTTAAGAGCCAAGAAAAAGCTAAAGGTGACTCTTGTCGCCTTCGATTTTTAATGAGCCTAAAGTGACAAGTTCTCAGATGGGCCATTTCTTTTAAGGAGTCAAAAAGGAAAGAAAGTGACTACTCTGGAAGTCTAGCTAGAGGGTTTACCAAATCGATCGTAAAACTACAAAATACAACTTGGTGATAAATCATAGAGAAATTACCAAAGACTTATGTATGGTATTCAATCTTCCTGAATGTTTTGTTTAGTGCATTATGATCGATAGGGCAGAAAACACAGCTTCCTAAGGATAAAGGATGATAGCATATTGTGGTCTCCCAATATATACACGACGGTACGGGGAGCATAAGTCCATACTGACACTTGTCGAATAAAAGAGGAAGAATCACCCAACCTACGATGAAAATGATAGTTACCAGGTTTTACGATGCTGGAACATGTCTCTAGCCTAGACTTCTAGATGTGTTGCATTAGATTCCAAAGCATTTTTATGTTCATTGAGGTTTATTTTATGGTTTATCTTGCTTAAAAGTTTGTCTTTCAAGGTTCACTGTGTGATGTAGATGTAAAATTCCTAAATATGCAATCTAAAATGATAAACAATCACTTATGTTCTTTTAGCGATGAAAATCCTAGCTACAAAGGAAAGAAGATGATGATTTTTTCTTTCAGCAGAGAGCATAGAGCACACACTAAATGCACTTTCCTAAATCAAAACAAGGAGTCAAAATGAAGATGCACATGCATGTATTTGTTTTCCGCTTTCTTAATGTGTGAATGGAAAAAAGAATGCTAAGTACAGATCTGAATTATTTTCTTTCAAAGCGATAGTACTAACAATTTTCTCTTTTCAAAACGAAAGGAAGACTAAGACGACACTTTTTTATTTTGAATTTAAAACTACTTTTGACACTTGAAATACTAACAATTTCAAAATCAAGTACAATGACAGAAGTACAATGAACTATCTAGAAGAGGAAGACTTTACGACACCCTTCTTTTGAGTCAGAATGACAATTACGACACTTGCATCAAAGACAACAGTTCAATTAGGCTACTTTCGACAAAGGAAGATTGCAAATGATTGACAAATACACAAAAACATTTACAATTCCTGATTGATGGAGGCTAAAATAATGTGAAGGAAGATGGTTATAGCAAGAAGGTATTGATCATGAATAGTAAAACTACTGAACAAATCTGAAAACAAAGAGGAAAACAAAAATTCAGAGAAGAAAACACAATTTACTCAATCATCGCACCTGCAACATAGGGAAACAGGGATGCATCTCACCTGCAACACACGGGAGGTGTGATGCATCCAGGTTGCATAGTTACAAACAGTGCGATGGGCCAGGGAGTGAAACTGAGCTTGGTTTTTGCTCAAAACTTGTAGCTAAGTTTACTGATTTAGGTTGAGTAATGATGGATAGTAAACACAAAGCATAAGGGTAGGATCTGATGAGGTTATGAGCTACCACAAGGGCACTTAAGATGCTTTATAAGTCAGATGTTTAGTTCATAAACCAACCCAGAGATCGACTGAAGCAGCATTTATCTACTTCGCAATTTCATAGCAAAGGTGTTTCGAAGGCTAGTTGGTTTAGCTTCAGGCTCCATATGTAGTTTATAAAGAAAACAAAAAACAAAAAACAAACTATTCGTTCCCTAGCGGAGTCACCATTTTGTTTCACGGAAAACTAGTGTCGATTCAAAATGCTAGTCCCACTAAGTAGAGTAGCTGTCTTAGAAATAAACAATGAAAGATTTTCAAGATTTACTTTAAGTGTGATAGATGGAAGAGAAGAATAGAGGACCAACCTGGATCCTTCGCTTTGATCCTAGCTTGATTTCTCCTATCCTTGATAGAATTTGCCACTCCTCTCCTACTTGTCCTGCTTCAAAGAGTACCTGTAGAGTCAAAGTAATAGCAAATTATCAAAGCATATCTATCTAAAACATCATAACCAATATGGAATCAAAAACACATTGACCATACAATTGCATTCATAAACAATAAGATTCACAAATACCAGATCATATGGAGGAAAACTCAAAGAACTTCATTAATAGTAATGTAAGAGAGGATTACAACCAAGCTGTCTGATCCAGCATCATCCTCCCAGTTGTAGAAGCCCTCTTCACCTCATGAACAAGCAAATCACCCAACAATGCAATGTCTCTTCTCCACAAACCAACAACACTTCCTTACAAAATACAAAATTCCAGCCTCCTGATCTCTCAAATGAGTGATCTATATATAGATGTCCTACAAGGGTGTGAGTCAGCTCTGGGTTTTTTATTAGTGTCATTTCACTGATAGTTCTTGGTTCCACTTGGATATTTCATGATCTCTTACTCATCCCTGGGTGAATTCAGAGAAGCAAGTGTCACAGGAGAAGTTTCTAGAAGATTCCATGATCATCCACCTTGCAAACTGTCTCTACCATTTGTCTATTCTCGCTCATCGCACCCCACAGAAGGCCATTTCAGTATGCATTGCACCTGGCCAGTTAGGAAGTCAATATGCATCACACCTTGTCCATGGAGCAGCCTGTATGGTCTAGTTTTGGCCAGTTTTGAGTAGTTTTTCAAGTGGAACTTTTGGGAAATGATGTAATCAACTCACCATGATCCTTTAGGGTATGAAGAAACACTTTTAGGGACTTAAGGAGTCCTTAGTTTATGGACATATGAGTTTGGGGTTGCAGTGCCCAAATATGTCTATAACAGTGTTAGAAGACAATGGCTTGAAGGAATTCATTGATCAAGAAATCCCAAAGCCAACTTCAACTAATGCACAAGAGTTCACTGAGTGGACGAAGTGTGTGGTGAAGGCGAGATAGATCATCCTTGAGGGATTTCAATACCATATTGTCTCGAGTATCCATGGGAAGGATACTCCATTTTCAATGTGGAAGACATTGAAGGACCTCTACTAGGACTGTAGTGACCAGAGGAAATTGGTGCTCAAGGATAAGCTTCGAAGAATCAACATGTAGAAAGGTGATATGGCCTTAGCAAGGCAAGGAAAGGGAAGGGGAAGGCTTCCCATTTCAAATTGAATTCTTCTCACGGAGGGAAGAAGGGTGACATGTCTAAATTAAGATGCTTTAATTGTCACAAGATGGGACATTATGTGATTAATTTCCCATCGAATAATTCTAAGAATGGATCCTCAGAAGGATCAAAAGGTAAGGCATTAGCCTCTCAGTTCAAAATGGACTTTACCCTCATCGCATGCATGGTGTCATTGACGATGGGTTTTGTCTGGTATCTTGACAGTGGAGCCTCATTCCACATGACCAGTGATAAAAATTTATTCAGTGTCTTGGAGGAGAAAGACCTCAAGATGTGCATAGAGATGGCTGATGATAGAAGGTATAATGTCTTAGGAGTGGGCATGGTTGCTTTTTAGAGGGAGCATGGAGATCCTTTCACCTTGACAGATGTGATGTATGTGCCTAGACTGAAGAAGAACTTCGTATCAGTCACGATGTTAGAGGACAAAGACTACGATGTTTTCTTTAGTAAAGGAAAGGTGTTCCTAAGATACATAGCCACGGTTCAGGCCAAGAGGATAGGGATTCAAGTGAATAATATCTATAAACTAGAGGTAGATGATTGTGCAGCATTGAGTATGAAAGAAAAATTGGTGCAAAACCAAGACATTGGTGAGTCGTGGCATAGGTGGTTGGGCCATTTGCATCATGGGGCTTTGAAGATAATGCAGCAGATATCTATAGGACTTCCCAAAGGTAAACTTGAGCAAGTTTACACATGCAAAGGTTGTACCTTGGGAAAGTACACCAAGTCTTCCTTTCATGATCAAGATAGTCGAGAAGAAGCTATCTTAGAGCGAGTTCACACTGATTTGTGTGGACCATTCTTGATGGCATCCACAGTGAAGAAAAGGTATTATGTGATTTTCATTGATGACTATTCTCGTAAATGTTGGATTTATTTCATGTAAAAAAGAAGGACCAAACTTTCACAAAGTTTTGTGAGTTCAAAGCTTTGGTTGAGAAAGAGTTAGGGAAGAAGGTCAAGGCCTTAAGAAGTGACAATAATGGGAATATGTCACTCAATAGTTTAAGGACTTCTAAGCAGTGGAAGGAATTAAATGAGAGTTGACAACACCTCATAACCCACAGCAGAATGGGGTGGCCTAGAGGAAGAACATAACTATTGTAGGGGAAGCATAGGCAATGCTGCATGACCAAGGCCTACCACTTCACTTGTGGGCTGAGGCATGCAACACAACGGTCTATTCACAGAATAGAAGCCCGCATCGCATACTTGGGATGAAGACACCAGAGGAATATTTCTCTGGTAAGAGACCAGATGTGGGCCACTTCAGGATCTTTGGCTCATCAGCATATTGCCATGTGAAAAAGGATGCACAGAAGAAGCTTGAGTTGATAGTAGAGTTGGGGATATTTGTGGGGTACACTAATACACCTCACAACTATCAAGTGTACTTGCCTACCAGTTGGAGGACAGTGATTCATAGAGATCTCAAGTTTGATGAGTAGAAGGCCATGAGAGTTTCCCTTGAGAGGGAGTTCCAACTACAGGTTGTGGATGAACTATTGGTTCGTAAGGAGGAGGAACCTTAGACTGATGCAAAGTAGCCGCATTTAAAAGTTCTAAGAGTGGAGACATCCACTCAAGCAGAGTCTTCCGGAGATGGATGGAAGCGCACAAGAGAAGCTGACATATTGTTGGAGGATGTGAGAGAGAATGTGGGAGCATCATCTTCTCAGCGCAAACAGAGGAGGTCACATGAGAGGCACACTAGATAGATGGCCCTTGCTGGGGAATGTGTTGAGACCGAGCCATCTTCCTTTGAGGAAGTAGTGGAGGAGTAGGACTCCATAGTTCATAACAGTTTTTGGGACATGGTCCTGAGACTGGAGAACACATCATTTGTGAGTTCCAATTGGCTTTACAAGGTAAAGCAAGTTGCTGATGGTAGTGTGGAGAAGCATAAGATAAGATTTGTTGCTTGTGGCTTTTCACAGGTCGAAAGGATCATTTTTCTGTATTATATTTCGACAGAGGAGAAAGATGTTGACATTTTTGACAAAGGCATTGTCAAAGTGTAAATTCGAGTTCCATAGAGACAAAATCAGGCTAGCAGATAATCGCTTTCTTATTGAGAGGGAGTGTTGAAATATGGCAACAAGACTATTCCAATTTAATTTGTCCTTGAATTAAATTGTGAATTAAAATCGAATTTAATCTTAACATCTACTTGGAAATAATTAATTAATTTATTTTAAATTAATTAGTTGGATAAATTGAAGTTAGAAGTCTTTCTGAAGTCATGCAAGAGTTATCCTTAAATTAAGAAGATAATATTGAGTTATATTTGAGTTGTAATTAGTTAACTTAGTTTACTAAGTTAAGTCTATTTAAATTAGTTCCAAACTGTTTGAGGAACTAATAGTAATTTAACAGTTAGTTGATACATTAATGCACTCAACTAGTTCTACTCCAGTTAACTGAAGATTCCCTCATCAGAAATTCATGCATGTCTATTATGAGAAATAACTAGTTGAGATTAATGTTCAAGGACAGTGTACTATCAGTTCCATGTTTTTTCTCATGGAGAAAACTCATGCATGTAGTCAAGGATTCATCCTTGAGGATTGTGTGGCTCTGAAGGCTTGTTTTTCCACTTGGCAATAAGCTAATAATACACAAGGAACAATGCAAGGAAATAGGAGCTTGGAGGGAAGAGAGAAAGGTTGGAGAGAAGCCAATATTGTTTATGAGCATTTGTGAGGATTTTACTAAGAGATGGCTAGCTGTGAGAGCTAAGGCTTTGTATAATTCCTATGTGTTTCCACCATGTATGATAATACAATAGTGTGGGGTTTTTATCTATGGATTTCCCCAAAGTATTTTCATGTGTATTGTGCCATTGATTCTTCTTATTTTGGTTATATTGTTTAGCTCAATCTTTAAGCTTCTACAAAATTGATAGTAGAAGTAAGTTATAGTGTTATGCTTTGATTTATATTGCATTATCGGGTTAACCTGTCACATATTTTCTACATTGTTGCCCCATTTTGACTGATTTTTGGGTTGTTTTTTACATGTTTCGAGCCATTATGACTAGCCTATGGAGAGAACGAGCCCATGACAGCCAAGTATTACTGATGCAAAATGATCCAGCATGCATACTTGCATTGCACCGCTCTGGTTTTATGAAGTATGCAATGTTGGACTTGATGAAAGGGCAGGAGGAATTGCTGATATGGATTATGTAGCACCGAGATCAACATGAGTAGGTGTTCAAGATTTTAGATCATGAGTTGGCCATTGAATGTGATGATATTTACTTTTTGACTTGTTTGTCATGATGAGGGGCACAAGCAAACCTGATAGGGGGTAGGCCTAATCCTCGATCCACCCCAGAGCTGGTTTAATCTTACTGTATCCCTGAGAGTGGACTTGTCAGCAACAGGGTCCCCATAGAGATGATTAGGTCTAGATCTATGAGGGCCATTTTATGGTTAATTGTGTGTTTGGTGGGGTCAAAGAGTCCCCATGTTGCAACAAAGGCCCAATTATTGCTTGCAGTTGACTGTGTCTAGCCTCAGATGTTCAACTAGTGTGAAGCAATGCTTCGCTAGTTGAAGGTATAATTTACCACATGCAAGACTCGAACCCAATAGAGTTTTGGGTATGGCACTCTCATTGTCTCATTCATAATTGAGAGGGCACCAGTTATGCACCCAAGGATGAATGTTATAGACATTTTTTGGCATTGAAACCCGAATTATACATGTCCATAAACCAAGGGATTTTGAGTCCCTAAAAATGTTGTTTCATGCCCTAAAGGAACGAGGTCAACTGATTACATCTTCTCCCAGAAGTTCTCCATAGAAAACTACTCAGAACTGGTAAAAACTAGACCATACAGGTTGCTCAGTGCTAAGGGTGCAATGCATCTCACCTGCCCAGTGTAAAAGGTGTGATGCATACTGGAAAGCCCTTCTGTAGGGTGTAATGGGCGAGAATGGACAAATGGCAGAGATATTTTGCGAGGTGGATGATCATGGAATCTTCCAGAAACTTCTCTTGTGACACTTGCCTCTTTGAATTCGCCCAGGGATGAGTAAGAGATCATCAATCTCCAAGTGGAATCAAGAATTATTAGAGAGAAGAAACTAATCAAAATCCCAGAAGCTGACTCACATCCCTGCAATCATCTATATATGGATCCCTCATCCCAGAGATCCAAAGGATGGAATTTTGTATCTTGTAAGGAAGTGTTGTTGGTTTCCTGGTGGAATATCATAGTGTTGAGTTATCTAAGCTTTTCATGAGGTGAAGAAGGGCTTTCATACTGAGAGGATGATGTTGGTTCAGATCAATGGGTTGTAATCCTCTCTTCTAATCTTTATATCAATATATCTATTCAAGTTTTCCTCCATATTCTTGTATGTCTGATAATATATGCATTTGTGTGGTTAATATATATCTGGTCCTATATTGGTTATGATTGTAGATCTATGCACTTTGAAGGTATTAGGCTGCTTTGAATTTACAGGTACTCTTTGAAGTGGAGTGGTCAAGGGAGAAGCGGTAAAGACCTGTCGTTGAGGAGAAGGAGCAAGCAAAGAACCAAGCGAAAGATCGAGGTTGGTATTCTTTGATCCTCTCCTATCTACTTCTCATAAAGGAAAACTAAAGTAACTTTAATTTGTTTGTTTCTAAGATAACTACCTATCTTAGTGGGACTAGCAGCTCTGCATAGACACTAGATTTCCTGATAAAAAAATGGCGACTCCACTGGGGAGCGAATAGCTTGTTTTCTTGTTTATACTTATTTGCTTTATAAACTTACAAACGGAGCCTGAATTTAAGCTAGCTAACCTTCGAACTGAATTTGCTATGCAAGTGAAAAGTAGATCAATGTTGCTTTAGTCTATCTCCAGGTTTTGTTTATAAACTAAATGCTTGATTTGCAAACATCCTAATTGCCCTAGTGGTGGCTCTAGTAACCTCATTAGATCAGCCCCTGTGATTTCTATTTACTGACTATCATTAGCTCGGCCTAAATACCTAGACTAAGTTGAAAACTATGACCAAGAACCAAGTTGAACTCTCTTCCCTGGACCATTGCACCTTCTCCTCTTGGGAATCTGGATGCATCGCACCTCCCATGTGTAGTAGGTGCGCTGCATCGCACTTTCCTTGTGTTGTAGGTGCGCTGATCAGATAAGACCTCTTCTGCTTCCCAGATTTTGATTTCTTTGTTCACTCTCTTCAACTTTATTCAGGAGTTTTTCTATCTGTGATCAGTATACCACTGTGGAAACTCCCTTCCTTTGCATGATTCTGCCTCCATAGTACAAAGAATTGTGAATGTTTTTATGTATTGTGCACCATCTACAGTTCTCTTTTACAAAAAAGTAACGTATCAAAATGTCATCTTTTGATTTGGAAGTGTCGCAAGTGTCATTTTCAGTCAAAGAAAAGAATCCTATCATTCTTGATGGTTGATTATACAGTTACTCCTGTATTTGATTTGAATTAGTAGTTTTTCAAGTATCGAAAGTAGTTTTAATTCAAAGTTGCAAAGTTTTGTCATTATCTTCCTTTCATTTTTGAAGAGAAATTTGTTAGTACTGTCGCTTTGAAAGGATAATTCAGATTTGTACTCATCATTCTTTAAGTCATTCACACATTAAGAAAGCGGAAAACAAATACATGCATGTGCATTTGCAGTTAGACTACTTGTTGGTTTGATTTAAGACAATGCATCTAGTGTGTTCTCTCTGCTCTATGTTGAAAGAATATCATCTCTCTTTCTTTGGTAGCTAGGATTTTCATTGCAAAAATAAGATTAAATGATTGTTTATCATCTTAGATTGCATTTTAGGAATTATATATCTACATCATGCGATGAACCTGAAAGGAAAATTTCTTAAGAAAGATAAACTGTAAAATAAATTTAATGAACATAAAAATGCTTTGGAACCTAACGCACAACATTTAGAAGTCTAGGCTAGAGACGTATTCTGACATCGTAAAGCTTGGTAACTATCGCTTTCATCGTAGGATGGGTGATTCCTCCTCTTTGAGACAACAAGTGCCATTACGGACTTGTGCTCCCATGTACTGTCGAGTATATATTGGGAGACCACAATAGGCTATATCCTTTATCGATTGGAAGCCGTGTCTGCCACCCTATCGATTGCAATGCACTGAACACATCATTCGGGAAGATTGAATGCCATATCGTAAAAGGTATTCTGCAGTTTTGCGATTGGTTTGGTAATCCCTCTGTCAAGATTTCCAGAGCAGTCTCTTTCATTCCTTTTCAGACTCCTTAAAGGAAAAGGTCCATCTAAGCACTTGTCACTTCAGGCTCATTAAAAATCGAAGCCGACTAGAGTCGTATTTTGCTTTTTCTCGACTCTTAAAAATTGAAAAAGAAAGTTGTGTCAAAGCGTCTAAAATTTAATTTAATCGAAATAATGTCATTGTTCCCTCGTTGGTCTTAGGTTGAGAAAATGGAGTCCACCAACCAAGGATTTCCCCTTGGAGGAAATCCTGGTCCTTTCTCCTATTGGGGAGATGTTGGTGCACCTCATATGGCCACATTATCACTTCCAGGATTGACAATTAGCTTACCAATATGGCTCTTCTTGACCTCCGTCGTTCAGAATACCGTGATTCCTGAACAATGAAGTCAGAAACTAGACAATACTAGAGTTACCCCTCAACCTTCTACTTCGTCCGTCTCTCCCTCTCCTCCTTCCTCTTCGCTTGATGAAGCTAGAAAAAGCAAAAAATCAAGTAACTAAGAAGGAGAAGAAGGGGAAGGAGAAGAAGGAAAAGAAGAAGAAGGAGCCAAAGGAAAAAAGGAGTAACCATGCATCATCTAGCGAAAATCCACACACAACACCATCCAGACCTAAATCTCCATGTGTCATTTGCAAAGGGGACCATTATCATCGAGATTTTCCTTGTATCCCCCAGATTTTAAGGGACTGGTCTCCTCGTTTGCACAATCTGATGTCATCAACCTTTGACGATCATGTTGAAATCACACCATCAACTAGTGAAAACGAAGTCTCTGGAAAGAAAGGAAGATGTAAATTTCCTTGCAAATTGTGCGAAGGCAATCATGTCATCCACCATTGTCCCTTCCTGGACGAAGCTAAAAGAGTCTTGGATAACCGTCCCACTTCACCGCTATGACTTCCTCTTGGATACAAGAAACTCTTGCCGAATCCATCGTTATTTGAAAATCCATCCGACACAACTTTGTGGTCGGTCGAAGCATCTATCATTGAAGATAAACCCGCTGAATCCATACCAGATGAAAGTAAAAAGGTTGAGGTGGCAGTCGACCCGGTCTTGTCTTCGGAAGTTCCATCTTCAGATGATACAATCACCGAAGAGAATGAGAACGACACTGTTCAAATTCTTTTTGTAAACACAGACGCCAATGAACATGGGGGAAATCTACCCTTTCCTTTACCGCATGAAGGAAGTTCGTCAGAGTCATAATCGACCATTTATTTGGTCCCATCCCCAAGCAACCTAGTCATTTCCTTTGATTGGAATCTACTAGGCAAACCCCATTTACCAGCTAGTGTACCATTCTGAATCATGGTTCAAACCTACAGAATGGTCATGGTCGATATCATCATAGATGAAGGGGCTTCTGTGAGTATCCTTTCCTCGACTGCTTGGAAAGCGCTTGGTTTGCCATCGCGCCTGCCTGAGATGTGGAATCTAATAGGCTTTGATAAAGGAACCAATTGACCATTGGGGATCCTTCCAAGTTTGCCTATAGATTTGAGAAGGAAAACTGCTTATATGAACGTAATGGTAGTCCAAGGACCTTTAGATTATAATTTTCTCCTTGGGCATGACTATATTTATAGCATGGGAGCCATTGTCTCCTCACTCTTTCAAGTAATTTATTTTCCGCATGAAGGCCGAGTGGTCGATATCGTAGACCAGCTTTCATTCCCTGGCTCACACATAGCTAATAGTAAAATTCCATCCATAAATGATCTTTTTACGCAAGGAATGTCTCATCAATCTCCTTTCCGTCCACCTAAAGAATGCGAGTAATTCGGGGGTCAGGATTGAAACCAGGGGGCATGCACCCTGGTCTGCTTCGGCAGGAAAACTCTCGGTATAGAGTAGGTTTCCGCGGAGGAATGTGACTGGTCCAATGCCCATCCTTATAGGAAGAGGGTATTAGATTGGAATAAGATACCCCTGTCAGAAGGTAGGCCTTTCCTGATAGAACAAATGTTTTGTCTGCAAATTGAAGGGTAACTTGGAAACTCTACTTCACTATACCTGGGGGCATGCAAACCTTTTTGCATGCAAGTGAAGAAAGACCATTTATTTTCTTAGTTTGTAGATTCTCATACCTTTTAAACTTGTAGGATTGGTCGTTCCTAGTTTTCATAATGAAAGGATATTGAGCAAAGCTTCGAAAGGTGCAAGCTCCATAAAAATGGAATCTACCGATGAGATGTCCTTATCATACAACTAACATGAGTAGTTTCTATGTGAAGTTCAAGCTTGTTAAAAATTAAACCTAAGCAATGAGCAAACGTTCCCCCCAGAGTTTAAGCTCATTAAAAAATGAACCAATTTGCGATAAATAACCATTGTGAGTGCATTATCATCAGCTCTTGAGCCTTGGTCGTGTTCTCATCATCACCTCCACTCTATTTAGCCGATCAATCACCTCCATTTGATTGTTTACCCCTTTTGAGGAACAACTGCGAAGAGTGATTCTGTTAGTTATCCTTGTGACACTGCCATGATTGGAAAATTCCAAACCTTACCTGGAAGCAGTTGCTACCTGAAATTATCACTCATTCCTCAAAAAACGAGTCTCCTTTAAGCTCTTTTCGTCTGACTCATAAAATATGAAAATATTGCCGAGCAGTTGGCCTCTCCAGCTCGTTAAAGCTACTGGGAGTGCTATCCCTCCTCTATATTTTAATCTTTTTGGACCCGAGGGATTATTACACAAAAAGATCGAGCGCTTGTCTTGTTCGGCTCGTTAAAACTATCGAAAATTCATCCCTTTTGTATTATTTTATACTTTTCCAGAATTAAGGGATTACATGATGAAAAAGGATCACTGGAGTTTCCTTTCCGTCCCTTTTTAGACTCTCTAAAATTGAAAAAGGATTGAGTTGTCTTTGTCAATAAACTCGTTAAAACCAATAGCGACAAACTTGTCCATACAGACAAGAACGAGTTTCACTGTCGCTAGGCTCATTAAAACATAGCGATGGGTTTTCCCGAAGGGAAAATTATAGAAAAATCATATGTTATCCTCCTCAAGCTTGATAAAAATAAATAGGTACTGGTCAGAAATGACTGGGGAAAAATTGGGAAGAAAATTTGAAGAAACTTTATTGGTAGCGAGTCGCTCTTGAACATGACACTTTCACTCCATCACCATGATTGAGTCGGGTTGGGTTATTCCGTTCACCGGTCATATTACCATTGGTCCACTGTACCATCCATATTTGGGGTTAAAGATACCAATCCATTTTCAGTGTCGCCGATATGTTCAAGAGAATTCGATCAGAGAATTCACCAACCCATCTTGTGTCTCATTCGTTGCAATACGTTTACGCTTCATTCTTTCATGATCACCACCGTAAACCCTGTATCATCAGATCATTTTCATCTCCAAAGGTCATTTGCTTCCTTCCGTGTTGTATATGTGGGATTCATTAAGGTCCTCCTACAATGGGTAACTTCTTGTCAACATCAACTCATTATCTAAGAAGTCGACCTAGGAACAACCCTTTCAGTACTTTGAAGCTTGCATGCCTCAATGGCAAGTTTCTCACTTTCGGCGACAGGTTTACATCAATGGCCTTCGACCGAGATATTTTGCGTGGTGTTCGATGCCAAGTCCCATTTTCACACCATGCAAATTGTACTATCGTACCTTGAGGGTCATCATCATTATCGGTGATTCCTCTCGTGCCTGTTAACAGCTTACATCATTGGCTGGTAATCAGGCGATGTCTTTCCATGTTCGACTCCAGAACATTTTTCACATGGATCGACTTTTACTTACGCGAAGATTGGACGAGTTTGAAGACCCCAGATCTAGTTTCATCCATCCAGGCTGCGATGTATTCAGGAAAATAAAGACATCAAATGTACATCATTTATGCACAGATGATCATTCAAATCAAAGGATGATGACTCTATCAAAATCATCAGTTTGCCACATAGACAGTTTTCTGTCCCATGTACATGAAAATGAATTTATAAAGCTAAGCATGGGAATGCGTGCCTCAACTAGATCATGAAACTATTATGAAGAAAATGTATTATATTCTATCTTATTATAGGTCGCCTTCCTGTTTGAAAAAAACTTGGATCCTCATGATCAGCATTTCACCTGACATCAAAAGATTAACGACCTCATGCTTTAGGGCGCAATTGTTATAGAAATTTTTGGGCACTGCAACCCCAATTATACATGTCCATAAACCAAGGGATTCTGAGTCCCTAAAAGTTTTGTTGCATGCCCTAAAGGAAAGAGGTCAGCTAATTACATCATCTCCCAAAATTTATCCACAGAAAATTGCTCAAAACTGGTCAAAATTGGACCATGTAGGTTGCTCAGTGCTAAGGGTGTGATGCATCTCACCTGCCCAGTGTAAAAGGTGCGATGCATAGTGGAAAGCCCTTCTGTAGGGTGTGATGGGCGAGAATGGACAAATGGCAGAGATAGTTTGCGAGGTGGATGATCATGGAATCTTCCAGAAACTTCTCTTATGACACTTGCCTCTCTGAATTCGCCCAGGGATGAGTAAGAGATCATCAATCTCCAAGTGGAATCAAGAACTATCATAGAGAAGGCACTAATCAAAATCCCAGAAGCTAACTCACATCCCTGCAATCATCTATACATGGATCCCTCATCCTAGAGATCCAAAGGCTGGAATTTTTTATCTTGTAAGGAAATGCTGTTGGTTTCCTGGTGGAATATCATAGTGTTGGGTGATCTAAGATTTTCATGAGGTGAAGAAGGGCTTTCATGCTGGGAGGATGACGCTGGGTCAGATTAATGGGTTGTAATCCTCTCTTCTAATCTTTATATCAATAAAGCTATTCAAGTTTTCCTCCACATTCTTGTATGTCTGATAATATATGCATTTTTTTGTTTAATATATATCTGGTCCTATATTTCTTATGATTGTAGATCTTTGCACTTTGAAGGTATTATGTTGCTTTGACTTTACAGGTACACTTTCAAGCAGGGTGGTCAAGGGAGAAGTGGCAAATACCTGTTGGTGAGGAGAAGGAACAAGCAAAGAACCAAGCGAAAGATCGAGGTTGGTATTCTTTGATCGTCTCCTATCTACTTCTCATAAAGGAAAATGAAAGTAACTTTAATCTATTTGTTTCTAAGATAGCTACCCGTCTTAGTGGGACTAGCAGCTCTACATAGACACTAGATTTCACGATAACAATGAGCTTAGGTCCCTTTGATCTGAGGGAGCCGAGATGGGGTGATGGTCATCACTTGATCCTTGCACAGGAGGAGGTCCTATCTGACACTTCTTCAAGGAAGAGTTCTTCGAGTGGCTTCGTGGTCAGATTATGATGATTGAAGACTATGCCTATGATGGCATGGACTTCACCGACGACCTTGACTTCATGTTGCCTCCTGGGACCAACTGGGGTCCTCAAGGTGAGAATGATTTTTGAGAGTACTTAAAGTATTTTTGAGCTTTTGAATATTTATGTTTTGTTTTTGTTGATTTTATGGGTGAACAAGTACTAACATGAAGCTTTTTACTTGACACAGATATGGCTCCATTAAGACCCATAGGAGAACCTCGCCATATGAGGCGGGGAGGCCAACTAACTACTGGGGGGGTGATGTTGATAGTCTTCACGAGATTTTGAGGAACATGGAGGGCTTGAGCATGGGTGTGCCCCACCTTCCTATGAGGGAGATCCTTGCTCATATGTAGTGGCACACAGTCGATGTTCTTGAGTGGCTTCGGGTTCCTCTTCGGAGGATAGCTAGAGAAATGTTATCATTCAGGAGCAGTACGCTCTATTTAACAGGCACTTTGGCATAGCCAACAACTGTTTCTAGCTAGGATTAGTAGCCATTTTGTACTTAAAACATCCAAGTTTGGGAATATTTTGATGTAAAATACTAATTTTGATCTATATATCTACAAACATTTTGGTATTTTATGATGTAAATGTTTTTTAAGTGTTTTGTGTAAAAAAATTAACTTTGTAATTTTTTACTTTTCATACATGTATCTATAGTGAATGAGACCGATGCTAATATAACATATAGTTTTCCAATGAATCAACAAATGTATTAAATTCTCTAGGAATGTGCTCATATGAGTTAACTTCAAATAGATGTTCCAAGAGTCGTACCCTTAAATAATGACATAACAAGGTTGGATTATGAATGTGATAACGATTTGTCAATTGCATAACAACAAGCAGAGACTCTAACCTAACCACCAGATTGGAGATGTCCCTTGATGACGCTTCATTGAGAAGTGAAATTATGGACATGTAATCAGCAATATTGTTGGTGGCCATACCAAGAAATACTCCCCCGAAACAAAATAGTTTTGACTCAGGTGTGTAAATGATCCAAGTAGCTGATGTAATGTGCCATGTGTGACGACTGGCACCATCAATGTATCCTACGTATGCTAAGGGTGATGAAGGAATTTTCATTATGAGAAAGATGTATTTGGAAAATACTTCAATAAATAACAAAACAATCCAATCACATCAAAAAAATAAGAAAACCTTATAAATACATAAAATTACAAAGCACATGCCTAGTACAATACTAGGCATAATACTTTTTCAGATAGAACCCATTTTGGGGCTCAGTGGTGGGACTCCTTCCCAGTCTTGAAGTTCATATGCCCCTTTTGAGAGGGATTTTTGATGAAATATGAACCAAGCCGTAAGGGTTGAAGCGTTCCTACCCCCAAGAGGTCATGTTTTTGGTCATAGAGAAAAACAAGATCTCCCTCTTGGTAAGAATGAGGCTTGACGTTTTTGTCGTACAGGGCTTTCACCCGGCGCTTGTGGGCCTCAAGTGCCAATTTGGCATCTCGACGGGTTTCATATAGTTGATTTAGGTATAGCAGGCATTCTTCTTCAGAAGTAGTGCTAGGAAAGAGTTCAACGGCAATTTGTAGGGAAGGAATATGACACTCAATTGGTAAAATAGCTTCTAGGTCATAAGCCAGTTGAAAAGGTGTGAAGCTCGTAGAAGTCTTAACTGAAGTTCGGTATGCCCATATCACCGAATATAACATTCGATGCCAGTGATATTTATGATTCCCTACTAACCTATAGATCATGTTTTTTAAGATGCCATTGACGACCTCTACTTAACCATTAGGTTAGGGGTAGCAGGAGGATGATTGATCCTGGCGAAAACATAACAACGATGTTAAGTCAGACATCATGTGATTCTAAAAATGAAACCCATCGTCTTTAACAATCATGCGGGGTACACTGAATTGACAGGTGACCTGATTAAATAGGAATAGTGCCACGGTTTCCCCATCGTCTCGAAAGGTGGGAAGGGCTTCCGCCCATTTTTTGAAATAGTCCACAACTACAATAAGTGTCCAGTAGAGGAAACAGGATTTCAAGCTACGAATTCTATTCCCCATTTGGCAAAGGGGCTGATGGAGATAACTAGGTGTAGTAGGGCTGGAGGAGCATGCATTCTCTTTGTAAACACTTGACAAGGATGGCATTGTCGGATTGCATTTATACAATCTTTGAACAAGGTTGACCAGTAGTAGCCTGCGCGCAAAATTTTCTGTGCACTAGATATGCTAGAAAGATGACTGCGACATGCCACAGCATGGCAGTCATTTAAAACATGTTCTGCCTCTTCATGAGTGAGGCAACGTTGAAGAACTGTATCTACACCATGATGATATAACGTATCATTGAGCATAAATAATATCATGCTTGGTGGCAGATGTGACGACGGTCACCTAACGATAGCTCGAGGTGGAACCGTTGCACTTGGAGGTAGTCAAGAATGTCACCTTACCAAGGGTCAGTAGTGTCGATAAGATAGACAGTTTCATTTGGAAGAGGATCATGGGCTATCTTGTTAGGATCGACAATGGAAAGATCTGACAAAAGGTCGGTGAATACTAAGGAATTTTTCTCCTTGGCAGTAGTGAAAACCAAATCAAATTGTTGGAGGATCACGATCCATTTTCAATATCTCCCTCAAATTACTTGATGAGACAAGATGTGTCTCATGGGATTCTCCAAGGCGATGACAGTAGTCTGTCGCAACATTATGTAATGTTGGAACCAGTTGGCAACAAAGATGACTGCCAATGACATCTTTTCCACATGTGAATACCTGACTTTGGGCCCATCCAGGCCTTTCAACAGATAATATATCACATTTTAACTCCGGTCATCAAAAATTTGAACCAAGACCATTCCTAGAGAGGATGGCAAGGATGCCAGGTATAGAACAAAGTCGGCTCCATAATTGGGAGCGCTAAGGAGTGGGCCTGATATAAGTGCCTTTTGTCAAGGCATCAAATGATCATTGAGATTGATCATCCCACAGATATGACACTCCCTTATTAAGTAGGCACATAATGACTTTCATAAACTCAACATAATTTACAATGAAATGTCGTAAAAAAATTGGTTTCCCTTGCATTCATTGGAGGTGCAGTATGGATTGTTGTTCGGGCAATTGAGTAATTTCCTTTACCTTATCGATATCAACCCTAATCCTATACTTGGAGACAATGAATCCAAGTAAGCGTCCAGACTCAACAAAGAAAATGCATTTATGTGGATTCAAACGTATGTTATAAAATTGAAAGATGGCTATTAAATGATATGCTTGATATGCTGGAAGGTCATCCAAATAAGCTTGAACTTTATGCTCGATATCGTGAAATGAGTAGTCCATGGCCCTTTGAAATGTTGCTCCAAAATTCTTTAAATTGAATGGGAGTTTTCGAAAGGAAAAGATTCCCCATGGGAAAATGAAGGTAGTTTTGTGCCGGTCTTTGGGTTTTATAGTAATCTGGTTATAACATGAGAATCCATCCATGAATGAAAATAATTCACAGCCAGCGTAGTCGTCGATGATCTGGTTGATGAACGGTGTTGGATAATTATCCTTGGGACATGCGGTGTTCAAGTCTCGATAGTCAACACATACACAGATGGTTCCTTTTTTCTTATTGATAGGAACTAGATTGGAAACCCATTCTCTTAAGGGAACAGGATAGATGAAACCAACACTTAACAAATTTTCCACCTCAATTTTAATCGCTGCCATTTTGCGGGGGTGGACTGGTTGAAGCCTTTGGTGGATAGGTTTAGCATTGTTGTATACATCAATCTCATGCT
Source organism: Pinus tabuliformis (assembly GCA_031772625.1). Classification (NCBI taxonomy): domain Eukaryota; kingdom Viridiplantae; phylum Streptophyta; class Pinopsida; order Pinales; family Pinaceae; genus Pinus; species Pinus tabuliformis. The sequence continues at coordinate 1,126,745,731 of CM062816.1, read as the reverse complement.
CGATAATAGATGGATTTATGCCAGGCATTTCCTCATAAGACAAAGTGAATACATTGCGAAATTCCTTAAAAAGGTAGGTGAAGCTTGCAATTTCCTCAGGATTGCAATCTGCTCCATTCTGGATGTTTTCCATGATGCCTTTCATGACAGAAATATCGATGAGCAATGTCTTTGAAATATTTCCCATGTTGCCTTCCACATCCAAAGTTTGGATAGTTGTATATGGTGAGGAAATGATTTTAGGTGTGTTAGATGACAGGATTTGAAGAGGCATCATATCCAAATCAGATATCAAAACATGATGGTGCTAGTCCTCCCAAGGTCACTCTACTAAACTCATGATTTCTCTATAGCTTCGTCCATAGGTGGGACTTGATTGAGGGGATCAAAAGAAGGAGAAGTTATGGGAGGGGTAGTGGTACTGTTGGCTGTGACCAAAGTGACTGGAGATTCAGATGCAGATTGAATGTCTTGGTAGGCTAATTCAGCTAGTGACAATGACATTTGTTCTCCATAAGTGTCAATGTCGAAAGGGGCTGGTAGTATCCAACGGTTGGTTGGTTCATGAGGAATGGATGAAAACATGTTGAATGTCTATGGAACTGCTGGTGGAAGAAGAGGGAAACAACCCATAAGGGAAGAGGCCTTCAGTAGATCAGTACCGATACTGACGTAATAGTCAGGTACACCACCCACTAAGGATATAGAGCCACTTGGTAACAGGGAATAATCAGGGGTGAAAAAGGACAGCTGGTCCACTGTGACTACCTTTCCATCCAATGGAAATAGGATGATTTGAAAGACAATAGACACAATGGCCATCATGGCATAAGTCCAACTACAACCCAGCAAGAGATTATAGTCGATCTTTTTATCTACTACTTCGATGTCTAGCACTACTGATTTCACATACAAGGTGATGAGGTAGCTAGCTAGGTAACCTTTTGGAATGAAAGTGTGGTCATCGAAAGATTTAAGGGAGTTTGATGGCAGGTGTTAGTGTCAGTCTTTTCAACCTTCTTCCAATGATCAAACTTGCTCTTACAAAGTGATTTTAAGGTTTCAAGGTCAAATTTTATCATTTTAGTGAGTCTTCAAGTAAAATTTGGTCACTAGGCATTAGGTCTAGGGTTTGCTTTCACTCCTTTCAAAGTTGTCCAAATGTCGGTCTATGTCACTATTCAGCTGAGTCTACCATCATTCAAAGGGTTTTCATCATCACGTTAGGTTCCAATGGGTCATTTTACATCTTGTTCATGCTTCAATTGCACCTAGGTAAGGTCATTTCCCTCTCCTAGGGTTTTGAAGGCAATTTCTCTTGGATGGTCAAATCATCAACAAAACTTGTATCCTGATGTTCATCCACCTTCCCCTATCCTTAATGTACCTTATTAAACACTTCCCATCACTGAGATTCCCCAAATTCCTCATTTTCACACAAACCCTAGTTTCTTGCTACAACTTGACAATTTTCAAGGCTAGGCCTGTGTTTTGCCCTTTTTCACCCCTTCCCCTCACTCAATTTCTAAGATTACAATTTTTACTACTTCCTATCATCCCTCCCTACTTTCCAAAATTTCCTCAAGAATTTAGAAGCTCCCTATCCCTTTCATTTCGCTTCATTTCGACAAATCTCTTGTTCCACACATCGAGGTAGGTTTTACTCAAATGATTTTTCTGATCAAGGAAAGATGAATTTGGAAAAACTGAGAGAGGTTTTTGTCCAAAATAGCCCAAGAAAGAAAAACATCCTTCATGTTTTACACAAGTTTCATGGTTTTAGAGAAATTTCAAAAATACAATTTCCTCGGGAAAATTGATGCACCTTTGAAGTGACCTTGGTAAAATCAAATTATCTCCTAGCTTGGTTTGCCAAATGACTTTTTGGATGAGTCAAATGATACCTAGACACAAAGATATTTCTAATGAGCTATCATGAGCTCAATTTGGAGTTGCGAAAGGCATTCAACAGTTGACTGCAACAGCACTCTGCCTTGAGGCAGCCTCATTTGGCACATTTTGACCAGTCTTGGGAGATTTGACTTTTGATAGGGAAACTGAACTCCAAATTGAAAAATTCTAGTTGGTTGGAAAGTAGACTCAAATAAATTTCCAACGCGCTATCCTTCACCCAATTTGGACACCGGTAAGGCCTCCAAAAGTCACCTGGAAAAAGGTGCGGTGCACTGGGAAGGCATGGCGCATTGGGCAGTAATTTCCAGTGTAAATTTACACTGGCGCGGCGCACTGGGCTAAAAAGCCTGATTTCTCTCAAAAACTCCCTAAAATTTCCAAAATCACTCAACTATTCTAGTGTGCAAGTAATTTAAGCCCTCTTCCTTGCTATTGAAGGAGTTTTTCATGCAATTTATGGTGGTTGTGTAAAAGAAAATTCAAACCCTAATACCTTGCAATTTGTGCTCACAAACAAGTGCTTAGGGTTTGTAGTTGGTGTTTTTTTGCAAAATTCCATTCCCTCAATTTCAAACTCTTTGTTTCCCACATTCATTTTCTAGTTTCATCCCCATATCCCTAATTCCCATATCCCTAAATTCACTAACCCTATATTCCTAAACTCCCACTATCCCAAACCCTAGCTGTTATCCCTAAAGCTCCCTCATTCACTCATAAGCCCCTTTTTCCTATCCCTAAGTCACATCATTCCCTATAATTCCTATTTCCCCATCTCATTTGTAAAATCCCAAGTTACTCAAACATTCATTGGTTGTCCCCTCCTCCAAAGTTTGTCAAATCGTCAAAGGGCAAACTACCACTTGGCAAGACTTCATTGTTCCCACTGTCCCATTTTTGACACAGTCCCTAATTTCCTTTCGGCACACATTTGGAATTGAAAAAAGACATCAAGTTCTCATTTCTCATTCTCAACAAACCAAACATACACTTTGCATAGACTTTCAACACCATGGAGGCGGGCACCGATACATTATATGACCAAGACAGTGACTTTACAACTGAAACTGCATGCACCAGGAGGGCACTAAAACGCCATAAAAGGGAGGATAGACTCCGAATATTGGCCAAAGCCTCTTTGGCTGAGCATGATGCTTGATGAGGCACCTTCAGTCCAATTTTCAAGAAATTTGGAGCAATTGTTTCATTTTGGAATTTTTTTGCACAAAAAACAGGGTTTTTCTCCCTGTGCGTCACGCCACGTGGCATGCGCTTTTTCTAGGGAGCTCCAAATTGAAAAAAGTTTACATTTTTGGATTTGGCATGAAAAATCATGACTTCTGGTGCATGGCCAAGAATTTTGGGCAATTTTTTAGTTCTCGAGAGGTCAAAAACACTCAAAACATGACCTCACTGCCCCTATTTTGACACACAGGAAGCAATCTTAGGAGATTGATGTTTTGGAGGGGCAAATGACATCCAAATTCAGAAATTCCACTTGGATTGGAAATTAGACAGGAAGGGATTTACAAAACACACACTTGGGATCAATTTTTACTTCAGGAAGTGCCTCAAAATCATCCCCAAAGTAGCACAACACATACAGATTTTGGTGCGGCGCATAGAGAATTTTGGCTTGTTTTTCACTGTTCAGCTCAACAATTCGCCCAGTTTTGACCAGTTTTGCTTCTTGAATTTATTATTGACTTTTCATGATGTAATTTCAAAACCATGATGTAATATTGGCACAATTTTACTTGTTCTAGAAGATTCATTCAGCAAAAGGTGAAATGTGAGTGAATGAATCAGTTTCCTAGCAGATAGGGGTAAGTTGTTTGACTACCTAGTTTTCAGTTCCTTGTTTAGAATTGGTTCAGAAAAATCCTAGAATGATGACCTCAATCCCTAGAGGCAAGGGAATGGGTTGGCTTGTCTATATTATGTAATTTCTCAGTCATTTTCAGGGTTGGACACTAGGGATTGCTTTGTCATATCATTATTCATTCTATCTTTGCATTTTTTGCTAAGGAAAGACCAGGGTTTTGCAGCACCGTCTGGGATCCATGTGGCTTTATGTTTTGATGGTGTGCTTCCCTAAGTAATTGTAAGTTAATTAGTGTTATGTGTATCATTTTCCTATCTTTTCTTCTGAATTTGAACACATGAGTGATTAAGGTGGAATCCATTAACTGTTATGCTCTACCTTTGGATTTGTTTAAATTTCCATGTTTTCATCTGTTTAAGGAGAATTCTTGAGACTCTCTTGATCTCCTTAGCTCCTCACCAATCTGATATATCCATTCATTCACTTTAAAGCATAAAAATGATTTTCTTCCTTGCCCCAATCAAAACTCTGCAGAAATTGTGCCTTATCCCCGGACCCAAAATTGCCTGTTCCTTTTTTCCAACAAAACCCTCAAAAACTCAAATCAAATCCTTTGCACTTCATACCTAGCCTAAAATTAGTTTTCTATTCAGTCATCTCAAGCCCTATTGATTATCTTTCGCTGAGATTGACTCGAAGAGAGCCCTCTTCTGTCCTCATAGGGCTAGCTACGAGGCTGAGCGTGGTTTGATGTGGACCTAGAACCTTGTCTTTTCAGCCTAAGACAAATCTAGGCTCTAACATAGTGGCGACCATACTGGGGAAGAAAAGAGTTTTCTTGTTGATGTCATTTGTTTTATAGCTACATATGGAGCCTGAAGTTATGCCAGGTATCCTTTAAAACACTTTTGCTTTGCATTAGCGGAAGTAGATAAATGCTGCTTCAGTCAATCTCCGGTCTAGCTTGTAAACGTGACATCTAACTTGTTAATTGCCCTAGTACATGTATCAAGTTCAGATTTGATTGTTTATGGTGGACAATGATCAGACACTGGAAAGGCTGAAATCATTCACCTGGCGATTCCAAATCATTTTTGAGATCAAATCCAAAGTCTCCACTGGATGATGAACCTGGCGAGCAGAAACATGAAAAGACAATATGGACAGATCAGGTATTCAAGTTGGAGTTTCATCCAAGACATTTTGTTCTTTGTTCTAAATTATTTCTTCTCTTTTCCCGAGAATGTTAACAAGGCTTTGCAAAGTATACTATGCTTGAGAAAATATCCCAGGCCTTCATTTGATTCCTTCCCTTTGAAGATGGTAAATACCAAATATTTGCATGCCGTTGAGCTTGATCAAGACCCCTCTTCTGAATCTTGTGGTAACCCTCTTCAGAGTGATGAACCTAAAGAAAACAAAACTGATCCTGTAGCTCTTGTATATACTCCTACACCTTTTATAGTCCCAGATAGGTATAAACCTCTTGTTTTACCTTTTGTTCTTCATGCTTTTCCCAAAAACTATGATCTATACTTGTCGAGGTTTGACGGTGAATGTAAGAATGTCAACAATGAGCAACATGTGCAGAATGTTGAGAATTTTATAGATCTTTTTGAAGTTGATGAAGAAGATGTCAGTGTTAGGCTTTTTGCTCTTTCTTTGCAAGGCAAAGTGAAGAGTTGGTTCAAAACCCTGCCTGATGCAAGCAACTCAGATTTCTGACAATTCATCAAAGTTTTTCTTGACAGGTGGATGATGGAACAAAACCTTTTCCTTATTTTAGAAGAGTATAACCAGCTGAAAAGACTGCCAGGGGAGACAATACAACAATTTTCTACCAGAATTAATCAAGTTTATTATTCAATTCCAGTTGATATAAGACCTCCTCCTAGATCTGCTCTCTTGCACTATTCGGGTGCCTTTGATCTGGAAATGGAGTTTCAGATGACAGAAAGGAACCTTGAAACACTTGAAGCGATGCAGAACAGTGCAGTAAATGTAGAGGCTCACTTGCTGATCTGAAGCGCAAGGTTGAAGGAAGAAGAGATGAAAAACATATATCCAGAGGAATCAACATCTCTAGAGGTGAAGCTTGACATTTTGGTAAGTGCAGTAGAAGAGATGATGCACAGGATCACCGCAAGGAATGATTATGATGTTCAAGCCCATGGCTTGCTGATTGAAGAAGAACAAGTTGTTGCTCCAAAACATTTTCTTTCTTATCCTAATTGTCATAGATCTGATAATGATTGTCTTATGGATCATCTTGGAGAAGAGGGATTTGTTGATATGACATGTATGGTTGATGATGTGTTTTGTACTGATGATTAGCATTAGTTTGATCAGTATGATGATGACTATGTTCTCCAAACAGAAGCTAATCTTGCAGACAAATCAGCAGCTAGTTTGTGGGAGGAGGAAGTTCACTTACAGCAGCTCGAATATAATGTTTAGCCGATGCATATCAGCTATAACAATGACGAGGAAAGTACAACAAATTTTGAAGTAAGTGAAGGATCTTTGCCTTTTTGTTTTTCTTCATTGCAGTTCATCAGAGACAACATTCATGTACTCAAAAATCAATTGTGGACAAGTCTTGATCTAGACCACCTTGAGAGCAATGAAAACCTTGTTCAAGGCTTCTCATATTCAGATATCCAGCCCCGAAATTCCATTGATTGTCAAGTTGCACATGAAGACTTGGAAGCTGGAACATATGCTCAGATGATGAAAGATGATTCCATACCATTTTTTTCCGAATAATTTCAGTTTTTGAAGGGAAAATTGCATAGTACATCTTCAATAAAAAATGAGCAGCATGTAGGCAATCATGTAATCTCATCAGAACCAATAAAAAATGGGTTGCAGCGGTCTTTTCAAGTTTTTCATGATCCAATAGCTGATGTGTTGGATGATGTCTGCAGTCAAAATTCTTTTCCATTGACTACATGTGATCTTGAAACGTGTGCTGATATAAACTTGACCTGGCAGCTGGTTTCTTTGTCATTTTCAGCAGGAGTCTCGTTACAAATCTCAGATCAAATTTTGCATTCATGGTATGAAGAGAAGAGAAGTAATCCATTGGATGAGCTAAGTCCCAGTGTGCATGAATTTCAAGATCCTTATGTAGTTTTTTTGGAGGCGGATAGAGAATCCATAGCATTCAATGGCTCTATTTCCAAGTTGTCATGGGAGTTACCTTTCAGTAGTTCTCTCTTGTTGTTCAAAAGTGAGCACATGCAGAGAATTCAAACAGCAGATGGATTACTTACTTGGTTGCATTGGTTGTTTCATTTCACTTGATCAAGTTATGAATGAAACTGTTAGAGTAGGTTTTGATGAATAAGCTCCACTTTGAGCATCATTTCCAGTTTTTCGGTTGTGTTTAAGTATCGAGTTAGTTCTTAGTTGAGTCATGAGTCATTTGTGAGTCATTTTTCAGTCTCGTTGTTAATTTAGTTTGTGTCGGTTTTTGGTCATGCATTTTAGCTTGAGTTTTGACTCCATTTCCCAATGGATGAAGGCACTTGTCTTTTATCCCAGAGATCTGCCATTCTTGGCACCTCCAAGGAGCTACCATCCCCATTGGAGCCAATGTTAGTGTCAGTCTTTGCATCTTTCCTCCAGTGATCAAACTTACTCTTACAAAGTGATTTTAAGGTTTCAAGTTCAAATTTTATCATTTCAGTGAGTCTTCAAGTAAAATTTGGTCACTAGGCATTAGGTCTAGGGTTTGCTTTCACTCCTTTCAAAGTTGTCCAAATTTCGGTCTATGTCACTATTCAACTAATTCTACCATCATTCAGAGGGTTGTCATCATCATGCCAGGTTCCAATGGGTCATTTTACACCTTGTTCATGCTTCAGTTGCGCCTAGGTAAGGTCATTTCCCTCTCCTAGGGTTTTGAAGGCAATTTCTCTTGGACAGTCATATCATCAGCAAAACTTATATCCTGATGTTCATCCACCTTCCCCTATCCTTAATGTACCTTATTAAACATTTCCCATCACTGAGAATCCCCAAATTCCTCATTTTCGCACAAACCCTAGTTTCTTGCTACAACTTGACAATTTTCAAGGCTAGGCCTGTGTTTTTCCCTTTTGCACCCCTTCCCCTCACTCAATTTCTGAGATTACACTTTCCCCTTCTTCTTGACATCCCTCCCTACTTCCCAAAATTTCCTCAAGAATTTAGAAGCTTCCTATCCCCTTCATTTCGCTTCATTTCGACAAATCTCTTGTTCCACACATCGGGGTAGGTTTTACTCAAATGATGTTTCTGAGTAAGGAAAGATGAATTTGAAACAAATGTGAGATTTTTTTGTCCAAAATAGGTGAAGGAAGAAAAATCTCCTTCACTTTTTACACAGGTGTCATGGTTTTAGAGAAATTTCAACAATATAATTGCCTCAGGAGAATTGATGCACCTTTGAAGTGACCTTGGGAAAATCAAGTTTTCTCCTAGCTTGGTTGGCCAAATGACTTTTTTGATGAGTCAAATGATAACTAGACACAAATTTCCTTTCAATGAGATATCATGAGCTCAATTTGGAGTTGAGGAAGGCATTCCAAAGTTGACTGCAATAGCACTCTGCCTTGAGGCAACCTCATTTGGTACATTTTGACCAGTCTTGTGATATTTGACTATTGACAGGGAAAATGAACTCCAAATTGAAACATTATAGTTGGGTTGGAAATTAGACTCACATACCTTTCCAACGAGCTATCCTGAACCCAATTTTGACACAGGTAAGGCCTCCAAAAGTCACTTGGAAAATGGTGCGGCACACTGGGAAGGCGCAGCGCATTGGGCAGTAATTTCCAGTGTAAATTTACACTGGTGCGGCGAACTGGGCTAAAAAGCCTGATTTCTCTCAAAAACTGCCTCAAATTGCCAAAATAACTCAACTCTTCTAGTTTTCAAGTAATTTAAGCCCTCTTCCTTGCTAGTGAAGGAGTTTTTCATGTAATTTATGGTGGTTGTGTAAAAGAAAATTCAAACCCTAATACCTTGCAATTTGTGCTCACAAACAAGTGCTTAGGGTTTGTAGTTGGTGTTTTGTTGCCAAATTCCATTCCCTCACTTCCATACTCTTTGTTTCCCACATTCATTTTCTAGTTTCATCCCCATATCCCTAATTCCCATATCCCTAAATTCACTAACCCTATATTCCTAAACTCCCTCTATCCCAAACCCTAGTTGTTATCCCTAAAGCTCCCTCATTCACTCCTAAGCCCCTTTTTCCTATCCCTAAGTCACATCATTCCCTATCATTCCTATTTACCCATCTCATTTGTAAAATCCCAAGTTACTCCAAAATTCAGTGGTCTTCCCCTCCTCCAAAGTTTGTCAAATCGTCAAAGGGCAAACTACCACTTGGCAAGACTTCATTGTTCCCACTGTCCCATTTTTGCCACAGTCCCTCATTTCCTTTTGGCACACATTTGGCTTTGAAACAAGAAACCAAGTTCTCATTTCTCATCTTCAACAAACCAAACATACACTTGGCATAGACTTTCAACACCATGGAGGCGGGCACCGATACATTATATGACCAAGACAATGACTTTACAACTGAAACTGCATGCACCAGGAGGGCACTAAAACGCCATAAAAAGGAGGATAGAATATGAATCTTGGCTAAATCCCCTTTGGTTGAGCATGATGCTTGATGAGGCACCTTCAGTCCAAATTTCAAGAAATTTGTAGCAATGTTTGCATTTTCGAAATTTTTTGCACAAAAAACAAGGTTTTTCTCCTTGTGCGCCGCGCCACGTGGCGCACGCTTTTGCTAGGGAGCTCCAAATTGAAAAAAGTCTACATTTTTGGATTTTCATGGAAAATAATGACTTCTGGTGCATGGCCAAGAATTTTGGGCAAGTTTTGAGTTCTCAGGAGGTCAAAAACACTCAAAAAATGACATCACTGCCCCTATTTTGACACACAGGAAGCAGTCGTGGGAGATTGAAGTTTTGGACGGGAAAATTACATCCAAATTCAGAAATTCCACTTGGGTTGGAAAGTAGACAGGCATAGATTTCTAAAAAGTACACTTGGGCTCAATTTTTACTTTAGGAAGTGCCTCAAAATCAGCCCCAAAGTGGCATGATGCATACAAATTTTGGCACAACGCATAGAGAATTTTGGCTTGTTTTTCACTGTTCAGCTTAGCAATTTGCCCAATTTTCACCAGTTTTGCTTCGTGAAGTTATGATGTAATTTGAAAACAATGATGTAATATTGTCACATTTTTACTTGTTCTATAAGATTCATTCACCAAAAGGTGAAATGTGAGTGAATGAATCAGTTTCCTAGCATATAGGGGTAAGTTGTTTGACTACCTAGTTTTTAGTTCCTTGTTTAGAATTGGTTCAAACAACTCCTAGAATGATGAGCTAGACCCCTATAGGAAAGGGAATGGGTTGGATTGTCTATATTATGTAATTTCTCAGTCATTTTCAGGGTTGGACACTATGGATTGCTTTGGCATATCATTGTACATTCTATCTCAGCATTTTTGGCTAAGGAAAGACCAGGGTTTTGCAGCACTGTTTGGGATCCATGTGGCTTTATGTTTTGATGGTGTGCTCCCATAAGTAATTGTAAGTTCATTAGTGTTATGTGTATCATTTTCCTGTTTTTTCTTCTAAATTTTAACAATTGAGTGATTAAGGTGGAATCCATTAACTGTTATGCTCTGCCTTTGAATTTGTTTAAATTTCCATGTTTTCATCTGTTTAAGGAGAATTATTGAGACTCTCTTGCTCTCCTTAGCTCCTCACCAGTTTGATCTATCCATTCATTCACTTTAAAGCATCAAAATGATTTCCTTCCTTGCCCCAATTAGAACTCTGCAGAAACTGTGCCTCATCCCCGGACCCAAAATTGTCTGTCCCTTTTTTCCAAAAAAACCCCTCAAAAACTAAAATCAAATCCTTTTCACTTCATACCTAGCCTAAAATTAGTTTTTTATTCGGTCATCTCAAGCCTTGATTATCTTTCGCTGAGATTGACCCGGAGAGATCCCTCTCCTCTCCTCATAGGGCTAGCTACGAGGCTGAGCGTGGTTTGATGTGGATCTAGAACCTTGTCTTTTCAGCCTGAGACAAATCTAGGCTCTAATAGTAGGGATAGGGTTGGAGAACCCAAATCAGGCCAACATGAAGCTGAAATTATGCAGGTAGAAGCACCTTCATCAATGACAATTCTATGTATACCTTTACCTTTCAAAAAGATTTGCACCTACAATGCAAGCTGGTGAGAAAGGGGAGGTTTACACTTTTCCATGTCAAAAATTGCAAGCATGGAATCATATGGGTCGATACCACCAATCGCCGAAAGCAAAGGTTTACTTTGTGTTGGACATTTTTTTAGTACTTCGAGCACTGACATAGCCGATGATGCTTGCGCCAAGTCTTCTACAATGTTATGGTTTTGGGTGGCACGTGCAGATGTATTGTGTGTTATGCGTCGAAGTGCCCCTTTAGTGGGGCGAATCACGAGGTCAGCAACCGGCCTTTCAATATGAATATTGTTAGACGACGATGCGTTTTGACTTGAGGAGGGTTCCTCTGCATGAGTGACAAGAGCTCCATAAGATTTGGCTCTAGTCTATAGATCTACTGTTTCAAAGGTGTAAATGATAAAGTGTCCTTCACCAGCTGAAGGATGTTGCAAAACACCATTGCCCCCTTGCACAGGTTGGGGTTTGGTTTGAAATAAGGTGTTACTGCTACTAAGTGGGGAAAGGATTATTCAGGATGTTATAGATCTGATACAAAAATAGATGATAATGCAAATATACCCAAGAATAATAAGATAGAAATAGATAGAAATGCTTCTTTATTGATCAAACCCTTAAGGTAGGGCAACACCATACATTCACTCCTTAAGGAAGGAGAACACTCCACAAGCCATATGCATGTTCATGCAATAATCCTTGACTATTCCTTCCTTGACGTGGAGTCTCTAGCCTCTATATAGGCCTCATACATACAATACCATGGGTCATTAACATGGTTCCCTCATACCATCAAACTAATACCATGGGCCCATTACATTATTACTAACTACTTGTGGTCCCTTACATGATATGGGTTAACCACCTTATTTATTACTATGGCCCATCCCATTATTATATTATTACCTTGGGTACCTCCCTTGGTACCCCATATTATCCCCCCTAGCTATATAACATTCCACCCCCCTAAGCATGTTTCGTCCCCGAAACATGGAAAGAACACAAATAATAAGATCTACTCAAAAGAGTAGTCCACTGGTACCATGCACGTGCATCTAGCCATCCAAGAGAAAGGTTAACCCTCGATCTTGCTGGTTCCTTGCTCGCTTGAGATGGAAGTTGACTGTTGTAGCTCTTCTGTGTGGATGTGTAGTATGTGGATCTTCTCTCCTCTCTATCTGTCCTGCGGGGGTTGTTGTCCATGTGGCTAATTGGATGTCGTCTTGCTGGTTGTTTTGCGGGGTGATGTGGGTGATGATATGTTGAAGTTTTAACCCATGATTGCTTTTTCTTTAATTCACCTTGCTGTGGTGCCTGTTGTGGAGTCTTCTTTTCCAATATGACTTCAACCACTGAGTCCTCCTTTGATGTATTAGCACCTGTAACCTTTTCTGCTTCAACCTCTGTTTGTGTTTGATTGTCTATCATCATTGGCTCATCATCTAATATGTCAGACCCTGGAACATCTTCTCCTTTAGCCTCCTTGGACTCTACTTGTTTATTAATGGAAATATCCTGTAATGTAATTTTCTTCTTTTTATACCAGAGCTTCAGGAATTTCTTTTGCACATTAATATTGACCGTACCCACAGATTCCATCCAAGGATATCCCAAAACAACATCCATGTTATCCATATTTGAAGTATAAAAGTCACAATGCAACACATAATTATCCATAGAAAGCTTCAAATCTTTATAAACTTGAACATCCTCATTATCAACCTGTATGTTTTCAATGTGTTTTTTTCCAAATTAACATTGATAAAATTATGCTTACAACTAGGATTTATAGACACAACGATCTTCTCATTTTGAATGAATCCATGAACCTGCAATAAGGAGACACCCATAGCAATTAACCCCTTACGTGTCTCATTCTACTTTTTTCTAGCCCGAGACCATTTGTCCAAAAAGACTTTTTCAAATTCTGCATCTGAAAGTTTAGTCAACTTCTTGTAGTCAAGTGAAAAATTCCATTTTTGAGCCTCATCTCTCATATTAAGCACCATTGAAAGCTTCCAATATGTCCCATGTGTGGACTTGTATCTTTGTATGAATTCTTCAATAGTAGGACCATCATCTTTTCCTGTAAAATATAGAATTGCCATGAAGAGGGTTTGAGAAAAATTTCGCTCACTTGGCGAAAATTTGAAATTGTCACAGTTTAGTCAATATTGCTCAGAATCCCTATTATGACCTATTTTCGGAAATGGAACAATCATTGTGCATCTGCCAATGTGATAGAAATCTTGATACAAGCACTAGAATTTCATATCTGCTCTGCAACTCTCCCGTCGTCACCAAAATTTCTGCAAAAAGAGCTGATTTTAAATCAGCGATATCTCCCTCATCCGGACTCCAATTTGATTGATTTTTTTTTTGAAATTAGGTATTTTTTCACAAAGATTCCAGATATACAATTAGATTTTGTAGATATTGCACCAAGACATCCAGATATGTGCCGCAAACTCGCTGCCCTGAAAAATTGTCTGCAACCCCACTGATTTTTAGATCAACGATATCTCCATCATCCGGACTCTGATTCAACCGATTTTTTTTTTGAAATCGGCTATTTTTTCAGAAAGAATACAGATCAACAATTAGATTTTGCATATCTTTCACCAAAACATACAGATCGGATCTGCAAACTCGCCACCCTCGAAATCCTGCAAAAAATTAAAAAAAATTCTCCACTTTTGCCCAAGAAAGTGCTCTGATACCACTTGTTATAGCTCTGATACCACTTGTTATAGATCTGATACAAAAATAGATGATAATGCAAATATACCCAAGAATAATAAGATAGAAATAGATAGAAATGCTTCTTTATTGATTAAACCCTTAAGGTAGGGCAACACCATACATTCACTCCTTAAGGAAGGAGAACACTCCACAAGCCATATGCCTGTTCATACCATAATCCTTGACTATTCCTTCCTTGACATGGAGTCTCTAGCCTCTATATAGGCCTCATACATACAATACCATGGGTCATTACCATGGTTCCCTCATACCATCAAACTAATACCATGGGCCCATTACATTATTACTAACTACTTGTGGTCCCTTACATGATATGGGTTAACCACCTTATTTATTACTATGGCCCATCCCATTATTACATTATTACCTTGGGTACCTCCCTTGGTACCCCATATTATCCCCCCTAGGTATATAACACAGGACGACAGGGGTCCTGGCAGTATCCTTTTTAGCAATGAAATCTGTGCATTCCTAAAGACACGGGAAATGATAGGTCATGTGGTCTTTGACACAAATTTTGCAAAGGAATCTGGTGGGTTTATCCTTTCCATCGTTAGTGGGCGTAGCAACCTTATGCTTTAGGTTTTGTTGCATTATTGACTGCTCTTCAGAAGGAGTAGTATTTTTCTTATTCTTCTTGTTCTTACCACCAGATTTTTGCATAGATTTCACAGAGTTGATCACAGTGGTAGGAAGGGAAATCGATTTGGTAGAGGGTTTCATTGACATTTGGGAAATGTGACTGTTGAGTTGTTTTACAGTAGCCCCAAAGGTTGTGTTGATAATCCCATCGATGTGCGCTCCAGGTTGTTGAGTAGCAATAGCATTGGAGTTGCAAGGGGCATTGGGAATTATGTCGTATAGAGTGTCAGACTACGAATATATCAGATCTAAGTGTTGGAAACGACGTATGGATTAGTCTTCTATGACCACACAACTTAAGGCAACATCCTTGGTGATTTGGGGGCTAGAGACTTGTAGAACCAATCCACTAAGAGATACTCTGGGAGGCGAGCTTTGACTAACCTCCGCCTACATCTCCATTCATGTATATGATCATAGATGTGGGTGGTGGTACCTTGACGTAATGAAGTGAGGAATTTCATCCCAGTTTCATAGCAGATGGGTAGCTGGAAGTGCTTTAAGAATTCCATCGCTAGAGCATCAAAGGTATTGACTGACGTGCATGGTAACTCTATGTACCACTTGGCTGCATTTCCAGTAAGGGTGCAAGGAAAAAGATGTAACTGGATACTATCATCTACCATGGAGTTAGAAACACATCATAGATGATAGGTGGTGATGTGTGTACCCAAATTCTCCCCTTGTTTCCATTCGAACTTAGGGATGTCCGTCAGTATTTTATGTGGGATGGTGGCCAGAGTAAATTATGATAGATGGGGTCATTTGTAAGTTTGTACAAGTCGGGGATATCAAGCATTGCTAAGAAAGGAAAAGTGTCTGATGCCCCAGAATCGGACCAAGGTGATGACATATGACTTGAGGATCCTTGTGGTCCTCCCATCGTGTGGTTCCCAATATTATACACAGGTTTCATGGTATAGTAGGTGCCTTGGGGTATGGTATTGTAATGTGGATTTCCATAGGGATTGTTAGGCTGAGGGATAGAGTTTCCCCCAGGATAAGTAGTGCCCCCTTGACTCATTTGAGGTTGTGAGGAGGGTACGCCCATGGATTGATTGGGACCCCCTTGAGGATTCTTGCTCACCACAGAGCTAACCATAAGTCCTTGACTAGCATAAGGAGTGTTCATGTCAATCAGTGACTAACCATGCATGCGTGAAAATGGAGGGAGAAATGTTCTGTTCCTGACTGGTATATGCATATTGGGAGTGCCCCTGGATACTTGAATTTGGGGGTTAGAATTATATAATGGATGCCAACCATATTGTTGGTTGAAGGGACCTATGCTAATTGTGTTATATTGAGCATTATAAGGAGTGCTATATGTAGCACTTGTCGAAGGTACAGGGTTTGACACTAAAGGGGTAGAACCTAGAATATACTAGGTTCCACTCGTGGAGGGCATCATGTTAGGGGTTGAACCTAGGAAAAATGGGATAGTAGGGTTTGCCATCAAAGGTGTGGTATTGACTATCGAATGGGGAAGTGGTGGGGTACCCAAAGTGTCCAAAAAGTCCCACGACCCGTTACTCATCGATAGGATGGGTGGAAGTGTTCCAACTGAAGACAAAGGAGGTAGAGATGCAATTGGAACTAAGAGTGGGTCCAATGGATTCGTATGGAGGAAGAAATTCCATGGTAAAGAAATCCTCCAGTAAGCTTGAATTGTCGGATGTCCAAACTGATTTTGTGTGAGATTTCAGAGATTGATTTCCCAGAGATAGGGAATCCAGTTCACTGGAGCTCAGCGGATTCTCCACAGTGAGTGGGGTAAGTCCTAACAATATTCTAGATTAACGACGAGGGATGGATGTAGCCACGGTGGCCGATAATTTTTATTAATAAATTTTACAGTGATGTTTATTAAAGTCTCAATGATAACACTTTGGCACCTAAAATGTAAAAGGTACACTAAGTAAATCAATCAGCAAGCAGAGGGAAATGACCTTGTCTAATAAGCACCAATCACTGGAGATGAAACCTAGTAGCATAATGAATATCAAAGAGAGTTGGCCAAATGTGCAGTTATGGTTACTCTAGAGCTTCGTCTAAACCTTAGATTGAGGGGTGAAGTACTCGTGAAGATGAGAACCCTCCCAAAAACTGAATAAAGAGTAGGTCTATCTGTGTTAGGTACGAGGCTAGCCCGCTCTAGTCACCTTATGTTAGTCCCTAAAAGTATGGTTGTTGGATGCAGGATTCCCCAAGGGAAGTTTTGGGGCTTAGAGCCCATATTTTCATCAAAAGTTGTAACCCTGATGTAAATACTCCGCATTTTATGGGTGTGGAGCATGTAGCTTGTAAAAGAGTCATAGGGTTGTCCACCCTCAATTTTGTAATGTAATGTTGGATGTAGATATCTACCCATGGTCTGTGGACCATGGGATTGTATAAATAGAGTGAGGCTCTAAGTAATTAAGAGAAAATGGAAGAATAATGATAAGGATGAAGAGTTGAGTCATATCTGAAGTTTAAAGTCTAGTTTTGGGTCATAGAGTAGGATATGGCTTTGTAGCTAAGTGCGCAGAGGCCTAGTAGTCCACAACTAAGTGTGCAGACCACTGCAGTTGAGTGCACAGGGTGAGTCGAGTCTATAACAGTTGGATCAGTAATAAAGAAAAGTTTCATATCCATTCTTCGTATTTATTTCCAGTTTTATGCATCTTTTACATTGAATATACATTTCACTTTTAATGCTTATATGATGTGTAAATATGTATGAATGTGTTGAATAAGTGAATGCAAGATAGAATATTTGTTTATGTGAAGTCAACTAAGATATTTAAGAAGATAAGTAAGATATGCGTGTAATTTGGGGAAATAGCGCAGGACATTGCCATAGCAGCACGAAAGCATCTCAGCCCCTGGTTAGGGTTGTGCAAAAGGAAATTATAACATATCATGACTGTATTAAAGGTCAAGATAGTGTGTGGCGTGACCTTCATGAAGATATGCACAGTTGGACTAAATTGACACCTCAAACATCTCAAGGGTGTGGAAACTTGGTTCCATCATCCCCCCATAATTATTCGAGTGATACTTTAGTCCGCACTCCATGGGCTGATGCCGAAAGTGCCAGTAGTGTAGGGATTTGTTTGTATAATTAACTCTGAACCTAGGTCAGGCACCCTCAAGCCAAGAAATTGTTCCATTTCTGGGACCGGAATCTGCATAGAGATATAATATGTCATATCATTGGAGTCTAACTAAGAAGGAAATGGAAGGCTGGTTGGACAAAAGAATTCATGAGTTCATGGCGCAGGAGGACAGGAACCTACAACTAACAAAAGAAGAGTGGTTAAATTACTACCTATACACAAATATCCACAAAATCTTCTTCCCGTCTTTCCATAATAAGCTGTACGAGTGGATCGCGAAGCTAGCAGATAGCCAAAGAAGGTGGAAACTTGACAAT
This sequence comes from Pinus tabuliformis, assembly GCA_031772625.1. Classification (NCBI taxonomy): domain Eukaryota; kingdom Viridiplantae; phylum Streptophyta; class Pinopsida; order Pinales; family Pinaceae; genus Pinus; species Pinus tabuliformis. The sequence continues at coordinate 1,126,727,929 of CM062816.1, read as the reverse complement.
CCTATTGTGTGGACCCTAGAGTTAGTGCGAAGGTTGGAAGCATTGGAGGATAAGATCATGCACGCCGTTGATCATTGGCTTGATCAGATTATAGGAGGAATCATTATTGAGTTCGCGGTTGACACCTCAGTTAGCTACAATGAGTTTGAGTGATGCTTTCTCAAAGGACCACAAGGTAAGTATGTAAAGTCTTTGAATACTTGGATTAAAATTCTATTGTTTTAAAAGAGGGTTATGTAGTTACCTTGATGTTCAGGGCTGCGTGAAGTGGAAAAGCTTACAAGAACGAAGGAAGTAAGGGACCCGAAACTAGCCCCTTGATTTCATCTCCACGAGGGGATGAGGAAGATCTCGTGAAGGTCTTGTTGTGAAGTGCGATCCATCTGATAATGAAAATAATTCCACGAATAACATCCCCACCCACATTGCCACCAGCTTCACCACCATCACCTCCATCTTCACCTGTATCACCTCCGCCACCACTGTGATTAAATATGTTAAGCATAGTGAAGTTTCTTGTGTTCAAAGGTTTGGGAAATTAGGATCCATACCAATTTTGGTTCCTGGTAAGGGTTGTATGGGAATCGCAAGGAATTACAGATGAAAATATAAAGAAAGCAACATTGGTTAGTGCCCCATAGGACTACGCACTGACCTAGTATATTAAGCACTCCAATGATAATCCAAATGTGGGAATCGCGAATATCCAAGCGGCACTAAATAGAGAATTTAGTAGGTCGAACTCTGAAGCACAGTCGATCATTGGATTAAAAGAGATCACAATGCTACCAGGCGAGACTCCTTGGGAGTAGGAATAGAGGTTGAAATGCATGATTCATGAAGCTAATATGAATGTAACAAATGGACAACATCGTGAATGGTTTGTAGCATCACTAACGCCACATCTGAGGAGTGCATTGTCGCAACAAAAAATAACGACTCAGGAAGAGGCCTTAGAGATTGCGATGAGGCTAGATGAGACCCTGATGTAGGATCATAACTTGGGAGTTCAACAAATCCACACGTATCTGAAGAATTTATGCCTTGAGATTCAAAGTCTAAAACAAGACAGGACAACTCGACCAGAAGTGTGCGGGGAGGTATGGTGCATAAAATGCAAGGGTCAGGGTCATGGTAAGGACCACTGCTCGGTTTTCACAAATTACCTCGTAGGAGGAGGACTGAAGCCATTAAGGCCAAAAGCACAAGCAGGACCTAGTGCGGCACCTACTTTGTGGTGCACGATTTGTCAAATAGTTGGAAAAAATTCCACAGACAACTGCCATTTGTTACAGAAGTATACACAAAATTCACAACAATTGTTCTGCAACTTTTGTAGATTGGTAGGACATGATGAGCACACTTGTAGAAGCTATGAATTAATGATGGATAGAACTGCCAACTACAGAGTTCAATACAAAACCCAACCCCTTGATCAAAATGCAAGAATGGCATGAACAAGATTTCAGGGGTGCGTAGGAGGCTAAGGCATAGGAGAATCTGGAAGAGGTCATGGACAGTTGATATGCTACAATTACGGAGGGCCAGGACATTATTCCCATGATTGTACAAATCCAACGTGCTCACCATGTTTGTATTGAAACTTGTTTGATCATGAGACCGAATATTGTCCTACACTGATAGCTAGGATATGCGACAAAGGAGCGTTACCACCTCCCTCGACTCAGAACCTGCAGATGATGAGGTCTGAGTTATGCAAGGAAGATTCGAATGTAAACATTATGCTCTGAAGTGGAATCACGATGAGAGAAGACAAAGGAAAATAATGAGAAGATAGTACTTGGGTTTGCAAATCTCTAGTAAAATAAGCGGAGTTTGATTTGGAGTGCACCCGGGAAACTTTCATGGAAGCTAAGAAGAGCTTCACTGAGGCCTCCACTTTAGGAAGAAAAGATAATCCAGAGTTGGAGATGGACCCGTCTATGCTCACAACATTCCTAGAGACATGTATGAAGCTATTGCGTGATAGTAAGGTGGTAAAAGGGTTACAGGAACTCATTAATAGATGCGCTGGGACCACGCGAGGAGAACCACGTGTAGTTAGGAAGATAAAAAAAACTAAGAAAAGAATGGGAAGGGAGATGAGACTAACTTCATAGATCGGAGAATATGAGATGGATCATGTTATCCTAGATTTAGGATTGGATTTGAATTTTCTACTGAAGCATACATGGGAGCGAATGGGGAGACCTATGCTGCAGTGGTTTCCTATTCAATTTCAAATGGTGAACCAACAAAAAATAATGCCCATGGGGAGATTGTAGGGCATAATCGTGGACATTAAGGGAGCGAGCGCGCTAGCAGACTTTGAAGTTATAAAGATTGTTGATGACAAGAATCCCTACCCCGTGCTCTTAGGAATTGATTGGGCCACTGACATGAACGGGGTGATTAATCTAAAAAAAGAGGAAAATGATTTTCGAAAATAAGTCACTACATGTAATTATACCCCTGGACCCTACTAAAGGATTGCGCTATATGGAGCCAGTGCATGACAATGAAAGTGATGATGATTTGGACTGCATCTATAGGATAACAATGTGAAACCAGGACTAGGTGAATCCCACTGCAGATGGGTGGATTGCATGGGAGCGCGAAAGCTCCTGTACTTCAGATTCGGATGAGGAGATGGAGTGATGGAAAAATCGGTTACATGAGTTAACTACACTGAATTGTAATATGATGATAAGGTCACTACAATATGTATCGAAAGAAGTAAGAGACTTGCCTACTTATGATGGCCTCAGTGAGGTAGATACCTTCTTGAATAAATTTGAAAGGGAGGTACCGGAAAAGAAACACCTCCGGGCCTTGGATTGGGTACTACGTGATACACCTGCTAGGTGGTGGGGTATGCACAAAGGGAGCTTTGACAACTGGAATGCATGTAGGGGAATGATGCACTTACAATTTGGAAAGTTTAGGGTGCGACTCACAGATAAGTACACTGTGCAAGATGATCCACCCACGCATCTGGCCAAATTGACATAGGCCTATGGGGAAAAACCACAACCTCAGTGGGTACACTGTTCTGTCATACCCGAGACATTATACCAATGAAATGGTATATAGAAACAGAGCATTGCCATAGGACAGGTGAATGGGATGCTCTACGTGAATGGTTAATTATGACCTTCAGTTTTTAGGATAAGTGGCACAGTATTGATAAAGCACTACAAGAGGTCAAAGCAGCCATCTTTAGGATACCACAGGAGCCAGTAGAATTGATTCATCCTAAATGGGCTACTCAACTGAGTTGCGTGCTAGAATGTTATAATGTAGCTACTAAAGAAGAAGATGAAGATCTATGGAAAACCAACATCCCAAAGATGGAAGGCCACCACGAGGTTGAGGGACCACAGATTGAGAACCCTAACATAACTGCACCAGTGAATATTAAGCAAGTGAATATTGGTACGGAGGCAGAACCTAAAATTGCGAAGATTGGAGACTATTTGGATGGCGCAATGGTGGATAATGGAATAATCAAAGATTTAGGGGTAATGAAGATCACGTTAAAACCTGACGTGAAGCCAGTTAAGTAGAGTTTGTATCGCTTAAATCTTAAATACAAGGAGAAGGTCCACATAGAACTAGACAAGATGCTCGTGGTAGGCATCATTGAGCATGTGGAGGAATCCGATTGGGTAAGCCAGATGGTGGTACAAGAAAAGTAGTCGGAAGAAATAAGAATATGTGTGGATCTCAGAAAGTTGAACGACGCATGTGTACATGACCCATTCCCAACTCCGTTCAGAGATGCGGTGTTGGACAATTTAGGCGGTCAAGAAGCATATTCTTTCACTGATGGGTTCTCAAGGTATCACCAGATCAAAATCTAGCTAGAAGATAGGAGCAAGACAACCTTCACGAGTCAGTGGGGTTGCTTTCAATATACTGTCATGCCATTTGGGTTAAAGAATGCCCATGCTATCTTTTTGTGCATAGTTGTTGTGGAATTCATGGAATATATTCATAAATTCTTGGAGGTCGATTTTGATGACTGGACTATATTTGGGCTGGTTAGGTGCCATGTAGCGGACCTATGCTTGATGTTGGATACATGCCGAAGATACCAAATCGTGCTCAACCTCAAGAAGTGTATGTTTCTTGTTCCTTTTGGGAACCTGCTGTGGCATGTGGTTTGTAGACAAGGGTTGATGGTAGACCCCACGAAAATCATGGTGATTCTCAATTTGGAAGCCCCGCAGAGTGTGAAACAGCTACGCACTACTCTGGGGCATACGGGGTACTACAAGAAGTTCATCAAAAGTTATGCCCAGATCACCCACCGATGGAAAAGCTGTTGAAAAAGGATGTCACGTTCTGTTGGAACTATGACTGCAAGAAAATCCTAGATGTATTGAAAGAAAAGATGGTCACTATGTCGATTTTGGTCTTCCCGAACTAGAAGAAAGAGTTTCATGTCCATGTTGATGCATCGAGTATAGTGTTGGGGGAAGTACTAACACAGGAGGGTGGAGAAGGCTTGGATCACCCTATCGTGTTTTCAAGTCACAGACTATCTAAAGCAGAAAATAATTATTCCACCACTGAATGCAAGGGACTAGCTATGGTGTATGCACTCCAAACGTATCGACATACTTGCTAGGTGTTGTAGGGAAAAGTATCCGACTCGGATGACCCTAACCCACTCTAAGGGTGACAGTTCCTTAGCAACAACTGTAAAACAAACTACTGAAGGTTTACTTCTTTATGAAAGCAAAAGAGGATGGAGAGAGCACTAACCGTTGCCTTGCGCTTAATGTCGAATCCAAACTCTTCTCTTTGGCCGCTTGCTCCTAGCTCTTTGTCCTTCTGCTCGCCTAGCTGCAATGAGATCCTGCACAATGACAAAGAAGGAAACTACAAGAGGCATGCAATCATAACTGGTTCATGGATTAGTGTAAACCAAACATGCAATCATCACAATCCATAATTGAAACAAGAGCACATAGAAGAACCTCAATAGCTTTTATTAATGAAGAAAGAAAGGTTCTGAGAGGATTACAACCATTGCAGGCTCCAACCCAGCAACACCTCCCAGCAGAAAGAATTGCTCTTCTTCACCTCTCTCAAACAATCACCCAATAACTCAAGAATGAAACCAACAGCATATCATTACTTTGCACAAAATTCCCGCCTCCTGAGCTCATAGGAGAGAGCTCAATATATAGATGAATTGAGAAAGGATGAGTCAGCTTGCAACTGATGTGTAGTTGCCTTGTGTCCTCTCTCTCTTCGGTTAATCTTTAGTTGATCTTCAGTTCTTGAATCCACTTGGTGAACCTTGCTTCCACTTGGAGAAACAAAGCCTCTGACTCATCACAAGGCGAAATACCTGATCCAAGTGTCATTTTTGGAAGATTCCAAAGCAATGACTCACTGTGCCACATGTCCAAACTCACCCAACGCAGGTGGGCTTTGTTCTGCCTGCTTTGCAATGCAGGTACACCATGGAGCAGTTGTGTTTCAGCGCAGAAACCCAGTGGAGCACCTGCTTTGATTTCAGGATTGCTTGTTTTTGAGTGTTTTCAGGTGGAGAACTGATCTGAGAGCTGTTGGTTTGCTGACCTTGTTCCTCTAGGGGTAGGAACATCATGTTTAGGGAACTTTGGATCCCTCGGATTATTGACAATTCATGCTTGTTGCTGTAAGGCACAAAATTGTCTATAACAGATGCCCCCTAAAGTATGAGGTCGTTTATCGGGTGAAATGCTTTATTGAGAGGATCCGAAGTTCATTCGATCTGCTGAGAAGTGTCCTGTAATAAGATACAATACAATACATTATTTTTCATACATTTTTCATGATCTAGCTGAGGCGGGCATTCCCATGCTCAGCTTTATAAATACATTTTGGGTACATAGAACAGACGATCGTCTGATGCTAGACTGATAATTCTCTGCCGAATTTATCATCCTTTGAAAAGGAAGATCATCTGCTGCAATGATGTACATATCAAATGTCTTTATGTCCTGAATATATATCGCAGCCCGGATGGATGAAACTAGATCCGGGGTCTTCAATCTCTTCCGATCTTCACTCGATGTACAAGTCGATCCATGTGAGAATTTCTTGAAGTCGAACATGGAAAGACATCGCTTGATTACCGGTCAATAATGTAAACCGTTAACAAGCGCGAGAGGAATCACCGATAAGGATGATGACCGTCAAGGTACGGCAGTACAATCTACATGGTGGGAATAAAGGACTTGGCGTCGACCACCATGCAAAATCTTCTGGTTGAAGGTCATTGATGTATACCTGTCGCCGGAAGTGAGAAACTTGCCATTGAGGCATGCAAGCTTCAAAGTACTGAGGGGGTTGTTCCTAGATCAACTCCTTGGATAATGAGCTGATGTCGACAAGGAGCGATCCGTCAAAGGAGGGCCTTAATGAATCCCACATCAGTGACACGGAACGGAGCTAGTGATTATGATGAGGTGAAAACAAACTGTGATGTATGATTCAGGGTGGCGGTCATGAAGTGGATGAAGGATAATGTATGGCAGTGGGTGGAACAGGGTTGACTCTTTACAGAACCACATCTCTTGAACATATAACGACACTGATGTGATGGATTGGTAGCATTACCCCAATTGTGGATGGTGTGGCGAGGACCATGATTCTGCGATCGGTGAATGAAACAACCCAACCCGAAGTGGATGGAGGACAAAGTGTCATGTTCAAGAGCGACTTGCTACCATTAATACTGTGAGGTTCTCCCAATTTTTCCCCAGTCATTGCTGACCAGTACCTCTTTATTTTTGTCAAGCTTGAGGAGGATAACATATGCTTGTTCTATAACCTGCCCTTCGGGCAAGCCCATCGCTATGTTTTAACGAGCCTAGCGATAGTGAAACTCGTTCTCGTCTAAAGACAAGTTTGCTGCTATTTAATCATTGTAACGAGTCTAACGACAAGGAAAACTCGGTCCTTTTCATTTTTAGAGAGTCTGAAAAGGTACGAAAAGTTAACTCCAAAATTCCTTTTTCGTCTTCTAATCCCTTAAGTCCGAAAAAGTATAAAACAATACAGAAGGGATGAATTTTCGGTTGCTTTAACGAGCCGAACAAAACAAGCGCTCGATCTTTTTGTGCAATAATCCCTCAGGTCCAAAAAGATTAAAATCTAGAGGAGGGATAGCTTTCCGGTCGCTTTAACGAGCTGGAAGGCCAAAACTCGGCAAACTTTTCATATTTTACGAGTCAGCGAAAAGAGCTCAAAGAAGACTTGTCTTTTGAGGAACGAGTGATGAACAGGGATAGCAGCAGATTCCAGGTACAGGTCGGAATTCTCCAATCACGGCAATGTCACAAGGATGGCTAAGTGAAATCACTCTTCGCAGTTGTTCCTCAAAATGGGTAAACAAACACATGGAGGTGAACGATTGGCCAAATGAACAGATGGAGGTGATGGCATATAAACACGACCAAGGGCTTTTAATATGGCTTTCAAAGGTTACATTTCTCGAGGTTGTTTACCGGTTCATTTTTCTGGATGAGCTTGAACTGCTAGGAAAGATTGCTCACAATTTACGTTTATTTTTTAACGAGCATGAACTTCTGCACAAAAACTCCTCGATTCTTGCGTTTATTTTTTAACGAGCATGAACCCTGCTAAAACTGCTCGATTATACCAGTCTTAATACAAGGAATACTTTAGGTGAGGTAATCTTATTTAAGGAGCGATACCTCACTAATTACTCCAATTTGGCAGGTTTTAACTTTTGCCCTTCATCCTTTCTTTATGCAAGCTGGAAACGGCTAATCCTACGAGTTTAACGGGTTAGACCTACAGGTTTAGAGGGAGGACCTAAAAATTTAAAAAATAAATAGTCGTCCCGTGCTTGCACTCCAAAAGGTTTGCATGCCCCCAGGTATAAAGTATAATTTCGAGATTCTGCCATCTCTTACTTATTATCCGAAAAATGGTTTTGTTTGCTGCCACAAACTAAACTCTCTTTTCGGCGATGTCTATCATTAGGTTACTAAGGATGGTGACTATTTGTTGCAGCAATTTCATCTCTTTCTTTGAAGACTGCCCCTACTTATCCTTCAAAACAGCTTGTTTTAATGGGTGAGGCTTGACATTCAAAGATGGTGGCTTCTTGCTGCCACAAATAGACCCCCTCCTTAGGAGAGCCCACTTCTTTAGACAAAGGGAGCGACCGCTTCGCTCACATAACTTTGACAAAAGAATTTTACCCTAGAACAACCCTCCCTTCCACTGCCGGACGGGGTACGGACTAGTCCATTCTTCCGCGGAAATTAACTTTATACCCAAGGTTTTCTCTGCCCAAGGCAGGCCAGGGTGCATGCCCCCTGGGTCCCAGTTCTTTCTTTCCGAATTACTCGCATTCATCGGGAAGTAGAACCGGAGGCGGTGGCATTCCTTGAGTGAATAAACCATTAAGGGATGGTATTTGACTATTTGCAATGCGTGATCCTGGAAATGAAAGTTGGTCTACGAGCTGGACCATTCTTCCTTCGTGCGGAAAACACATGACTCTAAAGAGTGAGGACACTATTGCCTCCATGCAATATATATAGTCTTGTCCAAGGAGTAAGTTATATGCCAAGGGTCCCTGGACGACCATGATGTTCATGCAAACTGACTTCCCTTTCAATGTAAGCGGAACATTGGGGAGAATCCCTAACGGGTGACTGGTTCCTTTATCGAAACCTGATAGATTTCTCATCTCAGGCAAAAGCGCCAGGCAACCCAGTGCTTTCCAAGAAACAGAGGAAAGGATACTCACAGATGCCCCTTCATCAATGATAGTTCCAGCCATTACCATTCTGTAGATTTGGACTATGATTCTGAATGGGATACTGGCTGGTAACCGGGGTCTGCCTAGTTGATTCCAATCAAAGGATACAACTAGGTTGCTTGGTGGTGGGACCGAATATACGGCCGGATACGACCCTGACGATGTTCCTTCCTGTGATAAAGGAATGGGCGCATTGCCCTGATGCTCATCAGAGTCTGTGTTGATGAAAAGAATATGGACGGTGTCATCCTTATCCTCTTCAGTGAGGGTGTCATTTGAAGATGGGTCTTCAATGACGGAGTCATTGGACGATGAAACCTCTGGAGGAAGAACCGGGTCAACTGCCGTTTCGACCTTTAGACTTTCGTCTGGTCTAGATTCAGTAGGTTCATTCTCAATGACCGACACTTCAGCTGACCACTTGGGCAGGTTGGCTGGATTTTCAACTATCGAGGGATTAGGCGCGAGTTTTTGGTATCCAGGAGGAAGTCGTAACGGTGAAACCGGACGACCTTCCAAAACTCTCTTTGCCTCTTCTAAGAATGGACATTTGTGGATGGCATGCTCGCCTTCACACAATGTACAGGGTGATCTTGGTCTCCCTCTTCGTCCTTCACTTTTGCTAGTTGACGGACTGCAATCAACATGACTACTAGAGGTTGATGCTACCAGATTGTGCAACCTTGGGGACCAGTCCCTTAGTATCTGGGGAATACAAGGACAATCACGATGTAAGTGGGCCCCTTCGCAAATGACACATGGCGATTTAGGCCCGGTCGGTGCAGTGTGTGGGTTTTTGTCAACTGTCTTTTGCTTGCCCCCAGTCGCCTTCGCCATAGGCCCCTTCTGCTTCTTTTCTTTCTTCTTCTTTTCCTTCTTCTCCATGGGAGGTTGACCTCTGCCGGCTTTACCTCGTGAAGATGAAGGATCAGAGGAAGAATTGTAAGAAGTGGAAGGCTGGTGGGTAGCTCTAGACTGGTCTGACTGTTGATTCGACTGCTCAGGATTAGTGGCGATCTGGACTACATTAGTTGAAAAGAGCCATACAGGTAGGCCGATTGTCAACCCTGGAAGTGACAATGTTGCCATATGAGGCGCACCAACATCTCCCCAAGAGGAGAAGGGATTTGGACTTCCACCAAGGTTGCCTCCTTGGTTGGTGGGCTCCATACTTTTCAACTGAAAGATCAACGTGGGAATAACAGGTGATTATGTTCCGCTTAAAATAAATTTTATTAACGACGCTTTTAGACACAAACTTGCTTTTTCATGTTTTAAGAGTCGAGAAAAAGCTAAAGATGACTCTAGTCGCCTTCGATGTTTTAACGAGCCCGAAGTGACAAATGCTCGGATGGACTTTTTCAGTTATAGAGTTTGAAAAAGGCCAAAAGAAACTGCTCTGGAGTTCTAGGTAGAGGGTGTGCCAAACTTTTCGCGAAACCACAGAATACGTTTTACGGTACGGGTGGTCGATCTTCGTGAATGCTGTGTTCACTGCATCACGATCAGTAGGGCGGTCGACACGGCTTCCTATGGATAAAGGATAATTGCCTATAGGGGTCTCCTAATATATACGCGACGGTACGTGGGAGCACAAGTCCGTATTAGTGCCACCGACTCTCAGGAGGAATCACCCACCTTCGTAGAGATCGACAGTCACTATGTTTAACGACGCCGGAACACGTCTCTACCTAGACCTCTAGATGTTTGCGTTATGTTACAAAGCGTTGTTATGTAAATTGGATTTATTTTAATGTTGATCTTGCTTAACAGTTTGCCTTTAAGGATCACCACGAGATGTATGCAACAAATTCCTGAATGCAGTCTAAGATGAGAAGCAAACTTTTCAATCTTTCAACTTTGAAAACCTTAACTACTGAGGGAAAAGAAAGGCAAATCTTTTCACACAGATCATAGAGCACACACTAAAATGCAAGTTTTTCCTAAATCGTCAAGCACACAGTCAAATGCAAAATGGACAATGCATGTATTTTCTTTTCCCTTTCTTAATGTGGATGGATACAAAAAGAAAGTGGTTATATAACTTTGATTTCGATTTAAAGCGAAAGTAAACAAGCTTGTCCAAAATCAAAAGACACCTTAAGATTCACTTGCTTAATCACTGAAAATACATGAAATCAAACCATACGAACGAAAGTAAAATGACTAACCAGCTATGGACAGCAAACAAGCTAACTCTTTAGACCAGCAAAACGCCTAACACAGGTTCAGATCTAAGAGGCCAAAAGCATGACTAGTTTACTTTTCGTTATGGGAAATTGTAAATGAGCAAGAAATACAAAGAACAAGTACAATTTCGTTATATAACAGAGGCAGAATGATGGCAAGTAATATTGGTTTCAAAACAGGCGCAAGACTGACACCTAGCAGCAAAACTAAGTGAAAACAGGCAAGAGAAAGGAGGAAACCCCAAATGCACTAAGCAAATTTGGGTCAACGCAGGCTCTGCACAGTCAAACTGGCTCTCAGCGCAGGTGGCCAGTTCGGGACCTGCGTTGCAAAGAAGGTAGCCTGTGTACTACCTGCTTTGGAAAACGAGAGTTGCGTTTTCACAATTTCCGGGTCATAATTTTCTCAAAAATGCACGGTTTTTGCTCAAATCAGAAGAATTCAGTCAAACAAACTTAAAGGGATGATTTAGAAGGTGCAAAGCTATCACTAAGAGCTTACAAGGATCTTTGTAGATCAGCTCTTCAAATCATGAATCTGCTCAGAAAATGAGCGAGAGTAGCAGCCCCTCTACTTCGCTTTTGATATAGTCAAAAGCTTTTCGATTTGGTACTCTTTTGTTCAGGAAATGAATAGCAAAGATACTACAAACACAATCAAACGGATACGATCCCCAGCGGAGTCGCCAGTTTGTTGTAGGGAAAAGTATCTGACTCGGATGACCCTAACCCACTCTAAGGGTGACAGTTCCTTAGCAACAACTGTAAAACAAACTACTGAAGGTTTACTTCTTTATGAAAGAAAAAGAGGATGGAGAGAGCACTAACCGTTGCCTTGCGCTTAATGTCGAATCCAAACTCTTCTCTTTGGCCACTTGCTCCTAGCTCTTTGTCCTTCTGCTCGCCCAGCTACAATGAGATCCTGCACAATGACAAAGAAGGAAACTACAAGAGGCATGCAATCATAACTGGTTCATGGATTAGTGTAAACCAAACATGCAATCATCACAATCCATAATTGAAACAAGAGCACATAGAAGAACCTCAATAGCTTTTATTAATGAAGAAATAAAGGTTCTGAGAGGATTACAACCATTGCAGGCTCCAACCCAGCAACACCTCCCAGCAGAAAGAATTTCTCTTCTTCACCTCTCTCAAACAATCACCCAATAACTCAAGAATGAAACCAACAGCATATCATTACTTTGCACAAAATTCCCGCCTCCTGAGCTCATAGGAGAGAGCTCAATATATAGATGAATTGAGAAAGGATGAGTCAGCTTGCAACTGATGTGTAGCTTCCTTGTGTCCTCTCTCTCTTCAGTTAATCTTTAGTTGATCTTCAGTTCTTGAATCCACTTGGTGAACCTTGCTTCCACTTGGAGAAACAAAGCCTCTGACTCATCACAAGGCGAAATAACTGATCCAAGTGTCATTTTTGGAAGATTCCAAAGCAATGACTCACTGTGCCACATGTCCAAACTCGCCCAACGCAGGTGGGCTTTGTTCTGCCTGCTTTGCAATGCAGGTACACCATGGAGCAGTTGTGTTTCAGCGCAGAAACCCAGTGGAGCACCTGCTTTGATTTTAGGATTGCTTGTTTTTTAGTGTTTTCAGGTGGAGAACTGATCTGAGAGCTGTTGGTTTGCTGACCTTGTTCCTCTAGGGGTAGGAACATCATGTTTAGGGAACTTTGGATCCCTCGGATTATTGACAATTCATGCTTGTTGCTGTAAGGCACAAAATTGTCTATAACACTAGGGGGACACTTCAAGATGTATACAGATCATTCCACAATGAAATACTTGGTCAATAAGCCTGTGTTGGGGGGGCGCATATGCAGATGGATTTTATTATTACAAGAGTATGATTTTGAAGTTATTGTGAAGCCTGGATGATTGAATGCTCGACTAGATCACCTGTCACACATTGAGACAGGAGAGGAACCTACTAGTCTGGAGGAAGGATTACCCGACGTGCAGCTCTTTGCTGTGCACATAGCGGATGGACATTTTGAAGATATAATTAACTTTCTAACTATTGGAACTGTGCCAAAAGGGTACTCGATCTAGCAGAAGAAGGAACTAATGGTGTGCACGGTAGATTTCTTTGTCATTACGGGGCACCTATATAAGATGGGGAACGATGAGATACTGCGAAGGTATGTACCATAATTTTAACAAAGCAATATCCTCACGGACACTCATGGGGGCTCTACAGGGGGACATTATGCAGGGAGAGCGACCACACAAAAGATTCTCCGCGCAGGGTTGTGGTGGCCAGCCATTCATCAGGATTCAAAAGCACATTGCAAGGCCTGTGATGTATGTCAAAGAACAAGTAAACCATCATAGAGGGATGAGATGCCTTTGAATATGCAAATGACATTGCAACCCTTTGAAAAGTGGGCAATCAACTTTGTAGGACCTATCAGACCTCAAGGAAAGACATGCACAAGATATATTATCACTGTGATAGAGTACCTGACTCGTTGGGCAGAAGCGTAGCCAGTAAAGATTACATGGTTGCGACAACCACAAAGTTTTTGTTTGAACATGTATTGATGTGATTCGAATGTCTGAATATCTTGATGAGCAATCTCAGTACACATTTCCTGAATGAGACGATCAACGCACTGACAGAAGAGTTTCAGGTGTATCATCAGAAAAGCACACCATATCACCAACAAGCTAACGTGACAATAGAAGAATTTAACAAAGTACTGGAGACTGCACTGACCAAGGTATGCAATTCATAGTGAAGTGATTGGGACCTACATGTACCTGTAGTATTATGGGCTTATAGGATGACATGCAAGAAACTGACGAGACAAACACCTTTTCAGCTTGTCTATGGAGTGGAAGTTGTAATGCCTATGGAATACATCATGCCTATTCTATGTAAAGTGGCACTTACAGATATGATAGATGATGGATCCTTGTAGGAGAGGCTAGCCTAGTTGGAGTTGCTCTTTGATTGGATTCCACCAGCAGGTGAAAAAGTAGTGTGAAAAGGCTTGGCACGATCGACATATTAAGTTGCGCACATTCAAGGAAAATGATTTGGTGTTTTTGTATGATAGTAAGTTCGATAAATTCCCAGGGAAGCTTAGAATGCATTGGCTGGGACCATATGTTATTAAGGAGATCACAGATGGTGGCGTGGTGCAGTTTGTAAAATTAAATGGCGAACTCTTCCCAGGAAAAGTAAATGGTAGTCATTTGAAGCCATACACAGGTGGCTTAACCATCTGAATAGTTGATAGAATCATAGTCTTAACACTCCAGGCAGCTGAAAGGAGGCACGGAACTATAAACTACTCTGCCCGAGAGCTGCGCGATGTCAGGACTACGCACAGTAGCAAAGAGTTGCAGGGTCCACAACAATGCGAGGGTAGTTGTGTTGTCACGCGGGTTGGCTATAAAATGACTGTTACAGTCACTATTTACGATGTGATGCTTGGTTTGAGACCAAATGGAGTAGGAAATAGGAATTTAAGGTGAACTTTATGGGCTAGATTCTTGAAAATCTGCTGCCAAGTGAGCATTAATGGACCGAATGCAGGGGGAACGGTCGAATTTGAAATCAAAAGGCTCTATAAATTACAAAGGGGTATCCAACGAATAAAACTTGGAAATTTGAGAACTGAGCTATTGCGTGCCCCGACATTCATGAACCCAGATTTGGTTGGTATGTTAAAGGTGAATTCACTATTTGAAAACTTACCCAAACCATTGAGAGAATTGTGGAATATCACTATGGTCGCGCTTGAGGAAGCCATGGATACCATAGCAACGACTGCTAAGGAGGCTATGCAAGCCATGGCAGTAGGAGAAGCCCCATAAAGTGTCGAGATAGTCATAGAAATCCCTAAATCACTGCACATGCTGAGATCTAAGAAAGATAAGCAACCTATGGTACCGGTGCGCGTGTCCCCTACAAATCTGTTAAGGACTAGGCTTACCATGGAAGAAAATGGGAAGGCAATCAATTTGGAAGAGGATGAGGAGGAAGACTTTGAAGAAATCCTGGTAGAGGAAGAGGAGGATGTAGAGATGGAGGTAGAAACCCAGAGTGTAGATCCTCTAACTAGGCTACCCACATATGTTCCTCTGTAGAAGGGAAAAGCAAAGGTGCCCAAAGACATATATGAGAGAAAAATCTCTCTGCAGACTCCTTTGCTACCCGACAACATCATTTTTGAAGGAGCGCACTTGGCGAGTGCTTGTACTAAAATTTGAATACTGGGATCTCATGGACCATGAGAAGTTCCCACATTTGGAAATTGCGCATCTCATGCGCAAGAAGAAAGATGCGTTGATGGGAGTTATAGATTTGGAGCCACGTAAGAGGCTAAGAGGTGTAGAAAATTCAGGACTGTTAAACTTGTTTTAGGTGCCGCATTACCATCGTGCCCCAGTGACTATTTTCATCATCAAGCAGCTGCTCTGCTTGGTGCATGATGTGTGCTAGTGGCTGGAGAAGCCCATCCCCATCACGGACCACTTAATTCACAGAATTACTTGGCTCCCTTGCAAAGCGGAGGACCCAACGAACATCTCAGAGGATAAAAGTGATGATTTTGCCATCGCAGAGGCCATGAGCAAGTAGTTCAAGCTGGAGAAGAAGAAGAGAGGATACGTGATTTCCAACATAAATAACACTATGGTCAAAGTTGCAATGTAGATATTGGCCAGAAAGGTTATGCAGAAGTGCCATGCGGGTGAGGTGCCTGCACTGGTGGTTGCACTTGCCATGCAATGCACAGAAGGGGTCAAGTTTAACTGAGAATAATACTTATGTAGAGAGTTCCTGGAGAACTTCCACAAGGCATAGGAGCAAGGGAAGACTTTTAATTACATGTGGTTGTTGTTTTCCATCATGATGGTGGCATGGGAATTGCCCAAGGATAGTCAATTCCTGACAATTTCACTGGACCTTTTGAAGGCAGCAAAGTACGATTCGATGTGGGCAACTTGAGATGTGCAGAGAATCGGGGATAGTAAGATATTCTGGATGTTCATGGAGATGAACATCAGAATGAGAATTAATCACAAGCCGCGGCTATAGCCCACGGTCTATAATAGTCTGTAGAGCTTCATGGAGTTCAAGGCAAACTTCCACCACGTGTACATTAAGGCGAGGAAGGACCCTGTGAAGACTTGGCACGATCTCCCTTATCTAGTGGCGGATGATGTCATATTCACCGTCCTTGAGTCGTGGCTACAGGAGTGGCGCGCTTCGACCAAATTCGTAGTGGAAATAGAAAATTATACTGCGCAAAGGCAAAAAGATGATGCAAAAATGTAGATGGTGTAGTTGGCAGAGAAGTGAAGAAATGAAGTAGCAACAGCCAAGGCCCAGCGTGGGATGCTACAAAGGTGGCGGAAGAGCAGTAGAAGGTAGTAGAGGAGGAGCGTGGAGGCCAGAAGTCACCTTCACCCAAACAAGAAATAGATACAGAGAAAGGTGGCATGGACCCACAGACAATGTCCACACAACTAAAATGACAATGCCCAAGGGAGCAGGTAGGGCCATAGAATAAGTCAAAGGCTTCGAAAACTTCTTTTGACCCGATCACCCTCATTTAGGGGGGTCTACATAACATTGGAGAGATGGGGAGTGACGTCACGACAGAGGCCCTCCAGCAGTTTACGGAGAAAAGCTAGATGGTGTTGGGGGCCCTCCCGGCAGAGATACAAGAGTTGTAGGTGTGCACTCCTTAGGATGGCACTCTATCAACCAACCTCACATTAGGCACGTCCGTGGCTGAGGAAATGTTGATCGCTAGAATGGCCAATACTATAGTGCTACCAAATGGAGCACTTGTGATAGAAAATGAGACTAATAGGCCTATCGTTTGTGTGCTGAAGAAAATTGGGCTAAACATGGTTGCGCTCCCTTGGGAGACACTCTACATTATGTAGGATGGAGTTATTGCAGAACTGCGAGCCAAGGAGGGTTGTGTGCTCAAGGTCATGAGCGAGAAGCACATAAACATTGAATAGTTGAGCTGACAATGTGATGAGGTAGTGGCACAGAATTGACAACTAGTGCAGGTCATCTATGAAGCCTTCCAGATGGTCTTGGAGCTGGCCATCCAAGCAAAGGAACCAGTGGAGGCGCACATCTGAAAACTAGCAGTAGGGATGCATGAGGCAAAGGAAGAGTTGGCTAAGGGTTAGCTGGAGCTAAACCTTTCGATAGCTAAACTACAATTGAAGGCATAACCTTCAACTCTGCCAGAGGTTAAGGAACAACATGCCAACATGATTACAATGGCAATAATGGAGGTCAACAGTGTTGTGAAAGACTGCACAAGGTTGTTCGAGGTTCTCACCACTCTGTAGGAGGAATCGAACATACAATGCCTAGAAACAGAGGTGCATGATATACAATAGAAATATGATGAAGTAAAAGGGACTGCGTAGATGGTTGTCCTTACATAGAGGTTCACGTGGATGTAGTAGTCGAAAGCGCTCAAGGAGTAGGTGGATGTTGTTCGACATAAGGAAATAGTTTTGAAGGCACTCTTACAAACATGGATTGATGAGGCGTACATAATTACCACCTCTATAGAAGCAAATCTCATGCAGATGAAAGGAACAAGGAACACGTTTAGGGAAGCAGTTCAGTTACAGTGGTTTCTAAACAATGCGTCTAGGAAGTGCAGCAGGCAGCCGCTTACTGTGTTTCCAATCTTGAAGCGATTCAGGCAGAGTTGGGAGGTCTTCACACAAGGATCTCCACACCAACAGAGTGACTTGAGGGCAAGTCATGATGTTTGTGTTGGGGGCCTGTTGGGTGCGTGTTTCTGGGAAAAATAGTATCCTTTCAATCGACTAGCCCTCTAGGATTGGCAGCTATCCTAGAAACAAACAGTTTAAAGCAATTTGCGATTTCCTCTATGTACGATAGATAAGAGAGAGGCAAAGGAACCAACCTGGATCTTTTGCTTAACTCCTTGCTTGATCTCTCTCCCCTTTGACAGAGCTGCACCTCTCCTCCTACTTATCCCACTTATAGAATACCTGTAGAAACAAAGTAACAAAACACCATCAAAGCATCTTGATCTATTATATCATAAGCATTGCATAATCAGAAATACAATGAACAGACAATAACATTCACAAATACAAAATTGTATGGAGGAAAACTCAAAGAAATTTATTAAAATAGAAGGGAGAATTACAACCCAGCTATCTGATCCAGCAACATCCTCCCAGCATGAAAGCCCTCTTCACCTCATGAAAAGCAAGATCACCCAACAATACAATGCTCTTTCTCTGATATAAACTATTAACACTTCCTTACAAAGTACAAAATTCCAGCCTCCAGATCTCTCAGATGAGGGATCCATTTATAGATGTCTGTAAGGGTGTGAGTCATCTCTAGGTTTTTTATTAGTGTCATTCCACTTGGTTTTTTTGGTTCCACTTGGAGATTTCCTGGATCTCTTACTCATCCTTGGGTGAATTTAGAGAAACAAGTGTCATAGGAAAAGTTTCTAGAAGATTCCATGAGCATCCACTTAGCAAATTGTCTCGGACATTTGTCCATTCTTGCTCATCGCACCCCATAGAAGGCCTCCTTAGTATGCATCACACCTGACTAGTGTAGAATTCAGTATGCATAGCACTTTGACAGTGGAGCTTTTAGTATGGTCCAGTTGAGGCTAGTTTTGGATGGTTTTTCAGTTGGAACTTTTGGGGAATGATGTAATCAGTTGACCATGATCTTTTAGGGTATGAAACAACACTTTAGGGGTTAAAGAGCCCTATTTTATTGACATATGAGGTTGGGGTTGAAGTGCCCAAATATGTTTATAATAGTTTTGTTTCTGGGAAAACTAGTGTCTTTTCGATCGACTAGCCCTCTAGGATTGGCAACTATCCTAGAAACAAACAGTTTAAAGCAATTTGTGATTTCCTCTATGTATGATAGATGAGAGAGAGACAATGGAACCAACCTGGATCTTTCACTTAACTCCTTGCTTGATCTCTCTCCCCTTTGACAAAGCTTTCACCTCCCCTCCTACTTATTCTACTTCGGGAATACCTGTAGAAACAAAGTAAAAAAACACCATCAAAGCATCTTGATCTATTATATCATAAGCATTGCAGAATCAGAAATACAATTAACATATAATAACATTAAAAAATACACAAATGTATGGAAGAAAACTCAAAGAACTTTATTAAAATAGAAGGGAGAATTACAACCCAGCTGTTTGATCCAGCATCATCCTCCCAACATCAAAGCCCTCTTCACCTCATGAAAAGAGAGATCACCCAACAATGCAATGCTCTTTCTCCAATATAAACTATCAACACTTCCTTACAAATTACAAAATTCCAGCCTCCAGATATCTAAGACGCGGGATCCATTTATAGATGTCTGAAAGGGTGTGAGTCATCTATGGGTTTTTGATTAGTGTCATTCCACTTGTTGTTTTTTGTTCCACTTGGAGATTTCTTGGATCTCTTACTCATCCTTAAGAAAATTTAGAGAAACAAGTGTCATAGGAGAAGTTTCTAGAAGATTCCATGAGCATCCACTTAGCAAAATGTCTCGGAAATTCGTCCATTCTCACTCATCGCACCCCATAGAAGGCCTCTTAAGTATGCATGACACCTAGCTAGTGTAGAAGTTAGTCTGCATCGCACCCTGACAGTGAAGCTTTTAGTATGGTCCAGTTGAGGCTAGTTCTGGATGGTTTTTCAGGTGGAACTTTTGGGGAATGATGTAATTAGTTGACCATGATCTTTTAGGGTATGAAACAACACTTTTAGCGGTTAAAGAGCCCTAGTTTATAAACATATAATATTGGGGTTGAAGTGCCTAAATATGTCTATAACAGTTGCCCCCTAAAGCATGAAGTCGTAAATATTTGATGTCGGGTGAAATGCTTTAACATGAGGAACCGAGGTTTCGACACTCGAAGGTGACTTGTACAAGATACAATACAATACATCATCATAATACAATTTTTCATGATCTAGCTGAGGTGGGCATTCCCATGTTCATCTTTATAAATTCATTTCATGTACATAGAACAAATAATTATCTGTAATTGCAGAATGGTGATTCTTTATATGTAAGGTGATCGTCCCTGGCTTGGATGACTATCTGTGTAGCTTCTGTGTACATTTTATGTCTTTATATTCCTGAATATATCACAACTCAAATGGATGAATCTAGATCCGGGGTCTTAAAACGCGTTCAATCTTCACCCGATGTACAAGTCGATCCATGTGAAAAAATGTTTTGAAGTCAATCATGGAAAGACATTACCGGATTACCAGCCAATAATGTGAACTGTTAACAGATGTGAGAGGAATCACTGTTAATCATAATGACCCTAAAGGTACTACAACACAATTCGAGTGGTGTGAATATATGATCCAATGTCAAACACCACACAAAATCTTTTGGTCGAAGGCCATTGATGTCAACCTGTCCCCGAAAGTGAGAAACTTGCCATTAAGGCATACAAGCTTCAAAGTACTGAAAGGGTTATTTCTAAGTCAACTTCTTGGATAATGAGTTGATGTCGACAAGAAGTGACCCATCATAGGAGGGCCTTAATGTATCCCACATCTATGACACGAAATGAAGTGAATGATTTTCTGGAGGTGAAAACAATCGACAACACAAGGTTTAGGAATGGCAGTCATGAAAAATGGAGCTTGAAGGTATTGCAGTGGATGAGGCATTAACTGGATGGTGAATTCTCAACTGGATGACTTCTCTTGAACATATTAGTGACACTGGGACAGATTGGTAACATTAACCCCAAAAATGGATAGTGTGAAAGACCAATGGTGAAATGACCGGTGAATGGAATAACCAAACCTAACTCAATCATGGTGATGGAGTGAAAGTGTCATGTTCAAGAGTGACCTGCTACCACAAAATTCTTCAAGTTTTCTTCCCTTTTTCCCTAGTCATTACTGACCAGTGCCTCTTTATTTTTGTCAAGCTTGAGGAGGATAACATATGCTTGTTCAATAATTTTCCCTTCGGGAAAACCTGTCGCTATGTTCTCAGCAAGTCTAGTGACAGTGAAACTCATTCTTGTCGTGGTGGACAAGTTTGTCGCTATTGTTCTAACGATTTTAATGACAAGGATAACTTTGTCCTTTTCATGTTTAGAGAGTTTGAAAAGGAATGAAAAGGAAACTCCAGTAGTTCTTTTCGTAGCATAATCCCTTAAGTCCAAAAAAGATTAAAATAATACAACAAGGATGAATTTTTGATCACTTTAGCGAGCCAAAAAAACCAAGCGCTCGAACGTTTTCATGAGATAATCCCTCAAGTCTAAAAAAGATTAAAATATACATGAGGGATGGAATTTCTGACCACTTTAACGAGCTGAAAGGCCAATTTCTCGACAACCTTTTCATATTTAATGAGTCTGAACAGGGTTTAAAGATGACTTGTTTTTGAGGAACAAGTGGTTTCTAAGTTAGCAACTGATTTCGGGTAAGCTTGGAACTTCTCAAAACATGGTGATGTGAAGAGGGTGGCTAATAGGACCACTCATTGCAACTGTTCCTCAAAATGGTAAACAATAAAGTGGAAGTGTATGATCGGCCAAAGGATGGAGGTGATGGCAGGAACACAACCAAGGCTCAAAAGGCTAATGTAATGGAAATCACAAAGGTTATTTACCGAAGGTAGGTTCATTTTTTAATGAGCTTGAACTCTGGGGGAACATATGCTCTGTGGTAGGTTCATTTTTTAATGAGCTTGAACTCTGGGGGAACATATGCTCAGTGGTAGGTTCATTTTTTAATGAGCTTGAACTCTGGGGGAACATAGGCTTAGTTTTTAGTTTTTCTTTTTACGCAAACTAGAAATGACAAAACTAAAAAGCTAAAAAAACTAAAAAGCTAAGGAACTACTGAGGTTAGGTAGGATGGTTTTTGTCAGCGGTTAGACAAAACACTTCCTTTGCCTTGTCTAGGATGTGGACGAAGGTGAATGGTGGTCAAACCAATCACCTAACCTAAGAAGTTAAAAAGCTAAAAAGCTAAAAGGCTAGAAAAACTAGGAAATGAATTTGATCGATTTTAGTTTGCATAAAAAGGTTTGCATGCTCCCAGCATGATGAAAAGGAGAGTCTCCAGTAACCATATGGAAGCTTACTGTGGTTATGCAAGATGATTTCATCTGTGGAAGAGACAAAACACTTCCTACACTTCGCCCGCAGAATAGATGAAGGTGAAAGGTGTCTCAGACCAATCACATAACCCACAGGGAGACAAATCTTTTCAACCAAGTATGTCCGCCAAATAGACAAGGGTGCATTCCCCCTAAGCTTCATTTCATTCACCAAACTACTTGTAGTAATTAGGTGGATGAAATTAAGGTTGAAGAGACACTATGGATATAAAAGGACCCTTTAGGGATGATGGTTGACTTGGAGCTATGCTTGAACTGTGAAATGAAAGCTGGTCAACGGTGACAATTTTTCTTTCAAGCGGGAAACACATCTTTCGGAAGAATGTTGAAACAATAGATTTCATGTTATAAACATAGTCATGTCCAAGGAGTAGATTGTAATCTAACGGTCCTGGGACTACCATCACATTTAGGTGAACGGTTTTCCATCCCAAAGTTATCGGTAAGTTAGGAAGGATCCCTAACGGTCGACCGGTTCCTTTGTTAAAGCCTGAAAAATTCTGTGTAACAGGCATAAGCGATGGTGAACCAAGTGCTTTCCAAGTTTTTGAGGAAAGGATACTCATTGATGCACCCTCATCTATGATAGTGCTTGACATGATTATTTTGTAAACTTGTACTATGATCTGGAAAGGTACATAAGAAGGAAGGCAATATCTCGCTAGTCGATTCCAACCAAAGGAAGTGATTAGACTGCTTGGACGGGGTACTAAATAAACGAGTGAAATAACCGCTTGAGTAGCGGGAAATGGGGGATTCTCTTCCTGTTGTGACGGAACAGGTGGATTTCCCCCAAGTTCATTGGACTCTGAAGTAACAAAGAGAATTTGAATGGTATCGTTCTCACTCTCTTGAGGATGGATATGATCTTCTGAAGGTAAAACTGGGTCTATTTCCATCTCGACCTATTGACTTTGGTCCAATATGGACTCAGAAGATTCACTTTCAATGATAGGTGTTTCGACTGACGGTTCAGTTAAGTTGGTCGGATTTTCAACTAGTAAAGGACTAGGGGAGAGTTTCCTGTATCCAGGTGGGAGTCGCTGCAGTGAAGTAAGATGGTTATGCAAGACTCTTTTGGCATCAATTAAAAAAGGACAATGGGGAAGTGTATGGTTTCCTTCACATAACTCGCATGGAGCTTTGACTTTTCCTTTCTATCCGTGGACTTCACTATCACTAGTTGATGGTGTATTATCAACATGATCAGCATAGATTGATGACACCTATTTGTGAGAACAAGGGGACCATTCTCTCAATATCCGAGGAATGCATGGACAATCTTGATGAAAATGGTCTCCTCTATAGAATATGCATGGAAATCTGGGTTTAGGAGCTTTAATTCATGGATTTTCACGAGGTGATGCATCCAAATCTCTGGTCGTTTGGTTGCCCCCTCGCTAAATTAGATTCTTCTTCTTCTCCTTACCTTTATTCTTCTTCTTAGCCACTTGGTTATTAGCATCACTAATTTCACCAAGCGAAGAGGAAGAAGGGGAGGGAGAAACAAACGAAGAAGAAGGCGAAGGATCAACTGGATGTTGATTCAATTGCTGAGGAATCACATTATTTTGAACTGCAAAATCTAGGAATAGCCATACTGGTAGGCCAATAGTAACTCCCAGAAGGACAATGTGGCCATATGAGGAGCACCAATATTTTCCCAAGTTGCAAAAGGACTAGGATTCCCCTCAAAAGGGATTTCATGATTGGTGGAATCCATTATCTCAACCTAAGATCAACAAAGGAAACAAGGATGTTATTCCGAATTTAATAAATTTTAATGACGCTTTGACACAACTTTGCTTTTTCAATTTTTAAGAGTCGAGAAAAAGCTAAAGATGACTTTAGTCCCCTTCAATTTTTAATGAGCTTGAAGTGACAAGTGCTCAGATGGACCTTTTCTTTTAAAGAGTCGAAAAGGAATGAAAGTGACTACTCTTGAAATCTAGACAAAGGGATTACCAAACCAATCGCAAAACTGCAATATACACCTTGGTGATAAATTAAAGAGAAATTACTAAGGACTTATGTATGACAGTCAATCTTCTCGAATGTTGTGTTCAATGCATTGCAATCGATAGGGCGGCAGACACGGCTTCCTATGGATAAAGGATATAAGCCTATTGTGGTCTCCCATTATATACGTGACGGTACGGGGAGTGCAAGTCTGTGCTATCACTTGTCATATCAAGGAGGAGGAATCACCCAATAATCAATGAAAACTATAGTTACTAAATTTTACGATGCTAGAACACGTCTCTAGCCTAGACCTCTAAGATGTGTTGCGTTAGGTTCCAAAGCGTTGTTAAGTTCATTGAAATTTATTTTAGAGTTGATATTGTTTAAAAGTTTTTCTTTCAATGGTTCATCGCATGATGTAGATTTAAAAATTCCTAAATATGTCATCTATAATGATAAACAATCGTTGTTTATTTTGAGCAATGAAAATCCTAGCTACTAAGGAAAGAATATTACGATTCTTTCAAACAAAGAGAAAAGAGCACACACTAAATGTACTTTTATGAAATCATTTGTCACACACAATTTAAATGCAAATGAAAATGCATGTATTCGTTTTTCGTTCCCCTTAATGTGAAAAATGCAAAAAAGGAAAACTAAGTAGAGCAAAGATCTGAAATATTTTTACTCAAAGCGACATTTTGACAATTTCTTTTTCAAAATAGAAAGGAAGACAAAATGACACTTTTCGATTTCGAATAGAAAATGCTTTCGACACTTCAAATATCAACAAATAAAATCAAATACATGACAAAACTTTCAGTCGACTATCTAAGGAAGGAAGACTCAATGGCACTTCTCTTTTTGACACAAAGTGATAGTTACGACACTTTTTGTACCAAAACGACAATTTGATTTGTGCAACATTTCGACAAAGGATCGTAAATGATGGAAAAATAAATAAAAACATTTACTAATCCTAACCAATGGAGGATGATCTATCTGATGCAAGGAGGCTTCAGTAATGAGGTATTGTTCATAAGCAGCAAAACAACTAAACATAGTTGAAAACAAGGACAAAAACCCCAAATTTCAAGAAGGGAAATAGGCTCAGTTAGTCATTGCACCTGGGCTTCACAGAAAAAAGGATGCATCACATTTTTTAGACTTGGGAGGTGTGATGCATACTGGTAGACAGTGACAGATAGTGAGATGGACCAAGCAGGGCAACTGAGATGGGTTTTGGCTCAAATTTGCAACTGATTTCAGTGAGTTAAGA
Organism: Pinus tabuliformis; assembly: GCA_031772625.1. Classification (NCBI taxonomy): domain Eukaryota; kingdom Viridiplantae; phylum Streptophyta; class Pinopsida; order Pinales; family Pinaceae; genus Pinus; species Pinus tabuliformis. Next base: position 1,126,702,515 of record CM062816.1, on the reverse strand, counting down.
TGAGCTATGATAGAAAATAAAAGGAAAAGTACAAAGGTATGATCTTGAGAGGTTACTGAGCTACCACAAGGGCATCTAGAATGTTTGTAAGTTAGATGTTCAGTTCATAAACTAAACCAAATATTGACTGAAGCAACATTCATCTACAATGCAATTTCGTAGCAAGAGCAGTTTGAAGGCTATTTGGCTAACTTCAGGCTTTTTCTATAGTTTATAAAATAAACAACAATAACAAACAAACATCTATTCGATCCCCAGTGGAGTCGCCATTTTGTTTCCGGGAAAACTAGTGTCTTTTTTATTGACTAGCCCCTCTAGGATTGGCAACTATCCTAGAAACAAACAGTTTAAAGCAATTTGTGATTTCCTCTATGTATGATAGATAAGAGAGAGGAAAAGGAACCAACCTCAATCTTTCACTTAACTCACTTGATCTCTCTCCCCTTTAACAGAGCTTGCACCTCTCCTCCTATTTCTCTCGCTTAAAGAATACTTGTAGAAGCAAAACACCATCAAAGCATCTTGATCTATTATATCATAAGTATTGAAGAATCAGAAATACAATGAACATACAATAGCATTAAAAACTAACAACATTCACAAATACACAATTGTATGGAGGAAAACTCAAAGAACTTTATTAAAATAGAAGGGGGAATTACAACCCAGTTTTTTGACCCAGCATCATCCTCCCAGCATCAAAGCCCCCTTCACCTCATAAAAAGAAAGATCACCCAACAATACAATGCTCTTTCTCCGATATAAACTATCAACACTTCCTTACAAATTACAAAATTCCGGCCTCCAGATCTCTCAGATGAGGGATCCATTTATAGATGTCTGCAAGGGTGTGAGTCATCTTTGGGTTTTTGATTAGTGTCATTCCACTTGTTGTTTTTGGTTCCACTTGGAGATTTCTTGGATCTCTTACTCATCCTTGGGCAAATTTAGAGAAACAAGTGTCATAGGAGAAGTTTCTGGAAGATTCCATGAGCATCCACTTAGCAAATTGTCTCGGACATTTGTCCATTCTCGCTCATCGCACCCCACAGAAAGCCTCTTTAGTATGCATCACACCTGGGTAGTGTAGAATTCAGTATCCATCACACCCTGACAATGGAGCTTTCAGTATGGTCCAGTTCTGGCCAGTTCTAGATGGCTTTCCAAGTGGGAATTTTGGGGAATGATGTAATCAGTTGACCATGATATTTTAGGGTATGAAACAACAATTTTAGGGTTAAATATCCCTAGTTTATTGACACATAAGATTGGGGTTGAAGTGCCCAAATATGTCTATAATAGTGCGAGATCCCCCAAGGTAAGTTTTTGGGCTTAGAGCCCAGATTTTGGTCAAAATGTGTAACCTCGATGTAAAGACTCCACATTTTGTGGACATGGAGCACGTAGTTTGTAAAAGAGTCATAGGTTTGTTGACCCTCAATTTTGTAATGTAATTTCAGTTATAGAGATCTACCCATGGTCTACGGACCATGGGATTCTATAAATCGAGCGAGGCTCTAAGTAATCAAGAGAAAATGGAAGAATAATAATAAGGATGAAGAGTTGAGTCATATCTGAAGTGTAAAGTCTAGTTTTGGGTCGTACAATAGGAGAAGGCTCTACAATTGAGTGTGAAAAGGCCTAGTAGTCCACAGCTGTGTGCACAGACCCATGCAGCTGAGTGCACAGGGCGAGTCGAGTCTGTAAAGGTTGGATCAGTAATAAAGAGAAGTTTCATATCCATTATGCATATTTATTTCCTGTTTTATGCATCTGTTACATTGAATATACATTGCACTTTTAATGCTTATATGATGCACGACTATGTATGAATGTGTTGAATAAGTGAATCCAAGATAGAATATCTATTTACACGAAGTTAACTAAGATATTTAAGAAGATAAGTAAGATACGTGGTGTAATTTGGGGAAATAACACAGGATGTTGCCATAGCAGCGTGAAAGCATCTGAGCCCCTGGTTAGGGCTACGTGAAAGTTGATTATAACAGATCTCGAAGGTATTAAAGGTCAAGACAGTGCGCAAAGTGACCTGCATGAAGATAAGCACAATTGGACTAAATTGGCACCTCAGACATCTCAAGGGTGTGAAAACTTGGTTCCAACATCCCCCCATACTGCTTCGAGTGATACTTCAATCCACACTCCATGCGCTGATGCCAAAAGGGACAATAGTGTAGGGATTTGTTTGGCTAATTAACTTCAAACCTGGGTCAGGCCCCCTCAAGCAAACAATGGCCACTAAGGATACCTCAGATCACAGACACTACCACGGGGGACATAGTCGCAAATAGTATGTTGTGTGGGCAGGATACTTGAGTCCCCTGACTCAGCTCCGATATCCCCGAAGGGATCCCTGATATGGAGAATAACCAAAGGGGATGTAAGAAAAGGTGGGATACCTTCACTTATGGTTTGATTTTGTCTCGTATTTAGCTCTACTTTTACTTGAATGGTCCTAATAGTATGAGTGCAGAAGGATTTCTCTCTTTAATGACACTAGTTTTGGTGTATGATCTTGGGCAGTTTACTCACACTGCATATCCCAAGATCCTAGCCTAAACAAATGTGTGTTTACTCTATAAAGAGTTACTGATAGATTTTATTAGGTATATTTTAAGTGCACTTTGTTAGAGTCTTCAGTAGGGGTGTTGACATATGAGATGTTATGGGACTTTGACTCAAATCATGCAAAGACAATGCTTGTAAATTTTCAATTTCGATGAATAAGATGCTTTTACAAAGGGAGAGTCGTTCATACATCAATATTCATTCCATGCATCCTATTTAGTACAACACTAGCATAATCGAGAGAACTTTTCAGTGCTCACTAACAACTACTAAAACAAAGTATTGCAGAATTTAACCAGCTAAGCAGAAAATGATAAAAATTTGATTTTTTCTTTTATGAAAATAAAAACTTTTAAGAAGAAAAGCTATTTTCTTAAAAAAAAATTCTTTCAAAACACATGTCATTAAAAAAAAACACAATTACAGATCCCTTATCAGTCCAGAAGCAAGTTTCCCAACCCTTTGAGGTCACAGACATAAGCGTATATCAAAAAATGGGTGACTAAAACTCGATGCTAGAGGCCATATAGAGTTACTGGAGGCACTAACACTTTGTTTGTAGAGCCAAAAAGCTTTAGAAATATATGTTTACATTGCTAACTTGCGTTAGTGAGGGAAAATACTTCGAAAAAGGGTTGTGGGGATCAGATCTAGGGCTAAGAAATGAAAGAAGAGTGTCGCAAGGTCCTAAGTGGTCAGAAAAGGAATGAAGATGTATAGGAAGGTCTGGATGAAGGAGGAAACTAGGAACTTTTTTGGAAAATTGGAACTAAAGTGTAGTCCCCAATGGAGTTGCCAATTCAACTATAGGGATTAATGCATTGTGTATGGAGAATGAAGGAACCCTCAAGGGTCTTCTTAGGACCCTTAGCAGACTGTAAGCTTATTTGCAACTGTCACAAAGATACATGCATATCCATATTCAATAACTAACTATCAAAGCAAGATTGATTCATAACCTCAAACCTTCATGTAGAGTTGCTGGAGAGTGCAATGCAGCTAGGCAGAAATTCCTTGAACTGGCTCTAGATCAAGTCCCATACATAGAAAAGACAAGCTTAATCACATCATAAAATCTTGAAAATCAATGCATGAATATACAAAAGACATCTAATTGCACATAACTAAGCTACTCATCCTAAGAGGCATTGAATAAACATATAAATGAATTATAGTACCAACACCATGGAGTGGATAGTACAACTGCAGTTCTATATAAATGTTGAAAGAGTGATTACAACCAACCTTCCTTTACCCCTCCAGCTCCTCTCTCTCTCTCTCTCCCTTCTTACCAACTTCTTATGCTTAAGTCTGAGACTTTTCTTGACAATCAAGTAATTTATCCTTTCAAATGATCTGACCCTTATCACAATAGCCCTAGCTCTGCTTATGTAGCATGTGATTTTAGGGTTGCCAAGTTTCTCCATTAGTTTCCTTAGGTAAAAGTAATGATGTTGCCATTATTTTGAGCTCTTTACAATTTGCCTACTTCCTTAGGATTAGAAATCCCCCAAATAGGTCGAAATTTGATGTTTTCTTGCTTTTTTTAATTGATTTAGGAGAGAATATAGGGATATTTCTTAGTCAATTCACTCCTTTGACCTTTAGATCCTCATTAGGGTTCACTAATGTTGTCCCAAAGGTAACAAGTAGAGTTACTTTGGTCACTAACGCTCCCTTAGGCTTGTAGAGAAGCTTTATAAAGTAGGTTGTCAGCGTATATGTAGCGTTAGCTTGGAAACAAGGCTTGTGATCTTGGTCATTGCTTCAGTTATTGTGTCTTTCCCCTCTGAGCTGATGAGGAGGTCATTTTACTGTATAACAAGGATAACAAAATATTTGTATAAATTTGAGGGTTTTACATTCATTCTTTACTTTTGGTTATTTTCATTGTTTCACTCATTATTGTAGCTCTAGTTATTATCATTGTCACACACCATTTTATTTTTCATTTGAGTTCTTATTGAGCTCAAACATTTTGTTTGCTAGGTTTTACACACTATATAGGAAAGAGACTCTACAAAAGTTGAATACATTGAGGATAGCCAAGAACCCATCCCATAGAGGGGGGTTGGTAACATTATTTTTTCCCTTCACAGGTGTCGTTTAATAAAATATATTATTTATATATTCGGTTCCCATTGTCTTATTGGAGTTACTTGCGATTATTTCATTATGTTGTTTAACTATTTATGTTGCATAGATCATGGATTTGGTAGGTTTTGTTTCTATCCTTTGTTGCAAATCCATAATGTTTAACAACCATTTTTATGGTTAGGGATGCTTTTCATCGACAACCTAAAGTGGTTTCTTTTCATTCACCTTTGATAAGAACTCCGCCCAACACCGACACACTAGTCCATGTAGCATGTCATGTAGGCCTTCCCAACTATCTACCCATGTCGTGTAGCCTTTTGTACTTTTCACCTAAATCCTGAACTGGTCATGCAACCCATGCACAATTTTCATTCAACCTACCTAGGTCGTGCAACCCACCCATTTTGTGCAGGCTGCCCAAGTCATGCAACTCACTAGGTTCTCTACCTAGGTCATGCAGTCGACCTGAGTCATGAGGAACTTGTTTGAGAAACCTATGTCAAATTTTCATTCAGTAAAGATTTTCCAACCTGTGTGCCAAAAATCATTCAATAGCTCCTTTCCAAACCCATGTGTTGAAACGCATTCCAAAATCTCATTCAGGATTTTTGTTCAGAAAATCTGTTTAGCCCAAACTCGAGTGGAAAAGTCGTTTAGAACTTCATTCCACCTATTCGTGCGGGCACATGACTTGCCGCACCTATTGTACCTCTATAGATAATTATAGGTCAAGGAATTATGCCAGAGCATCTAAAATGTTTTTCTTTTTTTTTTTCAGCTTTTTGGATGAACAATTCCCTAAAATGTTAAATAGGTGTAAACTTTTAATTATTTGTGATATATTAGAAGGGATGATTCTTCACCTTCAATAGGATTTAGCTTTGAAATATGTGTAAGGTTGAACCTAAGAAGGCATATGATCTATTAACCATTCAAAAAGAGCCTTTAACTAATCATATATAGGTGATGCATGTAAAATTCTTTTACACTGAAACAAAATACATTTAAAGATAAATTGGAAGCGATAATTTAAAGATATAAAGGAATTATTTGAAATAGAAATTTCTAATTAACTAGTCTCTGTAATTGATTATAAATCCACAAGGGTTCTTCAGATAGACTAATATTCACTACTATATTACCCAGGTTTCCCATTTATTTTAAATGTATGCAAACTTAACAAAACGAAAATATAAATAACATATAAGTACTCACAAGAACACAAGTTGTTTCAAAATGAATCCAAAATCCTTCTATTAATCTCAGAAAATAACTTTAGAGGATTACAAAGTTGCTTTAAGAGTTTATCACCAAGGTTCAACCCTTTATACATGGATCTACAAAGTATTTATACAACTTTCTTGAAAATATCTTGATTTAATGTTCAAGATTTATTTACAAATATCTTAAAACTAATTTCCAAAAAATTGAACTACAAAATAGGAAATATTAAACTATTTGGACATATTTTAACATAATTCGAGGCTTCTAGTGATGAATGAGATGAAAAATTTGTTGTTTCGTTGCTCTTTAAAATCATTTGTATTTTTTCTTCTAAAAACATACATCTTGTTGTTAAAAACGTATTGTCTGTTGTTGGAAACATGTTGTCTATTCAATCACTGAGTTGGCATATATTTTCCCATCCTTCTTCATCGGGAATGGAATATTTAATTAATTTTCTGTAAGTTTCATCCACTTCAGTATAGTTCTGAAAGGTGGGTTTGACTATGAACAATTTTTTGATTTCATGCTTTATTAATAAATCAAAACTCAAACCTTCAATGAAGGCATTTCCTATAATAGTCCCCTTAATCTTAGAAAATTTAGATTTTTGTATAGCTATAGAATTCAACCTACGCTGGTATTCTTCAACGGGAGCCAAAGTGTCTCCCTTTCCTCTTAAACCTGGAAGTCTTTTTTGATGAAGCACATTAAATTTTTTATGGAACTTCTGAATGCTAACTTCTAGATTATGGCATTTATTTTCTAATTGCAGCATTAAATTCCTTTTAGTGAGTATCCTTCTTACTTCCAAAATGGTTTAAGTTCTATCCTCAATATCATATTCTTCCAACTCTTCTCTTATCTTTGAATTCAAAATCCTTATCAATGTTATTGCATCTTTTGTTTTTTTAACCAACTCTTTCTTTACTTCTACAATTACCTCCTTTGATCTTTCTAATAATTTTTCCCGCTCAAAGATAATTTCAATGGAAGGCTATAAATTAGTCATAGATCATTAATATCCAACCAAATATTTTATTTGGCATGTGCAATGGTTTGAGCGATAGCAGACTCATTTTCTAGAGTCTTAGTTCTTTGAGTTAGTCTATGAGTTTTCTGAAGCTCTGCTAAGTAAGCATTATTATTTTTGAACTTCTGCTCCTAGAGATTGTTGAGTTGAGCCTTTAGTTTTCCAATTTCTTGATATTTATAGATAAATCTCCCATTTCTTTAGCCAAATCAGTTGCTAAGTCTGTGGACTGTGTTTCCACTACTATATGTACTGCAATTGAAGTTATTGAAGTACCCACAATAGAATTTGTTGCTGTAGGAATAGTTGTTGCCACATCAGCTTGTTGATGTTTTTCCTTTAATATATTTCCTAATTCGGTCTCCATCTTCTATATTTGTAAATTTTTTTCCACAAAAATTTTAAAAATGCTCTCCTTTTCTTTTTCTAACTAATAATTTCTTTGGTAGCTTTAACATTATTAGGATCATATCCCAATTTCACTATTAGATCTTCTAAGGATTTTATCTTGGTATCTTTGGCTAGGGATGATATATTTTCTATATTTAGATGAGACAAGATATTTTTCAATGAAAATTTTAATTTAGATGTAGCCATTGTTGAGCTAGTTAAGGTGGAGTAAATCATTTCCCCATATTTCTTTTGTATATCAATCTGGTCAACAGGATGAATATGTTTAGTATAAAAAAAAGTATATTTTTTGTAGTCTTCTAAAGTCCTAAGAAAAGGAACCCTAGGCTCTAAGAGAGCCATCTGAAATTGTCCTTTCTCAATATCTAGTGTAGAAAGAATCTTGTGATGGGAAGCTGAGGCTTTCTTCCAGAACTCAGAATAAGTGGTGGCCTTTAGTGCTTCATTTTTCTTCTTGATTTCCCTGTATCAACAAAGATATTTGGTTATTTTGTAGTATGATTTAGCTCTCCTGTTTGAGTCTTTTCTAATGGGTCTTTAGTGACTAAAGTTACATGAGAGCTTGAGAAAATCTCCTCAATCCTTGGAGATGTTGCAAAATGGAGACCTTTGAGAGCCAATGTGGTCTCTTCTTGAAATGGATCTTCAAGAGGATTATTATTCTTCTTCTTTGTATACATTATGAACTCTATTTCTTGAAATTTTGAAACTTAAGGGGAAACACTTTCCCTTGTCCTTTTATCATGTTTTTCCAGTGGAACTAGAGTCTGTGAAGTTGTCAAAATGAAAACATTCTATTTTGCTTCCTGCAATGTATTTTCCTGCCACTCCTCTTCATTGATGTACTGTTCAATATTTGGTCTTAGATTTTGTGCATAAGGAGTAGTTTTCTATTATACCCTTAGCTTAGAAATAATCCCCAAGGGATCATAAGACCAGGTAAAACTTAATTTGAATTTCATTTGTTTCAGAAGGGGATCTATTTCCTTTTTTGTTGCTCTAGTATTGTAAATAAAGGGTCCAATATAAGCTTTTAACTTAAACTGAGATTTCTTCTTAGTTGACACAAAGTGAAGATCATCCATATTCATCATCTGCCTTATATAATCTAATGAAAAAATCCTAATTGGTACAAAATTAGGTAGTTTATATGGAGGAAACTCACATCCATTTACTCTGATCTCTGTGTAGTTTTGATACAAGTACCAATATCTAGTCTTTGTCTGCTTGTTGAGGTGGAGAATTGTCTTGATTTCATGGGAAATCCTAGGAACAACGTAACTATTCAGCAAGCATGAAACCATATATAAGAACTAATTGGTGTAATCACTGAAGGAAAATTCATTGGAGTTCTTCATTACTAAGGAAGTTTGCTGACTTACAGATTGGGTATTACCTTGCTCTTCTAACTTATACGATTGAAACTAGAATTTATTTGCTTGATGAAACAAGAATAGGTATACAAGAATTGAGAAATACTTAAAGGATTGTTCTATGGAAAACTTCAAGAACTGATCATGTATTGCTTCTGAAAAAAAATCACTGTAATTGAAGATCATTAAAGGTTTTTCACCTACTGAAAACACTGAAAGAAATCGTATAATAATTTCATCAACCCACTGATCAGCTGGATAACCTAATACACAAGAAACTATTGAGACAAGTTGTCTAGTCATTTCGGGGAACATTGAAGAGGGGTAGGGAGGATCTATTCTTTATAACTCTAGATTTTCAGGTAAGAATAGGTCAAAGATCTTAGTTCTTTGAGGGAAAGTGAGTTTTTAATGGATTTCCATGAGGGAATCTATAGAAAAAGGGTGGAGAGGGGTGTTGTGAAGGTAAATCCTCTCTACGGATGGAGGCGATCCCTCTAGGCCAATGAGTGGTTCTAGCAACAAACTAAACAAACTAACATTCCCTATCCTAGTTTATGTTTAACAAATTTGGAGAGAGAGAGAGAGTGGCCTACCTTGATTTGATGCTAGTTTCTTAATCCTTTTGGATATGACTTTGATTCTTTCTCTCCAGGCCTGAATCCTTACTCATTCTTCACATCTGAGTACCTACAAGGAAGATCAAAGAACTATGCAATATACAGGAGCATATATGGCATACATCAAATATAAAATACTTAATAGATCAAGGAGTATTTAGCTAAAATAATAGACATTTACGCAATTATGGGAAGTTAACATCATATGTGTATATTAAAAAGCTAAAAAAGGAAGCATACAACCTATGCCTTGATCGTTGTGACCTCCTTTTGGTGGATTTCCATGTCCAAGAAAAGACTCTTCAAACACTCCTTCTCAAAGCAAGAATGGGTAGCATGTAAGAATAATCTCAGCATAGGGATGAAACCATCAATAACCAACAATTTGGGGATGGAAGGGAGTGAATTTATAGGAAGGGAGACAAAGTTAGGGATCCAAAAAAGAGGGAATAAAGTCCACATCTCAAGGGAAAGGCAATCGTGATAAGATCAAGAGGTCCAAATGGGAGAGCTCGACCATATCAACAACAACCAATATTCATCTCATTGTTCTAGAAGGTTCTAGTGCATGCCACATCTCCTCGAGTTTGGGAAAATATGCCAAGAATGGTTGAGCGTGGGTTTTCATATCAAAACCCACGCTGGCAGGGCTAGGGTAGAAATGTGCAACCTGCCACATCATGGGCAGGCAATGTAGCAAACTGCGCTGATGCTAAAATTTATGTTTTCAGTTAACCTTCTTTAGAATGGATTCATGGCATTTTTCCTTTAATTATTTAGGGAGGTTTTAGTATGTATATCATGTTGGATATGTTTCACAGTTGTTAATGTTTTAGCACTTCAGGATATGGAAGAGGAATTGAATAGGAGGTGTGACAAAATATTGTGTAATAACCTGAAAACTACCAAAATCATGCCTTCGTTCACCTTCACTGGGAAAATCAAACCACTTTGGCACTATTGTGCCCAACCGTTCACTACCCATAGCCTCACTTCATCCTAACCCTCTTTACCACAACGTTGCACTCTCTCCCATTCACCTAAATGCACCTATCAACCGAACTCATAGTTCACCATTCCACCAGAACTCAGCCCGCTTGCACATTTGTTCAGTGTGACATGACATGTTGTCCCACCCATAGGTCCATTATAGAGGCCTTGGGTCACCTAGGATTCCTGTTCCTAACACACCACTATGTACCAAACTCTCGCCCATTTTCACTATGTTTCGCACATATGAACCAAAGTCGCTTATGTTAACTAGGCCTTGCCACAATGTGACAACTCATCCAGAAACCCCAACTCTCGCCTCTACTTACTTCGGCTGATCCAGATTTAAATAGGAACGCAACAAATTACAGAGATAACCATATACACAAAGATGCAGCGGAAATAATACTTCATTTCATTAATGGAAAATACTGAAACATGCTTACAACCAAAAATGGAAATAAACCAGCTAGGGCGATGGTAGCTTATCTCTGAGAAGAGATGTGGTGGCTACATGCCTCTGAACTGTGTTACAATGAGGCTCGAAGGCCTATTTATTGTTGAGAAACAATGGAAAACCCTTAACATTCCAAAACCTAACCCTAGGAGATGAAACGCCAAACTGTGGGCCCCGTTTGGGGTAAATTGGTACATCCACTTCTCGAGGTCGTAACTTTGGCATATGATCTCCGTTTGACGCATACAATAGCTCGTTAGAAAGATCTATCCGAGCCCCCATGTTGCCCCCAGATTCCCCAAAAAACGTCGTTTAGGGCCTCAAAACGGCTCTGGAAGTTTAGGACCCGAAAAACTGCTAAAAATAGTAAGTTGTGCTACAATTAAGGAAACTGAAAATGCTGAGAAGGACAATGGTGGGGGTCCAGGTGGACTTGGCAGGTGGCCACCAATATCCACCTGGATCATTCCTCCCCCCTTAGGAAGCAATGGTCCCCATTGCGTTGAGCTCCTCCATGAGATGAGGAAACTTTTGCTGAACTTGTTCCCTGGTGAGCCACTTGCCCTGCTGAAGGAGTTGGCCTGCTTTGACAACTCGATACAGTTGGATATTCTGTTGGCGAGTGTTCTTGATCTGTGTGTCCATGATCTGATCAGCTGCAGCTTGTTCCATGCAATCTGGATTTAATTCTGTGGGTTTGAGTTGTTCTGCAATGTCGGATGTGTCTAGCAATGGTGGAAAGTATGGCCGAAGGCGGTCGACATTGAACACTGGGTGCAGGCCAAGGAATGGGGGAATGCTGAGCTCAAATGCATTATCTCCCATAGCCTTATTAATGGTGTAAGGACCATATCGGAGTGGTCTCAATTTCCGATAGGCTCCAGTAAGGCGTTCCTTTTGCAAATGCAACCAGACTTTGTCGCCCACCTGAAACTTGTGTGGCACCCGATGTTGATCATGTCGCTGCTTGTACTTGGCATTTGATTTCTCAAGAATGTCATGGACCTGCTGGCGAATATGTTGGATGCGCTCAATGAAGCTGGTGGCCTTATCTGTTTCGGACTGGACATGAGCTGAATTCATGTGAGTAGCTGCAAGTGGCATGGCCACATCAATGGGGCATAGTGGCTGGAATCCCAAACCCACCTGAAAAGGGCTATGGCCAGTGGAGTTGTGAAGAGCTCGGTTGTAGCTATGCTGAACATAGTGGAGGCTCTCGTCCCATGTGCTTGGATGCTTTGAGTTATACATGCGCAGAATGTGCACAATCATCCTATTGACAACCTCTGTCTGGCCATCAGTTTGAGGATGGAAGGCTGTGGACTTCGTGAGTTTGGTGTCCAGCATTGACCAGAGACTGGACCAAAATGTGCTGAGAAACCGATTGTCCCGATCTGAGATGATAGACTGTGGGATCCCAAAGTGCACCCACACTCGTTCAAAGAAGAGTTTAGCAGTGGCTTCTGCTGTGATATTCTTCTTGCAGGCCACCATAATGGCCATCTTCAAGAACCTGTCGACGACCACAAAAACACAGTCATTTCCATGCTTAGTGGAAGGAAGGCCTGACATGTAATCCATGGAGATGGATTCCCAAGGTCGACTAGGGGTAGGCAGTGGGGTATAGAGGCCGTGCTTCTTAATGGTCGGTTTGGCAATGGCATAGGCAGTACATGATCTGATGTACTTCCCAACATCCTGTCGAAGATTCGGCCAATAGAAATAATTTTGCAGTACTGCCACTGTTTTCTCGACCCCGAAATGCCTAGCAGCCCGACTGTAGTGTGCTTCCCAAATCATCTTGGCACGCTCGCTTGAAGGAACACAAAGGTGACCGAGGTGGCATAATAGGGCATCCTAGAGGTGAAAATCTGCAACATGCTGACCCTCCAAGAGTGTCTGGTATGTGTGGCCGAATTCTAGGTCGCTCTTGTAGAGAAGTGGCCAATCAGAAGTCTCGTGCCCACAAGAGTTGAGCACGGTGGTTAACGCCATGATCGGTGGTCGACTGAGGCAATCTGCAACATTATGGTGCTGCCCTTCTTATACTTGATATTCAAGTGGAACTTTTGCAGGTATGTAGACCACTTCTGATGGCGATCATTCTGCAATTTCCCTTGGGTCTGTATGAACTGCAGGGGTCGGTGGTCTGTGTGGATGACCGTTTCCTTCCCAAAAATGTAATGCTTCCATTGTCGGCAGGCCTGTACAATGGAATACATCTCTTTATCATAAGTGGGGTACTTCCGGACTATGTCTGAAAGTGCTTCACTGTGATATGCCACTGGATGTCCATGTTGAGTAAGGACTGCCCCAATAGCATAGTCAGAGGCATCTGTCTCGACCTCAAATGGTTGTTGTAAATCTGGTAACGCGAGCACTGGTGTCGTGCAGAGGCATTCCTTCAACTTCATGAATGGCTTCTGTTGAGATTCAGACCAAAAGAATCTTGCTTTTGCCCCTCCCTTGGTGACCTGACTCAAGGGCCAAGAAATATGAGAAAACCCCAACACAAACCTGCGGTAGAAGTTGGCAAGACCTAGAAAGCTGCAGAGCTCTGTTAGAGTGGTTGGAGAGGGCCAATCCCGAATTACTTGGACCTTGGCTGGATCGACATGCACCCCCTGTTCATCAATGATGTATCCCAGATACTGAACCTGGGTCATGCCAAAAGTGCATTTCTCCAAATTGGCACATTGCTTGTGTTGCCGCAGTGTTTGGAGAACCTTTCGGATGTGGTGGAGGTGCTCTTCCCAACTCTGGCTGAAGATCAGAATGTCATCCAAGTATACTACTACAAAGGAGTTGGTGAATGGCCGCAAGATGTCATCCATTAGCCTCATAAAGGTTGCAGGAGCATTCGTCAATCCGAAAGGCATGACCAACCATTCGAAGAGGCCCTCCTTGGATTTGAAGGCAGTCTTCCACACATCAGAGGGTTCGATTGGTACCTGGTGATATCCTGACTTCAGATCGATCTTGCTGAAATATTTCGCCCCCTTTAGTTGGTCTAGGAGGTCATCAATCCGCGGGATCAGGTACCTATTACGGACAGTGATCTTGTTCAGTGCCCGATAGTCAATACAGAGTCTCCACGTCCCATCCTTCTTCTGTACCAACACGATCGGGATCCCACAGGGTGATGAACTCGGACGGATGTGACCTTTCTGCAGGAGCTCCTGAATCTGCCTCTTGATTTCATTGTTCTCCAGAATGGAGCGCTGATAAATTGGTCCATTGGGTAGCGGCACACCTAGGGTCAGATCGATGGAGTGCTTGACTTGACAGTGCAGAGGAACCCCTGCCGGGGAGGTGAAGATGTCCTCGTACTCCTCCACAATCTTGTCCATCTATAGTTTTCGTGCAGAGGGACCCCGTCTGGAGGCCGCGACCACTGTATTCTTCTTTCCTTGAGGGCGTATCATCAGGAAAACAAATTTCTTGGTTTTGGAAATGATCTTACTGCATTGTTTTGCAGTAATCAAAGAGATGGCGACAGGTGGTGCTACCTCTGGTATCCTGAACAACTTATTTCCCAATGTAATAATAACAGCACGGGGTCTTGATTCATACACAGCATGTCGCTTCCACAAGTATGGTTGTCCTAGTAATACATCACAAACTTCAAGGGGAGCAATGTCACACAATACCTCATCCGTGAAGGGCTTGATGTTGTATGGAAGGCGACACTACTGGCTCACGCGAAGATCTCGTCCTTGGTGCAACCACCCAATGGTGTATGGTTGTGGATGTGCTGTGGTCGGTAAGCCCAACCGCTTCACGACCTCTGCCGAAATGAGGTTCTTTTGACTCCCGCTATCAACAATGAACTATATCGGGGAGCCCTTTACCCACATCTGAGAGTGGAAGAGACGCTCCTCCTCCTCTGGATCTTCGGGTTCATTTTTCTGGATCTTTGCGGTAGCAAAAGTGGCACTGGGATCTGCATCAATGATCTGCTTCCCTTTTTCATACCCCTTATCGGGTTCTGACTCAGAGTCGGAACATGCATCTGATTCTGAAACCTTTAGCTTAGCCACCAGTGACTGCTTGGCCCGACACTCACTTGTGTTGTGAGTGGAGCTCTTATGGAACTCGCACCATTTTCCAGTGTCCTTTCTCGGCTTCACGGCGCTGTTCTTTGCTTGCAGCTTCAGCTGGTTTTCTTGGGTTGTCCCGCCTTGGCTTTGTCCTTTGTTCTGTGGTTTCGGGGCACCTTTCCCCTGCTTTGGATTCGCAGATCCAAAATCTCACTTCTTTTGTTTCAACTTCTGCTCGACCTTGACGGAATATCGGTATGCTGTGCCGAGCGAGGGGATGTTTAGGAATTGTATTTCTTCCTGGATGTATTTGTGCAGGCAGCCACGGTATTTGAGTATCAAATGTTGCTCCAAATCCTTGATACCCAACTTTGTGCGAAGGGTATGGAAAAGATTGGTGAACTCCGGCACGTCTTCGTCCCTTCCCTGCCGCAGCGTGGTCCACTTTATGTATTCATCCTCATAGCTTCCAACAGGGTAGTACTGCTCCTTGACGGCATCCCGGAACGAATCCCAGGTGGGTGCGGCTGAAAATAGTGAGCCAGTACTTTCATCATTCTTCTCGCAGTAGGTTTCCCACCAGTCCTTGACGTGGGGGGCTGCTTTGAGAAGAGCAAAAACAATCTTTTCCTGACTCGAAAAATCATGAATAGAAAAATAACCCTCTAGCAGATTTAACCATTTATCTATGGCATCTGCGTCTATCTGACCCTCGAATATGGGGATTTCAAAATTAACTTGTACCTTAAAGGGTGTGGCGTTTCCAGAGTAGCTACTGGAAGCCGATGCGTCGCTTCTGGGTAGCCGCTGAAGGATCTGGGCAAAGTTGTCCATCATCGCGTTCCGTTGTCGCTCGAGGGCTTCTTCGAGTAAGATTTTGATGGGATCTCTTGCCCCCTCGTCTTTCTTCTCGTCCGCCATGGGAGGCCGTCGGGATTTGTGAGGCTGGTCTTGCAAAGGTTCAACCAGTTCAAGCCCTAACTCCTTATATCCCGACCTTGTTGGGGACATGCAAAGAAAAACAAAGAAAAAGCATACCGCTCTGATACCACTGATCCAGATTTAAACAGGAATGCAACAAATTACAGAGATAACCATATACACAAAGATGCAACAGAAATAATACTTCATTTCATTAATGGAAAATACTGAAACATGCTTAGAACCAAAAATGGAGATAAACCAGCTAGGGCGATGGTAGCTTATCTCTGAGAAGAGATGTGGTAGCTACATGCCTTTGAACTGTGTTACAATGAGGCTCGAAGGCCTATTTATTGTTGAGAAACAATGGAAAACCCTTAACATTCCAAAACCTAACCCTAGGAGATGAAACGCCAAACTGTGGGCCCCGTTTG
This sequence comes from Pinus tabuliformis, assembly GCA_031772625.1. Lineage (NCBI taxonomy): Eukaryota > Viridiplantae > Streptophyta > Pinopsida > Pinales > Pinaceae > Pinus > Pinus tabuliformis. The sequence continues at coordinate 1,126,686,326 of CM062816.1, read as the reverse complement.
GGGTAAATCGGTACATCCACTTCCCGGGGTCGTAACTTTGGCATATGATCTCCGTTTGACGCATATAATAGCTCGTTAGAAAGATCTATCCGAGCACTACAATTGTTGGAATGGGCAATGTCGGTCCATTCCATGGACCCATGTTGCCCTCGGATTCCCCAAAAAACATCGTTTAGGGCCTCAAAACGGCTCCGGAAGTTCAGGACCCGAAAAATTGCTAAAAATAGTAAGTTGTGCTACAATTAAGGAAACTGAAAATGCTGAGAAGGACAATGCTGGGGGTCTAGGTGGACTTGGCAGGTGGCCACCAATATCCACCTGGATCATCGGCCCTGCTCTCGCACTCCACCTATAGTTTCGTCCCTTCTCACCCTTCCCTGTTTCTGTGTTTGTCGTATTCCTTGTGTGAAGATTCAATGATGCCTTATGATCTCTCATCAACCTCTAATATATATGCTCTGTCATCAAATTACACCTCCAATGGTCACATCCCTTTAGTTGACTAAATTTCGACCCACTCAATATAACACGTCAGCCTGCTCATAATATGTATGTCCGCCATTCCCAAAATATCATGTCGTTGCACTCTTTCGCACTGTAACTTAGGTCGGCTATGCCACCTGCCCGGGAAACTCACCCATTGGTCATGTACACGCTCTCCATCATTGCTTGGTTCATTGTTTTCTCATGGGCCTCATATATCAAGTGTGGACACGCCCAACCGCTAACCATGTCACCTCACCCATGGGCACCTCACGTGGGTGTGCACCTGCCTGAATGCCTAATTTGAGTTGGGTAGCACACCCTCCCATTGTACATCTCGTCATATGAATCATCGTAAAGGTTGACGTCTACCCAACACGGTGCGCCCATGCACCCATTGTCACACATAAGTGTACATATTCCTTCCAGTCGCCTTTAACTGAACGTACTAACCCAAGTCATGTTTAATCAAACACGGGTGCCCATCACACTTCCTTCATGATCACACACCTTTAACCATGATCATTGACGTTTTGACTCTCTTGGACGCTCGCCAACTCGAGGTTGTGACATCCTCCACCACTTTGAAAATATTTTCATCATTGAACACACCATCTCAGCAACCTCCATCACTGAGACATATCCATATATGTGGGCACCGAGATAGCTCCACCCATGACCTACTCCATGCTAGAATCTCATCAAACTCCATAAGAAAATCATGTGCTAGATCCCCCTGTGATGGTGATTAGTTGGGTAGCTAATCCAACTGTAACATCACCTCCACAATAACACATGCTTCCCACATTATCATGACTATCTCCGCATCTTATTTTCAATCGTATCCATATTGCCCCAAGTTCCTTCTCATAAATTCATAGAGAGGGCTCACTGCCATGCACAAAAGATAATGAGCCTCATCCCCACGTCAGTCTAGAAAGAGGGAGGTGGTGGGAAAGCCCATGGCTCTCCATCCTCCCTCTCTAATAGCTCAATCCATCTATCTAGATCTTCCTCTTCTATCTCTCCATGTATTCTTTCCTTCTCTCCTTTCGAGTCTCTAGTCTAGCATCTCTATTTCCATCCAATTCCTCTTGCCTTCCTGTCAAATTTGGGATACTATTAGACAATTTTCTAATAACTTGTCGTTGTTCCATGATTTTTGTCTCCATAGTAGACAATCTCACATATTTTTTTTCATCCTACTTGATGTCCTCAACATTCATCACTTCTAATTTACACCCAGCTTCCATAGCTTCCATGGTAGGTACCCCCAAAGGTTCATCATCCTATCCATCGTAGATGTACAAATTTTTCATATGTGGCACCATCATAGCCTCACACTCCTTCAAAAATTCCATACTCGATACTGCTTCATACTCATCCATCTGCACAATCCCAAAGTTGATCTTCCCAGACAACTCACCAGTGTTCAAATCCACATTCTCTTTCATGTTGATAACTTTATCTGGTGGGGAGTTCACTGCCTTAAGACGAGCTTGGGTTGGTGAGAAATTCAACCTAACTTTCCTCGCACCTTCCTCCCTGATGAAGTTATAATTCATACCATTATCTACCATAGTGAGTAAAATCCCTTGTCCAAACTTCATGCTAACATTTTCCAATTTGTTTATCTCAAGATCACACCTTAGGACAACCTGTGTTGTTGTTGCAACTCCTAAAATCTGCATCATCCCAATCGATGTTCCTATTTTTTCTTCTTCGCATTGGTTTATGCTATCCCTACCACCATCGTTCTAGAAGGACAATTCTTCACCGCGTGGTTCTCTCCGTAGAATCAAAATTTTAGACATTTCTTCATCTTCGACTTGTCATTTGATCTTGAATTCTCCTCTTTTGTAGTATTCTCCTTCGATTTATCAAACTTCTTCTTTCTCTCTCTATTCCCTACATCATAATATTCTGCCAGCCTATCAACCGTAGAAAATGCTTCTTCTAGAGTTTTTATCTTTTGCCTCTTCACCTCATTGCATGCTCAAGGTATAAATCATATAATGAAGTTGAAAACGTTATCTTTCTCTGCCATATCATGTAGTTCCAAGATCGCACTCCATTGGCTTGTTGGGGCCTGACCCAGGTTCAGAGTTAATTAGCTAGACAAATCCCTATACTACTGGCCCTTTTGGTATGTATATCATGTTGGATATGTTTCATAGTTGTTAATGTTTTGGCACTTTAGGATATGGAAGAGGAATTGAATAGGAGGTGTGAAAAAATATTGTATAAAAACTTGCAAACTACCAAAATCATGCCTTCTTGCACCTTCATTGGGACAATCAAACCACTTTGGCATTATCATGCCCAACCGTTCACTGCCCACAACCTCACTGCATCCTTGACCCCCCCTACCACAATGTTGCACTCTTTCCCACTCACTTGAATGCACCTATCAATCGAATTTGTACTTCGCCATTCCACCAGAATCAACCTGCCCACACATTCATTCAGTGTGACACCACATGTTGACTTGCTCGTAGGTCCATTATATTAACATTAGGTCACCCAGGATTCTTGCGCCCAACACACTACTATGTACCAAACTCCCACCCGTTTTCACTACATTTCGCCCATATAAACCAAAGTTGGTTATGTTAACTAGGCCTTGCCATAATGTGACAGCTCTTCCAGAAACCCCAACTCTCGCCTCTACTTACTTCGGCCCTGCTCTCGCACTCCACCTATAGTTTCGTCCTTTCTCACCCTTCCCTATTTTTGTGTTTGTCATATTTCTTGTGTGAAGGTTCAATGATGCCTTATGATCTCTCATCAACCTCTAATATATATGCTATGTCGTCAACGTTCACCTCCAATGGTTACATCCCTTTACTTGACTAAATTTTGACCCACTCAACATAACACGTCAGCCTATTCATAATATGTATGTCCACCCTTTCCCAAAATATCGTGTCGTTTCACTCTTTCATAGTGTAACTTGGGTCGGCTATGCCACCCGCCCGTGAAACTCACCCATCAGTCATGTACACGCTCTCCGGCATTGCTCTGTTCACTGTTTTCTTATGGGCCTCCTATATCAAGTGTGAACACGCCCAATCGCTAACCATGTCGCCTCACCCATGGGCACCTCACCTGGGTGTGCACCTACTCGAATGCCCAAATTGAGTTGTGTGGCATGCCCTCCCATTGTACATCTCGTCGTGTGAATCATCGTAAAGGTTCGTGTCTACCCAACATGGTGCGCCCATGCACCCATTGTCACACATAAGTGCACATATGCCTTCCAGTTTCCTTTAAATGAATGTACTAACCCAAGTCATGTTTAATCGAACACGGGTGCCCATCGCACTTCCTTCGTGATCACACACCTTTAACCACGCTTATCGGCTTTTCAACTCTCTCATACACTCACCAACTCGAGGTCGTGACATCCTCCACCACTTTGAAAATGTTGTCATCATCAATGATCCAAAAATGGATCCTGGATAAACCTCTAAGTCTAAAAGACTTAATGCAAGAGGTAAAGGTGCCAAATAGCACAAATTCTTTGTAAACCAGAGGAAAATGAAAATCATAGGATGCTCCTAGAAATAGTCTCATTACAAAGATCTCCTCATTCTAAATCCAATGCAAATTGAATGGGCAAAAAGCGACCCCGGATGAAGGAGTTATTGTAAAATGAAAATTGCCCAATGTCCTTAGAAAAGGAGGTAATTTCATTAAATTTTGAACTATATTGAAAATTTTGATTTTAGTATAGGCCCATGGCACAATAAATAGCTGACACATGGTGGGCTGGGATTGGGCCACGTGGCCTTGTTTGGTAGATCAAAGAGGAAATATCACATCAGCAGATTACACTATCAGGCTTTAAAAACTTGAAGAAAACCATGAAAATCAACCTATTGGAGCCTTAAATGATGGGTGAACAGGGGTCGTCAGATCCAGCAGATCAACGGTCCAGATCTGATCAACATATCGCATCAGTGGTGATCAGCGGGTCTGATCGGAGGAATAACGTGATGGACCGTGGCGGTGCGATGGAGCGATCGCTGAAATCGGCGGATTGCCATCGGCGAATACCCTAGAGCGGCCATGTATATATATGTATATCTATATATATGTATATCTATATATATGTATATATATGTATATATATATATATACATATATATATACATATATGTATATATATATATACATATATATACACATATATATATATATATATATATATATATATATATATATATATATATATATATATATATATATATATATATATATATATATATATATATATATATATGCGATAGTCCGACTGCGATCACTGATATCAGTGGATCAACATCGATGATACCAAAGGGGAAGCCAAAGGGCCATTGCGATATGCGATGCGATATAAACCAGACCCGAAAGGGTTCCGAAATGGAAATGGATAACATTTGAAATCTGCCAATGCCATTTTATATGTATTTCCACATGTTTTAATGCATTGCGAAATACAAAGGGACAGAGCCTTGCGACATGCGATAGCGACCTACGGGCGGACCCGATAGGAAAATAAAGTGCGATTATGAATATTTAAAGTCCGGGAAGAACAATGCTTGTGGATTTTTCTGTGTATTGCAGCGTTCTCTATGTAAAACACAGAACGACTGCTTTTAATGGATTTAAAGTGCCAATTGCCCAAGCCATTTCTATTCCAAACATCATTGTTCCCCGCCTAGGAAAATGATGAAAATGTAGACAGGGAGGCGAATGGATGGACAGAGGGACAGAGAGCCCGATTGCCTGAGAACCATAGGGCCAGAGAGGAATAGCCAGAGGCACGGCCAAAGGAGGGCGTTTTGGGGAACCAAAGAGGCTTTGCTAACCATCCATGAAAGTTGGAAGCATTATTCTTGGTGGACTTGAGGAGTTCGAGCCATCTCGGGGGATAAATCCCATCATTGTAGAGCCAGCGAGGGGGGAGCTCAAAAACGATAATGATTCCAAAGAACCCGAGGAACAAAGAGCCCGAGAGAAAAAGAGCTAAGGGACAGAGAGCTGAGAGCCAAAGAGCCTTAATCCCAAAGAGGGATAGAGAGCCACAATCCCACAGAGAAGCGGGAGGTGGAGCGAAAGAGGCCAAGAGACCCACAGAGAGCCTGAGAGCCAGAGAGTCAGGGCTGGTCTGAATTCGATCGTGCTGTTAGCTTCAACAGTTGAGGAAAATGATTCTGAGGGAGTCAGAGAAGCCAGAAGCTCAAAGGAGCTCAGAGCACTGACTGAAAGAATTAGTCCAGAGAAGCCTAGATCTGTTTTGTAGCTAAAGGACAGCTAGGGGTAAGATGGTATTCTGAGCCCATTGGTTCATTTGTAAACCATATGGAGTTGAGTCACGAACTTGTAAAAGAATTCAACCATAATCCCAAATAGCCTAATTGAGTTGATTAGAGCTCAAGGAGACGTAGCCCAAGATATCAGGGTGAACTCCATATTAATTTGTTGTCTTATGTGTATTGTTACTGCTGCCTTATTCACTATTATATGCATTTATGTATACATTCAAGCACATTTAAATATCAACATACACAACAGATTTTAAAGCACATAAACAACCAACAATAAATACAAGTATATACCTATACTTTTAAGCATTTCTTAATTCCGCATTGGCTAATCATTAAAGACGTGGGAATATTCAAGCTTTAGAAGTGGGAGAGGTTCTTGAAAGCTGCCCAAGAAGCCTAAGAGCCCCATTTTTAGATCAAGTGGTATCGGAGCTTAAGATTGATTAACCACACCTTTAAGAAGGATTATAACAAAATGCTTGATTGACAAAACAAAGACTGCTTGCCTGAAAGGTGTTTGAACAGCAAGAGGTTGATTGTATGTTTGTTCGCAGACTGACTATTATTTAAGTTTGTAAAGAGGAAGCTATTGATAGCTCAGTCCAGGAAGGAGAAATAGGAAGAAGGGTTGAAGGCATTCATCTATCCCAAGGACCTCAAGGCAATATTTGGAGCATAGGAGGTTTGTTGCAAAAGGTTGTTTAATAAGCTCTTTATTTATCTTGTTGAAGTTATTTTTTATTCATTGGCATAATGAAAACATCTACAAGTGTATCCTAAAATTCGTTCTCCATCACAAGACTCTTTGATGGATACATGCAACAAGAATTGTCCACCATGATGGATATGGTGAGATAAATGTATGAGGATGGAAGGAAGAGTAGCATGCTTAGAAAGTAGCTGAATTCCATGAAGTAAGAGAAGTAGTTGCTTGTTGACAAATTGCAGAAAATGGAGAGGCAACTTCATATTGTAAATATGAACCTAAAAAGGATGCATGAGTTGGAGTCATAGCTCTTTGTTGCCCAAGATGCCTTAGTCAAGTACCAACTTGAAGAAGAGGTAAGCCATTCCAGTTTGTCTACAAATTCTTCTGAGAATGCTTATATTGGTTCTTTTGGAAAACATACTAAAGGCATAGGTTCCAAGCTAATGTGCAAGATGGTATATGAAGGAAGGGGATTGGGAAAGCATGCACAAGGTATTATTGAACCAATAATTGTTGAGGAAAGACCTAAGTATTTGGGTCTTGGCTATGGATAGTCTTATGGAGAAAGTTCCAAAGCTTCCATAAAGGCCATTGAAACCATTCCAAGGAGTTTCATTACAAGTCCTCTATCTCAAGAGTGTGAAGATTGTGTTTAGGAGGAATGCAATGGCTTGAAACATCATTTTTAGGGTGTAGGTGTTCAAGAGAACACCCCTGAACTAGAGAGTTGTGGAAACTCTGACAGCCTTGAAGAGATTGATGGAATTCCAAAGGGAGCCACTTCTTAATTTGCTTCACCTCCTCATGAAGGCAATAAAGGTGAAAGAGGTAGGTATAAATTTGGTCCTAACCATAGTCCTTTTGATTTTTCAAAACATGATAAAGTTCCACATAGATATGGAAAAAGAGTTGCTTGTTCCTTTTGTGGTTTGGATAACCATCATGTTTCTAGATTTTGGAAGAGAATGGCCACGTACATGAAACTTTTGAAGGAAAAGAAGAAAGCAACCAAAGGTCCATTGGACAAGGCAAATCATGCTATCAAGAGGATGCATATGTGTTGCACTTACTTCCATAAGTAAAGGCATCTTGCTAAAAGGTTTTGGACTCTGAATCCAACAATGCTTCCACCAAAGCTAAGGGAGAAGGTGAGAAAAGAAGATGGCAGAAATGGAAAGGAAGATTCCATGATTGATGTGTCTCAGAATGATTCACATATTGATGCTGATGTGCAGACAAAGGAAGGACCTTTGAAATGGATTGGTAAGAAATGGTTATAGTTCTTATCCAATTAAAGATTGCATGTCTATTGATGCATCTGTTTTCATTTCTTTGTTGATGGTATGAAAGTTGCAGGTTTATACCAAAATGGTGAATGGAAAAAGTCGAGTAGGAGGCTCACTTTGTTTTTGCAACATCATGTTCATTTCAGCTTCGAAAGTACAGTGTACTTAAGCAAAAGTTGAAGGATGAAATGCATGCATGAGCATGAGATACATGAACACAGGGATGTTGATGTTTTCCTTGTTTTCGGAACATGTGTGTGATTGACTTGAAGGGTCGATTGCTTTGTTGTAAACATGCATGTAAAGTTGGTTTGGTGGAGATAGTGATGAAATTGTTTCATCTTTTGAAAAGAATCTTAATGGTCTTTTTCTACATGCTTGACTTGATGGGTCTTTTTCTTTAAAGGCATGTTTTGTGGGCTTGTTATCTCGTCCATAATTTGTATGTAGATATAAGACATGGAGGTGTTCACAAGATGTGAAATCTATTTCTTTTGTTGAAGCAGGAGTTTAGTCCATCTAGTTGTTGGCAATATGCTTTTTGTTGTTAACGGTTGTTGTTGGAAGCTTGTCAAATAGGTACAAATGAAAGTTTTTATGGACTAGATGTACTTCACATTTTTTAAGCCACCTTGGATCAATTATCAAGGAAAAGAAGCTAAAACTACCTTCTATGACCATTTCAGTAGAAGTTGTGCAGGAAGGCAAGGAGGAAGACAGTTCTTCTCAGGAAGACCAATGCATCCATAGAAGGGAAGTGGTCAGAAAATTTGGTTCAAAGGCACTACGCAAAGGCAAGTGTGGGGAGGCTGAAAGAAGAGGGTGAGTCACTCTCATTTGCTATTTAGATCAGTATATCAGTCTTTTGGAGACCAAAAGTTCTTTTATTGGGAAGTCATGATCCAAAAATGGATCCTGGATAAACCTCTAAGTCTAAAAGACTTCATGCGAGAGGTAAAAGGTGCTAAATAACACAAATCCTTTGTAAACCATAGGAAAATTAAAATTGCATGCTACTCTTGGAAAAGTCTCATTGCAAATATCTCCTCATCCTAAATCCAATGCAACTTGAATGGGTGAAAACGGACCCCGGATGAAGGAGTTATTGTAAAATGAAAATTTCCCAATGTCCTTAGAAAATGAGGCAATTTCATTAAATTTTGAACTATATTGAAAATTTTGATTTTAGTATAGGCTCATGGGCCAATACATAGATGACACATGGCAGGTTGAGATTGGGCCACGTGGCTTTGTTTGATTGATCAAAGAGGAAATATCACATCGACGGATTACACTATCGGGCTTTAAAAACTAGAAGAAAACCATGAAAATCAAGCTATCAGAGGCTTAAACGAAGGGTGAACAAGGGCCATCAAATATGATAGATTAATGGTCCATATCTGATTGGCATATCACATCGGCAGTGATTGACAAGTCTGACCAAAGGCATAGCGTGGTGGACCGGGGTGATGCGATGGAACAATCACCAAAATCGGCAGATCACCATCGGCAAACACCCTAGAGCAACCATGTTATATATATATATATATATATATATATATATATATATATATATATATATATATATATATATATATATATATGCGATAGTCCAACTGCGATCACCGATATTGGCAGATCGGCATCAGTGATACCAAAGGGGAAGCCAAAGGGCCATTGCGATATGCGATGCAATATAAACTGGACCCGAAAGGGTTCAGAAACGAAAATGGATAACATTTGAAATCCACCAATTCCATTTTATATGTATTTTTGCATGTTTTAATGCATTGTGAAATACAAAGGGACAAAGCCTTGCAACATGCGATAGCGACCTATGAGTGGACTCGATAGGAAAATAAAATGCAATTATGAATATTTAAAGTTTGGGAAGAACAATGCTTGTGGATTTTTTCCGTGTATTGCAGCATTCTCTGTGTAAAACATAGAACGACTGCTTTCAATGGATTTGAAGTGCCAATTGCTCAAGCCGTTTCTATTCCAAACATCATTGTTCCCCACTTAGGTAAATGATGAAAATGCAGACAGGGAGGCGAATGGATGGACAAGAGGACAGAGAGCTTGATTTCTTAAGAATCACATGGCCAAAGAGGAATAGCCAGAGGCACGACCAGAGGAGGGTGTTTTGGGGAACCAAAGAGGATTTGCTAACCATCCACGAAAGCTGTAAGCATTATTATTTTTGGACTCAAGGAGTTTGAGCCATCTTGGGGGGATAAATCCCATCGTTGTAGAGCCAGCGAGAAGGGGGAGCTAAAAAATGATAATGATTCCAAAGAACTAGAGGAACAAAGAGCCCGAGAGCAAAGGAGTCGAGGGATAGAGAGCTGAGAGCCAAAGAGATTTAATCCCAAAGAGGGACAGAAAGCCACAATCCCACAGAGAAGCGGGAGGTGGAGTGAAAGAGGCCAAGAGACCCACACAGAGCCTGAGAGCTAGAGAGTTAGGGATGGTCTGAATTCGATCAAGTTGTTAGCTTCAACAGTTGAGGAAAACGATTCTGAGGGAGTCAGGGAAGCCAGAAGCTCAAAGGAGCTTAGAGCACTGACTAAAAGAATTAGTCCAGAGAAGCCTAGATCTATTTTGCAGCTAAAGGATAACCAGGGGTAAGATGGTATTTTGAGCCCATTGGTTCATTTGTAAACCATATGGACTTGAGTCACAGACTTGTAAAATAATTTAGCCATAATACCAAGTAGCCTAATCGAGTTGATTAGAGCTCAAGGAGACATAGCCCATGATATCAGGTGAACTCCATATTAATTTTTTGTCTTATGTGTATTGTTACTTCTTACTTATTCAATGTTATATGCATTTATGTATACATGCAAGCACATTTAAATATCAGCATACACAGCAGATTTTAAAGCAAATAAATAGCCAACAATAAATACAAGTATATACCAATACTTTCAAGCATTTCTTAATTCCGCATTTCTTAATCATTATAGACTTGGAAATATTCAAGCTTTGGAAGTGGGAGAGGTTCTTGAAAGCTGCCCAAGAAGCCTAAGAGCCCCATTTTTAGATCAGTTGACAACACCATTGTTGAGCCTCAACCTTGCACTTACTTAGCCATCTTCCCAACAACCTTTTCCCATTCACTTCTTCCTTTTTCCATCTTTTCCTCCATTATCTTGTTCAAATTATTGCATTACATGTCTTTTTATCATGGTTTGTTAACTATGCTAATGTTTGACTGTTTGATTAGAATTTTGGAACATATATAGCAATTCCGCAGCTGTTCAGCAATTCCGCAGCTATTCAGAGATTCCGCAGTCTTTTTGTTGTTTGATATACTCCACGTGTCTTCTCAAGGAATGGGCCACATGGGCACGATGGGATGGATGTACACATGGATCGTATGCTATTGGTTGAGCCAAACCAGTCACGTATGCCCCTGGTCAACGCAGGTGTTCCCTCGGTCAAACGGTCAAATTCCAAATGGTGGCATGGGAGCCGTGAGCAGCTGGGACACAGAACCGTAGCTGGCACTTCCTCCATGCCACGAGGACAGCAAAAGACAGGATCCAAACATAGATTTACTTCCCATGATGACTGTTTCCCTCAAAAGTTCACGGAGTTTCCCGCGTGTTGCTGCACAAGTTAATTAGTTAAGACTGCGTGTTGCTGCATAGTTAATAAGTTAGGCTATAGTTGCTTAGTTCACGAAGAGGGTAGTTTTCCTCTGCGCTTATAAATAAAGCGTGTGCCAACGATTATAAATTAGCTTTTGAATATTGTAATTGCTGCGCTGATTTTGTTATCAAAACTCTGTTTTAGCAGGCTGTTTCTACAACACTTTTTCACTGTATTTTGACATGCTGGTTTTATAAAAAGAAGATTGCTTCTGTTCACCTTTTCGTAGCTGATCTTTTAGCTGGTTGCATGGATGGAGGGCCCCCATCTATGACAGCCTGTGTACATAGTGTTTGATTTCATTTTCCTGCCTTCAGAAATTTTTATTTCTTTCATCATGTATAATAGTGTACCATTTGATTTCATGTCATTTCCAGCATTTATTTTAAACTGATCAGTATTGTTTTCTGCAGGTTTTAACCTAGGATTGTTTGTCTTTGTGTACTTGCTTTATCTCTGATGGTATTTTCAGTTGTCATATTCATAGTTGCTGCCTTTACTTTGTTTTTCTAGCTTAATTTCTAGTTTAGTTTCTCAAGCTGTATGCTAACACATTGATGGTCTCCTTATCATAAGTTGTTCATCTGTAAGAGATCAGAATACTAATAAATTACAGCTTGCTTTGAGTAGCTTTTGGCTTATATCACTAACTCTTTCTTCACTTGTTACACATAACAATGTATGTTGGAAGCAGAATGCTGGAGAAAGGCACAGTGGTGTTATAATTTGTCATTTAGAGCTTTATCACTTTTTAGACTTATCTCTAACTACTTCCTAATCGTGTTTTACATAGTACCATATGTTGGAAGTAGAGAGTTAGGAAGAGATGAACATTATCATTGGTTTTTAAAGTGATTTTCTTATCTTTTTATTTGCAGCAACATGAGTAGTGACTAGTGCCTTTAGAAAGTGGTTCTTTGCTTTCAGTTCATTTCAAGTTATTTATTTCAAGCTCTTTCTTTGCAAAGTTTAGAAGGTAGTTAGAAACCACCAGCAACACACACTCACTCATTTAGAAATCACCTTACACACGCTATCACTCATCTGTTTATAAAATCATCACTCCATCTTAGGAAGTTAAATTGACCACAAACAACACCCCCAAACGACAAAAAGATCTAAGAGGTTGCTTAAGTACATATAGTACACCTTCACTTCATCAGCTTACGAGATCCTGGTTGACAATTTATGGTAGCAATTTAGACAACACTAAATTGACTAAACATTTTGGCGCCGTTGCCGGGGAAGTGAAGTTAAGTAGCCATATTCTTAGAGAAAAAAAAAACATAAAAATTTCAAGGAAAAAAGTTGATAACCTATCAAAGTATGCTCTCCTCTTGCACTTTAAAGTGATCTGGAGGATCAGAAAAGAGAAAGTTATTGATTTAGTAGTTTCTTGAGTATGCTCTCTTCTTGCACCTAGAGTGACCTCGAAGATCAGAAAAAGAACTATTAACTTGACTTGAAGAAAAAAAAAAAAAAAAAATGACATGCATAGAGCTAGAGATTCTAGGGGAAGGTTTTTAGCTAGAGCTCGAAGTTCAATTTTTACAAGTCCATCTGCTTCAAGGGATAGACAAGAGACACCTCCCTTATCTCCAACCGACACTCCTAGTCCTAGAATTCCTGGAATTCAAGAGCCAAGAGTTGACTCTCCCACACCTTCTATTGAATTTGAACCAGGAAGAGACTCTTCTCTTTCTCCTACAGAAAGACCAATTGTAATTGAGGAAGTGGAATCATCTGAAGAAGAAGGAGAAATCTCTTCTCATTCACCCTTTGTAGAGGAACCAGAAGATTTTGAAATCCCTAGGAGAACCATCATGGCAGAGGAAGAAGGAGGTGGTAGAGGTAGAGGTAGAGGAGGAGGAGGAAACAACAACAATAATGGAGGAGGTAGAGGTCCCCTTGGAGGAGGAAATAGAGATGGGGATAATTCATTTGGGTTTCCCATTGTTAATGAGGATTCCCGAGCCACTATGAAAAAAATATCACCATCTGTCCTCCCAAATTTCCATGGGTTAAGAACTGAGGACCCTGAAACATTTTTATTTGAGTTTGAAGTGGTGTGTCGAACTTATGACTACCTGGAGGACTCTCAGAAACTCAAATTGTTCCCTTCAACACTGAAAGATCAAGCCTTGAAATGGTTCATGGGGTTACTCACTCAATCCATTAGGTCTTGGGATGAAATGAAACAGACATTTTTGGATAGGTATTTGGACTATTGTATGCCTACTAATCACAAGGACGAGGTATTTAAAATGATACAAAGAGAAGATGAGAGCTTAAAAGATTTACTTGAAAGATTTCAATATAACTTGAAAAAAGCAAAAATGAGTAGCTTGGATGAAGAGACCTTAAAAGCCCTCTTATTAAAAGCCATTAGGGATGAATGGATAGATATCTTAAACATGATGGGGAAAGGGGATATTTCTAAACTTTCACTCAATGATATAGTAGAACTCCGTATCCATCTCTCAAGGGGCAAATAAAAAACTCAAAAAGGGCCTAGAGATCCTTCTCTCCTTAGAGCAAATAAATCTGCAACAGGATCAGTAAGTAGGGCTGAAATCGGCAATATGCTTGTTGAATTCAAAACTGACATCTTAGGGAGTCTTAGTGAACAACTAGATACCCTTAAGATTCACAATAAACAAAAAGCAGAAGTTGAGGCTTTGGCCATTTTTTTCCCAAAATGTAGAAAGAAACATGCTTTAAGGGAATGTCCCTTGGACGCACACGTTGTAGAAACATGTGTAATTTTCTCAGAAACTCATGAGACTAAGGATTGTCCTTCAATACCTGGCCTCAAAGCAGTCTTTCAAGAGGATCCAAATACACTTGAATCTCTCTGTTTTATTGCAAGGAGACCTTGGCAAGGGCAACAGAATCAAGGGTTTAACAACTCTATGAATTTTCAATCCCAACCAAATTGGAATCCTTGGAAACAACCTTCGCCTCAACCTCAAAATGCTTTTCAAGCATGGATGCAAAGCATGCAAAATCCTTATGGGAGACTTGCTCAATTCTATCAATATCCTCCATCATTTCAAAATCAGCAGGCTCCACAACTTCCAAATCAAGGTCAACAACTATCATTGCCATACCCTCAACAAAAACAACCTCCTCCACAAAATCAAAATTCTCAACTCTCGCTTCAATCCCAGCAGAAATCAAATCAACTTCCCTCTCAGCCATTACCAAATCCAAATAATAGGAACCCTCAAAATGCTTACATGATGGAAGGTCAACCATTCCATACCTATATGGTTGTTCCTCTCAATGAAGTACAACTCAGATCAGGTAGAATCCTAGATCAACCTTCTACAAGTGTTCAACAACCAAGAATTTCTGAGGAAGAATCTCTCAAAGTCAATAAGGGTTCTGAAGTATCACTTCAAAACCAAAATATCCAAAAAGAAAAAGAAAAAGAATCAACCTCTACAACTCCCATAGTTGAGCAACCTACACCTTTAGCTACACCTCCTTTTCCTGAAAGATTACAAATTGACAAAGGAGTGGAAAAGCAAATATGGGTGCCTGACTATAGTTTTCTAGATGAATTGAAGAATTTCTGTATCAAGATTCCCTTGTTACAAGCCATTAAGGAAATTCCCATTCTAGCAAAGACAATAAAGGAGTTGAGTTTGAAGAAAACAGGAAAGAGAACCAGAGATACCAAAAGGATACATCTAGTTGGAAAAATTGCAGACATTATGATGGGTAAGATTACCATGCAAAAGTATGTGGATCCCGATAGCCCTATTGTCAAGACTCATATTAATGGGGTTGAAATCCCAAATACTTTGATTGACTTAGGAGCCGCTATCAACATCATGAGTAGACAGACCATGGATCAGTTAAAGCTTCCTAACCTTCTCTTTACACCTACTTTACTGCAACTTGCAGATAGATCAATCATTAAACCTGATGGTGTATTGGAAGACATTCCAGTCTCCCTAGACTCTTGGGAATATCCAGTTGAGTTTATGATTCTAGCTCCCAAGAACAATCTAGGAGGACATCCTCTTATCTTAGGAAGACCTTGGCTAGCAACAGCTGATGCTTTTATCAGTTTTAGGTCTGGGGACATGTATATATCAGATGGTAATTCCACCAAGAAATTCAACTTGTATCGTCTAGCAAAGGTAATAACAGAAATAGGAGAAGATGAGTGGGTTGATGATGAGGATACCATTCAACCTGTTCTGACCATCTCTGAGATCAGTGAAGATAGTCAAATTCTAAATACATTAGAAAATTTTGAAATACCTTTAGAATATGACTCTACACAGTTTCAGTTAGATGCAGACATTGAATATCTCTCCTCTAGACAGATGTCTCTCTTCTCAATGGAAGAGTTTGGTAGTTCTACAGTTGAAATCCTTCCAGGAAAAACATTGAACATTAACAGAAACTTGGAAAGACCACAACAAGAAGAATTAACCAAACTTTTGCAAAAACATTCCACTGCATTTGAATGGGAATACACTGACATGAAAGGAATCGATCCTAAGACTTGTATTCATCACATCTATATTGAAGAAAACAACAGACCTATTAGGCAACCACAAAGAAGGATGAATCCAAACCTTAGGGAAATCGTGAAAGAAGGACTCCAGAAATTGCTCAAGGTAAACTTCATTTACCCCATTTCAGATAGCCAATGGGTTTCTCCCTTGGTTATAGTCCCCAAAAAGAATGGTAAATGGAGAGTTTGCATTGATTATCGAGAATTGAACAAGGCAACCCTAAAGGATCATTTCCCTCTACCTTTTATTGATCAGGTACTAGATACTTTAGCAGGTAAAAAGTATTTCTCATTCCTGGATGGTTTTGGTGGGTATAATCAAATTCAGGTAGCACCTGAAGATCAAGATAAAACCACATTTACTTGTCCTTGGGGAACTTTTGCCTACTGAGTACTCCCTTTTGGATTGTGCAATGCACCCGCTACATTTCAAAGGGTTGTACTAGGAATCTTTTCAGATCTGATTCATGATTGTGTAGAGGTATACATGGACGATTTCACAGTTTATGGTAATACATTTGAAGAAGCTTTGGAAAATTTGGAAAAAGTACTGATAAGATGTAAGGAAACAAATCTTTCTTTAAGTCATGAAAAGTGTTTTATGATGTTTACTGAAGGGATTGTTTTAGGACATCATATTTCGGGAGATGGGATTAAGGTTGATAGATCCAAAGTAGAAGTCATCTCTAAGTTACCTGTTCCAAATTGCCAGAAAGATGTTAGAAGTTTTCTTGGGTTTACTGGATATTACAGAAGATTTATTGAAAACTTCACTAAGATAGCATCTCCTCTTTTCAAATTGCTTACCAAAGACTGTGAGTTCAAGTGGGATCCTGAGTGTCAATCTGCCTTCGAAGCTTTAAAGACTAGAATATCTGAAGCACCCATCTTAAGGGGGCCAAATTGGAAACTCCCTTTCCACATTTCTACTGATGCTTCAGATACAGCTCTAGGAGCTGTTTTGGGACAAAAGGATTTGATCCCTTATGCCATTTATTACACCAGTAAAAATTTGACTCCCACTGAGTTAAATTATACTGTTATAGAAAAAGAGTTCTTAGCTGTGGTACATGCGATCAATAAGTTTAGACACTACATAACCGGCTATGAAACCTTTTTCCATACTGATCACTCTGCCATAATATATTTAATGAACAAACCTGTTACTAATGGCAGAGTTACAAGATGGCTTTTACTTTTACAAGAATTCAACATTACTGTGTTAGATAGACCTGGAAAACAAAACACAGTAGCTGATTTCTTGTCTAGAATCCAAAACACTAATGAAGATTCTCCAGTAGAAGATAAGTTTCCAGATGAATACTTGTTTGCAGTAACTACCAAGACTCCTTGGTATGCAGATATGGCTAATTATCTAGTTACAGGGAAGCTACCTCTACACTTATTTCCTAATGAGAAAAGGAGAATCATTCAGGAGAGTTCACATTATTCTTGGATTTCTAATGAATTGTTCAAAACAGGGCCAGATTGTATAATCAGAAGGTGTGTTCGGGAAGATGAAATTCCTGACATCCTTAAGGCATGTCATGATGAACCATGCGGCGGGCACTTTGCTGACAAGAGGACAACCTATAAAATCCTTTCTCTAGGATATTATTGGCCTTCTCTCTTTAAATATGCAAAGCAGTATGTTAGAAGGTGTGACAGCTGCCAAAGAGTTGGGAGACCAACTCCTTCAAATGAAATGCCACTACAGTCTCAGGTATGCGTCGAACCCTTTGAGAAATGGGCTCTAGATTTCGTTGGACCAATT
The DNA here is from genome assembly GCA_031772625.1 of Pinus tabuliformis. NCBI lineage: Eukaryota > Viridiplantae > Streptophyta > Pinopsida > Pinales > Pinaceae > Pinus > Pinus tabuliformis. The sequence continues at coordinate 1,126,668,568 of CM062816.1, read as the reverse complement.
AATCCACCATCAAAGCAAAAGAAGTATATACTGGTTTGTACTGATTATGTTACTAAGTGGGTAGAAGCCAAGGCATTGCCTTCTGCCACTGAAAATTCAGTTGTTCAATTTCTTTTTGAGGATATTCTCACTCGTTTTGGTGTCCCAAGGGAAATTGTGACAGATCAGGGCAGCCAATTTACATCTAAATTGATGGAGAAGCTGATGGAGGAATATAAGATCAAGCACAGAACATATACTCCATACCATCCGCAATCAAATGGCCAAGTGGAATCTACCAATAAAGTTCTTGAAGGCATTATCACCAAGACTGTTCATCTTCATAGAAGAGATTGGGCGGAAAGGCTTCCTGAAGCCTTATGGGCCTATAGAACTACATGGAGGAACACAACAAGACATTCTCCCTATGAACTTGTTTATGGGAAGGAAGTCCTGCTCCCCATTGAGTTCCAAATCAAGACCTTCAAGGTGGCAGTCCAGTTGGGAATGAGCCTCTCAGAAGCCCAAAAACACAGAATGGACCAGCTAAATGAGCTAGATGAAATAAGACAAGATGCAATTCTAAGGACCGATCTAGTTCAGCACCAAAGATCTAAATGGCATGATCGTCATATCAAAGAAAGAAAGTTTCAGAAAGGAGATTGGGCTCTATTGTTTGATTCAAAGTTTAAAGACTTCAAAGGGAAATTTCAAACTCATTGGCTTGGGCCATATGAGATTGATGAAGTCTTTAGTAATGGAGCAGTTCGAGTGAAAACTATTGATGAATTTCATACTCCTCTTATTGTGAATGGCCATCGCCTGAAAATCTACCAGAAGCCACTCTCAAAAGAGGAATTTGTCAAGTTGTTCAAAGAAGATTCTGCAATGAGGCTGGTGGAGAAGAATTCTTCTCCTCCATCAGCCTAATCTCTGTTTCTTTCAGTTAAAAAAAAAAAAAAAAAAAAAAAAAAAAAAAAAAAAAAAAAAAAAAAGAAGAAAAAAAAATCTCTTGTATAAGCCTGAAAACCAATCTTGGATTGGCAGTCTTATGCAGAAAATGTAAGGTGAAAATCAGGGTCACCTGACACCTTATATTTTCCAAAAAAAAAAAATCCCTCTTCTTCCATCTCATCCATCTCATTCATTTCATCCATCTCATCATCTTAATTCCATTCCATTTTTTTCAGTCCATTCACTCCATCCCATTCTCATCAATAAAGTCCCTATCAGGACTATTTCATTTAGTCAAGTTGTTTTAATTCTCTTGGTGCAGGAAAAAATGTTGCTGCAAATTCTACAGCTAGGAGCCAATTCCGCAGCTGATATCCGAATTCCGCAGCTAATACACTCTGTCCCTGCAACAAAAATAAACTCTGTTTCAAAAAGAAAAAAATCTGCAGTCAGAAGTACCAGCATCATTGAAGGGTGAAGACACACAGCATATACAAAGGCAGCAATAAATCAAAGGTTAGCATCATGATTAGCAAAGGAATCAAAATACACAAAGGTATGTTCTAAACCTCTAACTAACAGTTATATCATTACGTATGGTTTTCGGATTATGGTATTAGGCACCTAGTGTAATGATTGAACAAGATCTCTGTTCACTCCTTGTCCATTATGCTGCGTAGTCCACCTCACCTCCGTTTTAACGGTCCCATAATCACTGTGATTCAAACTTGATACGGCCTGCTCCCTTGCATTAATTCTCCGTACCAGAATGACGTGTCCTGTTACACCACGGCTCTTCAACTGATCATTCCGCAGCCAGGTGTATACAGTTACCTGACGTCGATGGGATTCGGACGTTCTATCCTTTAATACCTTTCTACACATGCATAACTTCATTCCTATCGCTATTCACTCCCTTCATTTCATCGATTCCACTCTCGATTCATTCACCACTCTGTCTCACCGTAAACCTACGCTGCTCCATTCTCCTCATCTCTCCGCTTAAAACCCTGACCAACAGGCTCACAATTGCATCACGGCCATTCTACTAAACACTGTTTTCCCAATTTCCATTACGACCATTCTACTGTAGCCGTATAGTTCTTTGTTCCAGCCGTAATTTACGCTGAGGAGCACTGTTTTCCCGTGAAGACTCTTTCCTCTAGCGTCCAAACAGTATTATCAGAGTAGTAAGAGAAGTTGGTAACCGAAATGGGCAAGCTATTGAGAGCAGAGCCAGAAGGTTCTAAATTTCTAGACGGTTACCCACAAACAAGGAATGCCCTGCAGAAGGCCAAGTGGTTAAAATTTATTCAGAAATTTAAAGGATACCACAAAGAGGTTACCAAGGCCTTTGCTCGGTCGTTTGATGGGAAAACAAACACTGTGGAGATTGGGGACCTGCAATTCACTGTCACAGAAAGCAGCTTGGCTCAAGCAACTGCTTTGCCTCGTACTGGAGAACAATGGTTCAAGAATCGAACTGTTGAAAGCCAAGAGTGGAAGAACATATTGAAAAATCCAGGAATGGATACTACTATCTTCACCAAAGGAATACCTGTAAGTAACATTAAAAAGGAATGGACTACCTTACTTTTGCTAGTGCAGAAATTTTTGACATGTGAAGGCAGATTTGGTACAATGTATGTTTATCACACAAAGATAATGATGCATTTTATGGGTGAACATACCATCAATCTCCCTTATTTCCTGTTGTCTAGTTTAAAGAAAATGAGTGCTACTATGCAAAAACATGTGGGTAACATTGAGCCACACCTATACCACCATGGCCTCATCAAAATACTAATTGAAGAGCAGTTAAAAATCAGGAAGGACACATGGGAGAAATTCCTTATTAGGAACCATTTTCAGGAGGCGGCTAAACCCTCTGTTAGCTCTCCTAAAGTACCAGCCTCCATTAGCTCTCCTAAAGTGCCTCGGAGAAGTAGAAGAAACAAAAAAGAAACTGCTGCCAAAGATACTGATGTAGAAGAAACTGCTGCCCAAGATACTGATGTAGAAGAAACTGTCCAAGAAATCATTGCAGAAACTCTTCAAGAAATTGCCCAAGAAACCGTTTTGGAAACTGGTCAAAAAGAGAAGGAAAATGGCAGCAAAACAAAAAGACAGAAAAGGGATAAGGGAAAAGCTATTTTGCAAACACCATCCCCTTCACCTGAGCCTTCAACTGAAGAAGATACCCAAACATTGGCTCATAGGCTTGCTCAGCTTCAGGAAACTGCCATCTCCAAGAAGAAAAGCACTAGCATACAGGTAAGAAGAAGTAGAAGGCTCATAGAAAGGAAAAGTGTAATAAAAGGAAAACAGTCCCATTTTGTTGACTTGAGCACACCTGAGAAGAGGCAAATTCAGCTAGACATTGACTCAAGTCCTCCTAGAGAGGAAAGCCCTTTTCAACAAGAAAGAGAGAGCAACTTTCAAGAGTTTGAATTCAGACCAAGGCAAACTCCAGATATTGACCCTGTTCAGCAAGAAGCATATGACTATTTAGAAACATTGGAGCAATCTGTTGCTGGTCCTAGCACAGTCTTGCCCCTTGAACAGCAGGTTCAATCTCTGAAGCAAGAAATATTTGAACTAGAAGTTCTAAATCGCCACATCAAAAATGAAAATGAAAAATTGAAACAATAAGGTAACGTGGACAAGATGATCCACGACAACACCATGCTTCATTTGGGCCTTTGGCAAAGAAAGACCAGAAAGTTGAAGAGAAAATGCAAGAAGTTGAGCCGGGCATTGATCAACTTAAAATTCAGGTGCTTGGTGAAGAAACCGAGAACAAGTTTGGCAACAAAGAGGAAGAGAAGAAGGTTGGATGTCTTAGCAGAGGCATCCGAGCATATGAACTAAAGGATTATGCCAAGTTTTGGTTGCATGAGGACATGCAACACCCTCAGAGTGGGGGTATGTTGAGCCTCAACCTTGCACTTACTTAGCCATCTTCCCAACAGCCTTTTCCCATTCACTTCTTCCTTTTTCCATCTTTTCCTCCATTAACTTGTTCAAATTATTGCATTACATGTCTTTTTATCATGGTTTCTTAACTATGCTAATGTTTGACTGTTTGATTAGAATTTTGGAACATATACAGCAATTCCCCAGCTGTTCAGCAATTCCCCAGCTGTTCAGCAATTCCGCAGCTGTTCAGCAATTCCGCAGCTGTTCAGAGATTCCGCAGCCTTTTTGTTGTTTGATATACTCCACGTGTCTTCTCAAGGAATGGGCCACATGGGCACGATGGGATGGATGTACACATGGATCGTATGCTATTGGTTGAGCCAAACCAGTCACGTATGCCCCTGGTCAACGCAGGTGTTCCCTCGGTCAAACGGTCAAATTCCAAACAGTGGCATGGGAGCCGTGAGCAGCTGGGACACAGAACCGTAGCTGGCACTTCCTCCATGCCACAAGGACAACAAAAGACAGGATCCAAACATATATTTACTTCCCATGATGACCGTTTCCCTCAAAAGTGCACGGAGTTGCCTGCGTGTTGCTGCACAAGTTAACTAGTTAAGACTGCGTGTTGCTGCATAGTTAATAAGTTAGGATGTAGTTGCTTAGTTCACGCAGAGGGTAGTTTGCCTCTGCGCTTATAAATAAAGCGTGTGCCAACGCTTATAGATTAGCTTTTGAATATTGTAATTGCTGCGCTGATTTTGTTATCAAAACTCTGTTTTAGAAGGCTGTTTCTATAGCACTTTTTCACTGTATTTTGACATGCTGGTTTTATAAAAAGAAGATTGTTTCTGTTCACCTTTTCGTAGCTGATCTTTTAGCTGGTTGCGTGGATGGAGGGCCCCCATCTATGACAGCCTGTGTACATAGTGTTTGATTTCATTTTCCTGCCTTCAGTAATTTTTATTTCTTTCATCATGTATAATAGTGTACCATTTGATTTCATGTCATTTCCAGCATTTATTTTAAACTGATCAGTATTGTTTTCTGCAGGTTTTAACCCAGGATTGTTTTTCTTTGTGTATTTGCTTTATCTCTGATGGTATTTTCAGTTGTCATATTCATAGTTGCTGCCTTTACTTTGTTTTTCTAGCTTAATTTCTAGTTTAGTTTCTCAAGCTGTATGCTAACACATTGATGGTCTCCTTATCATAAGTTGTTCATCTGTAAGAGATCAGAATACTAATAAATTACAGCTTGCTTTGAGTAGCTTTTGGCTTATATCACTAACTCTTTCTTCACTTGTTACACATAACAATGTATGTTGGAAGCAGAATGCTAGAGAAAGGCACAGTGGTGTTATAATTTGTCATTTAGAGCTTTATCACTTTTTAGACTTATCTCTAACTACTTCCTAATCGTGTTTTACATAGTACCATATGTTGGAAGCAGAGAGTTAGGAAGAGATGAACATTATCATTGGTTTTTAAAGTGATTTTCTTATCTTTTTATTTGCAGCAACATGAGTAGTGACTAGTGCCGTTAGAAAGTGGTTCTTTGCTTTCAGTTCATTTCAAGTTATTTATTTCAAGCTCTTTCTTTGCAAAGTTTAGAAGGTAGTTAGAAACCACCAGCAACACACACTCACTCATTTAGAAATCACCTTACACACACTATCACTCATCTGTTTATAAAATCATCACTCCATCTTAGGAAGTTAAATTGACCACAAACAACACCCCCAAACGACAAAAAGATCTAAGAGGTTGCTTAAGTACATATAGTACACCTTCACTTCATCAGCTTACGAGCTCCTGGTTGACAATTTATGATAGCAATTTAGACAACACTAAATTGACTAAAAAACCATCTCAACAACCTCCATCACTGAGACATATCCATATATGTGGGCATCGAGATAGATCCACCCATGACCTACTCCATTCTTTGAATCTTGTCAAAATCCATAAGAAAATCATGTGTTGGATCCCCCTGTGATGGTGATTATCATAACACATGCTTCCCACATTATCATGACTATCTTCGCATCATGTTTTCAATCGTATCCATCTCACCCCAAGTTCCTTCTCATAAAGTCATAGAGAGGGCTCACTGTCATGCACAAAAGACAATGAACCTCATCCCCATGTTAGACTAGAAAGAGGGAGGTGGTGGGAAAGCCTATGGCTCTCCATCCTCCCTCTCTAATAGCTCAATCCATCTATCTGGATCTTCCTCTTCTACCCTCTCCAGATATTCTTTCCTTGTCTCCTTTCGAGTATCTAGTCTAACATATTTATTTCCATCCACTGCCTCTTGCCTTCCTATCAAATCCAGGATACTATTAGAAAATTTTCTAATAACTTGTGGTTGTTCCATGAGTTTTGTCTCCATAGTGTATAATCTCGCATAGATTTTTTCATCCCGCTTGATGTCCTCCACATTCATCACTTCTAATTTGCACCCAACTATCACAGCTGCCATGGTAGGTACCCCCAAAGGTTCATCATCCTATCCATCATAAATGTACAAATTTTCATATGTGGCACCATCATAGCCTCATACTCGTTCAAAAATTCCATACCTGATACTGCTTCATATTCATCCATCCACACAATCATGAAGTTGATCTTCCCAGACAACTCACCAATTTTCAAATCCACATTATCTTCCATGTTGATAACTTTATCTAGTGGGGAGTTCACTGCTTTAAGACGAGCTTGGGTTGGTGAGAAATTCAACCTAACTTTCCTTGCACCTTCCTCCTTTATGAAGTTATAAGTTGCACCACTATCTACCATAGTGAGTAAAATCCCTTGTCCAACCTTCATGCTAACATTTTCCAATTTGTTTCTCTCAAGATCACGCCTTAGGACAACCTTTGTTGTTGTTGCAACTCCCAAAATTTGCATCATCCCAATCGATGGTTCCTATTTTTTCTTCTTCGCATTGGTTTATGCTGTCTCTACCACCATTGTTCTAGAAGGAAAATTCTTCATCGAGTGGTTCTCTCCGTACAAAAAAAAATTCAGACGTTTCTTCATCTTCAACTTGTCATTCGATCTTGAATTCTCCTCTTTTGTAGTTTCTACTTTGATTTGTTAGACTTCTTCTTTCTCTCTTTGTTCCCTACACCATAATATTCTACCAGCCTGTCAACTATAGCAAATGCTTCTTCTAGAGTTTTCATCTTGTGCCTCTTCACCTCATTGCATGCCCAAGGTATCAATTGTATAATGAAGTTGAAAACCTTTTCTTTTTCTGCCATATCAGGTAGTTCCAAGATCGCACTTTGTTGGCTTGTTGGGGCCTGACCTAGGTTCAGAGTTAATCAGCTAAACAAATCCCTGTACTACTGGCCCTTTCGGCAATAGTCTACAAAGCATGGACTGAGGTCTCACTTGAAGTAATATGGGAGGGTTCTAGAACCAAGTTTCCACACCCTTGAGATGTCTGATAGGTTCGAATGGTCCTTTTTTTATTCTTGTGTGCAGGATTCTTCATGCACTTTCCCATTCCTCACGATCCAATACCCTGCCTTTGCGCAACCCTATTCAGGCTGTGGAGCTCCTGCACCATGCTCTACACTATTACCCAAGATATTCTTTATTTTTTAGTACTAGTTAATTACTTTCATCTACTTGAATGTCTTAAGTTATAATTAGTTATACAAAACATTCATACGGGTTCCCCCAGTAAATAAATAGTATACTTGCAAATTATACCCAATCATGCATTAAACTAGGAAAAGATACACATAAATATAGTAAAACTTTTCTTTATTGATTCGCCCAATGGTTACAGACTTGACCTACCCTACACACTTAGCTTCATGGGTCCATTCACTCAGCTGTAGACTAATAAGCCTCTGCGCAGTCAGCTGCAGAGCCTTCTCCTACTCTATGACCCATAGACACACCTTACACTTCAATTCAATCACTTAGAATTCTCACCTTTTTGTATCCTCCTTTCCATAGTCTATTAGTTTTCTTATACACTTAGAGTCTCACTCTATTTATATAATTCCATGGTCCATGAACCATGGGTAGCTCTATCCAGCCGACATTACATTACAAAAACTAGGGTGGACAACCCTATGACTCTATTACAATTTCATGCCCCGTGCCCTCAATTCGCGTAGATTTTATAAGAAGACTTCGTTGAAACTTGGGCTTTAAGCCCCAAAGCATGACTTAGGGGGATTCCATGCCCAACAAGCCCCCAAAACAAACATAGTGACTTCCCTCGAGTAACTCTTTTAGCACGGAGATCTTTGCACGGAGTCTGTCCAACTATGCTCGAACTGTGGCAAGGTCAGCAGTGCACTGAGCTGCTACCAGCTAGATTTGTTGCATGCATTGTTCCAAGACTGTGGTGTTGGAAGTGCTTCTTTGCATTAGTGTGTGTATCCCTTGCATGTTTGCGAGCTTGCCTTCAATTTATTCTATGATGGTGAAGGCCTCGTTGTTCCAAGGCTAAACGCATGCCTTCAGGACTGCTTCCTTGTGTCATGCTGTGTCCACCTGATCTTTCATCACTTCGGCTTATTGCATCCACGTGAGCCTCTGAGTGAGGGCCACTGCCTACATCATTCCTTTCACGTTGTCATACTATTGTTGGAGTTTTCGTGCCCCTGTCTCTAAGCACTAGATGTTTGGGTCCTCCTGTAGATTTGTGAGGTCCTCAAATGATTCTCCCAACGTGTTGGTGCAGTAGTGCACTCCACTAACCAATCTTGTCCAGTCCCACTGTAATAGAACTAGCGCGCTGTCCTCTGACTTCCAGAGGGGTGGACGACTGCACCTTTAACCGTAGCTCGACGATCTGAAGGTTCAACTCTAGCTGAACCTTTGTCATTTCCTCCCATGCCTCACACACCCCTGCTGCTAACCTATGGATGCACACCACTGCTAGTATGTCTGCTGGGATGGCTAGCTTCAGGATTCTTTGGCAAGCTTCATCTATTACCTAGACCAGTTTTAGATTCTGCGACACCACTTTGTCGCCCTGCAAGCTCAATTGTTCCATATTGATTTTCTGCTCACTGAGGACTTGCAGGGCACAAATCTCCCTAGCTCAAATCTCTGCGGTTATCCCATCCTACAAAACATATAAGTTCTCTCGCGGGAGTGCAACCATATTTATACCGAGACCCTTTAGGACACTAACTATAGGTCTTGTTAGTGTCGGTCTTGTCAGTGCTCCGTCAGAGATCAAAACTCTTTCTGCATTTCATTTTTAGGTGTCTCGCCCCATTCACTCAGCTACATTTCGCTAGGGGCATGCCATAACCTTAAGGAAGGGCCTTACCATTCATTCCCCTCATGTCTTGTACCTGTTGGCTTAGGTCTTTTCATCAATGTTCACTAAAGTCCATGACAGTCAATGTTTGATATTTTAATGGACGAGAGTCATTTTCACTCATTAGGTCTAGGGATTAGATAAATTAGGCTTCAAACATGTCCAATAAATCCATGCAGGCCAGAGGGAGGCCCTTACAAAGTTATGATTCAGAGATTTTCATCGTCATTTTGACAGATTACGACTGTTCTTCAAAACTCTGTTTTGAAGAAAAGTCAAACAATGTGTCATTTGTGATAATTTTCAAAAAGGTATCCAGTTGATTTCTTTAGGTGCAGTCATGGTTTCCTTGGCCAAATGCCATGTCGTGCGACCCCTGCAAAAGTGCCAAAAAACTTCATCATTTTAGCTAAAAATTCAAAGGGAAAAGCGAAATTCAGTGTTGCATTAAATTAGTGGAAAGTGTCAAAACAAAACATTAGCAAAATGGGTTTTGGAGAAGAAAAAATCAAACCCATGACTTCAAAGCCTTTATATACAAGTTTCCACAAGAAACAAGTCATTGTGAACACCAAGGAAGAGAGAAACATTGCAAAGTGAGTGTGAGAGTGCAAGCACGCGTTTTGAGTGAGTTTAGAGTCGTTTTCAGGAGCGCAACACACACAGAGGGGCATAGCGCACATAGGGAGCGTGGCAGTGTAAAGTTAACAAGGGCGTGACGCATATACTGAGCACGGCGCACTGGGTTTGTTGCGCAGTGCACACCCACAGAGGTCCGAATTTGTGCCAAACTTGCAACCAATCATTTTTAAACCCTTCAAATTGACAGGTAGGCTCTATATCTTGGCTTTCTCATCAAATATTATGGAATGTAGTGATGGTTCATGGCCATTTAGAGTTGCAATAAAAACTCCTAAAACCTACCACTAGAAAACATCAAAGCCATTGTTGCTAGGGTTGCAAACTTGTGGTATTGATGCAAAAGGCTCCTCTTTCACCTCTCATTTTTTCACTCCTTTCCATTGTTTCCTTCCCCCTATCCCATTTTTCCCTATTTTCCCTACCCTAAAACATTACTAAACCCATATTACCTATCCCTATACTCATTGGTCAATGTAAACCCCAAAACCATACCCTATAAAATCCCCAAACCCTCGTACATATCCCTAAACAAAATTTCCCCCCATAACCCCTATTCCCATCATATTATTCCCCTTCCTAACACTCCCTTTTTGCATTGTTCCCCTTAGTGGCAGAGTTCATAACAACACATATTTTCACTACCATCATCAAAGGGCAGTCCAAGCAAAGTCCATATACAACAGTCATGGCATTTGAGCATTCATCGGAGTACAAGGTGGAAACTCAAAGTGATTCATCCTTAGAAGAACAGGCTCCCCATAGACATCATAAAAGTGGAAAACATGTTAGGGATGAGCCAACCACCCTCACAGAATTGCAGGCATGCCCTCTTGCTATGTCATGTTTCCAGCATCTATCATGTTTTGAGTTTTTTCAAAGAGTGGATAATGTTCAAGTTCATCAAGAGTTGGCCCGTCTTTTTGTGCTTCACCTACATGGAGATCACTCTATCTTGGCCAGTGTCACCTTCACACTGACACCTAAAACTGTCTCATTAGCAACCGGCATACTGAATGTTGGAGAAGCATGGCACATGAAACAAAAGTTTGATCGGCAACATTATGAGCCTTACATTAAGGCCACTTTCTTGAGGCAGCTCACAAGAGTCTTTCCATTACGATATTTGAAAGTTGAATATGCTCCACTCATGAAGTACTTCAGCTGTGAGGGGAGGTTCTCTCGTCTATATGCCTATCAAATCAGGTTTCTCATGCACTTTACCAGGGTATGGATGATGAACATCCCATATTTCATTTGCAGGAACATAGAGAGGATGAACACCTTCATGCAGCACAAGACCCCTCAGCAGCAACTTAACAGTGTTTATCACTTTGCTCTTATTAAGATTTTGGTGGTTCATCAACTGGGATTGCAAGGCATTACTTGGGATGATTTCATCTCCCGTGACCTCTTCAGAACTTCACATGTATTATCATAGGTTAAGCATGAGGGTGAAACTTCTCGTCGGTATGACCGCCATGAGACTGCTAGTATGTTGGTTTTCATCACATATCAGAAAGGCACCAGAAGTTTGTTTGCAGCAGCAAAGCGAGTGTTATCTCCACCCGGGGTGGAAGGGGCCTCGCTTCCTCCATTAGCATCACAGGAATAGGACAAAGGCAAGGAGCCAATGCAGGATGAGGGGCCTTCAGGTGAGCCATCAGGTGAACGAGAGACCGAATTTGTTCTCCTTCATGATGATGATACAGATACAAAACGAACAAGTGCACAACTTAAAGAGATCATCCAGGAGCAACAAGCAGAGATTCAATCCTTGTCCCTTGATTTGGAAAGAGCCAAATGGAACATGAAATATCTGGAGTAGAGGAACAAACAGCTGGAGGATCAACAAGCGATCATGGAGCAAGAAATTAATGAGCATCGCTAAGCTGCACAAAGGAGAAGAGTTGAGCTCATGTCATTGGAGCAAGAAATTAATGAGGATCGGGAGGCCAATCTCGAGATAGTTAACATGCACTTGGAGAGGCTACTAGACAAGGCCGACAAGGACCATGCATTGCTGAGACACATGGCTTTCCACTACATGGCTCCAAAACAAAGTGTGCAAGGCCCGAATCAGGAATTTGAAGGCGAAATTGAGGAAGGCAATCAAGAAGAAAAAGAGGAAAAGGGAGCTCGATTGACTTCAAATATTGGACAAAGCCTCTTTGGCCCAACATAACAGTTGATAAGGAAGTTCTAGCCCAAATTTCAAGAAATCTGGGGCATTTTTGGTGTTTTTGGAAATTTCTGTACAAAAAAAACGGTTTTTCTCCCTGTGGCGCGGCGCTTAGGATTGGGAGCTCCAAATCACAAATGGTTTGAATTTTTGTATTCAACATGAAAAATCACGACTTTTGGTGCATGGAAAAGAAGTTTGGGCAAGTTTTGAGTCCCCAGGAGGTCAAAAACACTCAAAAAATGTCCTCTCTGCCCCTATTTGGAAGCAGTCTTGGGAGAATGAAGTTTTGGAGGGGCAAATGAGCACCAAATTTAGAAATTCCACTTGGGTTGGAAAGTATACAGGTAGGGCTTTCCAACAAGAACACTTGCGCACAATTTGGACTCCAAAAGGTACCTCAAAATCACCTCCAAAGTGGCATGGTGCACAAGGACCCAAAGGCCAAAATCACTTCCGCTCCGCGACATTTCGATTCGCGACTTTCTCCAAGTGGGCACACTCATTTACACTATATTTTTCTCGGAGACTAAGGCAATGTTTAAAAATTATTTTCACTAAAGGTGGGCTCCTATCCAAGTGACAAAGGAAGGCGAGCAGTCACCCATTCCATTTGTCATTTCTGTAACGCTGCACCTATAACTAATGGTTGGCTTTCCATTTCCACTTTGAAATCATTTGAAAAACTCCCCAACTATGGGTTGTTCTATTTCCAAATGGAATATTATATTTCTTGTATGCAACACTATTTGCAAAGGGTTGGCATTTCTAGGAACTGTGGAAGAGAAACTCAGTCACTCACTGTACATTTTGACAGAGAATTAATGAAAGATTGCAGCTCTGGTTCATGAGATTCCTATGGTGTGAGTTTAGCAAATGTATCTTCTTTATGTTTCATATGTATTTCATTATGTTTCATATTTTCATTCACATTAATTTCCAGTGAAAGCTTTCTAAGTAAGAAAGGTAGAATTCAGTGCACTGCTCTACCTTGGGATAGTTTTCATGTTCTATGTTTTCTTCTGTTGAAAAGGATTCATGTATTTATGCCATTTTCACACTCTCAAACAATCTCTCCACCTCACATTTTTTCAACTCTAATTGGTAGACTTTCTGCCTATCTTGCCTCACGAAATAACCTACGTTTTTGAGTTAAATTCTCTGCTCATGTTGTTCCTTGGCCCCACACATCCCAGAAAACTCAGTTATTCTTCAAACATCTCCATCATATTTATTTACCTAGCCTAAAATCAGTATCCATTTTTTGAGTAATCTTAGACCTTATTGTTTATTTTCCTGAGTGTGACTTGGAGAGAGCCCTCTCTTGTTCTAGTAGGACTAGCTACCAGACTGAGTGTGGTTTGTGGTTACCCTGAATTTTTCCTTCCTTCAGCCTAAGGAAAATTTAGGTGCTAACATAGTGGCGACTCCACTGGGGACAAATTCTTTGTTTGTTAGTCTTATCCATTGCGTATACGGTAGGCTTAGCCTACAAACACCCCATACTTCTGATAATTCTAAGCTTCCAGATGATAAGTTTAGGATTTGATAGGCTGAGTAAGTTGTTCATGTCCTTACGATTTTTTCGAAAATAGCACGTTGGCTTCAAGGAGATATACCAGAGCCAATCGAGATCCGGATACTCCTAATATCTACGAAATCCCCAACTTGATTCCAAGACTCCTTCGTCAAGAGAGTTCTATAACTCCCGTGTTCGAATCCCATTCATGTCCTGACATTTTTGAGTACCTTGAAGAGCTTAAGTTTGACGAGTGGTTTGAAATATCATTGTTCGAGACCAAATTCGAAAGGGTTGTTGACTATACTATCCCCAATCCATAATTTCTTGTAGACCTAGAAACTAAAAGGGCTAACCAGTCAATTGATAATTATATTACTACACAGCTTCAAACTCAAATTGTTAATTCCCTACAAACTGCACACACTCATCCAACACCTCCAAGGCCGAATCCACCAAGAGTGATGGCTATCTGTTTTGCACCTCTTGTGCTGCCCCAAGTTCTAGATCATATGCCCGTAGATTATCAAATCAAAATACCTTTGTTTGATGGTGCCTCTCATAGCTTTACTGCTCAGCAACATGTGGACAGAATGGCAGATTTCTATGACGTTCATGAGATCGATGCAGAAAATGTAGCAATGCGACTCTTTGTTCAGACATTTGCAGGTGAAATTAGGAAATGGTTCAGAGGTTTTCCGGTTGCGCATATCGCCACCTTGGCCGAACTGCAAAGACAATTTTTAGATCACTGGGAAGGGAAAAAGAATCCTCTTCAAATTCTTGCTGAGTATGTGCAGATCAAACGAAGCGCTTGTGAGTCAGTCCAAGACTACTGCATTAGATTCAATTCCATTTATACTGAAATTCCCGATCATCTAAGGCCACTTGTGGGACTAGAAATGATGAAATTTCGATATCGTTTGATGCTGACATGGCTTATCAACTGAGAGAGAGAGAGCCGGCCACAATGGAAGACATGCAGAAAATCGCGGTCAGCGTTGAAGCAAATCTGCTATCCAAAAGAGCTAGTGCGAAAGCAGAAACAAGGTCACAGTCAAGGAAGAGTCTTCGTCAATGGATCAATTACTCAAGAAGGTAGATCAGATGCTTGAAAGGGTGAAACTCGACAAACCTGAGCCACAAGTTAGAAATCCTAACTTCCGTGGCTAGCAGTAGCCACAATATAGGATAAGATAGAGAGATCAACGAACCCAATATCAAACAGCACAGCAGCCAGTACAGACACCTCTTCAGCAAAATTTTGTGAATGGACTAGACTCTAATGACGAAGGGAAGGTAATAGGGGAAGAGAACCACTTCTTTACTCCAGATGATTTTCCTACTTATATTACTAAAGAGGAGGAGTATGCGGAAAGTTCAGCTGCACACAAAGACACATATTTCATTCTAGCAAGTGACACAGTTTTGGAAGAAGAATCAGAGGAGTATCTAAGAGGCTATATGAATGCTCTGTCCGCTCAGCAGCGACAATATTCACTTAGAAATAGGGATGTGCCAGTTAACCCAATTCAGAAGAGGAAGGAAGTTTCGGCATCAAAGAATGATTCGTCAGTTGCACAAAAGAAAGGCAAAGAGGCACTTGGACTTGACAGTAGTAATTCACCATCAACAAAAAAATCAAATCAGAAAATTGTATCGAGAGAAAAGTAAATGAAAGAAGCCCCAGTCAAAGAGGTAGAAAAGGCTTCCGCTTTTAATTTAGAGAATGAAATTTCTAAATTGAAGGTATCCATTCCCTTGACTAAAATAATGAAGAACAACAATTATAGATGGCAAGTTTCTAAAATTTTAAACTGTGATCCAATGTCTGATATGGTGAATGTCGAAGATGATCAACCCGAAATGATCTTTGGACCAGCATTGAATGGTGAGTCTTCAGATGATGATGTGCCACATTTTTATATCAGTTTAAGATTGCATGATTTTGTGTTACACAATGCCATGTTCGATTCTAGAGCTTCTCACAATCTCATGCCCAAGGCTATCATGGATAAGCTGGGTCTGGACGTCACTCGAATATACCATGATCTCTATTCATTTGATTCCAGCAGAGTAAGACGTATCGGGCTCATCAAAGACTTGGTTATAAGTCTGGATCAAATCCCAGTGAAGAATGTTTTGATGGATATTGTGGTAGCGGATATTCCTCCCAGGTTCGGTATGCTTCTTTCCAGGTCTTGGGCAGCGAAATTGAAAGGGACACTACAACTAGATTTCTCCTATGCAACAATTCCGGTGTTTGGCCAGATGAGAAAACTGTATCGGGAACAAAAAATGAAATACATGATTACAAGCAAGGAGAAACCCATTAATCATCCAATTAATTATGTACATACAGATCTAGAGTCTTTTGTTTTGTATTCATATAGTTTTAACAATGTAGATAGTTAGTTAGTTGAAGTAGAAAGTATTCCAGAAATAGTAGAAAATTTCAGAGACATTTTGAAGAAAGAAGGACGAGAACAACAAAACACCATTGAGAAATCAGCTAAAGATAATGGACAGCAAGCAGGAAAAACAGAGCCAGCAGAATTTCAGCACTTGGGAGAAGAAGAAGAATGTTTGTGGACCATGGATTTCGATGGAGCAGTGGGAAATGATGGCGCTGGAATTGGAATTTTGGTACGCAGTCCTTTCTCCGCCCCGAACAAGGTGCCTAGTAATGTGCGCGTATGCTCTTACAAATTAGCTTTTGATTGTTCAAACAATGAGGCTGAGTATGAAGCTTTGATTGCTGGCCTAAAGATTCTACGAAAGCTGAATGCTAAGAAGATTGCAGTCTATTGCGACTCCGAGTTGGTGATTAAGTAGGTTAGAGGCGAATATCAAGAAAAGCATCCCCGGATGCGGGCTTACTAGAATGCAGTCCTAGACATCCTGAAATTATTTTCAGAATATACATTGACATGTGTGCCTCGTGTTCAAAACAACATTGTTGATGCTCTTGCTAAGGTAGCCAGTAGTTTGAAGATTCCAATGAACTCCAATAATAAATTCGAAATCCATGTCAAGCATCGTCTGACTGTCCCCGACAATCAGAGGTATTGGCAAGTTTTCCAAGATGATGAGGAGATTGATGATTTTCTGCAAAACAAAGGTCAGTTCAAAGAGACCTCAATTAATGAAGAAAATGATGATGGCAAAGATGAGGTGCAGATCAATCAAATGGATGTATTGCAGCTGAAGGATAACATCATCCCTAATGGCTTGATACCTTTAGAAGAACTCTTTGATCAAGATGACGTAGCCCACAAACCAAAATTGCAACCAACAGAGAAGGGTGTTGAAGATGTCAATATCGGAATAACTGCTAATCCTAAAATGGTAAAATTATCTAAAGCATTGCCACAAAAGATGAAAGCCAAATATATCAGTCTGTTGTCTTCATTTGCTGACGTGTTTTCTTGGGATTATTCTGACTTGAAGACATACGATACTAATATCATTCAGCACACTATACCCATTAAGCCTAATCAAAAACCTTTTAGACAGAAGTTGAGAAGACTAAATACAAAACTATTGCCATCAATTGAAAAGGAAATAAATAGGTTGTACAAATCAGGAATCATCGTTCCCATTAGATTTTTGGATTGGATCTCCAATTTGGTGCCCGTGCGAAAGAAGACAGGTGAGATTCGCTTGTGCATCGATTTTAGGAATCTCAATAAGGTTTCATTGAAAGATAACTATCCACTGCCCAAAATGGATCATATACTTCAACGACTAGTTGGGGCATCTTGTATGTCACTACTTGATGGTTATTATGGATATAACCAAATTTCAGTCCATGAAGATGACCGAGACAAGACAGCATTCACTACTCCATGAGGAACTTTTCATTACGCTAAAATTCCTTTCGGTTTAAAGAACACGGGTGCCACCTTTCAGTAGGAAATGGACTTGGCTTTCGCAAGTGAGAAGGATGTCTTTTTGGTTGTATACCTTGATGATCTGACGGTGTTTTCCAAATCTGATGAAGAACACATGTATCATTTGAAAATTGTCTTTCAAAAGTGCAGAAAATATGGTCTATCGCTGAATCCGAAAAAGAGCTTGTTTTCCAAGGAGGAGGGAAAACTAATTGGGAACATTATCTCAAAAGATGGCATTCATATTGATCCTGCACATGTACAAGCTATTCAATAAATTGATCTGCCCCGGAATAAGGAGATTCAATCTTTCAATGGTAAAATGAATTTTTTACGCCACTTTGTACCTATTCTTGCTGAGTACCTAAGAGAGATCACAAACATGCTTAAGAAGGACAGCCAAGTGAAGTGTACAGAAGAGGCTATAAAATCTTTTAATTTATTCAAATTGGCTCTTTCCTCAGTTCCAGTTCTAATCAGCCCGGAATACACTCAGGATTTTATATTGTTTTCATTCGCTTCGAAGCATACTATGGCAGCAACGTTGATGCAGAAAAGATATGATCATGAAAGACCAATTGCTTTCTTTAGCTGGACTATAAGAGATGCAACCTTAAAGTACAATATCATTGAGAAACAAGCTCTCGCACTTATGAAAGCATTGAAATACTTTTGGGTATACATTCTGCATTCTCATATTTTGGCTTATGTTCCTAACGCTGTTGTCAAAGATGTTTTAGTGCAGACCGATCCGGAAGGAAGACGAGGCAAGTGGATTGCAGCTTTGTTGGAATATGATGTGGAGATAAAGCCCACAAAGCTGGTTAAAGGATAGGGATTGGAAAAGTTAATGGCCGAATCAAACTTGCACGCCTTAGACATAAATCTGATCGCTGCTATGTCCGATGAGAATGAGGAAGGTTCATAAATTCAAGTATCTGAAATGTTTGCTCTTTCTCCATGGTATTTAGACATCATATATGTGCTGAGAATTTTGTCACCACCACCCGGCATGACTAGAAACAAAGCTAGAACTCTCAAATTAAAGGCTGCCAAGTTTTGCATTCTAAATTCTGCACTTTATTGGAAAGATCCTGGTGGTGTTCTTTTGAATTGTTTGGTGGAAGAAGAAGCAAAGCAGGTCATGGAGGATTTCCACGAAGGGGATTTTCGTGGTCACCTTTTTTGGAAAACAACAACAAATAAAGTTTTGAGAGTAGGATACTATTGGCCAACATTGTATGCTAATGTGTATAAGGTTTTCAAGAGCTGTCATAAATGCCAGATTTTTGAAGGAAGGCAGAAATTACAGCCTTTGCCGCTTAAGCCCATTGAGGTGAGTGCCCCTTTTCAGCAATGGGGGTTGGATTTCATTGGTGAAATTCATCCCGCTTCTTTCGGTCAGCATCGATGGATTCTCACGGTAACAAATTTCTTCACGAAATGGATTGAAGCAATTCCCACCAGACAAGCTACAGATGCGGTAATTATTTCATTCCTTGAAAATAACATCTTGTCTCGCTTTGGTTGCCCGAATAAGTTAATCACTGATAACGCAACAGCTTTCAAATCGAAAAGGATGGTAGAGTTTTGTCACAATTATCACATCATTTTGGCTCACTCAACAACCTATCATCTACAAGTCAATGGATTGGCGGAGTCCTCTAACAAATATTTGGTCAATATCATTAAGAAGCTGTTGGAAATCAACAAGAAGAGCTGGCATAAGAAGTTGGTAAATGCACTTTGGGCAGATCGGGTCAGTCAGAAGAAATCCATTGGTATGTCCCCCTTTGAGCTTATGTATGGGGTTGATGCCTTGTTTCCTACCTCTCCCGCAACCCCGATAGTCAAACTTATTCACGAAGCTGGCAGTGAAGATGATCCTATGCAGAGAAGATTGAATCAGATGATTCATTTGCAGCAGACCAGAGAAGAAGTCTTCCAAAACACATCCAGGCTGCAAGAGAAAATTAATAAAATTTATGGCAGAAAAGTAAAGGTGGAAAAATTTCAGCTGGATGATTTAGTGCTGAAGCGGGATGCTAGGAATGAGGAAAAGGGTAAGCACGGTAAATTCGAGAATCTCTGGAAAGGTCCCTTCAAGATTGCAGCATATCGAGGTCAAAATGCCTTTCTTCTGAAGGAAATGAACAGGGAAGATTGTCCAGGAGGGCTGATCAATGGTCGGTTGCTCAAGCGGTACCACTTCTGAGTTGTTTCTACTGTTTCCATTGTCACTGTAAATATCATTTTATTTCAATTTTGTTTTGAGTTTGTTTAGTCAGTTTTTGAGTCATTTTAAGTCCATATTTGAGTTAGTCAGAGTCAAGTTTCAGTCAATAAATGAGTCAAGAGTTGCATTTCGTTTGTCGAAATGATGACTCCATAGCCCAATGAATGAAGGCACTATCTTCTCTCCCAAAGATCTGCCATTCTTGGCACCTCCAAGGAGCTACCATCCCCCATTGGAGCCAATGTTAGAGTTGGTCTTGTCAGTCCTTCGTCAGAGATCAAAACTCTTTCTGCATTTCATTTTTAGGTGTCTCGCCCCATTCACTCAGCTGCATTCTGCTAGGGGCATGCCATAACCTTACGGAAGGGCCTTACCATTCATTCCCCTCATGTCTTGTACCTGCTGGCTTAGGTCTTTTCATCAATGTTCACTAACGTCCATGACAGTCAATGTTTGATCTTTTAATGGATGACAGTCATTTTCACTCATTAGGTCTAGGGATCAGATAAATTGGTCTTCAAACATGTCCAATAAAGCCATGCAGGCTAGAGGGAGACCCCTACAAAATTATGATTCATATATTTTCATCGTCACGTTGATAGGTTACGACTGTTCTTCAAAACTCTGTTTTGAAGAAAAGTCAAACAGTGTGTCATTTGTGATCATTTTCAAAAAAGTCTCCAGTTGATTTCTTTAGGTGAAGTCATGGTTTCCTTGGCCAAATTCCATGTCATGTGACCCCTGCAAAAGTGCCAAAAATTTTCATCATTTTAGCCAAAAATTCAAAGGGAAAAGTGAAATTCAGTGTTGCATTAAATCAGTGAAAAGTGTCAAAACAAAACATTAGCAAAATGGGTGTTGGAGAAGCAAAAATCAAACCCATGACTTCAAATCCTTTATATACAAGTTTCCACAAGAAACAAAGTCATTGCGAACACCAAGGAAGAGATAAACATTGCAAAGTGAGTGTGAGAGTGCAAGCACGCGTTTGGAGTGAGTTTGGAGTCATTTTCAGGAGCGCGATGCACACACAGAGGGGTGTGGCGCACATAGGGAGCGTGGCGCACAGAGTGTGACCCCGCAATGTAAAGTTAACATGGGCGCAATGCATATACCAAGTGCGGTGCACACCCATAGAGGCCCGAATTTGTGCCAAACTTGCAACCAATCATTTTGAAACCCTTCAAATTGACAGGTAGGCTCTATATCTTGGCTTGCTCATCAAATTTTATGGAATGTAGTGATGGTTCATGGCCGTTTAGAGTTGCAATAAAAACTCCTAAAACCTACCACTAGAAAACATCAAAGCCATTGTTGCTAGGGTTGCAAACTTGTGGTATTGATGTCAAGGCTCCTCTTTCACCCCTCATTTTTTCACTCCGTTCCATTGTTCCCTCCCCCCCATCCCATTTTTCCCTATTTTCCCTACCCTAAAACATTACTAAACCCATATTCCCTATCCCTCCACTAATTGGTCAATGTAAACCCCAAAACCCTACCCTATAAAATCCCCAAACCCTCCTACATATCCCTAAACAAAATTCCCCCCCATAACCCCTATTCCCATCATATTATTCCCCTTCCTAACACTCCCTCTTTGCATTGTTCCCCTTGGTGGCAGAGTTCATAACAACACATAGTTTCACTACCATCATCAAAGGGCAGTCCAAGCACAGTCCATATACAATAGTCATGGCATCTGAGCATTCATCGGAGTACGAGGTGGAAACTCAAAGTGATTCATCCTCAGAAGAACAGGCTCCCCGGAGACATCATAAAAGTGGAAAACATGTTAGGGATGAGCCAACCACCCTCACAGAATTGTAGGCATGCCCTCTTGTTATGTCATGTTTACAACATCTATCATGTTTTGAGTTTTTTCAAAGAGTGGCTAATGTCCGAGTTCATCATGAGTTGGCCCGTATTTTTGTGCTTCACCTACATGGAGATCACTCTATCTTGGCCGGTGTCACCTTCACACTGACACCTGAAACTGTCTCATTAGCAACCGGCATACCGGATGTTGGAGAACCATGGCACAAGAAACAAAAGGTTGATCGACAACTTTATGAGCCTTACATTAAGGCCACTTTCTTGAGGCATCTCACAAGAGTCTTTCCATTCTGATATTTGAAAGATGAATATGCTACACTCATGAAGTTGATCATGAAGTACTTCAGCTGTGAGGGGAGGTTCTCTCGTTTATATGCCTATCACATCAGGTTTCTCATGCACTTTACCAGGGTATGGATGATGAACATCCCATATTTCATTTGCATGAACATAGAGAGGATGAACACCTTCATGCAGCACAAGACCCCTCAGCAGCAACTTAACAGCGTTTATCACTTTGCTCTTATTAAGATTTTGGTGGTTCATCAGTTGGGATTGTAGGGCATTGCTTGGGATGA
This sequence comes from Pinus tabuliformis, assembly GCA_031772625.1. Classification (NCBI taxonomy): domain Eukaryota; kingdom Viridiplantae; phylum Streptophyta; class Pinopsida; order Pinales; family Pinaceae; genus Pinus; species Pinus tabuliformis. The sequence continues at coordinate 1,126,646,535 of CM062816.1, read as the reverse complement.
TTTCATCTCCCGTGACCTCTTCAGCACTTCACAGGTATTATCAGAGGTTAAGCATGAGGGTGAACCTTCTCGTCAGTATGAGCGCCATGAGACTGCTAGTGTGCCAGTTTTCATCACATATCAGAAAGGCACCAGACGTTTGTTTGCAGCGACAAAGTGAGTGTTATCTCGACCCGGGGTGGAAGGGGCCTCGCTTCCTCCATCAGCATCACAAGAACAAGACAAAGGCAAGGAGCCAATGCAAGATGAGGGGCCTTCAAGTGAGCCATCAGGTGAACAAGAGATCATCCAGGAGAAGAAAGCAGAGATTCAAGCCTTTTCCCTTGATTTGGAAAGAGCCAAATGGAACATGAAATATCTGGAGGAAAGGAACAAACAGCTAGAGGATCAACAAGTGATCATGGAGCTACAAAACATTCATGAGTATCGCTAAGCTGCACAAAGGAGAAGAGTTGAGCTCACGTCATTGGAGCAAGAGATTAATGAGGATCAAGAGGCCAATATCGAGAGAGTTAACATGCAGTTGGAGAGGCTTTTGGACAAGGCCAAAAAGGACCATGCATTGTTGAGACACATGGCTTTCCACTACATGGCGCAAAACAAAGTGTGCAAGGCCCGAATCAGGAATTTGAAGGCGAAATTGAGGAAGGCAATCAAGAAGCAAAAGAGGCAAAGGGAGCTCGATCGAATTTAGATATTGGCCAAAGTCTATTTTTCCCAACATAACACTTGATAAGGAAGTTGCAGCCAAAATCTCAAGAAATTTGGGGCATCTTTGGTGTTTTTGGAATTTTTTGTACAAAAAACAAGGTTTTTCTCCCTGTGCGCCGCGCCACTGGCGCGCCGCTTAGGATTGGGAGCTCCAAATCATAAATGGTTTGAATTTTTGGATTCATCATGAAAAATCATGATTTCTGGTGCATGGACAAGAAGTTTGGGCAAATTTTGAGTCCCCAGGAGGTCAAAAACACTCAAAAAATGACCTCTCTGCCCCTATTTTGACACACGGGAAGCAGTCTTGGGAGAATGAAGTTTTAGAGGGGAAAATAAGCACCAAATTAATAAATTCCACTTGTTTTAGAAATTAGATAGGTAGGGATTTCCAACGAGCACACTTGGGTACAATTTGGACTCCAGAAAGTACCTCAAAATCACCTCCAAAGTGGCGCGGCGCACAGGGACCCAAAGGCCAAAATCACTTTCGCTCCGCGACATTTCGATTCATGACTTTCTCCAAGTGGGCTTGCTCATTTACACTATATTTTTCTCTGTGACTAAGGTCATGTTTAAAAATTATTTTCACTAAGGGTGGGCTCCTATCCAAGTGACAAAGGAAGGCGAGCAGTCACCCAAGCCATTTGTCATTTTTGTAACACTGTAGCTGTAACTAATGGTTGGCTTTCCATTTCCAGTTTGTAATCATTTGAAAAAGTCCCCAACTGTGGGTGATTATATTTCCCAATGTCATATTCTATTTATTGTATGCAACACTGTTTGCAAAGGGTTGGCATTTCTGGGAACTATGGGAGAGAAACTTAGTCACTCATTGTACATTTTGACAAAGAATTAATGAAAGATTGTAGCTCTGGTTCATGAGATTCCTGTGGCGTGAGTTTATCAAATGTATCTTCTTTATGTTTCATATTTATTTCTTTATGTTTCATAATTTCATTCACATTCACTTCCAGTGAAAGCTTTCTAAGTAAAAAAGGTAGAATTCCGTGCACTGCTTTGCCTTAGGATAGTTTTCATGTTCTGTGTTTTCTTCTGTTGAAAAGGATGCATGTATTTATGCCCTTTTCACACTCTCAAAAAATCTCTCCACCTCACATTTTTTCAACTCTAATTGCTAGACTTTCCACCTGTCTTGCCTCACGAAATAACCTACATCTTTGAGTTAAATTCTCTGCTCATGCTGTTCCTTGGCCCCACACATCCCAGAAAACTCAATTATTCTTCAAACATCTCCATCATATTTATTTACCTAGCCTAAAATCAGTATCCATTTTTTGAGTCATCTCAGACCCTATTGTTTATTTTCCTGAGTGTGACCCGGAGAGAGCCCTCTCCTGTTCTAGTAGGGCTAGCTACCATACTGAGCGTGGTTTGTGGTTACCCTGAATTTTGCCTTCCTTCAGCCTAAGGCAAATTTAGGTGCTAACAGGCCTGTCAGCCTCATTTGTAGTCACTAGTGCCCCTTCTGGCAGCACTATGGTATTCATCACCCGAGTGCGCAACATCTGTTTTTTTGTGATTATTCCGACTCAGAGGCTGGTCGAAAGGGTACCAGCCTGAGGGTACCTCTGCAACTCTTGCAACTATGCTCTGAGGCCCCCCAACACAATCTATGAAATTTTGGAGAGCCTTAGAGGTGACATCACGCACTATCTCACCGATGTCGTGCAGATCACCCTCGATTAGGGTGATCGGGTTAATGGAAAAATTTTATGCCTTGACCTTCTTGCATGACCCAGTCCACTCATTTGGGTGCTGGCGTTTCAACTGTGTTATTGCGGTTTGCGGGTCCATGCCTCCCTCTTCTTCCTTTGCTTCCTACCCATGAGAAGGCAATGTTTTGCCCTCACACACTATCGTGGCTCTGTCCTATGCTACTGCTACTGTTGCGGCCTTTTCTTGCTCAATTGTTGTCTATGCAGTGTCCCATGCCACCCGCACTTCTACTATCACTATCTCCTTCCTTCTCTTCTATGTTAACTGTACGATTCGCAACTTAGTCTTGTCTTTATTCCTTTGTGCCATCAACTTCTCTATCTTCGTGATGTATGAAGCGCACCACTCTGGTAGCCATGTCTCAAGGACATTAAAAATTGACATCATCTGTGGCTACAAAGGGTAGCTTCCTCCAAAGTTTGGTTGGGTCCTTGCGCGCTGTGATGTAAATGCTACAGATTTTCACTTTAAATTCCACAAAACTCTGAAGGCTATTGTAGACAATGGGTGACAACCATGGCTTGCGGTTGATCCACATTCTGAGCTTCATCTCCATGAACATGCAAAGTATTTTACTATCGCAGATCCTAATGGCATCCTTTGTGGCCCAGAGCGAAGCATACTTCGCGGCCTCCGACAGATCCCTGTCAATTGTGGGGAATTGACTATCCTTTAATAATTCCCCTGCCACAAGCACTATGGATAGCAGAACCCATGCATAGTGGAACATTTTTCCCTATTCATAAGCTTCGCGGAAATTCTCCAAAAACTCCTTGCAAAGGAACTCAGTTAAACTGGACCCCCTCTGTGCACTGCTTAGCTAGTGCTACCATTGGCATGGGTAACTCGTTTGCATGGCACTTGTGCATAACCTTACCGACCAGTATTTTGGTTGCCACTTTCACTGATTTTTCATTGATGTTGGTTATGGCATAGCCCCTTTTCTTCTTTTCTAGATTATACTTCTTCTTCATGGCCTCCATGATGGCCAAGTCACTACTCTTCCCTTTTGATATGTTTGCGGGGTCCTCTCCTTTGCATGGAAGTCGAGAAATGTAGTGAATCAAGTCTTTCATGATGGGTATGCGCTCTTCCAGCCACAAACACCCATCATGCACCAGGCAGAGTAGCTGCCTCATGACGAAAATGGTTATTGGGGCATGGTGGAAATGCGGCACCTAGAGTAGGTTAAGTAGCCTGGCCTTTTCCACTCTGTGCAACCACTTTTGCAGCTCTAATTCTATAACCCCCACTGTGGTTTTCTTCTTGGGATTCATGAGGTACGAGGTCTCAAGGTGAGGTAACTTTTCGTGCTCAACGAAGTCCCAATATTTAAATTTTAAGCTCGGCCCATCCCAGGTGCATGCCCTTGAAAATAATGTTGTCTAGGAGGATCAAGGTCTAGAGCGAGCTCTTGGTCTCATCAAGGTCCTTGGGCACTTTAGCCTTCCCTTTCCGTGGGAGGACATAGGCGGGCAGCTTTGTCGGCAGGTTCGTAGGCTCAGTTTCCTCCCCCATGCCATCGTCCTCATTTTCTTTGATGATTAGGTCCTCCAGGTCTTGTTCTTCTTTATCAGTCTCTATAATGATGGCTTTCCCCTTCTCCTCCATTAACAGCTTGATGCACAGTGGGTTCCACAGGGACACACGTATGCGAAGAATTGCTTGTTTGTCCTTCTTGGGTCTTAGCGTGTGCAGTGATTTCAGGATTTCTACCAAAATCTCGGCACCTTCCGGAGAATCCCCCTTGGTCAGGCCTATGCAGCCTCTTCAATGGTCATTTATATTATCTCCATAACTTCCTCACCTGATGCTATCATGTCCGTCTAGAAATCTAGCACTCGTGAACTCAGCTCAATCAACATTTGACACACAATAATCAGGGCTTTGCTCATTAGCTCAATTCGGAAATGACCAAGTGTTGTTTGTTGGGTAGCCCCTTCTAATTTATATCACTTTTTGAATTCGAATTCGACCATTCCCCCCAAGTTCATTAATTCTCCCTTGGCGGAAAATTTTCCCAAATCTTGCCCATAAATCGCGTCTTAAATTCCTGCCGCCTACTCCTTTTGGTCTTAAGTCAAGTATCCCATCATGAATAGTGACTTCAATAGTCACTTGCTAGCCAACCCGCATGGCAGCACAGCCCCCCATGCGCGATCGCGAACCTTGTGACTCTTTGCTTTTGCGTGTAGCTCCAACATCGCACATCTCCCAGGGAGAACAGTTTATAGTCCCGCACTTCCTTTCAACTACCCGGAGCACTAAGACTGTACTTCCTTCAGCTAGTTAGGTGGTCACACCACCCATGTAAAGTTTCATCCTATCACCCATCATGTTTCTTGGAACATACCCACCTTTTATTATTACGGCTGGCATCGTGCACTTTACCATGTGCAACACAATACCCTGGTCAATTCGCTTAGTAATGTGTGGTCCAAGTCAAGGCATTAGACTGATTAATTCGCAGCGATATGCCTTAACCCTATCATCGTGATCATATGCATCCTACCTTATCACCGTAGTCCTTTTGCTAAGAAAATCTTCCTTTATCTCGTCCTCTAGCTTCTTGACTTTCGCATCCACCAGAGCGCTTTTCTTCCTTAATCGTACCCTCTCTTCTTCAAGATCCTGGAGCCTATAATTTCCTTGTTGGATTTCTGCTTCCAAGGTTCCGTGAACTGGTGCTATCATGAATAGTCTAAGCTCTCTAGGTACTATAGGGCTTACAAAGGTTGCTTCATACTCCAACCTAGGTAGAGCATGCCAATCAAGTTCTTGCATGCAGTCCTATAAGCCCGTAAAACCACTGGTAGACGTAGGTCCTAGTTAATTCACTTTGCATTGTGGACCTTGTTCAATGCTTCACATACTTTGTTAAAGGATTCTGCATGGATATTCTTCTGCGCACTTGGTATTTCCATACTTTGTGGTCCCAATCGGAGGGGTCATTTATGCCATTGCCTTACCCACACCTGCTTATTGATCATGTATCCTATTATGATGATGATATGCATTCGTGCAGGTTTCACACCATATGCTTGTATCCACCTGGATAGGTAGGTGCATGGGTTGGCTTTTCCGACAATATTGTCTTTCAATCACATCAGAGGCTTCCCAAACTGCATACACATCATCCTTCTACATGCGTTCCAGTTCTCAAAAATTCTCTGGTGCATCCCCCACCATCTTGTGAGCGTAGCCTATAGTACCCATTTTAGAGGGTAAAAACACTACTGTTCCAGTACTTCTCTTTCAAATTTTTTAAGGAAGCCATCCACCTCACTTAACAAGTCATATGTAGGCAGATTTCTTACCTCTGTTGCTACACAACATAGTGACCTTGTCATCATTCTATCGCCTCATCAGAATTTGATGTGCAGGATCTTTCATGCTCCCATGATATTTAGCCATCTGCGGTTGGATTTACCTAGCCTTGCTCCCGTGTGGTTATCTTGTAGATGCAAACCAAGTCATCATTGTCGATGTCATAGTCGCACACTAGCTCTATGTAGCGCGATCCTTCTGCAGGGTCCAAAGGTACCATTATGCGTAAAGACTTTTTCTCAAAGATCATCTCATGCTTCTTTATATTTATCACTCCATTCATGTTAGTGGCCGAATCTATTCCCAATAGTGTGGGGTAGGGATTGCTATCATCAAAAATATATATTACTTTGGAATATGCTAGCGCGCTTGCTCCTTCAATATCTACTGTGGTTCCCTGAAATCTCCCCATAGGTAGGATCTTTTACTGGTTCGCCATCCACAGTTGGATAGGAGACCATTGCAATGCAAGCCTGCCCATGTGCTTCCATGTATATTTTGATAGGACGTTCACGTCCGACCCTAGATCCAGAATCACTTGGTCCATTTCATATTCCCAAATTTGCGCGATCAATCTCATTTCCCTTCCTGTTCGGGTCATGTGCTTCTCGAGCTTCCAGACTATGCACGGTTCTCCTGGTGTGGTTCTAGCACATCTAGTTATGAGTTCTTGTAGCCCCTTTATAGCCTTGTTGCCATGTAGTAGCTTCATGCATGTCTCCAAGAACATAGTGAGCATCGATGGGTCCATTTCCAGCTCCAGTCTGTCTTTACTTCCTGAAGTGGAGGCATCAGTGAAGCTTCCCTTAGCTTCCATGAAGGTCTCCTTAGCATGCTCCAAATCAAATTCTGGTTCCTTCGTCAGAGCCTTGCGAACCCAGGTACTTTCTTCAAGTTGCTTGCCTTTGTCATCTCTTATTGTAATTCCACTTTGGAGCATGATATTTACATTAGGGTCTTCCTTGCATGGCTCAAACCTCATCATTTGTAGGTTATGAGTCGGGGGAGGTTGGAGTGCTCCTTTATCACACAACCTTGCTATTAGTGTGGGATAATCCTCTATTTCACGATAAAAAAACGTACAATACAAGCATGATGGCCGCATTGGATTTGTACAATCACGGGCATAATGCCCTAGTGTTATAGACATTTTTGGGCACTGCAACCCCAATCATACATGTCCATAAACCAAGGGCTCCTAAGTCCCTAAAAGTGTTGTTCCATACCCTAAAAGAACAAGGTTATTTGATTACATCATCTCCCAAAAGTTCTCCATGAAAAACTGCTCAGAACTAGTCAAAACTGGACCATCTCACCTACTCCATGGTCAAAGTGCAATGCATCCCACCTAATGCACATGGGAGGTGCGATGCATACTGAAAAGCCCTTCTATGGGGTGAGATGGGTGAGAGTGGAAAAATGGTAGAGACAGTTTGCGAAGTGGATGATCATGGAATCTTCCAGAAACTTCTCCTATGACACTTGCCTCTCTGAATTCGCCTAGGGATGAGTAAGAGATGATCAATCTCCAAGTGGAATCAAGAACTATAAGAGAGAGGACACTAATAAAATCCCAGAAGTTGACTCACCCCCCTTTAATCATCTATATATGGATCCCTCATCCCAGAGATCCAGAGGCTGGAATTTTGTATCTTGTAAGGAAGTGTTGTTGGTTTCTTGTTGGAATATCATAGTGTTGGGTGATCTAAGCTTTTCATGAGGTGAAAGAAGGGCTTTCATGCTGGAGGATGACACTGGGTCAGAACAATTGGTTGTAATCCTCTTTGCTTATTCTTGATATTAATAAATCTATTAAAGTTTTCCTCCACATTCTTGTATGTTTGATGATATATGCATTTGTGTGGTCAATATACATCTGGTCCTATATTGTTTATGACTATAGATCTCTGTTCTTCGATAGTATTATGATGCCTTGATTCCTCAGGTGTTCTTTGAAGATGGGTAGATGAAGGAGAATCAGCAAGGATCTGTCAGAAAGGAGAGGAATCAAGCAAGGAACCAAGCGCAAGACTGAGGTTGGTGTCCTTCATTCCACTCTTATCTACTTCTCATAAAGGAAAACAAAAGTGGTTTTAGTTTGTTTGTTTCTAAGATAGCTACCAGTCTTAGTGGGACTAGCAGATCTGAGTGGACACTATATTTCCCGATAACACCTAGCCCTCTGTAATTGTAACATTTCAGTTGTCTGCAACCTCTTCTTGGTCCCCCTCCATCTCAGCGTCGTTTGTGCCCCTAAAATCTGATGCACGCCATTCCTGTGTTTTGATCAAGGGCTCATGTTTCGGCCTAAAATTGGTAGGTATGAGTTTGATCCATCATCAATTCATAGCTTCTACAGGTGCGCTCATCGTGTCTTACTAACGTACAGAAATTACAGAACAACTACTCTAAATTCTGCGTATACCTATGCAATAGATGGCAGTTATCTGTAGCATGCTTTCCTCCTATCTGACAAATCACACACAACAATGTAGGCACAACACTTGGTCTTGCTTGTGCCTCCAGTCTTAGTGGCGTTGGCCCTCCTCCTAGAAGGTAATTTGTGGACACCGGATGGTGGTCCTTGTTGTGCCCTGGCCCTTGCATTTTATGCACCATACCTCATCATGCATCTTTGGGTGGGTTGTCCTATCTTGTTTCAAAATTTTCATCTCCAGGCACAAATTTTTCAACTGAGTGTGAATCCGCTAAACTCCTAGGTTAGGATCTTGTATTATAGTTTTAGGAAATCTCATCACAACCTCCAAAGCCTTAGCCTAAGTGGTTAGCCTTTTTTGAACCAACGTGTTTCGTAGATGTGGTGTTAATGATTATATAAACCATTTGCGATGTTTCCCATCTATTAATGTCATGTTTACTTCATGAATTGTGCACTTCAGTCTTTGATCAAATTCCCACAGGGCCTCACCTAGTAGCGTTGTGATTTCCTTGAATCTAATGATCGACTATGCCTCTAACTTTGGCTTGCAAAATTCTTTGTTTAGCACAGCTTGAATATCTACGATCCTTGCATTCAGGTTTTCATTAGAGTGCTTAATATACTAGGTCAGCACACGATCCTGTAGAGTGTTGACCAACGTTTCCTTATTTATATTGTCATCCGTGACGCCCTGTGCTTCCCATACAAATTTTATTACAATCAAAACTGATCCATATCTTCATTCCCTACTCCCTTGAAAACTGGTAGTTTTATTGTGCCTTCCATACCGCTTTGCAATGGTGTCGGAGGTGGTATGGGCAAAGACGGTGGTGACGATGGTGAAACTGGTGGTGGTGTGGGTGGGGATGGTATGCGCAAAATTCTCTGCCTTATTAGATTGATCGCACTTCTTGGTGAGACCTTCGTGAGCTCTTCTTTGCTCCTTCATGGAGGTGAAATCAAGGGGTTAGTTTCTAGTTTTGTGCTATCTTCGTTTCTATAGATTCTCCCACTCCATGTATCCCCAAACATCAATTTATTCACATAACCTTCTTTTCAAACAGTAGAATTTTAATCCAAGTGTTCAAATATTTAACATACTTACCTCGTGGTCCCTTGAGGAAGCGTCGTTCTGCCTCGCTATAGCTGACTGAAGTATCTACCGCAAATTCGGTGATGAATCTTCCTATGATTTGATCGAGCCAGTGATCGATAACTTGCGTGATCTTATCTTCTGATGCTTCTAGTCTACGCACCAATTTTGGAGTCCACACAATAGGTTTGTCGAGTTTACACCTTCCTTAGCTATCTGCTACCCTCATGATACATTCATACAATTTAGTGGGGAAGGATACAAAGAAAATTTCATGGATCTATGTATACAAGTAGCAGTCTAACCACTCTTCCTTTGATAGTCACGGATTCCTGTTTTCTTGTGCCACAAACTCTTGAATATTTCTATCCAACCAATCATCAATTCCTTTCTTTGTTAGATTCTAGTGATACGACATGAGACATCTCTATGCAGATCCGGTCCCGGCAACAGAACCAGTTGTTGACTTGTTGGGGCTTGACCCAGGTTCAAAGTTAATTAGCAAAACAAATCCCTATACTACTGGCCCTTTCAGAAATATTCTGTGGAGCGCAGACTAAGGCATCACCTGAATTAGTATGGGGGGGTGCTAGAACCAGGTTTTCACACCCTTGAAATGTCTGATAGGTTCGACTGGTCCTTTGTTTGTTCCTGCATGTAGGTTGCTTCATGCACTTTACCATTCCTGGTGCCCTGATACCTTGCCTTCATGTAGCCTTATTTAGGCTCGTGGAGCTCCCATGCCATGCTCTGTGCTATTACCCAAGATCTTACTTATCTTTCAGTACTAGTTAATTACCTTCGTATACTTGAATGTCTTAAGTTATAATTAGTTATACAAAACATTCATACATGTTCGCGTAGTAAATAAACAGTATACTTGCAAATTATACCCAATCACGCATTAAAATAGGAAAAGATACACAGAAATATAGTAAAACTTCTCTTTATTAATTCTCCCAAAGGTTACAGACTCGACCTACCCTGCGCACTTAACTGCAGGGTTCTGTGCACTCAGCTGCGGACTACTAAGCCTCTGCGCACTCAGCTGCAGAGGTTTCTCCTACTCTATGACCCATAGAAACACCTTACACTTTGACTCAATCACTTAGACTTCTTCTCGTTTTCTATCCTTTATTCCATCCAGGGAAAATTTTAAGGATGGAACTTTATCTTAAAGTTTAGAAACCTTGGCGAATCCCACTAGTCCATAATATGAAATCTATAAAATGTTTGGAGATATTTTTGTAAAAATATTCAAATTTATAATATTTTTATAAAGTCTATATATAAGTTGTTTGACGATTTTTAGGGTAAAATAATTGCATTCTATAAAATTCAAGCGAATCATTTTTACAAAAAAATGGAAATTAGAGAATATTTTTTTTGGAAAAAGTATAGAAAATTAGCCCATGAGCGAATATTAGCCCCTAAAATTTTCCCTGATTCCATCTTCTATTAGTTATCTTATACACTTATAGTCTCGCTCTATATATACAATTCAATGGTCCGCAGACCGTGGGTAGGTCTTTCCAGCCAACATTACTTTACAAAAACTAGGGTGGACAACCCTATGACTCTATTACAATTTCACGCCCTGTGCCCACAATTCGCGGAGCTTTTACAAGAAGAGTTAGTCAAAATTGTGGCTTTAAGCCCCAAAACATACCTTGGGGGGATTCCATGCCCAACACACTCAAAAAGTTTCATTGATATTCCTATAGACTCCTTGTCTACTTAATATACACAATCTTTATCCTTGCATCCTGATGAGGTTCATCAATAGGTAAACTACATGGGTCATAATGCCACTCTCCAACTTATTAAAATTGAATTTTCTCACATTTATTTACATATTTTGTTATATTATTCTTAGTGAGAAGGGTAAAAGTGAGTTTTTATGTCATGTGGCCTAATATGTATTAAATGTGGGAATTGGAGTAGTTGTGGGATAATTTAGATGTAGGAAGTTGAGGTGGACATGCAAGAGATATTTTAGGAGATTGGTCTCCCTCCTTTACTCCTTAAATCATTTGAATATTCCTCCATCATATCTCATCAACTCAGAGTTATTGGTAGCCAAGCAAGCCTAGTTCATTGGCATCCAAGCTAGTGACAATCAAAGACAAGTTATTCTCGAGTTAGGGAGCCAAGTCTCACTATTTTTTAGGAATTTGTTGGTAGCTTTAGTTTGTATAAATAAGAGAGAAAAGGGACTCATTAGGATTCAATTTTTTCATGTAGCCTAAATCCAATTTCAACTAAAACATTGTGATTGTTATTTTCTATGTTGTATTTGACATTTTTGATGATAATGAAAAATTCCACCTTGATCCAACACTGAGTTGACTCAGAGGGTTGAAGCTATTGGGTTAGGGCCCAACCCTAGTAGCAAAAGTTCCTCATTTTGTATCTATATTCTTATATTAAGATGATAGTTAGCTGTTGAAATTATTATGTTTTGTTTAGATTAACAATTATTTGAATGGTTGCTTAATCATGTTTCCAATAGTTTGAAGAATTAGATTAGTGGTGCAATAGTGAAGGAAAGTACTTCAGAAAATATTGGGACAATGGCCTCTTCCTCATCTACCTTGTGGGATCATGATTAGAGGGCCCCACCCTAATAGCCCCAAAAACAGAGTTTGTCTTTTGGTCATTACATAGATTAGGTTCCATGCTTAAATAGATCACTTTTTATGATTCCTTGGAAGCACCTGCAATTGTTATTTTGTTTCTTAGTTTTTCTATAGCTTAGAAGGAATTCCATTCCATATATAGCCATTATCAATAGATATATCATCTTTCTCAAAATTCAACTCATCCTTTCCATGTTGGTATATAGTGATGCATAGATGAAGAGGAAAATAGGTTTTTTCACATGGATTTTCGATTTGTAGGGAGGAACTCATCCAACCAGCTTCACCTAAGTATTCTCTAGCTTCTACAAATATGTACCATCCCATAGTTCGAATCTCTATTTTGCAGCCATTGTGAACAAGCACCTTGGGAAAATCCAACCTCCTTGGAGTGCTAGGCTTATCCTTGGGTAATGTGAACCTTCCTTACACCTTCTCTCATTATCATACATCTCTCCAACACCTTATTCCACTATCCTTGCCCTACTAAATCTTTCATCTCATTTCCTATAGAAAACAAGGACATCTTGTAGCAAACTAGGACATCCTGTAGTAGCTACAAGATCTCCTATAGCAGCCTGTGTGACCCTATTTTGATTAGAAATTCTAGTCTGAGTATAAGTTAGGTTGTCATCTTGGATTCCATGCCTATAAGTGCCACCTCAAACCAACTCTCCCATGCCTTTCCCCCCTGCAAGATCAGATAACATAACATAGCATTTACATTTCTAAATTGAGAAATTAAAAGACTGCTTTTTTGCAAAGGGAACATGAAATAGTTAATGCATGCATAAATGAAGCATAAGATGATAGAACAAATTCCCATGTCCAATTAGTCCAAATACCTAGATGATAAAATTAAAGTTTATATTAGTTATTTTTTGCAAGTAATTTGTGTCATTTCCTAGCTAGATGGTTCATGGCATTTTCCATTCAATAAATTTCATTTCCTAAATAGATAAGCATTTAATTTCCTGTATTAGAAGTAGCTTTACATTCACTGTCAATAGTCAGACTTCTTCTCGTCAATAGAAGATTGGTTTAAAACCCAGGTGGTATATCGCCCCAATTGAGAAGTGACATGAGTAGAATGTTGCATCTGTTGTGCATATAGCACTGTCACCTCCAAGTTTTTGCGAAACCTAGGTTGATAAAGTAAATTTCATATCCCTAGGAGTTGCAGAATCCTTTTTTCAATACTGAGGGTCATTAATTTTTGGCGTCTTTGCCAAGGAGTTGTATAGTTAGATGTAATTTCTTATTTTATTTCTATTTTTCATTCAGTAGATAGTTTTAATTTCTACTTTATTTCTGTTTTGCAAGTGATTACGGAAAGGACCTAAAAAAAATGAATTTATTTCATGCCTCATAGGAGTAGATACAATTTGGGGAAATTTTTGCCAAATAACCCCACTCCATCAGATATTCAACCTTCCCTCTTCTTTGGTAGTTGTCAACTTCCCTCTCTGACTGTAGGGGAGTGAAAGGACCCATCAGTTGAACAACCATAGATCTTTGAAGAGCCTATTAGGGAAGAATAAGAAGAAACCCTTACACACACTTAAAACATGGCTAAAAATAGAAATCAAGGTTCTTTTCCCGTTAGAGAGACTAATGGAGATGTTAGGATGAAAAAACTAAGCCCCTATACCCTTCCTCACTTCCATGACTTAACCTCAAAAGACCTTGATACCTTCTTGTTTGAGTTTTTTTTCATCTGCAGAACTTATGATTATACCTCTGATGACTAGAAGTTGGAGTTGTTCCCATCCACCATTAACGATGTAGCCTTCCACTGGTTCATGGGTTTACGTGGGGACAAAATCAATGCTTGGGATCAAATGCAACAATCCTTTAATGACAAGTATGGGGACTACTGTAGGTCCAAGGACACAAAATAATAAATCTTCACAATGACCTTGGGACATGATGAATGCCTGGAAGATTATGAGGAAAGGTTCCAACTCAGCTACAAAAGGGCTAGTTGCACCCTTGATCCTAAATCACTCAAGTTAGTCCTCCTTAGAGCGATAGTGGAAGATATCCTAGAAACCATATACATGTTGTTTGAGGGGAAATCTATAAGTTACCTTATGATCATATCAAGACAATTTTCAAAAATTACTCTAGGGCTGCCAGAAAGAAGGGTAGGGTTAGGAAACCTTTGGCCAGCTCATCCTCCCCCAACACATTTATCAAGAGTGAAATTAGAAACATGTTGGAGGACTTTAAGAGTGAAATTATGCACACCCTTGCTCTGCAAATGGAATCCATGCCGATCAAGAGGAAGTAAGAGGAAGCAGAGAGATCCTTAGTTGTATTTTCCCTAGATGCACCAAAAGGAACCCCATAAATGAATGTCCATTGAACGTTATAGAGGTATGCTCGGTCTATGAGGAAAACCACTCCACATATAAGTGCCCTTCTATGCCTAGATTGAAATTTGTATATCAAGGAACTAAAGATGTGGCTGAGAAACTCTATTATATCAACCAAAGGAGGCATCAAGGACCTCAACCATACCAGCATGGCATGAAAGGGGAATCCTATTCATATTACAATCCCAATCAGAATGCATCCATTCCCCATTTCTATCATCCTACTCATACTTCATGGTCCACACCTTCTCCATAGTCTTAGGCACCTCAATACCATTTGCAATCTTCCAATAAATCATTCTAGCCATATGCTCCCCCACAGCCTCCATGGAATACCCCATCATAGGGGTGGAGGCCACCATTCAACCAATCTCCAACCTTACTACCTCCGCCTCAATCTCAACCAAAAATCCTTCATCATACTCCACCTAAGAAACCTCAGATGCCTGCTCAATCAAATTTGAACCCAAACAACAAGCATACACATCAAGTTTATAGTGGAGAGACAACCTACCCTACCTATCATGTGGAAATTCAAGGAATAAACCTTAGGTCTAGAGGAGTGCTTCCAGATAACCAAACACCATCTCCACCTGAGGATCCTAAAGAGGAAAAGTAAGAGAGTGTTCCTAATTCCAATTAACCTCCCTTTTCTGAAATATTGATCCATTCTAGTCAGCTCACCCTAGAAGAGATTGAACTTCTAGGAGAACTGAAAAATTTATGTGTTAAAATCCCACTCCTCCAATCCATAAAGGATGTCCCCATCTACAACAATATAATCAAGGAAAAAAGCTTCAAACATCCTGGAAGGAGAAGAAAAGACACCCCTACCATTAATGGCATTCGACAATTGTCTAAATTAATGCTCGGGAGAGAAAATTTCCCAAAGTATCTAGAACCTGAGAGTTATATGGTAGATGTGCACATTGATGGCATCATTTCCCCCCACACCTTGATTGATATGTGGCTTCCATAAATGTGATGATTAAGGAGACCATGCTTAAATTGAATCTCCAAGTAATATTCAGGAAGACCACAATAGTATTGCTGCTTGCAGACATATCCATAGTAGCTCTCGGGGGATTTGTTGAGGGTGTGATGGTCTCTATTGATTCCTGGGAGTACCGTACTGACTTCTTAGTTCTCCAACCCAAGACAAAATTCAATGGTTATCCTCTCATCCTTTGAAGGCCATGGCTAGCCACTGCTGATGCTTACATAAGTTGCAGGGTTGGGAACATGACCATTAAGAATGGGCATTTGTCCAAATAGTTGGTCTTCCATTCTCCTTCTCAACCATCCTTAGAGCGTGACTTACCCTTATGGTTAGAAGAGGAAGAGGAATATGAAGTGTACCATACCACATCCTACCCAATATGTACTCTAGATACTATTATAGGAGGGGGGCAACCTAATGAAGATGACCTAATTGATCAAATCCTCCAGAACTAACCCCCCAACACCATGCCTCTTGATGGGCTCATGAAGAAATCTGAAGATAACACTTGGAATAATTTTTTCCTAGTTGACTCAAGTCTTTCTCATAGTAAAATGATAGAATTTGGTCCATCCACAACATTGAAAATCAACCCCTCACTGTCAGCGCATCAGAAAGAGAAGTTTTGAAACATGCTGAGAGAGAATTTGTATGCTTTTTCCTGGAGCTATAATAAAATGAAGGGAGTGCACCCTTTGGTATGTACTCACCACATATACATCAAGGAATGATGTAAAAAAATGCGCTAACCTCATAGGAGAATGAGCCCAACCCTCAAATGCATAGTCAAAGAAGAACTGCGGAAGTTGTGGGATGCAGGGTTCATTTACCCCATCTCAGATAGTGAGTGTATGTTTCCTCTGGTTCTGGTCCTAAAGAAGAATGGAAAATGGAGGATCTATGTGGATTACAGAGAGTTAAACAAATCCAATAAAAAATACCATTTCACTCTACCTTTCATTGATCAAGTCTTGGATGGTCCTGTAGGGTAGAATTTCTTCTCTTTCCTATATGGATTCAGTGGTTACAATTAGATCCATATCAGCCTAGAGGACCAAGATAAAACCACATTCACTTGTCCTTGGGGTACCTTTTCTTATAGTATCCTTCATTTTGGATTATGTAATGCCCCTACCACTTTTCAAAGGGTAGTTCTAAGCATATTTATTGAGCTAGTCCATGACTCTATAGAAATCCATATGGATGATTTGACTCCCTATGGGTGTGATTTCCTAGAGGCGCGCTCTAACTTGGGGAAAGTATTAAATAAGTGTATTGAAATAAACTTGTAATTAGTCCTTAGAAGTGTGACTTCTTGATGAATGCAAGGATTGTTCTAGGTCATTAAATATCTCAAGAAGGACTACACATGGACTAAAATAAAATTTCTATCATAAAAATGTTCCCTACTCCTCAAAATCATAGGGATGTCAACAGTTTCTTGGGATTATCTAGATACTATAGGGGGTTTATCAAAGACTTCAGCAAAGTAGCCTCACCATTGTTTGGAATCCTGGCCTAGGACTCTGAATTTTGATGGCTAGAAAGTTACCAAGAGGCCCTAGAAATATTGAAGGAAAAATTGACTACCTCACCCATAAACTGAGGCCCAAATTGGGCTCTTTATTTCGACATCCATGTTCATGCCTCTGAAAAATATATAGGAGCATATCTAGGCCATTGATCTATTGTCTAATGTTATTTTTGTTGTGCTAATTTCAACTTCAGATTTATAAACAAATGCTTGTCAATTGCTTCATGTGCATGGTTCTCTTATGTTGTTTGTGACTGAAAATACGTAAATGTTATCAAGTTTTATGTGAAATAAATGAGACAAATAGCATGAGAAACAAGTGTTTAACAACAACGATGAAAATTACAGCAAACCATCAACATGAACACTTAATATAGTGTTTTGATGAAGGAATTCACCCCTCCTAGGATACATCTCCTTGGTCTAGGTTCCATGACTTGGGCCTCTGTACTAGCTCAATATGGAAAAAATGTGGTTTGCAAAGCTCTACTACTCTTGAAACCTACTTCAATGTGTTCACAGTGCTCAAATTAGCTAGGAACACCTTTTCCTAGGCTCCATTTGGTCAAAATTCGCTCCACTAATGGTAAAAATTGTTTTCTCCTAGAAAACCTCCACTAAAATTGGAGGAACTCATGTTAAATTCACTAAACTTTGAGTTGGCGCTGATTTTGGAGGTCCACCGAAATTCCCACCAAGTTAAACTGTAGTTTAATTAATGTTAAATGCGCTTTATTAATCACTAAACTTGATTAGTGCAAACTGCGGTCTTACTAACCGTTAACTTCAGCAGTTTCACAATAGTGGACACATGTCATAATTAATTGTGCAATTATGTTTCCATCGATTATGGTAAACATTAGTTGTTACCATTGGAGGGGTGTTCACATGTCACATTAAATGTTGCATTGGCCGCTGGTTCTACTGACCACAACCATAGTCGTTATCGTCAGAGGAGAGTTCACATGCGATATCGAAGTTCTGGTTATGGTTTGTTGTAGCTGTCGGATGGTGCAGTAACCATAATCGTCAGAGCATTCACATGGCAGGGCTGGCCTGCAGGACCTTTGGGGAGGTACATGTGGTAGTCTCTAGGCTTGCCAGTTGTCCCCTCCTCATTGGTCTACCATTAACCAATAAAAACATTCCAACACACCAACCTGATAACCAACCACAACTTGACACTTGTCATAACCTTATTGAATGTTGACCATCCATTGACCCTACCTAGTCATCTTCCATGTCAGAAGTACGGACTACTCACTTTGCAGTGACTGTACAATGTTTTTTCAAAAATTTCTTTTTTTCGTAAAGCAGACAAAACATAATATCTTCCTCATACAAACTCAGTTTTTAGTGAAACGAGTTGTGTTGGGATCATTTTTTTGAGATGGATGCGATCATTTAGGTTTCGAACCATTCTAAGAATGCTGATTTTTGAGCTAGATACTAAGCAATTGATCATTCCCCCCCACTAGAAGCCGTTTGGACCCCAAAAGATATTATCAATTGTTTAGTAGTTAAGGGTACAACTCCCTCACCTTATTGATCTGCAGCCATTTAGCTTAGAAGGATTTTTTCCCTTGAGTCCCACTCTAAGGTATTCAACATTCCCTCTCTTTGAAGTTTTGGTTCTTCTATCAAGTATGAGATATTACTGAAGCTCATCAAGATATTCTAGTGAGAAATTATCTATTGATGGTAGCTAAACATGCTCTCCTTGATCATCTATCAAAGGAGGCTCAAAAATTCTCAAATTCTCAAAATTAACAACAGAGTATATTTGCTTATAAGGAGGCAAATCAAGCTTAAATGCATTGTTAGCAATCTTTTCCAGAATTTTAAAAGGACCATAACTGATTGGCTTAAGCTTTTTACCTTCGCCTTAAAGTCTCTTTTTGTTAATATATAACCAAACTCCATGTCCTACTTGAAATTTGTGATCGACATAATGTTTCTCATGCCTTTCCTTGTAGCTACTCTGACTTCTTTCAAGTTTTTATTGCACTGTATGATGTATCAACTAAATTTCCTCTATGAACTTCCTTGCCTTATCGATGTCACTTTTACCATTGATGGCAACATATTTCTCAAAGATGAAGTCCAATGGCGATCTTGACAAGTACCCAAAACATGCCTCAAATGGCGATGTATTTGTGGAAGAATGCTTTGCCCTGTTGTATGTAATGCAACTGTTCATCCCAAAAGCTGGGATGTTTGTTGCAATATCCTGTAAGAAGATGAATGACTATCCTATTGACTACCTCATTTTGTCCATCTGTTTGCGGATGAAAGTTTGTACTGTTCTTCAACTTTTTGTCCATCATGTTCCACAACTTTGACCAAAAATTCCCAACAAATCGAAAATCTCAATCACTTACAATGGAAGTAGGAAGTCCAAAATGAACCCAAATGTTTTGGAGGAAAATATTAGTTGTTTATTCAACTGTAATTTTATTTTTTATGGTGTTAGAATACACATTTTTCTGAGCTTGTCTACAACTACATACAAATAATCATAAACTTTCCTTGAAAATCGAAGACCTCCTACAAAATCCATTGAGATACTCTCCCATGGGCGTGAATGTACTGGAAGTGGAGTGTACAATCCTAGTTTCCTATTTCTAGGATTACTTGTTGCACATAAAGAACATCCTCTAATGAAATGAGATACATTATCAAACATGTGTGGCCAATAATAATACCTTTGGAGATTTTCTATTGTCTTGCCTACACCAAAGTTTCTAATAATCAATGAAGTGTGTGCCTCCCTTATGATACTGTTTATTTCTCCCCGTGGAATACATAACTTTCCCAGGTGATACAACAAATTTTTGTGTACATGGTAATCTAACTCTTTGATTTTGTTTCCTTGACTCAAGTTTGCATACACATATCACAAGTCATTATCATATGCATATTTCTCAATGTAACTTTCATGCAAAACAGAGTTATGCTTGACTATAATAGATGAATTTACAATAGGCCTAGAAATCATATCAGATCCCTTATTATAGATTCCCCTTTTGTACTTGATAACCAAATGAAATTTTTGTAGAAAACCCATCCATCTGAAGTGTCATGACTGCTGCAACTTTGACTATAACTGTAAGTACTGCAATGGTTGATGGTTGGTATGGATAACGATCTCTTTCCCCATCAAGTAGTGTTTCCATTTTTTGACAGTTTTTACCAATGTGTAAAGTTCTTTGTCATAAGTGGGATAGTTAGTCACAGATCCATTAAAATTTTTATAATGAAATGAAATGGGTTTACCACACTGTATAAGAACTTCTCCCATGGTGTAATCACTAGAATCTGTTTGAATCTCAAATGGTTGTCTAAGATCCAGAAGAGCTAATACCAGTGTTGAAATGATCTTTTTATTTAAAGCATCAAATTCTTTCTATTTTACATATCCCCATTGGAAGACTTTCTTGACACTAGTAAAGGCATTTAATGGTTCCATGATGAAAGAAAAAATAGCAATAAATTTCCTCCAATATTGTGTTGCCCCTAAATTGTTTCTTACCTGTGTAACTGTATTAGGCTTGGGAATTCAGAATGACCTCAACTTTAGAGGGGTCTATCTTCATCTCACCTCCTCCAACAATGTATCCCAAATACACTATATAATTTTTTCCAAATTCACACTTTGAAATCTTTAAAAACAACTGTTATTCTCTCAAGACATCAAGTACTTTGTTTACATGCATGACATGTTCATCTCTGGATTTGTTGAATATGAGAATATCATCTAAGTAAATAATGACAAAATCATCTAGAAATGGTATCAATACATCATTCATAACTCTCATGAAAGTAACTGGATAATTCATAAGAACGAAAGGCATAATGTTGGGCATGGAATCCCCCACATCATGTTTTGGGGCTCAAAGCCCAAGTTTTGGTCAAAGGTTTTGTAAGACCCCGCGAATTGTGGGCAAAGAGCATGAAGTAGAGGTTAAGTCATAGGGTTGTCCACCCTAAAGTAATGTAATGTAATGTAAAGTCATGTCGGACTACCCATGATCTGCAGACCATGGGATTGTATAAATAGAGCGAGGCTCTAAGTTGTAAGGAGAGGGAAGAAAGAAGATAGAATAGTACGAGTGGTTTGAGATTAGGGTAGGATTCTAAGTGTATTGGGTCGTAGTAGTAGGACGAGGCTCTGCAACTAAGTGTGCAGAGGCTTAGTAGAGTCCACAGCTGAGTGCGTGGACCCATGAATTTTTGTGCGTAGGGTGATGTCGAGTCTATAAACGGGATTGAAGATTAAGAAAGAGAAGTTGATTCTTATTTCTGTGTATTTGTTGTACATTGCCTTCTTTACGTTTATATTGGTTTATTTATCACGCAAACTGATATGATTGTTGAATATGCTGTAATAACCATTAATCGTTCACACACAAGTAAAGTAATCAGGTAATAATAGATTAAATAGCAAGGAACTTGGGTATTATACAGGTCGCACCCCGAGTAGGGCTGCATGGAAACAACATCATAGGTTGTGAAGGAATTGTTAGCTCTGCTATTCAATTCATCATTTAGAGGACCAAATACAGGCCTGATCTAGGTGTTTACATAAAAAGGGAGCTTGCAGCAGTCTATTTCATCCCCCCCCCCCCTTATTTGCCTTGCACTCTTATAACTCCCGCTACCTCCGTTTTCCTCCAAATTTCTCTATAAACCCATATTCCCCCAGGTCCTTGGGCCTGAAGTTTAAACCCATACGACCATATTCACGTGACCACGAAATTTTACTGATTTTTCCCCATCACATCAGTCGTAAACATGTGCGATATTTTCTACACCGTCTGATTGTCTCCGCCGATGATCAGACGTCATACACTTCCCCCGCTGCCATAACATAACCGCACGTTAACCCACGGGGAAAGTAGTTTCCCTACTGTCACATCCGCCACGTGTCGTGCACTTATTGCATCGCTTCCCCACGTATGAATACCACCGCAGCCTCTAAAGTGGTGTGGGCAATACCGCTTACCGCCCATCATACCGTCCCCGCTCATTATCTCCCATGCAACTCTTCCGCCTGATAGCCATCGGATCTATCCACCCGCAATCTGACGGCTCACAATCACCCTGCTTCCTCCTGATGCCTCCCATCGAGAGATCCCAATCGTTCATTCGTTTAATCCAATGGCTAATTTTCTTCCTCTGCCTGTCCCGACTATCCATGTCCATAACCATTCTATGCTCCCGAAGAACGAAGGTGGCCAGCTACCTATACTTGGTGCAGTTACTCCTCAACGAATGCATTTAGCGGGAAGAATGGCTAAGAAGAAAAAGGACAACCTTGAGTAGTTTACAACATTTATCAGTCATGGAATCTCTTCTATAATACCCTCCACCTGTTCGAAAAGGAAAGCAGAGTATCTCAAAAGGCCAATTTTGTTCATTAAAGCATGCAGTTTGCAGCAAAGACCCATATTAGATAGTTCAAGTGGTTGGTGGTCCATTATGACCCTTCCACGCATAGAACAACAAAATATCTTTGTAAACAAACTCTATATATACCGAAAACACAGATGTAATCAGTTTTGATGGTTGTTGTTTTGATGAAAGGTTCAAATTCTAGAGACTGTAACTATTGTGATACTTGCAGCGTCTGGTATTCATTTTTAGCTAATATAAGCTTCTTTTGTTGTTAATTACTCACTTTCCATTTCTACTCTGTTCTAGGCTGTGCCTATTATGAATTTTTTCATGTGCTCTTGATGTTTAGCATTTGATGGGCTGTCATCCCACCTCTGTGTTAGAATCTAGTATGTATCATTGAATGCGTTATGTAGGTTTCCGTTTACCTAGTGCCAGAGATCTGTCATCTTGTCTGTGCATTAGGAAATAGATTTACAGACCTCTTTACTGGTTGCATCTGACCATCACATGGTCTTTTGCATCTGTTGGTGTGGTCAATATTCTCCACGTTCACTTAATCCTCAAACTGTGAGTAATTGGTGGTCTAAAACCTTGTAGTCTGGGGGTGTTCACCCATGTCTGGAGTTAATCATAGTAGAAGTGGTTATCTAGCTTGAACAAGCATCATTCCTTCCATTCATCCATTTCCAACATTTTGTTGAGTTTGTAATGTTCCCGAGCATCTATGAGACACAACCTAGGAGAGTTTCTTGGGGTGTTAATAGGAATAAAAAGTGCACGTAGCAACATGCACGCAGGGTTAAACCGCAAACCTCTAGAAGCCCATCAGACATCCCCAAGGTGTGGAAAATTGGTTCTAGCACCCTCCCATACTACTTCAGGTGAGACCTCAGTCCACACTCCGCGGACTGTTGCCAAAAGGGCTAGTAGTATTGAGATTTTCTTGGCTAAATCACCTTTGAACCTGGGTCAGGCCCACAAAAGCCAGCAAATTGTTCTGTTGCTAGGACCGGGATCTGCATAAAGGATGTATGATGTTGTGCCACTGGATTCCAACAAAGAAAGAAATTGAAGAGTGGTTGGACAAGAATATTCATGAGTTCGTGATTCAGGAGAATAGAAATCCGCGAGTATCTAAGGAACAATGGTTGGAGTGCTACTTGTACATGGAAATCCATGAAAGATTCTTTGCATCCCTTCCTTCTGAGCTGTATGAGTGGATCGTGAAGTTAGGAGATAACCAGGAAAGGTGTAGGCTCGACAAACCATTAGTGTGGACTCTGGAAGTAGTGCACAGACTAGAAGCATTAGGAGATAAGATAGCACGAGCTGTTGACCATTAGCTCGACTGAATAATAGGAGCATTTATCATTGAGTTCACGGTCGACACAACCGTCAGCTACAGTGAGGTGGAACGACGTTTTCTCAAAGCACCATGAGGTAAGTATATTAACTCTTTGAACACTTGGATTAAGATGTTATTGTGTGAAAAATGGGTTATGTGAATAAATTAATGTTTGGAACTACGCGAAGTGGGAATATCTACAGAAGCGGAAGTAGTGAAGAGTTGGAAAACAATCCTTTAATTTCACCCTCGCAGGAAAGTGAGAAAGAGCTCGCGAAAGTTTGTCTGAGAAGCACAATTAGTCTGATAAGACATCGTATTGCATGTTTACCACTTCCACCCACACCACCACCCATCTCACCCTCCTCACCTGCATCTCCACACACCCCACCTCTGCCACCTCAACAGTTCAGTATGGCTAGTGCGATTAGACTATCGGTATTCAAAGGAGTGGGAAATGAAGATCTAGACCAATTCTGGTTCGTGGTAAGAGAAGTATGGGAAGCACAGGGTATCATGGATGATAATATTAAAAAGGCTACGTTGTTGAGCGTGTTGTTGGATCGTGCATTAATGTGGTATATCAAACATTCTAATGACCACCTAAACACAGGAATTGTAGAGATCTAGGCTGCACTGAATAGGGAATTTAGCAGGCCAAAATCAGCAACACAATCAATCATCGGGTTTAAGGAGATTACAATGCTCCTGGGCGAGACCCCTTGGGATCTACACCAAACGCTGAAGAGTACAATCTACGAAGCCAATATGACGTTAATAGATGCACAACATCACACATGGTTTGTGGCCTCACTGACGCCACACTTAAGGACAACGTTGTCACAATAAAATCTTTCCACCCAGGCTGAAGCGTTGGAGATGGAAATGAGATTGCATGACACCCCTATATAATACCCTCGATTAGGAGTCCAATAAATCCATGCAAAGCTATAGAATATGTGTCTAGAAATGAAAATTTTGAAACAAGACAAGACACCTTGGCCAGAGGTGCGCGGGGAAGTATGGTGCATAAAATTCAAAGGCCGAGGGCACGACAGACCATTATCCAGTGTTCGCAAACTACTTGGTAGGAGGAGGGCTGATGCCATTAAGACCTGAGGCACAGGAAGGTTCGAGTGTGGCATCTGCATTATGATGCGCGATCTACCAGATAGGAGGAAAACACACCATGGATAATTGTCATCTGTTGCAGAAGTATATGCAAATGTCCTAGCAATTGTTTTGTAATTTCTGTAGGTTGGTAAGCCATGACAAATGCACCTGTCGAAGATATGAACTAATGATGGATCAGACTCCTACCTATAGGATGCAGACCGAAACGTGAGCCCTCGACCCAAATATCAGGATGGTGTGAGCTGGGTGTCAGGGGCGTTGTTATAGACATTTTTGGGCACTGCAACCCCAAGCATAAAATGTCTATAAACCAAGGGCTCCTAAGTCCCTAAAAGTGTTGTTCTAACCCCTAAAGGAACAAGGTCGACTGATTACAACTTCTCCCAGACGTTCTCCATGAAAAACTGCTCAGAACTGGTCAAAACAGGATCATTTCACCTGCTCCATAAGCAAAGTGCGTTGCATCTCACCTAAGTACACTTTGTGGGTGCGTTTCATTTCAAAAATCCCTTCTATGGGGTGCGATGGGCGAGAAGTGACAAATGGAAGTGTCAACCCGCGAGGTGGAGAGGCATGGAATCTTCCAGAAACTTCTCCTGTGACACTTTCCTCTCTAAATTTGACCAAGGATGAGTAAGAGATCGTCAATCTCCAAGTGAAAGCAAGAACTATCAGAGGGAAGACACTAATCAAATCACAAGCTGACTCATCTCCCTTACAGATATCTATATATGGATCCCTCACCCCAGAGATCCAGGGGGCGGGAATTTTGCATCTTGTAAGGAATTGTTGTTGGTTTCTTGAGACAACATCATAGTGTTGGGTGATATAAGCTTTGTATGAGGTGAAGAAGGGCTTACTTGTTGAGAGGATGATGCTGGGTCAAAACAACTGGTTGTAACTCCCTTGGCTCTTTCTTGATTATCAATAAAAGCTATTCAAGTTTTCCTCCATACTCTTGAGTCATTTATGTTTTATGCATTTGTATGGTCAATTTACATCTGATCCTATATTGTTTATGATTATAGATCCATGTTCATGTATAGTGTTATGCTACTATGATTCTACAGGTACTCTGTGAAGCTGGGCGTACAAGGAAGCAAGTAGCAAAGGACTATCAGAAGAGAGAGGAACCAAACTAGGAGCCAAGCGCAAGACAGAGGTTGGTATCCTCTATTCTTCTCTCACCTATCTTTCATAAAGGAAAATCAAAAGTAGCTTTACTTTGTTTTTTCCTAAGGTAGCGACCACACCTTAGTGGGATATGCAGTTTTGTATAGACACTTTTCCCTGTAACAAAATGGCGACCCCACTGGGGAGTGACTAGGTTGTTTGTTTATCTTCCTTGTTGTTTATTTTATAAACTTACAGACGGAGCCTGAAGTCGAGCCAAGTAGCTTTCGAACTACATTTACTATGCAAATGCAAAGTAGATAAATGCCACTTTAGTCAATCTCTCAGTTTTGTTTATGAATTAAACAACTGATTTACAAACTCTCTAATTGCCCTTGTGGTGGCTCTAGTAACCTCCTTAGATCTACCCTTGTTGTTGATTTACTGATTACCACTTGCTCAGCCAAAATCCCTGAACTAAACTACAAACTGTGACCCGGAACCCAAACAAAGTCTCGTCCCTGGCCCAGTGCAGTCTCTATTCTGTGAATCTGAACTTCAGCACACTTCCTGAGTGTAGTAGGTGCTCTGCATTTCAAATAGACTGTGTTACAGGTGCGCTGATCAGACTAGACATTGTTCCTGAATGTTGGTTTCTGTTCATTCTTTTCAGTTTTATTCATGAGTTTTGTTGCCTGTAATCAGTATATCTCTGTTTGAAACCCTTTTCCTTGCTGATATTCCACCTCCATTGTGCAAAGAACTGTAAATGTTTTTGTGTATTTGTTGAGTCATTTTCAGTTCTCCTTTGCAAAAAGTAACGTAATTGTACTGTCGTTTCTTGATTTGAAAGTGTCACAAGTGTCGTTTTCAGTCATAGGAGAGAGTTTGATTGCTCTTGATAGTCGATTACCCTGTTACTATTGTATTTGATCTGAATTTGTAGTTTTTCTGGTGTCGAAAGCAAGTACTCATTTCCAAATCGTAAAGTGTTGTGATTGTCTTCATTTTTTATTTTGAAAAGAAACTTGTTAGTAGTTGTCACTTGAAAAGTAATTCAGATTTGCGCATTAGCTTTATTTTTATCATTCACATATTAAGAAGGCTGAAAAAAAATACATGCATGTGCATTTGCATTTAGACTGTTTGATTGGTTTGATTTAGGATAGTGCATTTAGTGTGTGCTCTTTGCTCTTTGTGAAAGAATACTATCTCTCTTTCCTTAGTAGCTAGGATTTTCATTGCACAAAGAAGATAAAAGATTGTTTATCGTCTTAGATTGAATTTTAGGAATTGTACATCTACATCATGCGGTGAACCTGAAAGGAAAATTTCTTAAGCAAGATCAACTATAAAATAAATTTAATGAATCTAACAACGCTTTGGAACCTAACGCACAACATCTAGAAGTATAGGCTAGAGATATATTCCGGCGTCGTAAAGCCTGGTAACTGTTGTTCTCACTGTTGGTTGGATGATTTCTCCACTTTGAGACGATAAGTGCCAGTACGGACTTGTGCTCCCATGTACCGTCGAGTATATTTTGGGAGACCACAATAGGCTTAATCCTTTATCCATAGGAAGCCGTTTCTGTCGCCCTGTCGATCGCAATGCACTGAACACAACATTTCGTGAAGATTGACTGTCGTACCGTAAAAAGTATTCTGCAGTTTTACGATTGGTTTGGTAATCCCTCTACCTAGATGTCCAGAGCAGTCCCTTTCATTCCTTTTCAGACTCCTTAACAGAAAAGGTCCATCCGAGCACTTGTCACTTCAGGCTCATTAAAAATCGAAGGCGACTAGAGTCATCTTTTGTTTTTTCTCGACTCTTTAAAATTGAAAAAATAAGTTGTGTCAAAACGTCTAAAATTTATTTTAAATGGAATAATCATCACCCTTTCCTACATTGATCTTAGGTTGAGAAAATGGAATCCACCAACCAAGGAATTCCCCTTGGAGGAAATCCTAGTCCCTTCTCCTCTTGGGGAGATGTTGGTGCACCCCATATGGCCACATTGTCACTTCGAGGATTGACAATCGGCTTTCCCGTATGGCTCTTCTCAACCTCTGTTGTTCAGAACACCGCAATTCCTGAACAATTGAGTCAGAAACTAGATGAATCCAGAGTTACCCCCCAACCCTCTACTTCCTCCAATCCTTCCTCTCCTCCTTCCTCTTTTCTTGATGGGTCTGGTAAAGCCAAAAATCAAGTATCTGAGAAGAATAAGGAAAAGAAGAAGAAAGAGAAGAAGAAGAAGGAGCCAAAAGCGAAAGGGGGCAACCAAGCATCATCTAGTAAAAATCCACACATTGCACCGACCAGGCCTAAATCGCCATGTGTCATTTGCAAAGGAGACCACTATCATAGAGATTTTCCCTGCATCCCTCAGATCTTAAGGGACTGGTCTCCTCATTTGCACAAACCGGTGTCATCAACCTCTGATGATCATGTTGAAAACACACCGTCGACTAGTGAAAGTGAAGCCCCAGGACAAAAAGGAAAATATAGATTTTCTTGTAAACTGTGCGAAGGCGATCATGTCGTCCACCATTGTCCCTTCTTAGACGAGGCTAAAAGAGTTTTGGATGATCGTCTGGTTTCACCGTTACGACTTCCTCCTGGATACAAAAAACCCTTGCCGAGTCCGTCACTAGTTGAAAATCCGGCTGACCCGCCCAGGTGGTCGGCTCAAGCATCTATCATTGAAGACAAACCATATTAACCCATACCAGACAAAAGTCAAAAGGTTGAGGCGGCAGTTGACCCAGTCTGCCTTCAGAGGTTCCATCTTCAGATGATACAGTCACAGAAGAGAATAAGGATGACACCATCCAAATTCTTTTCCTAAGCATAGACTTTGATGAACATGGGGGCAATTTACCCGTTCCTTTATCGCAGGAAGGAAGTTCGTCAGAGTCGTACCCGGCCGTCTATTCGGTCCCACCTCCAAGCAACCTAGTTGTTTCCTCCGACTGGAATCAACTAGGCAGACCCCGCTTACCGGCTAGTGTACCATTCTGAATCATTGCTCAAATATATAGAATGGTTATGGCTGGTACCATCATAGATGGAGGGGCTTCTGTGAGTATCCTTTCCTCGACTGCTTGGAAAGCGCTTGGTTCGCCATCGCTTTTGCCTGAGATGAGAAATCTAACAGGATTTGACAAAGGAACCAATCGACCGTTAGGGATCCTTTCCAATGTGCCCATAACATTAAGACGGAAAACCATTCATATGAACGTAATGGTAGTCCAAGGACCCCTGGATTATAATCTACTCCTTGGACGAGACTATATTTATTGAATGGGAGCCATTGTCTCATCACTCTTTAGAGTAATGTGTTTTCCGCACGAAGGAAAAGTGGTCAAGCTTGTAGACCAGCTTTCATTTCCCGGATCACGCATAGAAAATAGTCATATACTATCCCTGAATGGTCTTTTCACACAAGGAATGTCTCATCAATCCCCAGTCTGTCCACCTGATGAGCGCGAGTGATTCGGGGGACATGACTGAAACCTAGGGGGCATGCACCCTGGTCTGCTTCGGCAGGAAAACTTTGGGTATAGGGTAGGTTTCCGCGAGAGATATATGACTAGTCTATACTCCCGTCCGTGATTGGAAAAGGGGGTTAGACTATAATAAGATTCCCTCGTCAATGTTATGTGAGTGGATTGTCTCACCTTTTTCTATTTTGGTAGACATCGCCAAAGAAGTGTTTTATTTGTGCTGTGAATAGAACAATATTTGGTAACCTGAAAGAGGTAGACCTTTCCTGATTAAACAAATGTTTTGTCGGAGATTTGAAGGGTGACCTTGAAACTCTGTTTTATACCTGGGGGCATGCAAACCTTTTGTCGTGCAAGTGAAGAGCGATCATTTATCTGTTTTTTGGATTGGTCGTTTCCTAACTTGCATAAGGAAAGGATGTGGGGCAAAACTCTAAAAAATGTCGTTTTCATATATGATACATTCTTATTATACGACTGGATTAATCGAGAAATTTTAGCACATATTTCAAGCTCGTTAAAAAATAAACATAAGTCATGAGCAAATGTTTCTCCCCGTGTTTAAGCTCATTAAAAAAAGAACTACTTATCGGTAAATAACCATCGTGAATGTAGTACTTCAGCCTTTAAAGCCTTGGTCGTGTTCTCATCATCACCTCCACTCTGTATTGGCCGATCATTCACCTCCATTTGATTGTTTACCCCTTTTGAGGAACAACTGCGAAGAGTGATCCCGTTAGCCATCCTTGTAACACTACCATGATTGGAAAATTCCAAACCTTACCTAGAATCAGCTGCTACCCAATTTTATCACTCGTTCCTAAAAAAACGAGTCTCCTTTAAGCTCTTTTCAACTGGCTCGTAAAATATGAAAAGATTGTCGAGCCATTGGCCTCTCCATCTCGTTAAAGGGACCAAAAGCGTTATCCCTCCTTTAGATTTTAATCTTTTTTGACTTGAGGGATTATTACACAAAAAGATCGAGCGCTTGTTTTGTTCGGCTCATTAAAAGTATTGAAAATTCATCCCTTCTGTATTGTTTTATACTTTTTCAGACTTAAGGGATTAGATGACGAAAAAGGAATTTTGGAGTTTCCTTTACGTCCCTTTTCAGACTCTCTAAAATTTAAAAGGACCGAGTTATCTTTGTCGTTAAACTCGTTAAAACCTAATAGCGACAAACTTGTCCATACCAGACAAGAACGAGCTTCACTATCGCTAGGCTCGTTAAAACATAGCGATGGGTTTGCCCGAAGGGAAAATTATAGAACAAGCATATGTTATCCTCCTCAAGCTTGACAAAAATAAAGAGGTACTGGTCAGCAATGACTAGGGAAAAATTGGGAAGAAAACTTGAAGAAACTTTGTTGGTAGCAAGTCACTCTTGAACATGACACTTTCACTCCGCATCCAAGTCGGGTTGGATTGTTTCATTCACCAGTCACATCACCATGGTCCCATCACACCATCCACATTTGGGGTTAATGCTACCAATCCATCACGTCAGTGTCGCCGATATGTTCAAGAGAAGTCATTCAGAGAATTCACCTGTGTCTCACCCGCTACAATACATTTACGCTCCATTCTTTCATGATCGCCACCCTAAACCTTATATCACCAGATCGTTTTCACCTCCATTAAAATCATTTTCTCCCTTCCGTGTCATTGATGTGGGATTAATTAAGGCCCTCCTATGACGGATCGCTTCTTGTCGACATCAGCTCATTATCCAAGAAGTCGATCTAGGAACACTCCATTTAGTACTTTGAAGCTTGCATGCCTCAATGGCAAGTTTCTCACTTCCGGCGACAGGTTTACATCAATGGCCTTCGACTAAAAGATTTTGCGTGGTGTTCGATGCCAAGTCCTTTATTCACACCACGTGAATTGTACTACAGTACCTTGAGGGTCATTATCATTATCGGTGATTCCTCTCGTTCCTGTTAACATCTTACATCATTGGCTGGTAATCAGGCGATGTCTTTCCATGTTCGACTCCAGAACATCTCTCACATGGATAGACTTGTACCTTGAGTGAAGATCGAATGAGATTGAAGACGCGGATCTAGTTTCATCCATCCGGGTTGCGATATATATTCAGGGAAATAAAGACATCAAATGTACATCATTGCTGCACAGATAATCATCCAATCAAAGGGATGATAGCTCTACCAGAATCATCAGTCTACACTCAGACGATTGTCTGTCCTATGTACATGAAAATGAATTTATAAAGCTGGGCATGGGAATGTCCGCCTCAGCTAGATCATGAAAAAATTATGAAGATAATGTATCGTATTGTATCTTATTACAGGTCTCCTCCCAGATTGAAAGAACTTCGGATCCTCATAATAAAGCATTTCACCTGACATCAAAAAAAGATTAACGACCTCATGCTTTAGGGGGCAACCGTTATAGACATTTTTGGGCACTGCAACCCCAAGCATAAAATTTCCATAAACCAAGGGCTCCTAAGTCCCTAAAAGTGTTGTTCTAACCCCTAAAGGAACAAGGTCGACTGATTACAACTTCTCCCAGAAGTTCTCCATGAAAAACTGCTCAAAACTGGTCAAAATAGGATCCTTTCACCTACTCCATAGGTAAAGTGTGTTGCATCTCACCTAAGTACACTATGTGGGTGCATTTCATTTCAAAAAGCCCTTCTATGGTGTGCGATGGGCGAGAAGTGACAAATGGCAGTGTCAACCCGCTAGGTGGAGAGGCATGGAATCTTCCAGAAACTTCTCCTGTGACACTTGCCTCTCTGAATTCGACCAAGGATGAGTAATAGATCATCAATCTCCAAGTGGAAGAAAGAACTATCAGAGGGAAGACACTAATCAAATCACAAGCTGACTCACCTCCCTTACAAATATCTATATATGGATCCCTCATCCCAGAGATCCAGGGGGCTGGAATTTTGCATCTTGTAAGGAATTGTTGTTGGTTTCTTGAGACAACATCATAGTGTTGGGTGATCTAAGCTTTGTATGAGGTGAAGAAGGGCTTACTTGCTGAGAGGATGATGTTGGGTCAGAACAACTGGTTGTAACTCCTTTGGCTCTTTCTTGATTATTAATAAAAGCTATTCAAGTTTTCCTCCATTCTCTTGTGTCATTATGTTTTATGCATTTGTATGGTCAATTTACATCTGATCCTAGATTGTTTATGATTATATATCCATGTTCTTGTATAGTGTTATGATACTCTGATTCTACAAGTACTATGTGAAGCTGGGCGTACAAGGAAGAAAGTAGAAAAGGACTATCAGAAGAGAGAGGAATCGAACTAGGAGCCAAGCGCAAGATAGAGGTTGGTCTCCTCTATTCTTCTCTCATCTATCTTTCATAAAGGAAAAATGAAAGTAGCTTTACTTTGTTTGTTTCTAAGGTAGCTACCACACCTTAGTGGGATAAGTAGTTCTGTATAGACACTTTTCCCTGTAACAAGCATGCTCAAGGTCGACACAGAATAGGGCCAGGAAGGGGTCGCAGACAACTAATTTGTTATAATTGCGAAGGGCTAGGGAATTATGCTCATGATTGTACAAACCTGACAAGAATATCATGTTGGTATTGTACTTAGTTTTATGATGAGGCAGAAGACTGCCCTTCACTGATAGCGAGGATGCGTGAAAATGGGGTACTCCAGCCCCCTCCGACCTAGAATTTACAGATGATGAGGTCTGAGCTACGCGAAGAAGACCCAAATGTAAACGTGATGCTCACAACGGGTATAACCATGGGAGATGATAAAGGGAAGCAACCAAAAGAAAATGCATGGGTTCGTAAGGCTGCTACAAAGGAACCTGATTTTGATTTAGAACGTGCAAATGAGACATTCATGGAAGCTAAGAAGAGCTTCATGGAGGCCTCCACTTTAGGTAGTAAGGATCAACTAGAACCAAGGATGGATCCTTCAATGCTCACTACCTTTCTAGATACATGCATGAAACTGCTGCATGACAGCAAGGCAGTCAAAGGACTACAGGAACGTATAACTAGGTGCATGGGGTCAGGAGAACCACCCGTGGTCCAAAAACTTAGGAAGCATGCATTACACACAAGAAGGGAAATGAGGTTGACTGCACAAATAGGTGAGTACGAAATGGATCAAGTAATCCTGGATCTGGGTTCAGGCACGAATGTACTACCAAAGCAAACATGGGAATGCATGGGTAGACCCACATTATATTTGTCCCCTATTTAGTTACGAATGGTGAACCAACAGAATATTTTTCCCATGGGAAGACTACAAGGGGTAATAGTAAATATTCAAGGTGCGAGCACGCAGGTGGATTTTGAAGTGATAGAGATTATCGATGACAAAAATCCCTATCCCGTGCTATTGGGAATAGACTGGGCTACTGATATGAATGGAGTCATAAATCTGAAGAAGCACAAAATGATATTTGAGAAAAAGTCACTATGTGTGGTAGTACCACTAGATCCATCCGAAGGAGCACGATACACTAAACCAGTGCGCGATGACGATATCAATTGTATTTACAAAATAAATGTGATAGAAGAAGATTGGGTGAATCTGACTGCAGATGGAAGGATTTCATGGGAGCATGAAAGCTCTTGCACTTCAGATTCAGACGAAGAGATAGAATGATGGAAGAATCGACTAGACAAAGTAACAACACTTAATTGCAACAAGATGGTTAGATCACTATGTTGCATGACAACAGAGGCAAGGGAGCTATCGACATATGATGGATTGTCAGCGATGGATGAATTCCTGAACAAATTTGAAAGTACAGTACTAGAACAATAGTGGTTCGATGCGCTGAAGTGGGCACTTTTTCACAACAACCACACGATGGTGGGGTACGCATTAAGGAAATTTTGAGGACTGGCACATATGTAGAAGGATCATGTGCCTACATTTTGGAAAGCTCCATCTTCGAACGAAAGCCAATCAGTAGAGGCGGAACAACATGCGCGCCCACCTTTCCCGATCACTACAGACATATGTTGTACAGTCCACACAAGCACACACCACCCTCAGACTAGAGAATCAGAACAAACCACAAAAGTAGGAAAGGTGATGCATCCTACCAATTCTCCACGATGAAGCCTTCAATGGGGTGTGCGAAGTACTGAACAAGGTTCACCAGGTGAGACGAAATGACTGGGACCTATGCGTGCAAGTAGTTCGATGGGCCTACCAGACCATGTGCAAAACCCTGAACGCAGAGACGATTCCAAAGGTGTGGAACAGAGTGGAGAACATAATTACTGAAGAAAATACAGAAAGGAATCCACACGTACTGGACCCTGCAGTGGTGATAGTGCATGATGGCCAAGAGGAAGAAATCACACATCTACGTGAGGAGGAACATTTAAGGATTCGGGAAGCTATCCAGTGATGGAACCTTAGACTTCACGAACTTGAATAAGACCGGGTATGATTGTGGAAGAAAAGCATGTGCATGGATGTTGAAATTAAAAGGCTAGAAAACAAGATCATGCAAGCATGTCTCATCGATAAAACAAGGATGAAAAAGCACGATACAGATGACCATACTACTGCAGTAGAAGATTGTTGCCAAGAGTTTATGACTCTACTGCGATGGCTATGACCACACCTCATCAAACATAGTAGAAAATACAGTAGAATGTGCAGCATCGACAGTTGCATAAACAATTGAGGAGTTTCCGTAGACTATGCTCGAAAGCGAGTTGAAGTCTCACACAGGGGGTGCAACCACTTGACTAGTCGTAGGGAGCATAGTCTCAGTGCTCCAGACAGTTGAAAGAGAGCTCAGGACTCTAAAAGAGCTTGTTTGGGGGTTGTGTGATGAGGGACATACACACAGAATCAGCAGGAAACAAGGTTCGCACCCACGCACGTGGGCTATGCTGCTGCGTAGGTAGGCTGGGAAGTAACCGTTGGTGTCACTGTTCAGGGCGAGATGTCCAAGGCAAAAGGGAGTGGGAAGTGGGCATTTAAGACATGAATTAAGGGCTAGATTTGGGGCAATATTCCACCAAGAAAGCATTGATGGCTCAGAATTGGGGGGAATGGTCGAGTTTGAATTCAAAAGGCACTATAAAACTCTAGGGGCTAACCACGAGACAACACTTGTTCATTTGAGATTTGAGAAGTTGATTAGAGCACAAGGTGTTGAGCATCAAGCACGATTTAAGCCCCAAAGTTCACGAACGACCACAGAGAGATCAAATAGGATGAGAGCTACCAAGAGAGGTTAAGGCTATGTAGAAGGAATCACCGACGGGGCCGCGCAGAACCCCATGGTGCATGAAGTTCCCAGAGACACTGAGGTCGTGCCAAAAATCTTAAAATCACCTCGAACGCCGAAGCCCAAGAAGGATAAGCAGGTAGCAGGAGTAGTTTTCATGTCACTATAGAATTTGTGGTTTGGTAAACTCTCCATGGAAGAAAAGGGCAAGGTTGTCACCACTGAGACAAACAGGGAGGAGGAGGACCTATAGGCTCTCATAGATGAGATAGAAGCAACAAAAGTCATGGAAGAGGACATCTAGCTGGTGCACACTACAACGAAATTGCTTGAGTACGTTCCTCCATGGAAAGGGAAAGCCAAGATACCCAAGGATTTGGATGCCACTAAGAGCGCACTCCAAACCTCGCTCCTCCTTGATGGAATTATGTTTGAGGGATTGGCCCTACTCCACGTGCCCACAATGAAGTTTGAAAATTGGGACCTCATAGACAGTGAGAAGTTCCCACATTTAGAGACTAAGAACCTCATGAAGCAGAGCACAAAGGGGTCAATTACAACACTAGAGCTGCATAAATGGTTGTGTGGTGTGGAGAAGGCTGGACTACTTCAACTACTATGGATTCCACACTCTCACCACACACTTATCACAATTTTCATCATCAGGCAGTTGCTTTTCCTGGTGCATGATGGCTACTTATGGTTGGAGGAGCCTATTCCCATCACAGTGGATCTTATCCATAGGATTTCTCGACTCCCGTATAAGCAAAAGGACCCCATGGAGATAATTGGAAAAATCAGAGATTTTGTGTTCGCAGAGGCCATGAAGCAGAAATACAAAATGGAAAAGAAAAAGAGGGGTTATGCAATCAACAAAATTAAAGATAAAGGGGTGCACGTAGCCACCCAATTCCTGCCCTAGAAGGTAATGCAAAAATGCTGCAAATATGAGGTACCAGAGCCAGTAGTTGTGCTCGCAGAACAATGCGTGAAGGGGGTCCAATTCAATTGGGATGAGTTACTCTGCGAGGAGTTCCTAACTAACTACAATGAAGCCCAGGAGCAGGGCAAGACCTTCCACTATGCATGGTTGCTCTTGTCTATTTTACTGGTAACAGGGGAACTGCCTGAGGACACTCAGTTCCCTAATATTGAATAGGACTTACTAGAGGCTGCAAAGTATGCATCGCTCTGGGCTACTAAGGATGCCACGAGGATCCGTGAAACAAAGATCTTCTGGGTCCTCATGGAGGAAAGCATCCAAATGTGGATCAACAGGAGGCCGTGCCTATCCCCCACAGTGTACACCAGTCTATGGAGCTTTGCAGACTTCAAGGTGGACATGCATAATGTGTATATCAAGGATCCAGTGGAGACATGGATGAAGCTCCCCTTCATTGCCATTGATGATGCCATCTTCTCAGTGCTAGAATCATGGCCTCTTGAGTGGTGCACCTCAGATTTGGCAAAGAAGGATAGAACAACATAAAAGCAGAAGGTTGCAACCAAGTTGCATATCACCTAGTGGGCCCTGCAAAAGTGCAACGAACGAGTGGTTGTGGAGGTAAGGGCTGTCCATGAGGTAGCCAAAGTAGCCGTAGAGCAGGCGAAGGCCGCCGAAAAAGTAGCAGTAGTGCAGGCAATAGGGGCCACCATGACGCAGGAGGAAGGGGGCCTGAACTTATCTATAGAATAGGGAGTAGAGGACATAGCAGAAGGCGCAGACCCGAGTGCAATGTCCACCCAATTGAAATGGTCACACGTCACGGAGAGATCAGGTCCATGAAAAAAGGTCAAGGCATCCAAACTGGACATCGAACCAATTACACTGACAAAAGGTGACCTCTACGACATCAGCCACATGGTTCGCGAAGTCAATAGGGAAGCACTCTAGGAGGCCATGACAGAGCAACAGATTTTGTTGGGGGCCCTAAGGGCACAGTTGCATGAACTTCAGGTGTGGCCCCCATAGGAAGGAGTAGTAGCCACCTATGGCACCGCAGGTACATCAGCAGTGGAGTAGCTGCTATGCGCAAAGATGGCCAACACCATAGTGCTACCGGAAGGAGCACTAACAGCAGAGAATGAAGATGACAGAGCTGCGGTAAGCGAGATCAAGGGAATGGGCCTTAATTTCGCTTCCCTTCCATGAGACACATCGTATCAACTGCAGAATGGCATCACAGTAGAGCTCCATGCCAGGAAGGGCCACGCGATCTAGTTATTGAGTGAGCAGAAGATCAACATTGAATAGCTCAGCCTGCAACGTGATGAGCTAGTGTCACAGAATCAACAGATCACGCAAATAGTTGATGAAGCATGCTGACACGTTCCAGAATTGTCCATCGCCGCAGACCTACCCACAGAGATGCGAATCCACTATATGGCAAGTGGAGTTTGAAGTGCGCATGAGCAAGCAACACGAGTGCATCTGGAGCTAAACCTCCAGATTTTTGAGCTACGGATGAAGGAACAACCTTCCACTCCTCTGGAAGTTAAAGAATAATGTGTTAGCACGATTCAAACAGGACTGGAAGAAATTGGATAGGTAGTGCAAGACTGTAATAATATGCTAGACCAAGCTTTCGACATCCTCACATCCTTGCAAGAGGACCCCAACATACAGCGCCTGGAAACAGAGGCACGTGAACTGTAGGAGTAGTATGACAATGCAAGGGGAACTGCACAGACAGTTGTCCTCACCCAATGGCTGGAAAATATGCAGCAAGCAAGGGCACTGAAGGAAAAAGTGGATGCTGCAAAACATAAAGAGGAACTTCTCAAAGCACGCGTCCAGCCTTGGATTGATGAGGCCTTCACCATTACAACTAAGATTGAGGGAAAGCTTGCACAGATGCAGGAGATAAATGTGCTAAGGTAGGTAGCAGATCCCCACAAAGAAGCATTGGAGGAACGCATGTAGTAGGTCCAGAAAACTGTAGAACAATGCATTGCGAACCTCCGAGCAGTACGAGACCAGTTGGAGGGGATCTGTGCCAAGATCGTCACACTAGAAGAGTGACTCAAAATGAGTCACGATGATTGTGTTGGGGTCCTGTTGGGCATGGAATTCCCCCACGACATGTTTTAGGGCTCAAAGCCCATGTTTTGGTCAAAGGTTTTGTAAGACTCCATGAATTGCGGGCGCAGAGCACGAAGTAGAGGCTAAGTCATAGGGATGTCCACCCTAAGGTAATGTAATGTAATGTAAAGTCATGTCAGCCTACCCATGGTCTGCGAACCATGGGATCGTATAAATATAGCAAGGCTCTAAGTTGTAAGGAGAGGGAAGAAATAAGAGAGAAGAGTATGAATGGTTTGAGCTTAGGGTAGGATTCTAAGTGTATTGGGTCATAATAGTAGGAATATGCTCTGCAACTGAGTGCACAGAGGCCTAATAGAGTCCGCAGATGAGTGCGCAAACCCCTGCAGCTGAGTGCGCAGGGCAGTGTCGAGTCTTTAAGCGGGATTGAAGATTAATAAAGAGAAGTTGATTCTTATTTCTATGTATCTGCTATAAATTTCCTTCTTTACGTTTATATTGGTTTATTTATCACGCGCACTAATATGGTTGTTGAATATGTTGTAATAACCATTAATCTTACACACACAAGTTAAGTAATCGAGTAATAACAAATTAAATAGCAAGGAATTTGGGTATTATACGGGTCATTCCCCGAGTAGGGCTGCACAAAAATAGCATCACAGGTTGCAAAGGAATAACAAGTGTGCGTAGTGACATGCATGCAGGATCAGACTGCGGAACTCTAGAAGCTCATCAGATCCCCAAGGTGCAGAAACCTACTTTTAGCACCCTCCCATACTACTTCGGGTGAGACCTCAGTCTGTGCTTTGTGGTATATTGCTGAAAGGGCCAGTAGTACCAAGATTTGCTTAGCTAAATCACCTATGAACCTGGGTTAGGCCCACACAAGCCAACACATAACAAGCCACGCAAACAATCCTTATTGAATTTTAAATGTGGTTTTCCAAACATCCTCTTCAATTATTCTAACTTGATGATAACCACTTCGTAAATCTAACTTAGTGAAATACTTTGCATACCTCAACTGATCAAGAAAATCATTAATTCTTAGGAGTGGATAATGATTATTTACCATTATTTTGTTCATTGCATGGAAATCCACACACATGTGCCAAGTCTCATCCTTCTTTGGCACCAAGACAATGGGCGAGCCACATGGAGAAGTAGATGGGCATATGATACCTTTGTTGAGTGATTCTTGAATTTTCTTCTTGATTTCCATGCTCTCCATAATTGACATGTGATACATGCCAATGTTTGGAAGTGGAACATCCTACTATAGTTGTATCTCATGTTGAATTCCCCTCTTTGGAGGTAACCCCTTTGGTTCCTAAAACACCTCACCATGCTTGCTTACCACATCAAACAAATCAAATTTTATTTTTTCATCACAACCTTCAAAATATTCATAATCAATATCATTATTTTTCTTGATCATGAGAAGCACAATAATTTTACTTGCATTTACTAGTCTCTTCATCTTCCCTGCATTAAGCAAAGAAATATTCAACTTTTTGTGATGGGCTCTCACAATGTACTCCACCCCATTCTTGAGAAATAAGTATTTTTTCTAATGGCGATAAAATACTTCATTCCTATCATAAAAATATGGACTACCCAAAATGATTGCTGATATGTCAAGTGGAACTACATTTAACTCAACTTCATCAATGAACTTTTCAGTAATGGTGAACTTCATAAATGAACTATCCAAGCCAATGGATATGGCTTATGATGAGACATAATTTCAAGGTTAACCTTTTTGACCAAGTCTTCTGAAATTAAGTTTGACTGTGACCCACTATCAAATAATACATCAATATTTGTATGATTTTAAATTACCCTTACATGGAAGAAATCTAATCTTGATTCTTCATTTGGAGTGTTGTTATGACTATGTGAGGAGCTAGTTCTTGCAACAACTTCTTTTCCTTTTGTAACCATGGCTAAAATCTTGGTCTTATCACCAGAATCTGATCCAAGATCATGCTGTGTGGTAGCGGTCATCTTTTGTTTTCCCTTATTATTTTGTTTCTTAGGCCTTAGTTCAAGATGTAATTTCCAACAATGCGCTTCATCATGCCCAGATTTGGAAAAATGTTGGCATATGGTTTTCTCCCCTTCTTTCTTCACACTTGCATTTTTCTTTCCCTTCCATTTTTCTCGCTTCTCTTTCTCCTTACAGTTCAATGGATTCTTCTTATTGTTATACAAAAAAATGACCCCCTCATCAGCTCAGAGGGGAAAGACATGATAGCTTAAGCAAAGACCAAGATCATAAGCCTTGTTTCCAGACTAACACTGGTTATACACTAGAAACATGCTTTATAAAGCTTCTTTGTAAGCCTAACGGAGTGTTAGTGACCCTACTAACTCTAAATGTTGGTTCTGGGACATCCTTAGTGGATCCCAATGAGAATCTAGAGGTAAAACGAACAAATTGACTCATAAATATCTCTATATTCCCTCCTAAATCTAGTTAGAAAAGCAAGGAAACATCTAAAGTTCGACCTATTTGTAGGATTTCTAATCCTAATGAAGGAGGCAAATGGGAAAGAGCTCAAAAGCATCGCAACATCATTGCTTTTACCTTAAGAGACTCATGGAGAAACATGGCAACCCTAACTTCATTGCTACATAAGAAAAGCTAGGGATATGGTGATAGAGGTTAGATTATTTGAAAGGATAGCTTACTTGATTATCGAGCATAGTCTCAAATCTAAGTAGAATAAGTTGATAAGAAGGGAGAGAGAGAGAGAGGAGCTGGAGGGGTAAGGGAAGGCTAATGCAACAGATGGTTGTAATCACTCTCCCAACATTAATATATAATTGCAATTGTTTTATCCACTGTGTGGCATTAGTACTATCATTCATTTATTTGTTTGTCCAATACCTTTTAGCATGAGTAGCTTAGTTATGTGTAACTAGATGTATTTTATATATTCATGTATTAATTATCAAGGTTGTATTTTGTGATTATGCTTATCTCTTCTATGTGTAGGACTTGATCTGGAGTTGGCTCAGGGGACTTCCACCTAGCTGCATTGTGCTCTCCAGCAAACCTACATGGAGGCTTGAGGTAATGAATCTATTTTTCTTTGATAGTTAGTAATTGTTTATGGACATGCATGTAAACTTTGTGACAGATGCATGTAATCTTACAATCTACCAAGGGTCCCGAGAAGACCCTTGAGGGTATCTCCATTATCGATACACCATGCATTTTATCCTATATCAGAATTGGCGACTCTGCTAGAGACTATACATTAGTTCCCGGTTCACCCGGATAGTTCCTAGTTTTCTCCTCCTTCTAGAGCTCCCTATACTTCTAGATTCCTTTTTTGGCCCATCAAGACCTTTCTTCATTCTTCCCTCATATATTTAACCCTGGATCTGATCCCCAAAGCCCTGTTTTGAACTCTTTTCCCACACTAATGCAAGTTAGTAGAGAAAACAGAGCTTTATAAAGCTTCGTGTCTACATAAACAGTGCGTTAATAGAACCAACAACTCTTTGTGGCCTCTACTACGGATCGTTAGTCACCCAAATTTTTGACATGCAACTGTGTCTGTAAAATCAAAGGGATGGGAAACCTGCTCATGAACTGAAGAAGAATCTGCAACTGTATTTTATTAGCAAGATCTGTGTCCTAAAAGATTTTTTTATTTCTATTTTTAGGAAATAGATATTTTTTCTTTCTTAAAAAGTTTTTATAAAAGAAAAATCGACATTTTTTATTCATTCTTCTACTCAGTTGGTTAAAATTTGCTTTATTTTGGTTTCAAATAGTTGTTAGAAAGCATTGGAAAGATTTATGTTGGTTATGCTCATTTTATAATAACTAGGATGCATGGAACAAATATGAATGTATTGAAGACTCTCACTTATAGAATACAACTTATTTCATCGAATTGAATATTTTCAAGCATTGTCTTTTGCATAATTTTGAGTCAGAGTCCCACCAAATATCATACGTCAACACCCCTACTGAAGACACTAAAAAAGTACACATAAAATCTACCTAAAATCAATCAGTAACTCTTTATAGAGCAAACAAACATTAGTTTAGGATTAGGATCTTGGGATAGGCAGTGTGAGTAAACTGCCCAAGATCAGAAACGAAAACTAGTGTCATTAAAAGAGAGAAAATTCCTTCTACACTCATACTACTGGGACCACTCTAGTCAAAGTGGAGCTAAATATGAGACAACATCGGACTATAAGTGAAGGTAGCCTTCCTTCGCTTACAACTCCTTTGGGTATTCTGTGTATTTGGGATCCCTTCCGAGGTTTCGGAGCTGAGTTGGGGACTTAGGTATCCTGCCCACACAACGTACTATCTGTGACTATGTCCCCCCTGGTAATGTCTATGATCTGAGGTATCCTTAGTGGCCATACTTGTAGGGACTTACACAAGGTGACTCGGGTGGGTTGCCTTGGTACCTAACACAGGCGAAACTACTCTGTCTTCAGTTTTTGGGAGGGTGCTCATCTTCATGAGAGTACTTGGCCCCTTAATCTGAGGTTTGGGTGAAGGTCTAGAGTAATAGTAACTGTACATTTGACCAACCCTCTTTGTTATTCATTGTGATATTGGGTTTCATCTCCAATGATCGGTGCTTATCAAATAGGGTCATTTCCCTCTGTTTGCTGATTTATTCACTAAGTGTATTTTTTATTTTATTTTTTTATTTTTTAGGAACTCGAGTGTTACCTTTGAGAATTTAATAAATATCAAAATAAAATTTATTGATAAAAATTATCGGTCACCGTGGCTACATCTAGCCCTCTTCGTCAATCTAGATGATTGTTAGGACTTCCTCCACTCATTATGGAAGATACATTGAGCTCCAGTGAACTAGATTCCCCATATTCAGGAAATCAGTCTCCGAGATCTCACACAAAATCTGTTTGGACAACTAATGATTCAAGCTTACCAGAGGATTTCTTTACTGTAGGACTTCTTCCTCCCTATATCCCTCTGATCACAAATCCGTTGGACCCACTCTTGGTTCCCGTTACACCTGTACCCCTTGTGTCTTCAGTTGGAACATTGACAACTAACGGGTCGTGGAAATTGTTGGAAACCTTTGGTCCCCCACTACTTCCCAGTCGACAGTCAATGCCACACCATTGATGGCAAACCATGCTATCCCATTTGTCCCAGGTAAACCCTCACATGACATCCTCTAGGAGTGGAACCCAACCTATGCCATGTTCCACCCCCTTAGTGTCAAACTCTATACCTTCGATAAATGCTACATACAACTCTCCTTATAACGCTCAATATAGCACAGTTAGCATGGGTCCCTTCAACCAAAATATGGTTCACATCCATTGTATATTTTTAACCCCCATATTCAAGTATCTGGGGGAACTCCCAATGTGCATATACCAGTCAGGAACGTAACAGTTCCCCCTATGTTTTCAGGCATGCATGGTCAATCACTAATTGACATGAGCACTCCTTATGTTAGTCAAGGAAATATGATTAGTTCTGTGGTGGGAGGGAATCCTCAAGGAGTTCCCAACCAATCCATGGGGGAACCCTACTCACAACCTTAAATGAGTCAAGGGGGCAGTGCTTATCCTAGGGGAAATTCTATACATGAACATCACAATCCCCATGGAAATCAACATTACAATCCATACCCCAAGGCAACTATTATATCATGCAACCTATGTATAATATTGGGACTCAAATGATGGGAGGACCGCAAGGATCCTAAAGTCATATGTCATTGCCTTGGTCCGTGTTAGGGGCATCACACACTCTACCTTTCTTGGCAACATTGAATATCTCTGACTTTTAAAAACTTAAAAATGACCCCATCTATCATAACTTACTCTGGCTGCCAATACCGCATAAAATACCGACAGACATCCCCAAGTTTGAAGGGAAACAAGGGGAGGATCTAGGTACCCATATCACCACCTATCATATTTGGTGTGTTTCTAACTCCATGGTGGATGATAGTATCCAGTTACATCTTTTTCCCCGCACCCTTACTAGCAACGCAGCAAAGTGGTACATCGAGTTACCATGCACGTCAGTCAATACCTTTGACACTCTAGAGATGGAATTCTTAAAGAACTTCCAGCTACCCGTCCGCAATGAGATTGGGATGGAACTCCTGACTTCACTATGCCATGATACCGCCACCCAAATCATTAAGGATGTTGCCTTAGGTGGTGCGGTCACAGAAGACCAAACCATTCATCGCGCCCATCACTTAGATTTGATATATTCACAGTCTGGCACTCTATACAATGTAATCCCTAATGCCCCTCACAACTGCAATTATTCCATTACTCAGCAC
The DNA here is from genome assembly GCA_031772625.1 of Pinus tabuliformis. NCBI lineage: Eukaryota > Viridiplantae > Streptophyta > Pinopsida > Pinales > Pinaceae > Pinus > Pinus tabuliformis. The sequence goes on along the minus strand of CM062816.1, from coordinate 1,126,601,598 downwards.
CCTAGAGCGCATGCCAATGGGATTATCGACGCAACCTTCGAGGTTGTTGTAAAACAACTCAGCGGTCACATTACCCAGATGTCAGTGGACCCCTTTACCAAATTGACTTCTCTTCCTACCACCATGATAAAATCTATGCAGTCTACACAATAACCTGGTGGTAAGAACAAGAATAATAAGAAAAAGGCTGCTCCTTCTGAGGTGTAGCCAACAAAGAAACCAAACCCAAAGTAGAAGGTTGTTGCACCTCCTGACGATGGAAAGGATAAACCTGCTAGATTCCCTTAAAAATCCCAAAGCAGAAGGTTGCCACGTCTTCACGAATGCACAAATTTCATTGCTAAAAAAGATACTGATAGGACCCCCACTATCCTTAATAATCCTTTCCCTACTCAGTAGCAGAAACACCTCATTGCAAACCAACCCCAACCCCCGCCAGGGGGCAACGGTGGTTCACAACATCCTTCATCTGGTGAAGGACCCTTTACCATTTACACATTTAAAATGGTAGATCTACAAAAAAGAACCAAATCCTATGGAGCTCCTATCACTCATGCAAAGGAACCTTCCTCAAGTCAAAACCCACCACCACCCAATGATTTGCATATCGAAAGGTGGTTTGTTGACCTTGATATTTCCCCCCATAAAGGGTCACTTCGATGCACAACACACAATACACCTGCACATGTCACCCAAATTACAACATTGTAGAAGACTTGGTGCAAGCGCTATCGGCTATGTCGGCACTCAAACTATTACAAACATGTCCAACACAAAGGAAAGCTTTACTTTTTGCTATTAGTGGTATCAACCCACGGGATTCCATGCTTGCTATTTTCAACATGGAAAAGTGTAAACCTCCCCTCTCTCACTAGCTTGCATTTCAAGTGCAAATATTTTCGAAAGGTAAAGGTATACATAGAACTATCATCAAAAAAGGTGCTTCTACCTATGTCATGTCGACTTCATGTTGGCTCAATTTGGGTTCTCCAACCCTATCCCTACCATCAAATTCCCTTAAATCTTTCAATGGCCACACTTTCATCCCAAAAGGTTACCTAGCTAGATACCCCATCACCTTGAGTGGGAAAATGGTAACAGTGGATATAGAAGTTGTGGATCATAAAATTGACTATAATCTTCTTTTGGACCACAATTCGACTTATGCCATGAATTCCATTATGTATTTGGTCTTCCGTATCATCCTATTTCCCTTAGATGGAAAGATAATCATAGTGGACCAGCTGTCCTTTTGCACCCCAGCTTACTCCCAGGTACCTAGCAGCTATGTAACCTTAGTGGCTAGTGTACCTAAATCTTACGTTAGTATCAGTACTGGTCTATTGAAGGGCTTTTCCCTGATGGGTTGTTTCCCTCTTTTTCCACCCACGGTTCCACAGGCGATCTCTATGGTTTCATCCATTCCTCATGAAATGACTGATCCTTGGATCCTCCTGGCGCGTTTAGACATTAACACTTACATAGAGAAAATGTCACTATCACCAGCTGAATTGGCCTACAAGGCCATTCAATCTGCATTCGAGTGGCAGGTCATCTTGTGTTTGATCAGGAGTTCTCATTATTGGATCCTGGTTAAGCGATTCTACAAGTGTTTGATGACAAAAACATTTTTCACACTCGCTATATTGTATTGTGCATCTTGGAGACCATCACCATTATTGATGGCCTTCCTCGCATCTATTAACGGTCACCATTATTGACTGGTAATCATATGATTTTGTGCATGTTCGACATCAACGCATATATTCACATGTATCAAAATATGTTGTTCGGTGAAGAAGAGATCAAGACCTTGGGTAGAGGCTTGCATCACTCAACCTTGTTTCTTCTCCCAAGTTCCGTATATTGATTTTTGAGACAACTCATTAGAATGATCCTATTATGATGCTAGAACGGCATTGTGCTTATCGACGACCAACATTGTCATATCTCTTTTATGAGAAAATCACTCTGACATAGTTACTGAGCATGGGAATTCCGACTCAAGACATGATTTTAGTTGTTATATATGTATGTGTGTGTGTGTGTGTGTGTGTGTTGTATCAGGTTTCTCGTACCACCCAAAGCTCTGATCCTCTCTCTCATTTTGTTGAAGAAGGAAAATTACAGTTAAGTAAAGTATTTTTGCCACCGTCGCAGCCTCTAATCTCACACTTTAGGGGGCATCTGTTATACAACAAAGTGACCCATTCATCAACTCAGAGGGGAAAGACATGATAGCTGAAGTAAAGACCAAGATCACAAGCCTTGTTTACACACTAACGTTGGCTATACACTGACAACATGCTTTATAAAGCTTTTGTGTAAGCCTAAGGGAGTGTTAGTGACCCTACTAACTCTACTTGTTAGTTCAGGGATGTTAGTGGATCCTAATGAGAGTCTAGAGGTCAAAGGAGTGAATTGAATCATAACTATCTCTATATTCCCTCCTAAATCTACTCAAAAAAGAAAGGAAACATCTAAAGTTCGACCTATTTGTGAGATTTCTAATCCTAATGAAGGAGGAAAATGGGAAAGAGCTCAAAAGCATGGCAACATCATTTCTTTTACCTTAAGAGACTCATGTATAAACTTGGCAAACCTAACTTGATTGCCACATAAACAAAGCTAGGGCTATGGTGATAGAGGTCAGATCATTTGAATGGATAACTTACTTGATCGTCGAGCATAGTGTCAAATATAAGCATAAGAAGTTGGTAAGGAGGGAGTGAGACAGAGGAGCTAGAGGGGTAAGGGAAGGTTGATGCAACATATGGTTGTAATCACTCTTCCTACATTAATATAGAAATGCAATTGTACTGTCTACTCTGTGGTGTTGGTACTATCATTCATTTATTTGTTTGTCCAATACCTTTTAGCATGAGTAGCTTAGTTATGTGTAACTAGATGTCTTTTATATATTCATGTATTAATTATCAAGGTTGTATGCTATGATTATGCTTGTCTCTTCTATGTGCAGGACTTGATATGGAGCCGGCTCAGGGGACTTCCACCTAGCTGCATTGTGCTCTCCAACAAACCTACACGGAGGCTTGAGGTAATGAATCTATTTTTTTTGTTAGTTAGTAATTGTTTATGGACATGCATGTAAACTTTGTGACAACTGCAAATAATCTTACAGTCTACCAAGGGTCCTGGGAAGACACTTGAGGGTATATCCATTCTCCATACACTGTGCATTTTATCCTATAGCACTTACTAGCCTCTTCCTGAATGTTTTTTCCCCTTGATTCAAGGTGTGTGTCTTGCACACATACCTCATCCAAATTGCTTGGATTGAACATAATGATAGTATGTTTTAAGTAGGAATGTAAACCCCCATTATATTTCAACATTGTGTCTTGAGAATTCAAGTTTACTCCCAACAACAAAGCCCTCTTTCTAAACTCTTGTGTATAATCTTGGACTATTTGGCCTTTCAGCTACCTAAAATTTTGCCAACTCATAATGATTTTTTCATATAGGTTAAAGGATAAAATTGTCTTTTAACTATAGAACCAAATTCAACCCAATAAATGGATATCTTACCATGAATTCACATTCTTCTTGAGTCTTTGCTTCCCACCAGACTAATGCTACTCCTTCTAGCCTCAATGAAGCCAATTGGATATTTATGTCATCCTCTTGAAGGTATTGAATTTTGTAGTAAATTTCCAATTGTTGAATCCAATTGTCTAAATTTTTTTCATTAACCTCACCATTGTACATGGGAAGTTCAAATTTAATGTCTAATTTGAGTAAGGGAGTTTTTCCTTTTCGGTTTTGGGAATGAGTATGAGCATTTTTTTGTGGTGGAAGTGGAAGATGTTGTTGTTTGAGATGTTGAGGATGATGAAGATGATGAAGAAGATGAATATGGTGGAGATGGAGGATTATTTCCTCCATTACCCTTGGAATCCTTCTTATCATGTTTTTTTTCTCCTAAGCTTTCCTCTCCATATGGAGACTTAGAACTCTCTCCATCCATTCTAGTGTTCCTCTCTTCACAAAGGACTATCACCATGTCAATCAAGTCACATAAAGCTTTCTTAAATGCTTCCTCTTCCGAAATACCTTCAGTCTCTCTTGCTCCAGACATGATGGCTTTGGATTCAATCTTAGATTTTGGTACTCCTTGTACCTCCTCAATCTCAATTGAAGGTAAAACTTGAGGTGCTGCAAGTGTAGCTGGGATTGGAACTTTGGGTGGATATTGTGGCCTTGTGGATATCCTTCTTATGAGAATTACCTCAGGAGTCGCAACCAACAGTTTCCCTTCTCCTCTCTGCAACTTTAACCTTGTAAGCATCACAATTTTACAACCATTAAAACCTTACTAGCAAAAAACTCAAGCAATCAAGCAAATAAACTTTTTCTCTGATACCAGCTTGATGTGTTATTGAATGTTAGTTTTGCTATGCTAATTTCAACTTTAGATTTATAAACAAATGCTTTTCAATTGCTTCATGTGCATGGTTCTCTTATGGTGTTTGTGATTGGGAATAGGTAAATTTTATCAAGTTTTATGTGAAATACATGAGAAAAATAGCATGAAAAAAAAGTGTTGGACAATAGCAATGAAAAGTACAGCAAACCATTAACATGAACACTTAACACAATGTTTTGATGAAGGAGTTCACCCCTCCTGGACTACATCTCCTTGGTCCGACTTCCATGGCTTGGGCCTTTGTATTAGCTCAATATGGAAAACAATGTCGTTTACAAAGCTATACTTCGCTTGAAACCTACTTCAATGTGTTTAGAATGCTCAAATTATCTAAGAACACCTTTTATTGAGCTCCATTTGGTCAAAATTTGCTCCAATTATGATCAAAACTATTTTCTCCTAGAAAACCTCCACTAAAACTAGAGCAAATCCCATTTACTTCACTAAACATGGAGTTGGCACCAATTTTGGAGGTCTACCAGAATTTTCGCCAAGTTAATATGGAATTAATTAATTTTAAAATGTGCTTAATTAACCACTAAACGTGATTAACACAAACTGCGGTTTTACTAACTGTTAACTCCGATGGTCTCGCAATGGTGGACACATGTCAGCATTAAATTTGCAGCTATGCTACTTCCAATTATGGTAACCATTAGTTGTTACCATTGGCGGGGTGTTTACATGTCACATTAAATGTCACAATAGCTGCCAGTTCTACTGACCACACCTGTAGCTGTTACCATAGGAGGAGAGATCACATGCAATATTGTAGTTCCAGTTATGGTTTGTTGGAATTTCTAGATGGTGTGGTAACTATAACGGTTAGACCGTTCACATGGGATGGTTGGCCCATGGGCTAGCCCTCCTAACCTCAACCCACATTCACATGAAAATTTAAATGTGCACGGTAAACATAACGTTAAGAACTTGTGTTGTGGTGTAATGGTATGCTGCGAAGTTTGTTGGGAGCAGGTCCTGAGTTCGACCCCCCGGCCTACCAAAAAATTTTGTCACACTACACACTGAACTGACCTTTGGGTAGTGACACGTGGTGACCTCCTAACTTTCCACTTGTCCCCTCCTCATTGGTCTACCATTAACCAATAAAAACTTTCCAATGCACCAACCTGATAACCAACCACAACTTGACACTTGTCATAACCTGATTGAAAGTTGACCATCTGTTGACCTTGCCTAGTCATCTTCCACATCAGTAGTACAGACTGCTGACTGTGCAGTGACTATACAATTTTTTTCAAAAATTTCTTCTATTTGGTAAAGCAGACAAAATGCAATATCTTCCTCATATGAACTTGGTTTTCAGTGAAACAAGTTACATTGGGATCATTTTGTCAAGCTGAATGTGACCATTCAGGTTTCAAGCCATTCTGAGAACTTTGATTTTTGAGCTAAACATTGAGCACTTGATCAGCCAGATGGATGAAAAGTTCCTTATGCCATTTGCTTCATTGGCAAAAATTTGTCCAAGGATGAATTACACTACATTGTGACCAAAAGGAGCTCCTAGCTATTGTCCATTCATTGAACAACTTTAGACACTACATCACTGGTTATCAGACCTTTGTGCATACTCACATTATTGCTATCAAATATTTGATGAACAAGCCTAATGTGAATGCCAAAATTATTAGATGGTTTATTTTATTACAATAGTTTGATTTAACTATCATTGATAAGCTAGGTAGGGAAAATGTAGTTGAATATTTTTTGTCTAGACTTCCTTTTCCAAGAGGTGGAGAAGGGATGGTTGATGATCAGCTGCCATATGAGCATTTATTTGCTATTTCATTTCTTTTTGCATGTTTTGTTGGCATAGCCAACTAACTAGTTACTGAATAGTTCCTTGCAAATCTGTCATCCAAGGAAAAGAGAAGAATTGTAAGGAAGAGCACCCCATTCACTTGGATTAGCAGAAATCTCTTCAAGCTAGGCCTTGATCAAATTTTGAGGAGATGTGTCAGGGAGGAGGAAATATTTGACATCCTTCTAGCCTATCATGATGGGCCTTGTGGAGACAATTTTGTATCTAAAAGGACAACCTTCAAGGTACTACAAGCTAGCTACCACTCGCCCACTCTCCACCAAGATGGAAGAAGATACACAAGTTGATGTGATTTGTGCTAGAGAATGGGGAAACCTACTTCTGAGGATGAAATTCCATTATAGCCTGAGGTGGCTCTAGAGCCATTTAACAAGTGGGGCATGGATTTCATTAGGCCCATTGATCCACCACGAGGGAAGAAAATGTACATAGTTGTATGCACTGATTATTTGATAAAGTGGGCTGAGACCAAGGCTGTAAAGGTAGAAATAGAAGAGAAAATGGTTTTAGTTCTTAAGGGATAATGTATTCTATGGGTTTGGGTACCCTATAGAACTGGTCACCGATCAAGGAACTCAATTCACATCACACCTAATTCAGAATTTATTGAGGTAGTATAATATGAAACACATGAAGTCAACTTCCTATCATCCTCAAGAAAATCGATAATTAGAGGTCACTAAAATAGCACTGGAAGGCATCCTCACCAAGGTTGTGAGTAGCAGTAGAAAATGTTAGGCTCATAGACTTGTGGACGCTACTTGGGCCTATAATGAAAACTAGAAGAAAACCACTGACTTCACCCCTTATGACTTGATCTAAGGAAAGAAGGCTCTGATCTCCATTGAGTTTGAATACAATACTTTGAGAATGGCAGAACCATTTGATTTGGATGTTACAAAGGCAGAGCAAGAGAGGTTGCTCCAAATCAATGGTTTGGATGAATTCAGGATGCAAGCCCTCCTACACACTAAAGTTATTCAAGTACATAGGAAGGTTTGGCATGATAAGAACATCAAGGACAAGGATTTTCAAGAAGGGGATTGGACTTTGCTATATGACTCTAGGTTCAAGGACTTGAAAGGAAAATTGACGACCAGGTGGCTGGGCTCATATCTGATAAAGAAGTTTCATGACAATGGGGTTGTTCAAATCAAGTCCATCGATGAGGAAGGTATCACATTTCTTGTCAATGGATATAGATTGAAAGCATATAAAATACCTTTGTTAAGGGAAAAGTTCATTAGTACCATCAGTAAGGAAGTAAATGTGATTGGAAGTGTCTCAGCTTCTAGATCACACAATTCTTGAAGACTATTTTTATTTTTGAAAAGAAAATAAGGGACCTAGGTGAAAACCTCTATGAGGCATCTGAGGTCAACTCTTGGGTTAAAAACCTCCTTAACCCAACCCAAGAGTGAAAAGAAGGAAAATAAAAAGAACCCTCAATGAAACTCTCCTTTGAGGAGCCTAGGGCAAGAAGATAGGGTGAAAACCTCCTTTGGGGCAACTTGTATGTCTTTCAAAAGAAGAGAAGAAAAAAAATCCAAGAATGCCATGGCAGGGACCTCAAACCTGCCCACTAATAAATTTTGTGATTTTTGTAGGTTTTTGAAGGAAATAAAGGACTCAGAGTTACAGGGACAACAAGCCAAGTATCACCTCACTTCTTCCTCCATCCACATCATCTCATTCATGCCTAGCATGTCCCCATCACTCATTTCCACTTTCAGGCACCAAAAATCAAATTTTGAGCATTTCCTAGCTTGCTAGAAGAAGATCTTGTAGCACTACAAGATGTCTTCAAATGCTACAAGAAAGGGATCCTGATAGGAAAAAACCTATGCAGTCCTACTCTAGGTTAATTTGGGACTCTACTCCTTGCCATCTCTTACCCAACATCAAGTCATATCCATACCTACCCTTGTTTCCATAAAAAAAACATAGGAAAATGTGAAAAAATAAAAAAAGAAAGTCCAGATGACATGTTCTCATTGGCCTCGAACATCCACCATTCCAACTAAGCCTTAATCACCATCATTAAACCCTACACCACTACCCATCCTCCCTCTAGATTTTTTTTTTTTTAAAGAAAATACAGTTATAGGGTTTCTTGTAGCAACCTGTGTCATCCCTGCAACCATCCTAGGCCCGAACTCTCCTTCATAAAAAAATAAAAAAGGAACTCCAACATCTCTGAAGACCTTATTTCTCCTCGCTAGAGCTCCACAACAACAACAACAATAGGGATATACCAAGAAACTGCACACATGAAACAACAAGCAGACAACTACATGTTACACATTATTTTGTCACACCTCTTGTTCACTTCCTGTTCCATATCCCGATGTGCCCAAACATTGACAACTATGTAGCATATCCATCATGATATACAAAACAAAACCTCAATAGAGAATCAAAGGAAACCTACCCTGAGTCAATTCTGAAGAAGGTTAACTAAAAACCTAATTTTTAGGGCTAGGACATTTTACTGTATTGTCTGCTTGTGCTGATGGCAAGTTGCACTATTCTACCCTAGTAGTGCCAGTGCGAGTTTTGATATAAAAACCCATGTTGAACCTCTTCTGTCATATTCTCCCAAATTGGAGGAGAAGCTTCGTGCACTAGAACCTTCGAGAACAACAAGCTGGATATTGTTTATTGTTGATATGGTCAAACTCTCCCATTTGGACCTCTTGATCTTGTCATCATGGGCTTTCCCCTTGAGATGTTGACCTTCCTCCCTCTTTCATGGATCCTAACTCCCTCTCCCTTCCTATAAATCAACTGACTTCAATCCCCAAATGGTTCATCATTGATTGTTGCATTCCTATGCTATGATTATGCTTACATGATACCCATTCCAACTTGGCAAAGGAGTGCTTAAAGAGTCTTTGCCTAGACTTGGACATCCACCAAAAGGAGGTCTCCAACATCAAGGCATAGGTTGTATGCTTCCCTTTTTAGCTTATTAATATATACATCTCATGTTCACTTTCCATAAATGTGTAGATGTTTATGATTTTAACTTAATACTCCTTGATCTATTAAGTAGTTTATGCTTGATGTATGTGATATATACTCTTGTATTTTGCATAGCTCTTTGATCTTCCTTGCAGGTAGTCGGATGTGAAGAACAAGTAAGGAGCAAGTCATGGAGAAAAAGAATCAATGTCATCTTCAAAAGGATTGAGTGATGAGCATCAAAGCGAGGTAGGTTTCTCCTTCTCTCTACATTTGTTAAATGCAAACTAGGAAACTGTATGTTAGTTCGTTTAGTTTGTTTCTAGACCCACTTATTAGGCTAGAGGGATCACCTCTATTTGTAGATGGGATTTACCTTCACAACAAAATGGAAAAAGTGGAGTCACCATTTTGTTGTGAAGGTAAATCCCCTATATGGATAGTGGTGATCCCTTTAACCCAATGAGTGGGTGTAATAAAAAACTAAAAAAACTAACACACACTTTCCTAGTTTATGTCTAACAAATGCAGATAGAAGGAGAAACCTACCTCACTCTGATTCTAATGACTCAATCCTTTTGGAGATGACTTTGATTCTTTCCCTCCAAGCCTCGCTCCTTGTTCTTCACATTCAAGTGCCTGCAAGGAAGATCAAAGAGCTATGCAAGATACAATAACATATATGGCATACAGCAAACATAAACTACTTAATAGATCAAGGAGTATTAAACTAAAAGCATAAATGTTTACACAATTATGGAAAGTAAACATCAGATGTATATATTAATAAGTGATGAGCCTTGGTATTGAAACAACAATGTTGCAACTCCCAAGGCTACCAAGTTTAACTATCAACCTGAGGTTTGTACAAACTTAAGATGTATCAGAACTATATGTGCAGCATACAACATGTCCTTTCTTTCTTTTCATCATGTAATGGAGTGCATGTACTAAAATCAAATCCTAAAATAATTATAGAAAATGAAATGCTCGAAATGGAAACCTTAACCTATTGCAAGAAAAAAATTACAAGGAAAGAAACCTATTCTAATTTCATAAGATAAAGATCATGAACTAAATTTCAATCATTACATTTAAAATATTTTAGATCCAATAATAGAGTTCATTGGATGTGGCAATCAAGAAAATCATCATTGTATTATCCAATCCATAAATCTGTCCATTAGCCCAAATTGTTGAAATGTTTTGCATGGGTAAAGAGGAAAGTCCTAAGTGGTATTTATTCTACCGTAATAATTGATTTATAGCCTAGGGGTCTTGATTCAAACCTAAGGGATCATAGACAATCTTCTTGAGAAAATATGAGCAAGTATATAGACACTGGACGAGTATTAAAGGAAACAAAAAATTTACTACAGGAAACTATAATTCACCAAATGACCAAGAAAATAAAATCCAAATTGGATGGGACAAATTCTTTTATTTACTAGGATGTCTTAGGTATCCATTCCAAGTGGAATCACTCAAAAAGATCTATGTTGACCCATGTTAAAAAATTGCAGAAAATTGTAGTCTAAAATCTAGAAATTCAAGAACTAGTGAGCCAATAAATATATCAAATGCCTAACCTAATCAAGTTAAAATTAAATTGGGTACTTTTTTTTATTAAATAGAATTCTTTTTTGATCTAATTCAAGTGGAATCAACTCGATTTAATCTCGTTAGCATGATCTAACAAGTAGCAGAAATTTACTGTTATTTGCCACAAAGGACTTCCATAAATCTCGATTTGCGAATAAGAAAACTAATCAAAATAACTAAATGATTACTATGACCTTGAAAAGTTGTGTCAAGGGTGAAATGATGATTTTTATGCTACAAAAGAACTTACTTCAATCATTTAACCCATTCCTACAACAAGAAAGCATCAATAATAAATGCAGAAATAGAAAAAACATAAGAACAAGAGATGCATGTGAGTAAGAAGTGAAAAGAAGAAAAGTAAATGACACAAAAGGGCTATGAGGCTCTTGGGATGGCTAAGCCCAAGGAAAATCTAGTCTTATTAGTAAAATAAAAAAGGTCATTGGTGAGGGTCATGCCTGTGACAGACCTTTAAGGTCCGCCACCAATGTTGCATATGGTGATGGACATTAAAAAATATTTGTTGTAAGTGTATATAGTGATGGTCCTTTAAGGTTTGTCATCAAATCCATTTTCAATGACTCTTTTGGTGAGGGTCGTTAAAGGCCCATCAATAATTCTCTATTTGGTGACACTTTTGGTGGGGATTGTTAAAGGCCCATCACTAATTCTCTCTTTGGTGACACTTCTACTGACGATATTTTATTGACCCTCACCAATGCTCTTTATGGTTATTTTTGGTGACGATCAAAAAATGTTCATCATCATTGATCATTCCAATGATTTTTTAATGACGCTATGTACATGTTACTATATTTTTTTTCAAAAGATAATGATTTAAGACCACGGTTGTGGAGTCCTTTTCATTATGTTTCCAAGGTCATAGTGGTTATACTCAATCAATTTGTTAAAAAGTAATTAGTGTGTATCATTTCTATCAATTCATAAGAATATAGTTTTCCCTTGAGTCAACACATGATTCATCTCTACTAAGTTTATTATCTAGAAAATTTCCTTTAAATAGAGTTCCACTAAGTGTGTGTAGGAACTATATTATTCAATACATAATCAAGCTCTATCAATTCTATTAATGAGAGAGACCTAGCACTCCTCAACACTTATGGCACACCTTAACATGCTTTGGAGTAGTACACTAACATTCCTTGGCGCCTCGCATGTCTAGGAACATCTTTGTACCTAGAACATATTTCCATGAGTAAAATGACCAAGCACATGTTGGCATGCCCTAGCATAGCTTAACACTCCCCTAGCATGTGTTGGCATTCCCTATAGTCCCTAGCATGCCCTGGGACACCTTAGAATAATATTGCATTGACAAACATTAGCACTTGGCACACATTGGCACTTGGCAAGTATTGGAATATATTATTAGTGTCCCTAGCATGCCCCTTTTGAAAACGATAAAGTCCTAACTTATTAACCCTCTTATGTGTTCATTTCATTGCATTTTAGATTGATTATTCCTTTTTTTTCCTTGAAACTCCTTGATGCATATATACTCTAGCACCCTACACATCCTAGCATGTCTTAGCACCTGGAATTCCTTGGCACTATTTGGCACATGTTAGTACACCTTAGAACTACCTAGCACACTATATAACTTCTTGACATGCCCTAATATTCCCTGGTATGCCCTACCCATGCTTAGCATACCTTGTCACTCCCTCCTTGGCATGACAACTAACACACATTGAGATGCCCTGACACACCCTCATATTCATTCACTTCCATGCATTTTGACCTAGTGCTCTCTTGTGTTGTCCTAGTACTCCCTAACACTCCTTAGCATGCATTGGCACTCTCTAGCTCACCTTAGCACTCTTCAACATGCTCTGCCACTTCATAGCATGCATCAAACTCCCTGACACACATTGGCATTTGGCACGTGTTGGCATTTGGAAAGTTTTAGCATGTTTGGCGTGCATTGAGATGACTTGGTATGATTTGGCATGGTTTAATATAAATTTATTTGAGATCAATTATTGGAAAGTAGATGAGAAGAAACAAAGGAATATTTGGCACTTGGAATGCATTAACAGTTGGCATTTGGAAAGTTTTAGCATGTTTGGCGTGCATTGAGATGACTTGGTATGATTTGGCATGGTTTAATATAAATTTATTTGAGATCAATTATTGGAAAGTAGATGAGAAGCAACAAAGGAATATTTGGCACTTGGAATGCATTAACAGTTGGCACTTGGCACCTGTTGGCACCTAGTTCTGGTGTGCCTAGCATGCCCCTCATGGAAAAGGCAAATTGATGACTTATTAACCCTATTATGTGTTCATTTCCTTGTAGTTTAACTTTTTCTTCCCTTTTGTTACCTTAACAATCCCTGGCATCCATTGTCACACCCTTGCACATCTTGGCATGCCTTAGCACTTAGAACATCTTAGCTTGTTTGACATGCCTTCGTTCTATCTGGCACATGTTATCATTCCCTAACACACCTTGGAAGTCATGCCCTCATAGCTAGCATTAAATTTTTTCATGAATTTGGAACCTTATATTCACTAGAACACCTTGGCACTCCACAGTTTTCATGCCCTCACAGATAACCTTAATTGTATTGCGAGTTGGGAACCCAACCAATTCATTAGCAAAATAATATTGTGCCCAACCCAAAGTCTCCTTTTCTCAGAAATTTCTTCGTCCATGCCCTATCAAAACCATAGGATTTCCTCATGAAAGTCCTATTCTAAGCTTCTCCTAAAACATTTCATTCTTGGGACACCGAGAATTCACTGACACTCCTTGGTACACACTCTTATTTGTTCATTTCCAAGCATTTTGACCTAGTTATCCCTTATGTTCCCCTGACACTCCCTAACACTACTCAACATCCATTGACACTATCTACCATGTGTTAGCACACCTTTTGACTCCTTGGCATGCCCTCACACTCCTTAGCTATCATGCCCTCACAACTACCCTTACTTTTTTTAAGACTTGGGAACCCAACCAAGTTATGCCCTGACTACAACAACTTAACCAAGTTATAGTTACTACAACTAGACTATGCCTTGTTCACCTAAGAACTGCCTATAACAAATCTTAAGCTACTGATGTCCAATCTCAACTCATCCCACTTAACAAGTTACCAAGTCAAGGATCATGTCCAACCATGGCCATAAAACAAATAAGAAACAAAATTTACAACTTGACATGCCATAGCACATGGCACATCTAATAATCCATTAGCCCTATGTGGCATGTGTTAGAATCCCCTGCATTTATTGGCATGCTTTGCACTCCCTAACACACCCTAGCACTCCCTGACATGCCTTGGCACTCTAGCATACCTTGGCACTTCCTAGCATATAACCTTGTCACTCCCTCCTTAAAACACTTGGAACTCGTTGACACTTCGTATCACACACTCATATCTCTTCATTTCCATGCATTTTGAACTAGTTATCCCTTGTGTTTCTGTGGCACTGCGTAACATTCACTGGCATGCATTGACACGCTCTAGAACATTGTTGGGCGCGGAATCCCCCACAGCATGTTTGGGGCTCAAAGCCTAAGTTTTTGTCAAATATGTTGTAAGACTCCACGAATTATGGTCGCAGAGTGCAAAATGTACATTGAGTCATAGGGTTGTCCACCCTAAGTTCTGTAATGTAATGTAATGTAATGTAATGTAATGTAATGTCATGTCGGCCTACCCATGGTCTGCGGACCATGGTATTTTATAAATAAGAGCGAGGATCTAAGTTGTAAAGAGAGAATGGATGGATTGACTAATGTAAGGGATGCAATGATCTAGTAGTGGATAGAGAAGAAGTTTAAGTTTCTTGGGTCGTAGTAGTAGGAAGAGACTCTACAACTAAGTGTGAAGAGGCCTAGTAAGAGTCTGCAGCTAAGTGTGCGGACCCCTGCACACTCAAGAGTCGCGTTTGTAACCTAAGAAGAGGAATAATAAAGAGAAGTTTGATTCCAAATACTGTGTATCTGCTTTTGTATTACTTTCTATGCATTTATACTATTTTGTTTATCATTCACACGTATATGCATACCGAACAATGATAAGTATAATTGGACTCATACAGATAAGTTAAGTAATCATATAATATCAAGTTAATAGTAAGGAAATTGGGTAATAACATGGATCTCGCCTCGAGTAGGGATTCGCGAAGGCAACATTGCAGGCTGCGAGGGATCGATAAATGCGTGCAACAACATGCACATAGGGAAAATTTGCGGACCACTAAAAACCATCAGACATCTCTAGGGTGTGGAAACCTAGTTCTAGCACCCTCCCATACTACTTCGATTGAGACCTTAGTCTGCGCTCCACAGACTATTTCCGAAAGGGCCAACAATACTGGGATTTTTTTGGCTAAATCATCTCTGAACCTGGGTCAAGCCCTAATATGCTAACAAATGGTTCCGTTTTCAGGACCGGGATCTGCATAAGTGATGTCTGATGTCATGTCACTGGAATCAAACAAAGAAATAAATTGAAGGGTGGTTGGACAAGAATATTAACGAGTTCATGGTGCGGGAAAATAGGAATTTCTGAGTATCTATGGAACAGTGGTTGGAGCGCTACTTATATACAAAAATCCATGAAATTTTCTTTGCATCCTTTCGTTCTGAGCTGTATGAGTGGATCGCAAAGTTAGCATATAGTCAGGGAAGGTGTAGGCTTGACAAACCAATCGTGTGGACTCTAGAATTAGTGCGCAAACTAGAAGCATCAGGAGATAAGATCGCATGAGATGTGGACCATTGGCTCGATCGAATTATAGGAGGATTTATCATTGAGTTCGCGGTATATACGACCATCAGCTATAGCAAGGCAAAATGATGCTTCCTCAAAGGACCGCAAGGTAATTATATTAAATCTTTGAACACTTGGATTAAGATGCTATTGTGTGAAAAGCGGGTTATGCGAATAAATTAATGTTTGGTACTACACGAAGCGAGAAGATCTACGGAAGCAGAGGTAGTGAAAAATTAGAAACTAGTCCCTTAATTTCATCCTTGCGAGAAAGTGAGGAAGAGCTCGTGAGAGTTTTTCCGAGAAGCACAGTCAGTCTGATAAGGCAATGAATTCCGCGCTTACCACCTCCACCTACACCATCACCCATCTCACCCTCCACACCTCCATCTCCACCCACCCCACCTCCACCACCACCATAGTTTAGTATGGTGAGTGCGATTAAACTACCGATATTCATAGGAGTAGGAAATGAAGATCCAAACCAATTTTGGTTCATGGTAAGGACATTATGGGAAGCACAAGGAGTCATGGATGAAATATCAAGAAGACTATGCTAGTAAGCACATTGTAGGATCATGCTTTAACATGGTACATTAAGCATTCTAATGACCATCCAAACACAGGAATCACAGAAATCCGGACCATGCTGAACAAGGAATTTAGCAGGCCAAAGTCAGAGACACAATTAATTATCAGGTTGAAGGATATCGCGATGCTCCTGGATGACACCCCCTGGGATCTGGAGCAAAGACTGAAGAGTATGATTCGTGAAGTGAACATGACTTTGACAGATGGAAAACACCGCTCATGGTTTGTAGCATCACTAACACTGTATTTAACAAAGACGTTGTCACAACAAAAGCTTTCCACCCAGGCTGAAGCTTTGGAGATGGAAATGAGATTGCATGAGGCCCCGCCTAGTCTGGGAGTCCAACAAATCCACATGCAACTGCAAAATCTATGTCTGGAGATGTAGAGTTTGAAACAAGATAGGACACCTCGGCTAGAGCCGCGCGAGGAGGTATGGTGCATAAAATGCAAAGGCCAGGGGGATGGAAGGACCACTTTCCAGTGTTCACGAATTACTTGATGGGAGGAGTGTTATAGACATTTTTGTGTACTACAACCCCAGCCATGAAATGTCCATAAACCAAGGGCTCCTAAGTCCCTAAAAGTGTGGTTCTAACCCCTAAAGGAACAAGGTCAACTGATTACAGCTTCTCCCAGAAGTTCTCCATGAAAAACTGCTCAGAACTAGTCAAAACAGGATCATTTCAGCTGCTCCATAGGCAAAGTGCATTGCATCTCACCTAAACACACTGTGTGGGTGCGTTGCATTTCAAAAAGCCCTTCTATGGGGTGTGATGCGCAAGAAGTGACAAATGGAAGTGTCATTCCGCAAGGTGGAGAGGCATGGAAACTTCCAAAAACTTCTCCTGTGACACTTGCCTCTCTGAATTCGACCAAGGATGAGTAAGAGATCATCAATATCCAAGTGGAAGCAAGGACTATCAAAGGGAAGACACTAATCAAAGCACAAGCTGACTCATCTCCCTTACAGATATCTATATATGGATCCCTCATCCCAGAGATCGAGAGGCTGGAATTTCGCATATTGTAAGGAATTGTTGTTGGTTTCTTGAGACAACATCAGATTGTTGGGTGATATAAGATTTGTATGAGGTGAAGAGGGGCTTCCTTGCTGAGAGGATGATGCTGGGTCAGAACAACTGGTTGTAACTCCCCTTGGCTCTTTCTTGTTTATCAATAAAAGCTATTCAAGTTTTCCTCCATACTCTTGTGTCATTCATGTTTGCTGCATTTGTATGGTCAATTTACATCTGATCCTATATTGTTTATGATTATAGATCCATGTTCTTGTATAGTGCTATGCTACTGTGGTCTTATAGATACTTTGTGAAGTTGGGCGTGCAAGGGAACAAGTAGCAAAAGACTATCAAGAGAGAGAGGAATCGAACTAGGAGATTAGCGCAAGATAGAGGTTGGTCTGCTTTGTTCTTCTCTCATCTATACTTCATAAAGGAAAAACGAAAGTAGCTTTACTTTGTTTGTTTCTAAGGTAGATATCACACCTTAGTGGGATAAGCAGTTCTGTGTAGACATTTTTCCCTATAACAAAATGGCGACTCCGCTGGGGACGAATTAGTTTGTTTGTTTATCTTCCTTGTTGTCTATTTTATAAACTTACAGACGGAGCCTGAAGTCTTGCCAGGTAGCTTTCGAACTGCATTTGCTATGCAAATGCAAAGTAGATAAATTCCGCTTCAGTCAATCTCTGGGATTTGTTTATAAATTAAACAACTGATTTAAAAACTCTCTCATTGCCCTTTGTGATAGCTCTTAGCTCCTCCTTAGATCTACCCCTGATTATTGCATTACTGATTACCATTTGATCGGCCAAAACCCATGAACTGAGCTGCAAACTGTGACCCGGAACCCAAGCAAAGTCTCGTCACTGGCCCAACGCAGGTACTGTTCTGTGAATCTGAAATTCAGTGCACTTCCCGAGTGTAGTAGGTGCGCGCATTTCAAATTCCATGTGTTACAGGTGCGCTGATCAGAATAGGCATTGTTTAGTTTTGGTTTCTGTGATTCATTCTTTCCAGTTCTATTCATGAATTTTGCTTCCTGTGATCAGTATATCTCTATTTGAAACCCCTTTTTCTTGTTGTTATTCCGCCTCCTATGTACAAAAGAACTGTAAATGTTTTTGTGTGTTTGTTGAGTCATTTTCAGATCTCCTTTGCAAAAGTAACGTAATCGTATTGTCATCCTTTGATTTGAAAGTGTCGCAAGTGTCGTTTTCAGGCATAGGAAAGAGTTTGATTGCTGTAGATAGTCGATTATACCGTTACTATTATATTTTGGTCTGAATTAGTAATTTTTATAGTGTCAAAAGCAAGTATTCATTTCTAAATCGTAAAATGTTGTGATTGCCTCCATTTTTGATTTCGAAAAGAAACTTGTTGATAATTGTCGCTTGAAAAGTAATTCAGATTTCTGCATTAGCTTTCTTTTCTCCATTCACATACTAAGAAAGCCAAAAGAAAATACATGCATGTGCATTTTCATTTAGACTATTTGATTGGTTTGATTTAGGAAAGTGCATTTAGAGTGCGCTATTTTCTATTTGTGAAAGAATACTATCTCTCTTTCCTTAATAGCTAGGATTTTCATTGCACAAAGAAGATAAAAGACTGTTTATCATCTTAGATTGCATTTTAGGAATTGCACATCTACATCTCCCGGTGAACCTGAAAGGCAAACTTCATAAACAAGATCAACTATAAAATAAATTCAATGAATCTAACAACGCTTTGGAACCTAACACACAACATTTAGAAGTCTAGGCTAGAGACATATTCTGGCGTCGTAAAACCTAGTAACTGTTATTCTCATTGATGGTTGGGTGATTCCTCCACTTTGAGACGATAAGTGCCAGTACGGACTTGTGCTCCCACATACAATCGAGTATATTTTGGGAGACCACAATAGGCTTAATCCTTTATCCATAGGAAGCCGTGTCTGCCGCTCTATCAATCGCAATGCATTGAACACAACATTCAGGAAGATTGACTGCCGTACCGTAAAAGGTATTATGCAGTTTTGTGATTGGTTTGGTAATCCCTCTACCTAGATTTCCAGAGCAGTCCCTTACGTTCCTTTTCAGACTCCTTAACAGAAAAGGTCCATCCGAGCACTTGTCACTTCAGGCTCATTAAAAATCGAAGGCGACTAGAGTCATCTTTTGTTTTTCTCGACTCTTAAAAATTGAAAAAACAAGTTGTGTCAAAGCATCTAAAATTTATTTTAAACAGAATAATCATCACCCTTTCCTACGTTCATCTTAAGTTGAGAAAATGGAACCCACCAACCAAGGAATTTCCCTTGGAGGAAATCCTAGTCCCTTCTCCTCTTGGGGAGATGTTGGTGCACCCCATATGGCCACATTGTCACTTCCAGGATTGACAATCAGCTTGCCTATATGGCTCTTCTCAACCTTTGTCATTCAGAACACCGTAATTCCTGAATAGTCGAGTCAACAACTAGACGAATCCAGAGTTACCCACCAACCTTCTACTTCCTCCAATTCTTCCTCTCCTCCTTCTTCTTCGCTTGATGGGGTTGGTAAAGCAAAAAATCAAGTACCTGAGAAGAAGAAGGAAAAGAAGAAGAAAGAGAAGAAGAAGAAGGAGCCCAAAGCGAAAGGGGGCAACCAAGTGTCGTCTAGCGAAAATCCACACACTGCACCGACCAGGCCTAAATCGCCATGTGTCATTTGCAAAGGAGACCACTATCACAGAGATTGTCCTTGCATCCATCGAATCTTAAGGGACTGGTCTCCTCGTTTGCACAACCCGATGTCGTCAACCTCTAATGATCATGTTGAAAACACACCGTCGACTAGTGAATGTGAAGCCCCAGGACAAAAAGGAAAATACAGATTTCCTTGTAAACTGTGCGAAGGTGACCATGCCATCCACCGTTGTCCCTTCTTAGACGAGGCTAAAAGAGTTATGGACGATCGTCCGATTTCACTGTTACGACTTCCTCTTGGATATAAAAAACTCTTGCTGAGTCCGTCACTAGTTGAAAAGCCAGTTGATCCACCCAGGTGGTCGGCCGAAGCATCTATCATTGAAGACAAACCATCTGAACCCATACCAGACGAAAGCCAAAAGGTCGAGGCGGCAGTTGACCCGATCTTGCCTTCAGAGGTTCCATCTTCAAATGATACAGTCACAGAAGAGAATAAGGATGACACCGTCCAAATTCTTTTTGTAAGCACAGACTCCAATGAACATGGGGGAAATTTACCCGTTCCTTTACCGTAGGAAGGAAGTTCATCAGAGTCGTACCCGTCCGTCTATTTGTTCCCACCTCCAAGAAACCTAGTTGTTTCCTTCGACTGGAATCAACTAGGCAGACCCTGTTTGCCGGCTAGTGTACCATTCCGAATTATTGCTCAAGTATATAGAATGGTTATGGCCGATACCATCATAGATGAAGGGGCTTCTGTGAGTATCCTTTCCTCGACTACTTGGAAAGCGCTTGGTTCGCCATTGATTTTGCCTGAAATGAGAAATCTAACAGGCTTTGACAAAGGAACCAGTCGACCGTTAGGGATCCTTCCCAATGTGCCCATAAAATTGAGAGGAAAAACCATTCACATGAACGTAATGGTAGTTCAAGGACCCCTAGATTATAATCTACTCCTTGGACGAGACTATGTTTATTGCATGGGAGCCATTGTCTCCTCACTCTTTAGAGTAATGTGTTTTCCGCACGAAGGAAGAGTGGTCAAGCTCGTGGACCAGCTTTCATTTCCTGGATCACACATAGAAAATAGTCATATACCATCCCTAAATGGTTTTTTCACACAAGGAATGTCTCACCAATCCCCAGTCCGCCCACCCGATGAGCGCGAGTGATTCGGGGGACATGACTGAAACCCAGGGGGCATGTACCCTGGTCTGCTTCGGCAGGAAAACTTCGGGTATAGTGTAGGTTTCTGCGAGAGATATATGACTGGTCTGTACTCCCGTCTGTGATTGGAAGAGGGAGTTATTCTGGAACAAGATTCTCTTGTCAAAGTTACGTGAGCGGAGTAGCCTCCTCCACTCACCTTTGTCTATTTTGGTAGACATCGCCGAAGAAGTGTTTTGTTTGCGCTGTGAATAGAACAATCTTTGGGTAACCTGAAAGAGGTATACATTTCCTGATAAAACAAATGTTTTGTCGGTTTGAACAAAAGGTGGCCTTGAAACTTTATTTTATACCTGGGGGCATGCAAACCTTTTGGCATGCAAGCGAAGAGCGACTGTTACACAGTAATTTGTCACCATCCCTGTTACTCCTCTTGTCGTACCTTGGAGGAATCATTCCGGGAGTTATAAGAAGTGACAAAGTCTAAAAACACTTGCATTATGTTCCCCTGAGTATGTACTTCATGTTCCCAGAAGACACCTCCTACAGATCATCCCTGAAAAGTGCTCTTTTTCCATTGGCGCAAGTCCACAGTATCCTACCCGCGCCAATGATGGAGATCCTCAAAAGAGGGCGCGACCATTGGCGCCCTGTCTTAGAGCAGCAGTCGCGCCAACCAAATTTGGTCATGCTTTTTGCCTTAACGCACGTCCGACTGTTGTTTCCTTCATTACATAGAGCTTTTCTGAGGATAAAAAATTAGTCTTTTGTCGAGCTTTATCCTATATCCATCTTTAATGGCTTTTGAGGATAATGCTAATCCACAAAAGGTGTCCCGGTTCATCGTATCCTCCTCCCTTCTTCATCTATATAAGCTTGTCCCTATGCATTTGACAAGCTAGTGATTAGAGTGATTGAGTGATTAGAGTGATAATGATTAGTCATGGAGTGTTAGATGTTGAGTTCTTGAGTTCTTAGAGGAATGCTAGTGAGTGCTAGAGAGGTTATGCTGCCGGAGAGGAGATGCATTGCAAGACACATATAGTTACTCGCCCAGCCAGGAGAGGGTCAGCGTCAGAACAATGGTTGTAACTCTTCCTGTTTATTATTAATTGATGAGCGACTGCTATTATAGTTCCAATCTCATTGTCTATTATGGTGATGTGTTGATTTATTTCCTTTCTAACTGAAATATAGTTGTGCCTTGGTAGCTGTTATGTTGGTATTTGTCTCTTCCTTTGCATGTGCAGGTGTTCGTTTATGATCTGCTGGAGCAAGGGAGCAGGGATATCAACTCTGCTTCAATCATAGTGTTGGACTCCAGGTTGGTCTTCTTGATTCACCTTTGATGCATAACTAGGAACTTACGTAGCAGCGTGGTTTGATTGTGGCTAGTTCTGTTATAGGCTAGTGGGATCGCCTCTGTCCGCAGAGGGGATTTACCTAACCAACAATTTGGCGACTCCGCTGGGGAGAAGCTAGTTGATTTTTGTCTTGCATGTTAATTTTCTTCCGCTTGGTTGAGTGAATGAGCTTCCTAAGTCAGTCTTGAGTTTATTCTTTACTGTTTGACCCATCTGAGCACTGTCAACCTGACCAGAGGTCGTATTATCTATTTTTCTAGCCGGCAAGCTTGATTGGCGCGGTTATTACTCTGACAGTCGCGCCAGTTGGCGCATGTTGCTCTAAAGCAACTCGCGCCAAGCCTGTGGTAGCGCAAGTTGCAGGCTGACAGTCGCGCCAGCCCTATAAATTTTTCCTGTGTGTGGGTGGAAAGCTCTTTCAGTCTCTTTTTATATCTCTTACAGCCTCTGGAAGTGTGTCGAACCTCTGCTTGACTGGTCTTAGCCTTTATCCTTCAGCTGTTTGCCTATTTCTTTGCTTTTCATCTCAGCCCTAGGACATCTAGTGACTTTGCATGTCTAGCCTTCTGTGGGAAATTTCGGTCTCTTGATTATCCAGTCAGCTTGTTGGTTGTGTTCTGCACCTATCCAGTGATTTGTTAAAGCTTGATCTTCTATACTCTGAGTACTTCACTTCTAGCCTCTTTGGATTTCACTAGTCTTTGTGTTTTTCCTTGCTTGCATGGTTCATTTTGGTGTTTCAGAATTGGTTCTATTTCATTGACTGAACTTGGATTGTGCATATCTCTTAAAATTTGTTTACATGCATCATACCATCTTAAAGGAAAGAAAAACAAAAAATATCTTGCATCATAGTAGTTAGCATTTATTGTTATTTGTTGCTATTAAAAAGAAAAACAAAAAATTTCGTTTCTTGTTATTAGCTGCATTAGGATCTTTGTTGTTTGTTGAAGTGATCATTTCGTTTGTGGAAAAAGATTTCAACCCTCCTGTAGATAGAATTCATCGAATTGAATGATCTAATTTTGGCATATAGTTTGCATGTAAGAAGTTTTTGAGATATCACATACGGTAGGACCAAAAACTGAAACATAATCAAAGATAAACTTTAAAATGAACTCAATGAACATAACAACGCATTGGAACATAATGCAAACACTCTAGAGGTCTAGGTTAGAGACGTGTTCCGGCGTCTTTAAACCTGGTAGTTTATCGTCGAGTGGTCGGGTGATTCCTCCACGGTGAAACGATAGGTGCCAATACGGACTGTGCTCCCACGTACCGTCGAGTATATATTGGGAGACCCCTATAGGAATAAAGCCTTTATCCATAGGAAGCCGTTTCAGCCGCCCTACGATTCGCAATGCAGTGAACACAGCATTCACGAAGATCGACCACCCGTACCCTAAAAAGTATTCTGTGGCTTTGCGAAAAGTTTGGCACACCCTCTACCTAGAATTCCAGAGCAGTCACTTTTGATCCTTTTCGAACTCCCTAAACGAAAAGGTGCCTGTGAGTGTCTCGTCACTTCGTGCTCATTAAATATTCGAAGGAGACTAGAGTCATCTTTTATCCTTTTCTCGACTCTTAAAAAAATGAAAAGGTTAAGTTCAGTGTCTTAAAATTTATTGGCCATGATAACATATACCCAATTAGATTTTGTTTGCGTTAGCTTGAGTAGGGTTATTTCTCGTTCAATGGCAGCCTTTCCGGCGCCCACCGGCCAAGGTGTTCCTCCTGATGGGAACCCTCACCCATTTCCTTCTGTTGGAAATGTCGGTGTCCAGTATATCGCAACATTGTCTTTGCCTGGGTTGACCATTGGTTTACCCGTATGGTTGTTTTCAAACTCGGTGGTCTCAAGTGTGATGACTCCTGTCCCGCCACCACCTCCTCCACCCAAACAACACCATGTTGATTCTAAGGTGGACCCCTTCCCTTCTTCGCCTATTGCTGCGTCCTCATCTTCTACTTCGCCTGGTGAAACCTTGGATTTCAGTAACCAGGTGGCTAAGAAGAAGAAGAAGAAGACCAAAAAGAAGAAGTCTCCTAAGGGAAAGGTCGTATCTACCACGAGACTATCAGAAGTGGAACCACCTTCTGCTCCTCCGCGGAAGCTTCGGTCTCCTTGTCGATTATGCAAGGGGGACCATTTTCTTTCTGATTATCTTGGCATTCCCAGGATCCTAGATATATGGTCCCGTGACCTGACTCGCCCCTTGTTATCGTCGATCGACGATACCTTACTAGTTGGTAACAGAAAAGGGAAGGTTCGTTTCCCTTGTCGAATTTGTGAAGGTAATCATCTCCTTCGCCTTTGTCCACTTATGGATGAAGCTTCCCATCTTTTGGCAAGTCTGTCGGCTCCCTTATCCCAACTACCCGCTAGATATCAGTGTCTTTCTACAACTGCAGATCATCTCTCCACTAACCAAGTGATCAAACATGATTCCTCTTTGGTCCAGCTTTCTCTTCCTAAACCTACCTATGCTCCGCTTGCTCCAGACCAGTCCCTGGTCAGAACGAGTGTTGATTTATATTCATCATCTATGCACCACTCGATCATCAAAGATGAACCACCTGAGTCCAAACCAAACGAAAGTCCACAGGTCCAGATTACAAGTGACCCAGTCTTTCAAAAGGTCCAGCTTACAAGTGACCCGGTTTTGCCTACAGAAGTTCCATCCTTAGATGCTCTTACACCTGAATCCAAACCAGACAAAAGTCAAAAGGTCCGGCTTACAAGTGACCTGGTTTTGCTTTCAGAACTTCCAGCCTTAGATGATCCTACCTCTGAATCCAAACCAAACAAAAGTCAAAAGGTCCGGTTTACAAGTGACCCGGTTTCGCCTTCAGAAGTTACCTCCTCAGATGATGTTATCACTGCCAAGAATGAAGATCCCACCGTCCAAATTCTATTCATTAACATAGACGTTAATGATCAAGTGAGCGTCCCTCTCATTCCTTCACAACAGGAAGAAAGTCCATCAGAATCATATCCGACTGTCTATCCAGTCCCACCTCCAAGCAACCTAGTTGTTTCCTTCAATTGGGATCAACTAGTCAATCCTCGGTTACCAGCCTCCATACCATTTCGAATTATAGTCCAAGTCTATCACATGGTTATGGCTAGTACAATTATTGATGAGGGATCTCCTGTGAGTATCCTTTCTTCAACAGCTTGGGAAGCACTTGGTTCCCCACTGCTTCTGCCTGAGATGAGGAACCTTATAGGTTTCCATCGAGAAATCACTCGACCTTTAGGAATTCTTCCCAATGTACCTATCATGTTAGAAGGGAACACTATCCAAATGGGTCTCATGGTAGTCCAAGGTCCGTTAGATTACAATTTACTCCTTGGACGAGACTATATTTATCGCATACGTGCTATTGTGTCCTCACTCTTCAGAGTGACGTGTTTTCCGCATGAAGGAAGGACGATCAAAGTCGTAGACCAACTTTCATTCCCCGGTTCACACTTCACATATAGTCATCTACCATTCCTCAATGGTCTTATTTCCACAGGAAATGCCCCAGCCTCCACTCCGTCATTCTGATGACGGTGGCTGGCCCCCGGAGGCATGCATCCTCCTTCAAAATTGAGTTTTTCCAACTAAACCTTCATTCCATCCACTCTGTGAATGCCATGAAGCTTGGGGGGCATGTATCTCGATTTTGCATCACCATGCTGGGGGCATTATCATGCTGGGGGCATGCAACAAATTTTTTTTTTTAACAAGCAAAGTTCTCCATGGTTCAAGCTTGTGTAAAAATGAACCCATACCTGATTTACATCCCGTGATTGCCTTTTATCTGCTAAATTCTGCTAGATGAGCCTTGGTTGTTTCATTCCATCGCCACCATCTTTTTGGCTGATCATATGCTTTCACTTGGTTGTTTCTCCTTTCCTGAGGAACCGCAGCGATGAGTGGTTTTATTAGCCAGCCTCTTAACCTTTACATGTTTCGAGTAAGTTCACCCATTACCGGAACCAGTTGCTATCCTTTATACCACTCGTTCCTTCAGGACGAGTCGCCTTTACGCTCTTTTCTGACTCGAAAAATATGAAAATATTGCCGAGTATTTTTCCCTTTTTGACTCGTTAAAGAAAATAAAAATGGAGGTCCGCTTTCAGCTCTTTTCTGACCATTTAAAGAGGAAAAGATTGCCGAGTCGCTCCTCTTGACTCGTTAAAAATTAATAAGGGGCAGTCGTTTTAAGTTCTTTTTGTCGACCGTTAAAACATAAAAAGATTACCGGGTTTTTGTCGTTTCAAACTCGTTAATGGTTACGAAACGACGTGGTTTTGACCGCTTTTTTACTTTTTCAGGTCGAAATCACTAATTATGAAAAGTACTCCTCGATCGTAATGATCAGGCGGTTCTTTCGGGTATTATTTTATACTTTTTCGGGCCCGAGAGACAAAACTTTACGAAAAAGGACATCCCTGGAGTTTCCTTTTCTGCTGTCTTTTCAAACTCTCTAAACATGAAAAGACGCCGAGTTCTTCCTTTTTCAGACTCGTTAAAACTTAATGACATCAGATTTTGTCACAACGCAAGCATATGCTATCCCCATCAAGCTTGTTAAAAATAACTGGGGTACTCGCCAGAAATGGCGGGGGGGGAAATAAAATTTTTTGAACCATAATTATTACCGTGACGGCAGTATGTCACTCTTGAACATGGCACTTTTTGCTTTCATGTCCGGGGTGGGGATATCTCATCTCATATCTTTCACTTACTTCCATGGACTTGGGTACCTTATTTGACCTCTCATCCATTCACTGCCTCGTCATCATGACCTTTGATACCTTGATGTCGAATACTGCCAATTCCGTTAATGTGCCGCCGATATGTTCAAGAGAAGTTGACCTCTGCAAAGAAACAACCTCCCTCTGATAGTTCGTACAATCTTGATTCGCAACATTATCTCTCTGTCTCGTGTCGATGATGTGGGAAACATTATGGCCCACCTTCGATCAAGGTCACTCCCTGTCGACTTCAACTCATTATCCAGGAAGTTGACCTAGAGACTCCCTTCCGGTGCCTTGGAGCCTACATGCCTCAATGGCAGGTTCTTCGTGCTCGACGCGAGGTTTTCATCATTGGCCTCCGATCGGATGATTCTACGGGCGTTCGACTTCAGATCATTAATTCACGCGCCGTAGATTGTACCTATAGTACCTTGAGGACCATTGTCATTATTGGTGGTACCTCTCGCGTCTGTTAACAGTTTCCACTATTGACTGGTAATCAGACGATGTTCATGCATGTTCGACTTCGACTCATATATTCACATGCTTGAACTTGTACTCTTGTTCGGGTCGAGATGGAGTGCAAGACCCTGGATTGTGTCTGTTGTAATGTAGG
The DNA here is from genome assembly GCA_031772625.1 of Pinus tabuliformis. NCBI lineage: Eukaryota > Viridiplantae > Streptophyta > Pinopsida > Pinales > Pinaceae > Pinus > Pinus tabuliformis. The sequence continues at coordinate 1,126,573,801 of CM062816.1, read as the reverse complement.
CGTGATTCTTGATACTTGACTCATTCACTGGATGGCTGCGACCATACCTGAGTCAATTCATTGATCCTAACCAGATGGCTGCGTCCATACTATGGATCTAGATTATTTATGTACTCTCTTATGGATGGCTGCGACCATACCACGTGCATCATGTAATTGAACTATCAGTCATGTCTCTTAATACAGATCCTCGGCGGCAGTAACTATATGTGTTCTTATGTGTGTTCTTGTAAAGCATTTCACCCCTCTCCACCTCTCGAACTTCATGCTTTAGGGGGCATCTGTTACACAGTAATTTGTCACCATCCCTGTTACTCCTCTTGTCGTACCTTGGAGGACTCATTCTGGGAGTTATAAGAAGTGACAAAGTCTAAAAACACTTGCATTATGTTCCCCTGAGTATGTACTTCATGTTCCCAGAAGACACCTCCTACAGATCATCCCTGAAAAGTGCTCTTTTTCCATTGGCGCAAGTCCACAGTATCCTACCTGCGCCAATGAGGGAGATCCTCAAAAGAGGGTGCGACCATTGGCACCCTGTCTTAGAGCAGCAGTCGCGCAAACCAAATTTGGTCATGCTTTTTGCCTTAACGCACGTCCGACTGTTGTTTCCTTCATTACATGGAGCTTTTCTGAGGATAAAAAATCAGTCTTTTATCGAGCTTTATCCTATATCCATATTTAATGGCTTTTGAGGATAATGCTAATCCACAAAAGGTGTCCCGGTTCATCGTATCCTCCTCCCTTCTTCATCTATATAAGCTTGTCCCTATGCATTTGACAAGCTAGTGATTAGAGTGATTGAGTGATTAGAGTGATAATGATTAGTCATGGAGTGTTAGATGTTGAGTTCTTGAGTTCTTGGAGGAATGCTAGTGAGTGCTAGAGAGGTTATGCTGCCGGAGAGGAGATGCATTGCAAGACACATATAGTTACTCGCCCAGCCAGGAGAGGGTCAGTGTCAGAACAATGGTTGTAACTCTTCCTGTTTATTATTAATTGATGAGCGACTGCTATTATAGTTCCAATCTCATTGTCTATTATGGTGATGTGTTGATTTATTTCCTTTCTGACTGAAATATAGTTGTGCCTTGGTAGATGTTATGTTGGTATCTGTCTCTTCCTTTGCATGTGCAGGTGTTCGTTTATGATCTGCTGGAGCAAGGGAGCGGGGATATCAACTCTGCTTCAATCATAGCGTTGGACTCCAGGTTGGTATTCTTGATTCACCTTTGATGCATAACTAGGAACTTGCGTAGCAGCGTGGTTTGATTGTGGCTAGTTCTGTTATAGGCTAGTGGGATCGCCTTTGTCCACAGAGGGGATTTACCTAACCAACAGTGACTATTTATTTTTTAAATTTGTAGGTCCTCTAACCCTTTAAACTCGTAGGATTGGTCGTTTCCTAACTTTCATAAAGAAAGGATGTGGGGCAAAACTCTAAAAATTGCCGTTTTTAAATGGGACATTCTTATTATACGACTGGATTAATCGAGCAGTTTTAGAGCATAGTTCAAGCTCGTTAAAAAATAAACATAAGCCATGAGCAAATGTTTCACCCCGCGTTTAAGCTCACTAAACAATGAACTATTTCCTGGTAAATACCATCATGAATGAAGTACTTGAGCCTTTAAAAGCCTTGGTCGTGTTCTCATCATCACCTCCACTCTGTATTGGAAGATCGTTCACCTCCATTTGATTGTTTACCCCTTTTGAGGAACAGCTGCGAAGAGTGATCTCACTAGCCATCCTTGTAACATTGCAGTGATTGGAACATTCCAAACCTTACCTGGAATCAACTGCTACCCAATTTTATCACTCATTCCTCAAAATATGAGTCTCCTTTAAGCTCTTTTCAACTAACTCGTAAAATATAAAAAGATCGTCGAGCCATTGTCCTCTCCAGCTCATTAAAGGGACCGGAAGTGCTATCCCTCCTTTAGATTTTAAACTTTTTGGACATGAGGGATTATTACACAAAAAGATCGAGCGCTTGTTTTGTTCGGCTCGTTAAAAGTATCGAAAATTCATCCCTTCTTTATTGTTTTATACTTTTTCAGACTTAAGGGATTAGATGACGAAAAAGGAATTTTGGAGTTTCCTTTACATTCCTTTTCAGACTCTATAAAATTGAAAAGGACCGAGTTACCTTTGTCGTTAAACTCGTTTAAACTTAATAGCGACAAACTTGTCCATAGAAGACAAGAACGAGTTTCACTATCGCTAGGCTTGTTAAAACATAGCGATGGGTTTGCCCGAAGGGAAAATTATAGAACAAGCATATGTTATCCTCCTCAATCTTGACAAAAATAAAGAGGTACTGGTCAGCAATGACTGGGGAAAATTGGGAAGAAAACTTGAAGAAACTTTGTTGGTAGCAAGTCTCTCTTGAACATGACACTTCCACTCCACATCCAAGTCAGGTTGGGTTGTTTCATTCACTGGTCACATCGCCATGGCCCCATCACACCATCCACATTTGGGGTAATGATACCAATCCATCATGTCAGTGTTGCCGATATGTTCAAGAGAAGTCATTCAGAGAATTCACCTGTGTCTCACCCGCTACAATACATTCATACTCCATTCTTTCATGACCGCCACCCTGAACCGTATGTCATAAGATCATTTTCACCTCCATTAAAATCATTTGCTCTGTTCCATGTCAATGATGTGGGATTCATTAAGGCCCTCCTATGACGGATCGCTTCTTGTCGACATCAGCTCATTATCCAAGAAGTCGATCTAGGAACACCCCGTTCAGTACTTTGAAGCTTGCATGCCTCAATGGCAAGTTTCTCACTTCCGGCGACAGGTTTACATCAATGGCCTTCCACTGAAAGATTTTGTGTGGTGTTCGACGCCAAGTCATTTATTCACACCACATGAATTGTACTACAGTACCTTGAGGGTCGTTATAATTATCGGTGATTCCTCTCGCACCTGTTAACAGCTTACATCGTTGGCTAGTAATTAGGCAATGTCTTTCCATGTTCGACTCCAAAACATCTCTCACATGGATCGACCTGTACTTCGAGTGAAGATCGAACGAGATTGAAGACCTCAGATCTAGTTTCATCCATCCGGGCTGTGATATATATTCAGGGAAATAAAGACATCAAATGTACATCATTGCTGCACAGATAATCATCCAATCAAAGGGATGATGGCTCTACCAGAATCATCAGTCTACACTCAGACGATTGTCTATCCTATGTACATGAAAATGAATTTATAAAGTTGAGCATGGGAATTCCCGCCTCAGCTAGATCATGAAAAATATTATGAAGATAATGTATTGTATTGTATCTTATTACAGGTCTCCTCCCAGCTTGAAAGAACTTCGGATCCTCATAATAAAGCATTTCACCGGACATCAAAAGATTAACGGCCTCATGCTTTAGGGGGCAACTGTTATAGACATTTTTGGGCACTACAACCCCAGGCATGAAATGTCCATAAACCAAGGGCTCCTAAGTCCCTAAAAGTGTTGTTCTAAACCCTAAAGGAACAAGGTCAACTGATTACAACTTCTCCCAGAAGTTCTCCATGAAAAACTGCTCAGAACTGGTCAAAACAGGATCATTTCAGCTGCTCCATAGGCAAAGTGCGTTGCATCTCACCTAAGCAAACTGTGTTGGTGCGTTGCATTTCAAAAAGCCCTTCTATGGGGTGCGATGGGTCAGAAGTGACAAATGGCAGTGTCATTCCGTTGGGTGGAGAGGCATGGAAACTTCCAGAAACTTCTCTTGTGACACTTGCCTCTTCCAGAAACTCCTTGGCATGCCCTCACACTCCTTAGCTATCATGCCCTCACAACTACCCTTACTTTTTTTAAGACTTGGGAACCCAACCAAGTTATGCCCTGACTACAAAAACTTAACCAAGTTATAGTTACTACAACTAGACTATGCCTTGTTCACCTAAGAACTGCCTATAACAAATCTTAAGCTACTGATGTCCAATCTCAACTCATCCCACTTAACAAGGTACCAAGTCAAGGATCATGTCCAACCATGGCCATAAAACAAATAAGAAACAAAATTTACATCTTGACATGCCATAGCACATGGCACATCTAATAATCCATTAGCCCTATGTGGCATGTGCTAGCATCCCCTGCATTTATTGGCATGCTTTGCACTCCCTAACACACCCTAGCACTCCCTGACATGCCTTGGCACTCTAGCATACCTTGGCACTTCATAGCATATAACCTTGTCACTCCCTCCTTAAAACACTTGGAACTCATTGACACTTCCTATAACACACTCATATCTCTTCATTTCCATGCATTTTGAACTAGTTATCCCTTGTGTTTCTGTGGCACTGCGTAACATTCACTGGCATGCATTGACACGCTCTAGAACATTGTTGAGCGCGGAATCCCCCACAGCATGTTTGGGGCTCAAAGCCCAAGTTTTTGTCATATATGTTGTAAGACTCCACGAATTACGGTCGCAGAGTGCAAAATGTACATTGAGTCATAGGGTTGTCCACCCTAAGTTTTGTAATGTAATGTAATGTCATGTCGGCCTACCCATGGTCTGCAGACCATGGTATTTTATAAATAAGAGCGAGGATATAAGTTGTAAAGAGAGAATGGATGGATTGACTAATGTAAGGGATGCAATGATCTAGTAGTGGATAGAGAAGAAGTCTAAGTTTCTTGGGTCGTAGTAGTAGGAAGAGACTCTACAGCTGAGTGTGAAGAGGCCTAGTAAGAGTCTGCAGCTAAGTGCGCGGACCCCTGCACACTCAAGAGTCACGTTTGTAACCTAAGAAGAGGAATAATAAAGAGAAGTTTGATTCCAAATACTGTGTATTTGCTTTTGTATTACTTTCTATGCATTTATACTATTTTGTTTATCATGCACACTTATATGCATACCGAACAATGATAAGTATAATTGGGCTCATACAGATAAGTTAAGTAATCATATAATATCAAGTTAATAGTAAGGAAATTGGGTAATAACATGGATCTCGCCTCGAGTAGGGATTGGCGAAGGCAACATTGCAGGCTGCGAGGGACCGATAAATGCGTGCAGCAACATGCACATAGGGAAAATTTGCGGACCACTAAAAACCATCAGACATCTCTAGGGTGTGGAAACCTAGTTCTAGCACCCTCCCATACTACTTCGAGTGAGACCTTAGTCTGCGCTCCACAGACTATTTCCGAAAGGGCCAACAGTACTGGGATTTTTTTGGCTAAATCATCTCTGAACCTGGGTCAAGCCCTAATATGCTAAAAAGTGGTTCCGTTGTCAGGACCGGGATCTTCATAAGTGATGTCTGATGTCATTTCACTGGAATCAAACAAAGAAATAAATTGAAGGGTGGTTGGACAAGAATATTAACGAGTTCATGGTGTGGGAAAATAGGAATTTCTGAGTATCTATGGAACGGTGGTTGGAGCACTACTTATATACAAAAATCCATGAAATTTTCTTTGCATCCTTTCGTTCTGAGCTGTATGAGTGGATCGCAAAGTTAGCATACAATCAGGGAAGGTGTAGGCTTGACAAACCAATCGTGTAGACTCTAGAATTAGTGCGCAAACTAGAAGCATCAGGAGATAAGATCGCACGAGATGTGGACCATTGGCTCGATCGAATTATAGGAGGATTTATCATTGAGTTCGCGGTATATACGACCATCAGCTATAGCGAGGCAGAATGATGCTTCCTCAAAGGACCGCAAGGTAATTATATTAAATCTTTGAACACTTGGATTAAGATGCTATTGTGTGAAAAGCGGGTTATGCGAATAAATTAATGTTTGGTACTACACGAAGCGGGAAGATCTACGGAAGCGGAGGTAGTGAAAAATTAGAAACTAGTCCCTTAATTTCATCCTTGCGAGAAAGTGAGGAAGAGCTCGTGAGAGTTTCTCCGAGAAGCACAGTCAGTCTGATAAGGCAATGAATTCCACGCTTACCACCTCCACCTACACCATCACCCATCTCACCCTCCACACCTCCATCTCCACCCACCCCACCTCCACCACCACCATAGTTTAGTATGGTGAGTGCGATTAAACTATCGATATTCATAGGAGTAGGAAATGAAGATCCAAACCAATTTTGGTTCATGGTAAGGGCAGTATGGGAAGCACAAGGAGTCATGGATGAAATATCAAGAAGACTATGCTAGTAAGCACATTGTAGGATCATGCTTTAACATGGTACATTAAGCATTCTAATGACCATCCAAACACAGGAATCACAGAAATCCGGACCATGCTGAACAAGGAATTTAGCAGGCCAAAGTCAGAGACACAATTAATTATCAGGTTAAAGGATATCGCGATGCTCCTGGATGACACCCCCTGGGATCTGGAGCAAAGACTGAAGAGTATGATTCGTGAAGCGAACATGACTTTGACAGATGGAAAACACTGCTCATGGTTTGTAGCATCACTAACACTATATTTAACAAAGACGTTGTCACAAAAAAAGCTTTCCACCCAGGCTGAAGCTTTGGAGATGGAAATGAGATTGCATGAGGCCCCGCCTAATCTGGGAGTCCAACAAATCCACGTGCAACTACAAAATCTGTGTCTGGAGATGCAAAGTTTGAAACAGGATAGGACACCTCGGCTAGAGGCGTGTGAGGAGGTATGGTGCATAAAATGCAAAGGCCAGGGGGATGGAAGGACCACTTTCCAGTGTTCATGAATTACTTGATGGGAGGAGTGTTATATACATTTTTGGGTACTACAACCCCAGGCATGAAATGTCCATAAACCAAGGACTCCTAAGTCCCTAAAAGTGTGGTTCTAACCCCTAAAGGAACAAGGTCAACTGATTACAGCTTCTCCCAGAAGTTCTCCATGAAAAACTGCTCAGAACTAGTCAAAACAGAATCATTTCAGCTACTCCATAGGCAAAGTGCATCGCATCTCACCTAAACACACTGTGTGGGTGCGTTGCATTTCAAAACTCCCTTCTATGGGGTGCGATGCGCAAGAAGTGACAAATGGAAGTGTCATTCCGCAAGGTGGAGAGGCATGGAAACTTCCAGAAACTTCTCCTGTGACACTTGCCTCTCTGAATTCAACCAAGGATGAGTAAGAGATCATCAATATCCAAGTGGAAGCAAGGACTATCAAAGGGAAGACACTAATCAAAGCACAAGCTGACTCATCTCCCTTATATATATCTATATATGGATCCCTCATCCCAGAGATCGAGAGGCTGGAATTTCGCATATTGTAAGGAATTGTTGTTGGTTTCTTGAGACAACATCAGATTGTTGGGTGATATAAGCTGTGTATGAGGTGAAGAGGGGCTTCCTTGCTGAGAGGATGATGCTGGGTCAGAACAACTGGTTGTAACTCCCCTTGGCTCTTTCTTGTTTATCAATAAAAGCTATTCAAGTTTTCCTCCATACTCTTGTGTCATTCATGTTTGCTGCATTTGTATGGTCAATTTACATCTGATCCTATATTGTTTATGATTATAGATCCATGTTCTTGTATAGTGTTATGCTACTGTGGTCTTATAGGTACTTTATGAAGTTGGGCGTGCAAGGGAACAAGTAGCGAAAGACTATCAAGAGAGAGAGGAATCGAACTAGGAGATTAGCGCAAGATAGAGGTTGGTTTGCTTTGTTCTTCTCTCATCTATACTTCATAAAGGAAAAACGAAAGTAGCTTTACTTTGTTTGTTTCTAAGGTAGATATCATACCTTAGTGGGATAAGTAGTTCTGTGTAGACACTTTTCCCTATAACAAAATGGCGACTCCGCTGGGGACGAATTAGTTTGTTTGTTTATCTTCCTTGTTGTCTATTTTATAAACTTACAGATGGAGCCTGAAGTCTTGCCAGGTAGCTTTCGAACTGCATTTGCTATGCAAATGCAAAGTAGATAAATTCCACTTCAGTCAATCTCTGGGATTTGTTTATAAATTAAACAACTGATTTACAAACTCTCTCATTGCCCTTTGTGATAGCTCTTAGCTCCTCCTTAGATCTACCCCTGATTATTGCATTACTGATTACCATTTGATCGGCCAAAACCCATGAACTGAGCTGCAAACTGTGACCTGGAACCCAAGCAAAGTCTCGTCACTAGCCCAACGCAGGTACTGTTCTATGAATCTGAAATTCAGTGCACTTCCCAAGTGTAGTAGGTGCGCGCATTTCAAATTCCATGTGTTACAGGTGCGCTGATCAGACTAGGCATTGTTTAGTTTTGGTTTCTGTGATTCATTCTTTCCAGTTCTATTCATGAATTTTGCTTCCTGTGATCAGTATATCTCTATTTGAAACCCCTTTTTCTTGCTGTTATTCCGCCTCCTATGTACAAAAGAACTGTAGATGTTTTTGTGTGTTTGTTGAGTCATTTTCAGTTCTCCTTTGCAAAAGTAACGTAATCGTACTGTCATCCTTTGATTTGAAAGCGTCGCAAGTGTCGTTTTCAGGCATAGGAAAGAGTTTGATTGTTGTAGATAGTCGATTATCCCGTTACTATTGTATTTTGGTCTGAATTTGTAATTTTTCTAGTGTCGAAAGCAAGTATTCATTTCTAAATCGTAAAATGTTGTGATTGCCTCCATTTTTGATTTCGAAAAGAAACTTGTTGATAATTGTCGCTTGAAAAGTAATTCAGATTTGTGCATTAGCTTTCTTTTCTCCATTCACATACTGAAAAAGCCAAAAGAAAATACATGCATGTGCATTTTCATTTAGACTATTTGATTGGTTTAATTTAGGAAAGTGCATTTAGAGTGTGCTATTTGCTATTTGTGAAAGGATACTATCTCTCTTTCCTTAATAGCTAGGATTTTCATTGCACAAAGAAGATAAAAGACTGTTTATCATCTTAGATTGCATTTTAGGAATTGCACATCTACATCTCGCGGTGAACCTGAAAGGCAAACTTCATAAACCAGATCAACTATAAAATAAATTCAATGAATCTAACAATGCTTTGGAACCTAACACACAACATTTAGAAGTCTAGGCTAGAGACATATTCTGGCGTCGTAAAACCTGGTAACTATTATTCTCATTGATGGTTGGGTGATTCCTCCACTTTGAGACGATAAGTGCCAGTACAGACTTGTGCTCCCACATACGATCGAGTATATTTTGGGAGACCACAATAGGCTTAATCCTTTATCCATAGGAAGCCGTGTCTGCCGCTCTATCAATCACAATGCATTGAACACAACATTCAGGAAGATTGACTGCCGTACCATAAAAGGTATTCTGCAGTTTTGTGATTGGTTTGGTAATCCCTCTACCTATATTTCCAGAGCAGTCCCTTACGTTCCTTTTCATACTCCTTAACAGAAAAGGTCCATCTGAGCACTTGTCACTTCAGGCTCATTAAAAATCGAAGGCGACTAGAGTCATCTTTTGTTTTTCTCGACTCTTAAAAATTTAAAAAACAAGTTGTGTCAAAGCGTCTAAAATTTATTTTAAACGGAATAATCATCACCCTTTCCTATGTTGATCTTAAGTTGAGAAAATGGAACCCAACAACCAAGTAATTCCCCTTGGAGGAAATCCTAGTCCCTTCTTCTCTTGGGGAGATGTTGGTGCACCCCATATGGCCACATTGTCACTTCCAGGATTGACAATCGGCTTGCCTGTATGGCTCTTCTCAACCTCTGTCATTCAGAACGCCGCAATTCCTGAACAGTCGAGTCAACAACTAGATGAATCCAGAGTTACCCACCAACCTTCTACTTACTCCAATTCTTCCTCTCCTCCTTCTTCTTCGCTTGATGGGGTTGATAAAGCCAAAAATCAAGTACCTGAGAAGAAGAAGGAAAAGAAGAAGAAAGAGAAGAAGAAGAAGGAGCCCAAAGCGAAAGGGGGCAAACAAGTGTCATCTAGCGAAAATCCACACACTGCACCGACCAGGCCTAAATCGCCATGTGTCATTTGCAAAGGAGACCACTATCACAGAGATTGTCCTTGCATCCCTCGAATCTTAAGGGACTGGTCTCCTCGTTTGCACAACCCGGTGTCGTCAACCTCTAATAATCATGTTGAAAACACACCGTCGACTAGTGAATGTGAATCCCAGGACAAAAAGGAAAATATAGATTTCCTTGTAAACTGTGCGAAGGTGACCATGCCATCCACCGTTGTCCCTTCTTAGACGAGGCTAAAAGAGTTTTGGACGATCGTCCGATTTCACTGTTACGACTTCCTCCTGGATATAAAAAACTCTTGCCGAGTCCGTCACTAGTTGAAAAGCCAGTTGATCCACCCAGGCGGTCGGCCGAAGCATCTATCATTGAAGACAAACCATCTGAACCCATACCAGACGAAAGCCAAAAGTTCGAGGCGGCAGTTGACCCGATCTTGCCTTCAAGGTTCCATATTCAAATGATACAGTCACATAAGAGAATAAGGATGACACCGTCCAAATTCTTTTTGTAAGCACAGACTCCGATGAACATGGGGGAAATTTACCCGTTCCTTTACCGTAGGAAGGAAGTTCATCAGAGTCGTACCCGTCCGTCTATTTGTTCCCACCTCCAAGCAACCTAGTTGTTTCCTTCGACTGGAATCAACTAGGCAGACCCCGTTTGCTGGCTAGTGTACCATTCCGAATTATTGCTCAAGTATATAGAATGGTTATGGCCGGTACCATCATAGATGAAGGGGCTTCTGTGAGTATCCTTTCCTCGACTACTTGGAAAGCGCTTGGTTCGCCATTGCTTTTGCCTCAAATGAGAAATCTAACAGGCTTTGACAAAGGAACTAGTCGAGCGTTAGGGATCCTTCCCAATGTGCCCATAACATTGAGAGGAAAAACCATTCACATGAACGTAATGGTAGTTCAAGGACCCCTGGATTATAATCTACTCCTTGGACGAGACTATGTTTATTGCATGGGAGCCATTGTCTCCTCACTCTTTAGAGTAATGTGTTTTCCGCACGAAGGAAGAGTGGTCAAGCTCGTGGACCAGCTTTCATTTCCCGGATCACGCATAGAAAATAGTCATATACCATCCCTAAATGGTTTTTTTCACACAAGGAATGTCTCACCAATCCCCAGTCCGCCCACCCGATGAGCGCGAGTGATTCGGGGGACATGACTGAAACCCAGGGGGCATGTACCCTAGTCTGCTTCGGCAGGAAAACTTCAGGTATAGGGTAGGTTTCCGCGAGAGATATATGACTGGTTTGTACTCCCGTCTGTGATTGGAAGAGGGAGTTATTCTAGAACAAGATTCTCTTGTCAAAGTTACGTGAGTGGAGTAGCCTCCTCCACTCACCTTTGTCTATTTTGGTAGACATCGCCGAAGAAGTGTGTTTTTTGCGCTGTGAATAGAACAATCTTTGGGTAACCTGAAAGAGGTATACCTTTCCTGATAAAACAAATGTTTTTTCGGTTTGAACAAAAGGTGGCCTTGAAACTTTATTTTATACCTGGGGGCATGCAAACCTTTTGGCATGCAAGAGAAGAGAGACTATTTATTTTTTAAATTTGTAGGTCCTCATACCCTTTAAACTCGTAGGATTGGTCATTTCCTAACTTGCATAAAGAAAGGATGTGGGGAAAAACTCTAAAAATTGCCGTTTTTAAATGGGACATTCTTATTATACGACTGGATTAATCGAGCAGTTTTAGTGCATAGTTCAAGCTCGTTAAAAAATAAACATAAGCCATGAGCAAATGTTTCACCCCGCATTTAAGTTCACTAAACAATGAACTATTTCCCAGTAAATAACCATCGTGAATGAAGTACTTGAGCCTTTAAAAGCCTTGGTCGTGTTCTCATCATCACCTCCACTCTGTATTGGACGATCATTCACCTCCATTTGATTATTTACCCCTTTTGAGGAACAGCTGCGAAGAGTGATCTCACTAGCCATCCTTGTAACACTGCAGTGATTGGAACATTCCAAACCTTACCTGGAATCAGTTGCTACCCAATTTTATCACTCGTTCCTCAAAAGATGAGTTTCCTTTAAGCTCTTTTCAACTAACTCGTAAAATATAAAAAGATCGTCGAGCCATTGGCCTCTCCAGCTCATTAAAGGGACCGGAAGTGCTATCCCTCCTTTAGATTTTAAACTTTTTGGACATGAGGGATTATTACACAAAAAGATCGAGCGCTTGTTTTGTTCGGCTCGTTAAAAGTATCGAAAATTCATCCCTTCTTTATTGTTTTATACTTTTTCAGACTTAAGGGATTAGATGATGAAAAAGGAATTTTGGAGTTTCCTTTACGTTCCTTTTCAGACTCTATAAAATTGAAAAGGACCGACTTATCTTTGTCGTTAAACTCGTTAAAACTTAATAGCGACAAACTTATCCATAGCAGACAAGAACGAGTTTCACTACCGCTAGGCTCGTTAAAACATAGCGATGGGTTTTCCCGAAGGGAAAATTATAGAACAAGCATATGTTATCCTTCTCAATATTGACAAAAATAAAGAGGTACTGGTCAGCAATGACTGGGGAAAATTGGGAAGAAAACTTGAAGAAACTTTGTTGGTAGCAAGTCACTCTTGAACATGACACTTCCACTCCACAACCAAGTCGGGTTGGGTTGTTTCATTCACCGGCCACATCACCATGGTCCCATCACACCATCCACATTTGGGGTAATGATACCAATCCATCATGTCAGTGTTGCCGATATGTTCAAGAGAAGTCATTCAGAGAATTCACCTGTGTCTCACCCGCTACAATACATTCATACTCCATTCTTTCATGACCGCCACCCTGAACCGTATGTCATTAGATCGTTTTCACCTCCATTAAAATCATTTGCTCCGTTCCATGTCATTGATGTGGGATTCATTAAGGCCCTCCTATGACGGATCGCTTCTTATCGACATCAGCTCATTATCCAAGAAGTCGATCTAGGAACACCCTGTTCAGTACTTTGAAGCTTGCATGCCTCAATGACAAGTTTCTCACTTTCTGCGACAGGTTTACATCAATGGCCTTCGACTGAAAGATTTTGCGTGGTGTTCGACGCCAAGTCATTTATTCACACCACATGAATTGTACTACAGTACCTTGAGGGTCGTTATCATTATCGGTGATTCCTCTCGCGCCTGTTAACAGCTTACATCGTTGGCTAGTAATTAGGCAATGTCTTTCCATGTTCGACTCCAAAACATCTCTCACATGGATCGACCTGTACTTTGAGTGAAGATCGAACGAGATTGAAGACCTCGGATCTAGTTTCATCCATCCGGGCTGCGATATATATTCAGGGAAATAAAGACATCAAATGTACATCATTGCTGCACAGATAATCATCCAATCAAAGGGATGATGGCTCTACTAGAATCATCAGTCTACACTCAGACGATTGTATATCCTATGTACATGAAAATGAATTTATAAAGTTGAGCATGGGAATGCCCACCTCAGCTAGATCATGAAAAATATTATGAAGATAATGTATTGTATTGTATCTTATTATAGGTCTCCTCCCAGCTTGAAAGAAGTTCGGATTCTCATAATAAAGCATTTCACCCGACATCAAAAGATTAACGGCCTCATGCTTTAGGGGGCAACTGTTATAGACATTTTTGGGCACTACAACCCCAGGCATGAAACGTCCATAAACCAAGGGCTCCTAAGTCCCTAAAAGTGTTGTTCTAACCCCTAAAGGAACAAGGTCAACTGATTACAACTTCTCCCAGAAGTTCTCCATGAAAAACTGCTCAGAATTAGTCAAAACAGGATCATTTCAGCTGCTCCATAGGCAAAGTGCGTTGCATCTCACCTAAGCAAACTGTGTTGGTGCGTTGCATTTCAAAAATCCCTTCTATGGGGTGCGATGGGTGAGAAGTGACAAATGGCAGTGTCATTCCGTGAGGTGGAGAGGCATGGAAACTTCCAGAAACTTCTCCTGTGACACTTGCCTCTGTGAATTCGACCAAGGATGAGTAATAGATCATCAATCTCCAAGTGGAAGCAAGGACTATCAGAGGGAAGACACTAAACAAATCACAAGCTGACTCATCTCCCTTACAGATATCTATATATGGATCCCTCATCCCAGAGATCCAGAGGCTGGAATTTCGCATATTGTAAGGAATTGTTGTTGGTTTCTTGAGACAACATCAAATTTTTGGGTGATCTAAGCTTTGTATGAGGTGAAGAGAGGCTTCCTTTCTGAGAGGATGATGCTGGGTCAGAACAACTGGTTGTAACTCCCCTTGGCTCTTTCTTGTTTATCAATAAAAGCTATTCAATTTTTCCTCCATACTCTTGTGTCATTCATGTTTGCTGCATTTTTATGGTCAATTTACATTTGATCCTAGATTGTTTATGATTATAGATCCATGTTCTTGTATAGTGCTATGCTACTGTGGTATTACAGGTACTTTGTGAAGTTGGGCGTAGCGAAAGACTATCAAGAGAGAGAGGAATCGAACTAGGAGATTAGCGCAAGACAGAGGTTGGTCTTCTTTGTTCTTCTCTCATCTATACTTCATAAAGGAAAAATGAAAGTAGCTTTAATTTTTTTGTTTCTAAGGTAGCTATCACACCTTAGTGGGATAAGCAGTTTTGTGTAGACACTTTTCCCTGTAACAAGCAGGTTCGATGCTGTTAAGACCTGAGGCACAAGCAAGACCAAGCACTACGCATGCACTATGGTGTGTGATCTGTTAGATAGGAGAAAAACACACTACTGATAATTTTCGTCTATTGTAGAAGTATAAGGAGAGGTCCCAACAATTGTTTTGTAATTTATGCAGGTCGTTAGGCCATGATGAACGCACCTGTAGAAGCTACAAACTACTGATGGATCAGACTCTTGCATATAGGGTGTAGACCGAAATGCGAGCCCTCGACCCAAATACAGGAATGGCGTGTGCTAGATTTCAGGGGCATGGACGAGGTCGAGGTGGAATGGGACCAGGAAGGGGTCGTGGACAGCTAATTTGTTACAATTGTGGAGGGTCAAGGCACTATACCCATGATTGTACAAAATTGACAAGGACATCATGTTTGTATTGTACTCAGTTTGATCATGAGGTAGAAGATTGCCCTACATTAATAGCGAGGTTGCGTGAAAAATGAGTACTCCATCCTCCCTCGACTCAGAATTTGTAGATGATGAGGATTGAGCCACGTGAAGAAGACCTGAATGTAAACATAATGCTTAAGATTGATATGACCACTGGCGATGATAAAGGTAAGCAGTTAGAAGAAAGTGCATGGGTTCACAAGGCTCCTACAAAGGAACCTAAATTTGATTTAGAACGTGTGAAGGAGACATTCATGGAAGCTAAAAAGATCTTCACGGAGGCCTCTACTTCAGGTTGTAAGGATCAACTAGAACCAGGGATGGATCCTTCAATGCTCACTACCTTTCTAGAGACATGCATGAAACTACTATGCAATAACAAGGCAATAAAAGGACTACAGGAACTTATCACTAGGTGCTCAGAGTTAGGAGGACCACGCATAGTCTGGAAACTTGTAAAGCATGCATTGTGCATAGGAATAGAAATGAGGTTGACTGTGCCAATCGGTGAGTATGAAATGGATCAGGTAATCCTGGATCTCGGGTCGGATGCGAATTTACTACTGAAACAAACATGGGAACACATGGGCAGACCCGTGCTATAATGGTTTCCTATTCAATTGCGAATGGCGAACCAACAAAAGATCTTGCCCATGGGAATATTGCAAGGGGTAATGGTGGATATTGAAGGTGCAAGAACACAGGAAAATTTTGAAGTAATAGAGATTGTTGATGACAAAAATCCATATCCCATGCTACTAGGGATAGACTGGGCCATCGAAAGGAACAGAGTCATAAATATGAAGAAGCATAAAATTATTTTTGAGAAAAAGTCACTACGTGTAGTAGTACCACTCGATCCAGCTGAAGGAGTTTGATACATTGAACCAGTGCACAATGATGATAGTGATGACGATATTGATTGCATATACAAGATAATTGTGTGAGAACCAGATTTGTTAAACCCAACTACACATGGTAGGATTTCGTGGGAGCATGAAAGCTTCTGCACTTCGGATTCAAATGAAGAAATAAAGTGATGGCAGAATTGGCTACACAAAGTAACAACTCTTAATTGAAACATGATGGTTAGATCACTACATTACGTGACAACAGAGGTAAGGGATCTGCCTATGTATCACAAGTTGACAGTGGTGGATGAATTCCTAAACAAATTTTGAAAGCGCAGTACCAGAACAATAGCGGTTCGATGCTCTGAAATGAGCACTACACATGATGCCCACAAGGTGGTTGGGTACGCATCAGGGAGATTTTGAGGACTGACATGGATGTAGAAGGATGATGTACCTATGATTTGGGAAACCACAGATATAGCTAGCCGACAAATATAATGGATGGGATGGCCCACGTACACACCTTGCAAAATGGACCAAGGTCTATGGGGAAGAGCCATAGCCTGACTCGGTAAATTTATTCTATCACACCTTGGATGTCATACCCATGAATTAGTGTACTAAGATGGATCTCCACCATGGTATGAGTGAATGGGATGTCTTGCGTGAGGGATTTCTGTTAACTTTCATGTTTGAAGATCGTTGGTGGGATACTGTTGATGATGCACTATAGGTAGTAAAAGCAACTATCTTCAAGATGCCCCAAGAGCCAATGGAAGTACTTAAGCCAGAATGGGTGACACAGCTAAGCTGCGAGCTAGAGTGTTACAACATAAATGATGAGGAGGATTATGAGGACCCATGAAATATTATCAGTCCAGAAACAGAAGGATGTCACAAGATTCAAGGACCATCAATTAAGGATCTTGACATCACCATGACCCTAAAAATAAAGCAGGTAAACATTGGAACGAAGGCAGAACCAAAGTACGCAATGCTTGGGGACTATTGGGACTATGCCACAATGGATAAGGTCACTAAGTTACTTTGTGAATACCAAGACTTGTTCCCGACCAAAATTATGGACTTAAAGGGGATCGTTGGTCACTTAGGGATGATGAAGATCACCCTAAAACCCGACGCGAAGCCAGTTAAGCAACGACATTACTGATTGAATTTGAAATATAAATAAGAGGTCCACAAAGAATTAGACAAAATTCTTGCAGTCAGAATTATTGAGCCAGTGGAAGAATTTGACTCGGTGAGTCCTATGGTAGTACAGGAGAGAAAGCAGAAGGCCAAAATAAGAATATGCGTGGACCTCAAGAAGCTGAACGATGCCTATGTACATGATCCATTCCAAACACCATTCATAGATGAAGTACTAGAGAATGTTGGTGGTCAAGAAGAATACTCATTCATGGATGGATTCTTGGGGTACCATCAGATCAAGATCGCGCCAGAAGATAGGAACAAAACGACCTTCACAATAGAATAGGGTTGTTTCCAATACACCGTTATACCGTTCGGACTGAAGAATTCAAAGAATACATCCACAAGTTCTTGGTGGTCTATCTGGATGATTGGACTACCTTTGGATTACCTAGCACTATGTAGCAAGCTTACGCTTTATGCTGGATGCTTTCTTCCGACATCAAATTGCACTGAACCTTAAGAAGTGCACATTCCTCGTTCCCTTTGGAAACCTAACGGGACTTGTGGTTTGCAAACAAGGACTGATGGTGGACTCTGTGAAGATTGTCGTTATTCTAAATTTGGAAGCACCATGAAGTGTTAAACAACGACGCACTACTTTGGGACACACCGGATACTATAGGAAGTTAATCAAAATTTATGCCCAAATAATAATGCATATGGAAAAGATATTGAAAAAGGATGTTACATATTTCTGGAATGATGATTGCATGAATATTTTGGATGTCTTGGAGGGGAAACTGGCCTATGCTCCAATCATGGTCTTCCCAAAATGGGATGTGGGATTTCATGTACATGTTGATGCATCATGTATTGTGCTGGGATCCATACTCACACACGAGGGCGCAAAGGGCATGGATCACCAGATCATATTTGCAAGTCGGAGATTGTCCAAAGCAAAAAATAACTATTCCATCACCAAGTACGAGGGGTTAGCGATGGTGTACGCACTCCAAAAATACTGACACTATTTACTTGGAGGACATTTCAAGATGTATACTGACCATTCTGCGTTGAAATACCTAGTGAATAAGCCTATGTTTGGGAGGCACATATGCAGATGGCTCTTATTGTTCCAAGAATATGATTTTGAGGTCATCATCAAGCCATAACGCCTAAACGTAGGACCAAATCACTTGTCACAAATTGAGATAGGCGAGGAACCCACGAATTTGGAGGAGGGACTACTGAATGCACAACTCTTTGCAGTGTTTGTCACGGATGGACACTTAGAAGATATAATCCATTTTCTGATAATAAGGATTGTGTCGAAGGAATACTCAGTCCAACAGAAAAAGGAATTGGTGGTGCACACGACATAATTTTCTGTCATTGTGGGGCACCTATAAAAAATGGGCAATGATGAGATATTGCAAAGATACGTACCTGAATTTGAATGAGGTCAGATCCTCATGGAAGCACATGGGGGTGCTGCAGGAGGACATTATGCAGGATGCGCGACCACACAGAATATTCTTCGTGCAGGTCTATGGTGGCCAACCCTACACCAAGATTCAAAGGTGCACTGTAAGGCCTGCGATATATGTCAAAGGACTGGAAAACCATCACGAAGGGACGAGATGCCATTAAATACACAAATGACACTACATCCATTTGAAAAATGGGCAATTGACTTTGTGGGACCAATCAAACCTCAAGGAAAGATGGGTGCGCACTACATCATCACCGTGACGGATTACCTAGCACGATGGGCAAAAGCACAGCCAGTCAAAAACTACATGGTCGCTATGGCTGCGAATTTTTTGTTCGAAAACGTGTTGACCTGATTTGGCTATCTGAAAATATTAATGAGTGATCACAGAACACATTTCTTGAATGAAACCATCAGTCCATTCATAGAAGAGTTCTAGGTGTTGTTAGCGCTTGAAATTTCACCTCATGCTGAGAAAGGTAAACCTCAAGGCAACATCAAACCACTTCGCCTCGTAGCTAGCCCTAAGGGGCAGGAGAGGGCTCTTTCCGGTCTATCTCGGTGAAATATTCAATGGATGAGATGACCAATAGGGTAACTCTGATTTTAGGCTAGTAAACTGATCAAAAGGGTTGATTTGGGATTTTTAGGGTTTTTGGTGGAAAATTGGGGAAATGGCAATTTTAGGTGCGGGGATTGGACATAGTTTCTGCAGGGGGTTCTTTGGGGCGAGATAGGAGACAGTATTGATGTCTTAGATTGAGGTGAATGGATGAGAAAGACAGGTGAGGAGCTAAGGAGAGCAAACAATCACTTTGAATTCTCCTTAAACAGTAGAAAACATTGAAATTAAACAAACTTAAAAGCAGAGCATGACAGTCATGAATTCTACTTTAACACTTCATTTGTTTAATGTGCAGAAGGAAAAGAAAGGAAATGATTCACATAACACACTTACAAGTACATAGAGAAACACACCATAAATACATGTAACCACAAGAATCCCAAAAAGGACTGCAAAACCCTGGTCTTCCTTAGCCAAAAATTGCAGAGATACAGTGAACAATACAATGATAGCTTATCCCTCAAAAGTCCAACCCTCCAACCTCTGAAAATGACTAAGAAAATACATAATATAGGCAAGCTAACACCTTTCCTTGCCTCTAGGGGTCGAGCTCATCCTTCTAGGAGCTGTTTCAACCACTTCTAAACTAAGCACTGAAAACTAGGCAGTCAAAACAACTTGCCTCTATAAACTAGGAAACCAATTCATTCATTTAATTTTCACCTATTTCATGAATGAATCTTCTAGAAGAGATACATAAATGTAAAAGTATCAAAAAGTTACATTATTTACATCAAGGAGGATAATAATACACTCAAAAAATTCAAACATGGTCAAATCTGCGTTTTTCTGAGCTGTACGGTGAAATTTTGAGAAAATTGCCTGATAGGTCGCGCGCCTCTGCCTGACGGGTCGCACGCCTTTGAGGGAACTTTTGGGGCACTTCCAGGTGTCCAAACTGGGCAAGAGTAGGCTTGTTGGAAAGGTATGTGAGTCTACTTTCCAACCCAACTAGAATTTATGAATTTGGTGTTCATTTGCAACTCAAAAATGTGGTAGAAAGTCATTTTTTGCTTGTTTTTTGACTTTCTGGAGGCCCAAAACTTCATAAAATCTCAAGTCCATTGATGAGCATATGTAAATTCTCATGAAAAATCTGGAAATGTTGAGTTTTTGCAAAATGGAGTTGCCAGGATGAAGGGTCGCACGGGGGGTGAGACCCGTTAATGGAGAAAACCTATAAATTGCCTGAAAAAACCAAAATTTACCAAAAATGCTCAAAATTTCTTGGGATTTGTGCTGTGGCTAGGCTATTTAGTGCCATGCTCCTTCAAGGAAGCCTCGACCAAGGTGTGGAGGGGATCAGGCCTTTTTCTCCGTTTTTGTGCTTTGACCAACCGCCTTTGGAGCACTTTCATCTTTGCCTTGTACACGTGCATTCGGGCCCAATAGTGGTTTTTCATGTTCCAGAGCAGGATAAACTTCTGGTGTTGACTCACAGTCATCACTTTGCTCATAGTCGGTTTCGGTTTCTGACATGGTTTCAAGAGCAAAGTGGCTGAAATGTACTGTTGTTTCTGCTTTGAAAACTGTTGTTTAAAATGTTGTTTCAAGGGGGACAAGGAGCATGAAGGGAATGTTAGGGGAGGGACACTTTTAAAGGGAAAATGGGAATAAACATATAAAATAGGGATTTAAGGGAAAAAACATTGCAAAAATCATTGCATATGCATCATTATATACATTGTTTACATGAGTAATGAGAGATAGGGTTAGGACTTAATTTTTCATTTTTTAGGGAAGAGGGGTAGGGTTTAGGGCTTTTCACTAATTTTGCAAGGGAAATTTACATTGGAATGTCAAGGAAAAAGAAATGGGAATGGGGAAAAAATGATTACAAGGGAATACCTTAAAACAGCATAAAACCCTAGCCACTTTTACAATTTCAAACTACAGCAACATGGAGCTTTTCTCTTGCACATGGAGATCTTTGAAAATGTACTCATGATTTCCTTTAACCATGGAAAGCAAGAATTGTTTAAGATTTAGGGCCTACCTTACGAAGTTTGGCGATTTGTGGCTCCTTGGTGAATTTGCAGGCAGTTTTACAAAGAGGGCGCACCAACGGGTCGCGCGCCTCTGACGGGTCGCGCCCGTTATAATTTTACACTGCTGGAATGGAGCTGATGGGTCGCGCGCCTGGCTTGACGGGTCACGCGTCTGTCCAGCTCTCAAATTCGCTCAAACTTTCACTCAATCGCTCTTGCAAACAACTTGGATGCACAATGAGGGTCGATGGAGGGAGATTGGTCCTTTATAGCTTTGATTTGAAATAATTTCATGCCCAAACCCACTTTATAATGTTTCTCTTTGGCACTTTATAAAATTGACCATTTTGGTTTCCTTTATCCTGAAATTGACTCATTTAATGCTTTTTCTTGATATTTTTTTGCAGGGACATCATCTGAGGGATCTTGGCAAGGGAGCCAGGGTTTCACATTGTCTTTGGAAGATTTTTGAAATTTCATCACTTTTTACAAAAAATTGAAAATGACCTTGGCTTTAAAAACAGAGTTCTTAAATCCAAGGTGAAAATTTACTGTACAAGATAGAAGTTTGCGAAGAAACACTTTGAAAAACATCCCTCTGGCTTACTGGGCACTTATTGACCTTCAGAGACAATGACCTTGAAGACAAACTTGACCAGAACCCTAGACCTAGAATTTGATTTCAAGACAAGACAAGTAAGCTTTAAAAGAGTTTAAGGACTGAAACAACTTTGATCCAGCAATGCCAAGAGGGGAGCAAAAACATCAGCTCCTCCATCAGGGTTATGGCATGCCTAATGGAATGCAAGACACTGATGAGACACCTAATTATGCAAATGCAAAGAGTTTTGATCGCTGATGGAGGGCTACTAGATCGACTCTAACAGGTGTGTCATCAGAAAAGTACACCGTACCACCCACAAGCTAATGGGATAGTAGAGGCATTCAAGAAAATATTGGAGACAACACTAACCAAAGTGGGCAATGTGCAGCGCAACAACTGGGACCTGTGCGTACTTGGTGTACTATGGGCTTACAGGACAACGTGCAAGAAATTAACAGGACAGACACCTTTCTAGCTACTATATGGCACGGAAGCTATCATGCCAATGGAATACATCATACCTAGTCTGCGAATAGTAGCGCTCACAAGCTTGATGAATTGTGAAGCCCTGGAAGAAAGGCTCGCACAATTAGAAGAACTCAAGGAAGAATGGTTTCTGGCTAGATTTCATCAGCAGGTACAGAAGCGATGTCAAAAGGCCTGGCACGACCACCATATCAAGTTGTGCACCTTCAAGGTAAATGACTTAGTGCTGATGTATGAAAGTAAGTTTGAAAAATTTCAAGGAAAATTCAGAATGCAATGGCTGGGACCATACATGGTTAAGGAGGTCACAGACGAAGGCATGATCCAGCTAGTCAAACTAAATGGAGAACCCTTCCCAAGCAAAGTAAACGACAATCACTTGAAGCCCTACACGGGTGGGTTGACCATCTGACTAACTGGCCAAAGCACATTATTCGCAACCCAAGGAGTCAGACAAGGGCGCGGGACTATAAACATACGCAATAGATTCTGATACAGAGGTAAGGACACAATTCAAAAATAGAGGGTTTAGAATCAAGAATACAACATGTTCAGTAGGCAGTAGCGCAGTGCGTTGTAGATTTTCAGGTCGTTCGAGACCAGTTGGAGGGACTTCATGCCAAGATCGCCGCACCGACAGAGTGACTCGAGGGTGAGTTACGATGTTTCTGTTGGGGGCCTGTTGGGCATGGAATCCCCCAATAACATGTTTTGGGGCTCAAAGCCCAAGTTTTGGTCAAATATGTTGTAAGACTCCACGAGTTGTAGACATGGAGTGCGAAATGTACATTGAGTCATAGGGTTGTCCACCCTAAGTTTTGTAATGTAATGTCAGCCTACCATGGGATTGTATAAATAAGAGTGAGGCTTTAAGTTGTAAAGAGATAATGGATGGATTTATTAATGCAAGGGATCTAGTGATCTAGTAGTGGATAGAGAAGAAGTCTAAGTGTCTTGGGTAGTAGTAGTAGGAAGAGGCTCTGCAGCTGAGTGTGCAGAGGACTAGTAAGAGTACGTAGCTAAGTGCGTGGACCCCTGCAGCTGAGTGCACAAGGTGGAGTCGAGTCTGTAACCTAAGAAGAAGAATAATAAAGAGAAGTTTGATTCCAAATACTATGTATCTTCTTTTGTATTGCTTTCTGTGCATTTATATTGTTTTGTTTATCGCACGCACTTATATGCATATTGAACACTGTAAAGTATAATTGGGCTCATACAGATAAGTTAAGTAATTGGATAATATTAGGTTAATAGTAAGGAACTTGGGTAATAACATGAATCATGCCTCGAGCAGGGCTGCACGAAGGCAGCATCATAGGCTGCGAGGGACTGATAGATGCGCATAGCGATGTGCGTGCAGGGAAAATCTACAGACCACTAAAAACCATCAGACATCTCTAGGGTGTGGAAACCTGGTTCTAGCACCCTCCCATACTACTTCGTGTGAGACCTCAATCCGTACTCCACGGACTTTTGCCGAAAGGGCCAGTAGTTCCAAGATTTGTTTGGCTAAATCATCTTTGAACTTGGGTCAGGCCCCAATAAGCATAGCACATCTTGGTATGTTTCCCTGACACTCTAGAATTCCTTGGAACTACCTAATGTATCTTGTCACTCCCTCCTTACCACTCTTAGAACTCATTAACACTCCCTGTCACACACTCTTATTCATTCATTTCCATGGATTTGAAACTAGTGATCTGTTTTGTTTCCTTGGCACTCCATATAACTCCCTAGCATACATTGGCACACCCTAGCACCTGACACATCTTGGCATGTTTGCCTGACCCCTAGCATGTGTTAGCACTGCCTACCATACCTTGTCACTCCCTCATCACACTTGTATCTCACTGACACTTCCTGTCACAAACTCTTATTTGTTCATTTGCATGCATTAATTTGACCTAGTGCTCCCTTGTGTTTCCCTGACACTCCCTAACACTTCCTAGTACATGTTCACACACCCTCGAACCTGGCACATCTTCGATGCACGTTACCCTAGAAATCTAGCATGACTTAGTGTAGCCTAGCATACCATGTCACTCTCTCCTTAGCACACTTGGAACTCATTGGCACTCCTTGTCACACACTCTTATTCATTCATTTCCATGCATTTTTACCTAGTGCTCCTTTATGTTTCACTGACACTCCCTAACACCGCTTAGCACACATTGGCACACCTTGGCGATTGACACATCTTGTTATGCTTCCTTAGCACTCTAGAATTCCTTGGCAGTATTGCATAGCATACCTTGTCACTCCCTCCTTAGCACACCTCAAACTCACTAACTATAATTTTCCAAACTAAGAAAAATAGTGCTATGCAAAGAGGACAATAAAAATAACACCGTAAAATTAAATCAAACCATCAAACCACAAAATTGGCAACCAAACTACATTTTCTACTCATTTTATTAAATGGGAAGACGTGTACAACGAGGTGATGTAATGTGTGCACCTAGGCTTGCTTTAGGCAAGCTAGAAAAATCCTAAAATGACTAATGGAATGCCCTCCTTAATATGTCGGTAATCAAACCCAAGAGCTGCGTTGTTACTGCCCAGAAAGTTGTTGCTACTTGAAATGTTCTGTCATTAGAGCCTTCCCTATTACTTAGAAATTCTAGAAAATTAATTTGAGCCTCTACGAAAGAAACAAAGAATAACCCATGAAGAAATTGGCGAAATGTTGACCTCAATATTTTGGCCCAACTTTCCCTTAGCTCCTCTAGCTACTAAATGAGTTAGGACCCTTGTTTGACCCCTCACATCTGCCCAAAAAATTCTATAAGATTAGGAGTGTGGTCCTTGCCCAAAACCCAAAAAAAACTAGAAAGAGTTTCCCTTAGTTCCAACCTTCAAAAATTGACCCTTCATATCCTGGCCCTCCTCCAATTTCGAATTATTTTGTTGTGACTGATCCTGTCAATCTTTGCTCTCCCAACTCTAGCAGTCCTACTCAAATGGCCCTCCAAATGATCTCCTACTTTTCTTGGCCAGTTCCAGCTCTACAATTCCTTCCTCCAACTCCCACATGAGTCAAGTGATGGCTCTCTGTACAAGCTGAGGTGACTATAAATTGAATTGTTCCAATGCCACAAGCTCTTGATCCAAAACTCTTCCAAAAGGTTGATACTCGACTGTAGCTCTAGTGCCCAACCTCCCCCAACAATTGCTTCCTGGATGAACCCACAAGAAACAACTATGTGTTCACCTTTTGCGTCTTCCAAAAACATACACTGGATGAGACAAATGTTGAATGACGTGATTGTGAAACTCCACTGACTCTCCTCCACGGTGGTATGAATTTCCTTCCTAGGGTGGCACTCGATGTCTATCGAAGCAAGGGCTGAGATGTCCACTCAAAGACACTCTTGTGCTAAACAACATAGTAACCTGACTAAGAAACTCAAGAAACTAAGGTTGAGTTCAATATGTCAAAAGGATACCAAATGAGAATAAGCCCCCTCTATTTATAATTTGTGCGCCTCTTTTCCCATGTGGCCCCCCTCCAACTAGCAATTTGACTTTCCCTCCTTAGTGATTTGAAATTCGCTCTAAGGTGGTGTGTATTTCGTCATGTGGGTGGCCTCCACGATATGCCAACAAAACATTTCGGCCCCTTTTTCCTTTCTAAGTCTTTTCAAAAATCATGTGTCCCATGGCCTCCAAATTTTTCAAAATTGTAGAATAAATAAACCTGTAACAATTTAATTTTGGAAGGTACATTACACTGACACTTCATTTCCATGCATTTGAAACTAGTAGTCCCTTTTGTTTCCTTGGCACTTGGTCCTATCATTCCCTAGCATGCATTCGTGCCACACCATGGCACCTAGAACATCTTGGCACGCCTTAGAAGTTGGCTTGTCTTAGCTTGCCTAACATGCCTTGGAATTGTATAGCATGTGTTAGTAATTCCTGGCATTCCCTGACACACCTTGGCACTATGTAATTTTCATGCCCTTAATTGGGAACAGGATCCCCAAGGATAGTTTTGGGGTTAAAAGCCCATGTTTTGGGTCAAATTTTGTAATAAAGTTGTAAAGTCTCCGCATTTTGTGGTCGTGAAGTGTGAAGGTGTCATGAGTCATAAAGGGTTGTCCACCCTTAATTTTGTAAAGTAAAGATGGTTGTAAAGATCTAAGCTAAGTAAGCTCACTCTAAGTAGTAAGAAAAATGAGTCATGAGTTGTAGAAGGAGTCTTGAGATATAAGGAGATAATTTTAAAGTTTAGGGTCTTAGTGTAGGTAGAGGCTCTGTAGCTGAGTGTACAAAGGCCGAGGGTATAATTTCGCAGATGAGTGTGTTGACCCCTACAGCTATGTGCATAGGGCGAATAGAGTCTGTAATCATATGAAGGTATAAATAAAGAGAAGTATTCTACAAATTCCATGTCTTTGTTTCCTGTTAATGCATCTTGTCATATTGTGTATGAATTTCATTTATAATACTTATTTGATGCGCGAATGTATGTAATTATGTTGGATAATTGAGTGCAAATAAGGATATCTATTTACATTGTGCTAACTATGATTATCTAATAAGATAATTAAGATTATTAAGATATCTTCAGAATTTTTGCAATACACTGCCTTAGCAGCATCAAAATATCTTAACCGAAGATTAGGACTATGCGAAGGTTAGTCGTACCCTTTCACAGAGGTATCAAAGGGAGGAATAAGGGGTCTTGGGTAGTGGATCCCCCCATAACGGATTTTTGGGGCTTGTATCCCAAATTTTGGTCAAAAGTAATGTAAGACCCCATAAAATGCAGGCACGGAGCACGAGAATCTAGGGTTGCCTGCCCTAAAATATTGTATTTTAATATAGAATGTGTCGTAATATAAATAGTACGAGGCTCTAAGTGTAGAATTCTATCTTAGTTTTGATCTTAAGTGATATGGGTTTTTGAATAAGGATTTCGATCTAAATCTATAATTCTGAGTCTTGGGTTGTAGGAGTAAGGAGAGGCTCTGTAGCTATGTGCGCAGAGGCCTGGTAGAGTCCATGGCTATGTGCACGAACCCCTACAGCTGAGTGCGCAAGGCGAAGTTGGGATTGTAGCTGAACAAAATTTTAATAAAAGATAAGTGGATTCTGATATATTGTGCATCTGCTCATAGATCTGTTTGTTTATGCTTCTGTTATATTCTTATGCATCTCTTTACAGTTTATGCTTGCGTGCACTTGTTATGAATGTTGAATAATTGATGAAGAATATTAGGCCCATAAAATAAAGTGAGATCTATAATAATAACAGAGTAAAGACAAGGGATCTAGAATGTGCTTCTTCACGCCCTTTATAGAGCTACGCGAAGATCAAGCAGCTGCGTGGAGCAAAGCAAGCACACAAGATCAGTTCGTGAACTTCCTATACATCATCAAGACATCCCTAGGGTGTAGAAACATGGTTCAAGAACCCTCCCATTTTTATAGACATTTTTGGGAACTGCAACCCCAATCATACATGTCCATAAACCAAGGGCTCCTAAGTCCCTAAAATTGTTGCTTCACACCCTAAAGGAACAAGGTCAGCTGATTACATCATCTCCCAGAAGTTCTCCATAGAAAAATGCTCATAACTGGTCAAAGCTGGACCATATAGACTGCCCAGTGCAAAGGGTGCGATTCATCTCACCTGCTCAGTGTAAAGGGTGTGATGCATACTAGAAAGCCCTTCTGTAGGGTGCGATGGGCGAGAGTAGACAAATGGAAGAGACAGTTTGCAAGGTGGATCGTCATGGAATCTTCCAGAAACTTCTCCTATGACACTTGCCTCTCTGAATTGGCCCTGGGACGAGTAAGAGATCATCAATCTCTAAGTGGAATCAAGAACTACCAGAGAGAGGACGCTAATCAAAATCCCAAAAGCTGAATCACCCCCCTACAATCATCTATATATGGATCCCTCATCCCAGAGATCCAGAGGCTAGAATTTTGTATTTTGTAAGGAAGTGTTGTTGGTGTCCTGGTGCAACATCATAGTGTTGGGTGATCTAAACTTTTCATGAGGTGAAGAAGGGCTTTCATGCTGGGAGGATGACAATGGGTCAGAACAATTGGTTGTAATCCTCTCTGCTATTCTTGATATTAATAAAGCTATTAAATTTTTCCTCCACATTGTTGTATGTTTGATGATATATGCATTTGTGTGGTCAATATATATCTAGTCCTATATTGTTTATGATTGTAGATCTCTGTTCTTCGATAGTATTATGCTACTTTGATTCCACGGGTGCTCTTTGAAGTTGGGTAGACGAAGGAAAAGTGGCAGGGATCTGTCAGAAGGGAGAGGAACCAAGCGTAAGAGTGAGGTTGGTGTCCTTTGTTCCCCTCTTATCTACTTCTCATAAAGGAAAGTGAAATTAGTTTTAGTTTGTTTGTTTCTAAGATAGCTACCAGTCTTAGTGGGACTAGCAGCTCCGAGTGGACACTAGATTTCCCGATAACAAAATGGAAACTCCGATGGGGAACAAATATATTGTTTCTTGTCTATATTTGTTTTCTTTATAAACTTACAGACAGAGCCTAAAGTTAAGCCAGCTAGCCTTCGAACTCCATTTGCTATGCAAGTGAAAAGTAGATCAATGCTACTTCAGTCTATCTCCAGGTTTTGTTTATAAACTGAACAATCAATTTGCAAACATCCTAATTGCCCTAGTGGTGGCTCTAGTAACCTCATTAGATCAGCCCTTATGATTTCTATTCACTGACTACCATTAGCTCGGCTTAAATCCCTGAACTAAGCTGCAAACTGTGACCAAAAACCAAGTTGAAGTCTCATCTCTAAACCATCACACTTTCTCCTCTTGGGAATCTGGATGCATCACACCTCTCGTGTGCAGTAGGTGAGCTGCATCACACTTTCCCTGTGTTGCAGGTGCGCTGATCAGATAAGACCTCTTATGCTCTCAGATTTTGGTTTCTGTGTTCACTCTCTTTAGCTTTATTCAGGAGTTTTTCTATCTATGATCAATATACCACTATGGAAACTCCCTTCCTTTGCATGATTCCACCTCCATAGTACAAATAATTGTGAATGTTTTTATGTATTGTGCACCATTTACAGTTCTCTTTTACAAAAAGTAGCATAATCAAACTGTCGTCTTTCGATTTGGAAGTGTCGCAAGTGTCATTTTCAGTTAGAGAAAAGAATTCTATTGTTCTTGATGGACGATTGTACATTTACTCTTGTATTTGATTTGAATTAGTAGTTTTTCAAGTGTCAAAAGCAATTTTCAATTCAAAATCGCAAAGTGTCATCACTATCTTCCTTTCATTTTGAAGAGAAATTTGTTAGTATTGTCTCTTTGAAAAGATAATTCATATTTGTACTTAGCATTCTTCTTGTCATTCACACATTAGGAAAGCTGAAAACAAATACATGCATGTGCATTTGCATTTAGGCTACTTTTTGGTTTGATTTAGGACAGTGAATCTAGTGTGTGCTCTCTGCTCTATGTTGAAAGAATATCATCTCTCTTTCTTTAGTAGCTAGGATTTTCATTGCAGAAAGAAGATTAAACGACTGTTTATCATCTTAGATTGCATTTTAGGAATTGTATATCTACATCATGCAGTGAACCTAAAAGGAAAATTTCTTAAGAAAGATCAAAAAAATTCAATGAACATAAAAACACTTTGGAACCTAACATGCAACATCAAGAAGTCTAGGCTAGAGACGTATTCTGGCGTCGTAAAGCCTGGTAACCGTCGCTTTCATTGTTGGTTGGGTGATTCCTCCCCTTTGAGATGACAAGTGCTAGTACGGACTTGTGCTCCCACGTACCGTCGAGTATATATTGGGAGACCACAATAGGCTATATCCTTTATCCATAGGAAGCCATGTCTACCACCCTATCGATCGTAATGCACTGAACACAGCATTCAGGAAGATTGACTGCCGTACCGTAAAAATTATTCTGCAGTTTTGCGATTGGTTTGGTAATCCCTCTGTCTAGATTTCTAGAGTAGTCTCTTTCATTCCTTTTCAGACTCCTTAAAGGAAAAGGTCCATCTAAGCACTTGTCACTTCAAGCTCATTAAAAATTGAAGGCGACTAGAGTCATCTTTTGTTTTTTCTCGACTCTTAAAAATTGAAAAAATAAGTTGTGTTAAAGCATCTAAAATTCATTTAATTTAGAATCATTTTCCCCTTTATTTTAGTTGATCGAGTAATCCACAATCATGGAAGAAAGTTAATCAAAACCCCGTCATTCGCGGAGACTTACGAGTCAACCGTCTTTGTCTCCAAAAACAAAACTATCCCGGACAAAGTGAACTCGTTTAACTGGATCAAAGTCCCCTGGTTTGGTTGGAACAAGTGTTCCGACACCTTCAGAGACTCTGGTTACTCCAAACATTTATGGTGTCCCTGCCTTTGTAGAAGAAGTTCCATAGCCACCAAAGGACAGTAGAACTAATCCTAGTGTGAAGGTAAACACTTATATTCCTGAACTGGCTCCATCTACGACTGATTTGGAAGGTGTTATTCCCCAAACATCTATCACTGCAGAATCTATACCTTCTTAAGGACTGGAAATATTTTACGAACCTGACGGTCTACCTCTTCCACCTAGATTGATTGCTATAGAAGATATTGTGGAGGATCCCCCATCTAGTACTCCATCGAATTTTGGAGTTGGGATCACCCTATATCCTTCTTCGTCAAAAATTAGTTTACCATTATCGGAAGTTCCTGTATAATCGCTACAAAATATTTTGGATAGACTAGATATGTCTGAAAAACTGTTGACATCTAGCACTGTGTCATCTGAAACAGCAGTAGAAGAACGTCTTGCTATCACTCCAACAATGTTCATCGGCGAACCGTCTAACGCAACTAGCTCTCAATCACTGGATGGAATCCATCCAGGGGCTATTTCAACAATATGGTCTGTTCCATTTGTTCATCCGGAATAATATCTGGATCTCTTATGTTGAGTCTCGGCAAATTGATCCTTTGCAATGTCAATTTGGGCAGTTCGGTCCTCAAAGGAAAATCATTCCTTTAAGTACTGGATTACTGCCATATGGGGTACAATATACCCTTTCATTATCTCCTACGGGAGAACAAACATACGAGAGTTCACAACAGAATTCAGGTTATGCTGGAATTACATCTAGCGGTTGGGTGCCAATACTACCTCAACAACCAAGAGTTGTATACTCAATGCAACAAAGTCTGCCTAATACAAGTGTTACCTGATGTATGCCAACCTCAAGTCTCTCAGGTCGCAATTCAACAGCCTCTTGTCTCTACGATGCCACCACAATCATCGATTAGTGGCTCCTTAACTGGAGTGACCCAGGCTCAAAAGGGTACCATTACCCCTCATCTTGGTCAAACAACCAGTATTGGACAACAACAAATGGTTTCACAACTATGGCTGGTACAATATCAACAACCGCAATTCCAAAAAGTTTACCAAGGATCTGAGCGCTAAATCTTTGCAAGCAATGGGTAGCTGTATATTCAAAACAGTCAACACCAACCATTTCATAATGGTTACGCCCATCAACCTTACCAAATTTATCAGCATCAAATGCACTATGTTGGTATGCAAATACCCACTTCTCAAGCAATCCCATCTTATCCTGGGTATGCTTCACCAAACCTGAATCAAAAGTTGCCCTTCATGGAAACTTTAGAGTTACCAGATCTAAATCAGCTGACAAATGATTGAATCGCTTACACCCCTTGGTGGCCAGTGATTCCTCATAAACTTCCATAAGATATTCCTAAATTTAATGGAAATCTGGGTGAAGACCCGTCAAATCATGTGATGACCTTTCATCTGTGGTGTTCATCTAACACTCTAAATGATGATTCGATTAGACTTCACCTTTTTTAGTGAACATTAACTGGTTCGGCAGCAAAATGGTATATCGAATTGCCTAGAGCTTCGTTTGATAACTTCAGTACCCTAGCTACAACCTTTTTAACCCATTTTCAGTTACCCATAAGGTACAAAATGGGAATAGAGCTTCTTACCAATTTCAAGGAAATGACGGCCACTCTCATATCCGATCATATTCTTGAGTGGCGACGTTGTTGTAGAATGGTAAAAACGTATGTTCCTGATCAGTTGTTGGCTGAATGGTTTATTCAGTCATTGTTACCTTCTATTACAGAAGATGTGGCAAAGGGAGGAGTCATCACTGAAGAGCAAGTCATTGCTCGTGTGCAATATTTAGATTTGATCTATACTCAGTCTAGCACGCTCTACGATAAAATCCCTGATGCTCCTAGACCAGAATTTTCCATTCCTCCCTCTCATAAATCAAACAAAGACTCTCATGCCGGGGACGGTGTGATAGGAATGACCAGCACGAAAACCGTAAAGGCTAAATTGAAGAAGGCCCATATGGTTTTAGGTCAAAATACAAATGAAGAACTTCTCGCCTCTGAAGTAAATGCCGTATCGACTGACAAAGGCAAAGAAACAAAGAAACCAGGAGGCAAGAAGAAAAAGAAAGGGAAGAAGAAGAAACAGGAGGAGTCGTCCCCTGAAAAATCTTCTGCAAACCCTTCTGGAGATAGGAAATCAAATCATCCATGCTTTATATGTGATGAGGATCATTGGACAAGAGAGTGTCCATATAAAGTTGAGCTTAGAAAATTCTTGAAGAATTCAAAAACCTTAATGGTATTGACTAATCTGTTTCCAAATCGAGGAAAAAATCTGATTGCTAGTGACAATGCTTCCTCATCCCAAGTGCTAATTTTGGTTTCGAAGAAGAAAAATGACGATTTGATATCGACAAGGAATAAAGATTACAGGAATCCACAACTGTCAAACAACAAGGCTAATGATCAACCTAGTAGTTCGACAACAACTTTGATCGAAGTTGTGCCACCCATCATTCCTGAACTAATGATAAATCCGCCAAAGGGAGTAGTACACAAATCGACATTTAATCCTCGTGCCAAAGTAGCACAACATTATAATATAGTGGAAGATCTAGCCCAATCGCCATCTGCTATGTTTACACTTGAGGTACTACAAAATTGCCCCTCCTAAAAATAGGCTTTATTATCAGTGATAGGTGGGATTGACCCAACAGATTCCAATCTTTTGTCCTTTAATCACAAAGGATATGACCCCCAGTTACCAGCTCAACTAGCTATCCTTATTCAAGTGAAAGCCCTCAACAAAATTGTTCATTGAACAATTATTGATGAGGGGGCATCTACATGTATTATGTCAATGAGTTGCTGGAAAACTTTAGGATCTCCACCCTTGTCATGATCTTCGATGACATTAAAAGCATTTGATGGACGAACATACACCCCATATGGGATTTTAAGTAACTTGCAAGTCGAACTGGGGGGAAAAACGGTAGAGATTGATGTTGAAGTGATCGATAGAAACCTCGATTACAACATCCTACTGGGAAGGCCCTGGATATATGCTATGGCTGCCGTTGTGTCAACCTACTTCAGGAAGATTGCATTTCCCTTCCAAGGAGGTATTACAATCGTCGACCAACAAACATTTCTCCCCAACAGTTCGCAAGTTACGGGAAGCATTCCGATGATACATGGAAGCCCCCATTCGCTTCAAAATATCGGAGTAGGCCTACTAAAAGACCCTATATTAATGGGGACTTTTGCTCTACCACCTCCAATCAATCTGGTGGAAGTGGCAATGGTGGGAACCTGCAATATGATATCTTCTATTCAAAAGATGTCCGAAAATAATATTAACATGGATCATCTGTAGGTATTACCTCCAAGCACAATAGAAATATTGTAGCAATCAATGTTTTCGGCATGGGAGGCAAACCCAAATCAACGCTCATCAAGCGTTTGGATAGATAGGTCTAAGGAATATGGCACCCCTTCAGATCCTTGGTTGCAAGTACATTCTACAGACGAAGGAATTTTTCAGTTAATGATGATTGACGGGGGACCATGGGAAGATTACCACCATCGTTCCCATCTTCTGGATTGCAAGGAAGATACTCCTAGTGTCCTTCATCATCCCTCAATTTTTGATTTTCTATCAAATACTGTAAACACGGTGGATTTCGAGCGAAACTTGTCCAATATTGAAGAGACTAATGCCATAAATATCTCGACCAAAATAGATGTTGTAGAGAATATTCATGTCGACAAATCTTGTTCTCCTTCAGAACTGGAAATATATCACGCTCTTTTTTGTGAGTTCAGAGATGTCTTTGCTTGGCCGTATGATGAAATGTCAAGCATTGACTCGAGCATAGTTGAACACAAAATTAAGATGTATCCAGATGTCAATCTGGCATGACAACGGCTACGGCATGTGCACCCCAAGAAAGCCACTGCCATCAAGGCAGAAGTTGAAAAACTTCTCCGTGCTGGTTTTATTTACCCAGTTCCTCTAACCGATTGGCTATCAAATATTGTTACTGTAACGAAAAAACAAGGAAAGATTAGAGTGTGCATCGATTATAGGGAAGTAAATCAAGCTTGTTCGAAAGACAACTACCCTACACCCTTCATTGACCAGATAATTGATGAATGCGCCAGATGTGAAATATTTTCATTTATGGATGGATTTTTCGGGTATAATCAAATAAATATCCACCCACAGGACCAGTCAAAGACTGCATTTATTTTTCCATGGGGCACATTTAAATATCGCAAGATACCATTTGGTTTAAAGAACGCAGGGGCAACATTTCAGAGGGTAATGAATTATGCCTTCCATGACATCAAAAACATTGTTCAACCATATTTCGATCTTCCGGCTCATTCGCGAAAGTGGACCAATCATCCACAACATCTGAGAGCGATATTTCTACGTTTCTGACACTACGAGATATGACTTAATCCAAACAAATGTGTGTTCTGTGTCATTTATGGTCATTTACATGGCTTTGTGGTCTCAAAGGACGGGATTCGTCTCAACCCATGTAAGGTTTAGGCAATCATTGATTTGCCTCCACCTTCAAATCTACTTCAGATTCAGAAACTCCAAGGGAAAGCAAACTTTCTGAGGAGGTTCATTCCAAATTACGTTGAACTTGCTAAAGGTTATACTCGTCTATTGAAAAAAGAAGCACACTTCATCAGGGATCAGGTTGCGCAAGCTTCCTTTGATGCTTTAAAGGAATTCCTAATAAAAGAATAATTAATGTATGCTCTTGATTATAAAAAAGACTTTAACCTGTATCTGGCTGCAGTGGATACGACCATCACAATGGTTTTAGTTCAAGAAGACAATGGAATTGAACATCCTATATATTATTTGAGTAGAAACTTAAATGATATGGAAAGCAAGTACTCCTACATTGAAAAGCTAGCTCTCGCAGCTGTTCAAGCGATACAGATATTTCAACACTACGTTCTCTTTCAAAAAACTACCATTTTGTCAGATTGCAACCCCATTACTTATATATTGTAGCGACAGTTGCTGGGGGGCAAATATTCAAAATGGATAGCAATTTTGCAAGAGTTTGATCTGGAATTCAAAAAATACAAATCAAAGAAAGCCCTGGTTTTCGCGGAGTTACTATGCGATCTCCCATCATCGTCCAATGATGCAACATTAGAAGAAGTGATCGTGGACGAATCTTTTTTCTGATATCTTCAAGCAATCCGTGGTATGGAGACATAATAATCTATCTCCAAACCCAAAGATACAGGTCTAATACCTCCCGCTTGGAACAACGACGCATTCGATACCAAGCAAAAGACTACATGATCGTCAGTGATACACTTTACTGTCGTGGTGTCGATACATTTCCGAGGAGGTGCCTCACCCATGAGGAGGCCGAAAAAGCCCTGAATGATTTCCATTCAGGTGCGTGGGGGGCATCAATCTGGTTACGCTACGGCACAAAAGATTTTACAAGAAGGATACTTCTGGCCAACAATGTTGCTGTTGGGCCATTTTCCAAATGGGGCATAGATTTCATGACATGTAACCCCACCTCGGCTGGGGGGCATGGGTATATCATAGTCACAGTAGACTATTTTACCAAATGGGTCGAGGCAATGCCTACATTAAACAACAGTGGCGAAACGACTACCCTCTTCTTTTTCAATCATGTAGTCTCAAGATTCGGCATTCCATAGGCCATAGTCACAGATCATGGATCACATTTTCGTAATCACATGATGGTTGAGTTGGCTTCCAAATTAGGGTTGTCCCACGACATCTCTACTCCGTATTATCCGCAGGCCAACGGACAAGTTGAGGCAATCAACAAGGTCCTAAAGCAGATGCTACAAAGGATGATTAGAGTCCATAAAAGGAGTTGGCACCTGATCCTATACTCAGCCTTGTGGGCATACCGGACATTGGTGAGGAATGCAACCGGG
Organism: Pinus tabuliformis; assembly: GCA_031772625.1. Lineage (NCBI taxonomy): Eukaryota > Viridiplantae > Streptophyta > Pinopsida > Pinales > Pinaceae > Pinus > Pinus tabuliformis. Next base: position 1,126,537,313 of record CM062816.1, on the reverse strand, counting down.
TTTACACCTTTTCAACTGGTGTATGGCCTGGAAGCAATCTTACCAATTCAGTGTGAAATCTCCTCCCTCAAATTCGTGGTCTACCTTCTCCTCAGAACTTCAGAAGAGGAGGCTCATTTCTTGGAACTAATCCAATTGGATGAAACCCATCGTGATGCTACTTTGGCTAACGAAGCCCATAAGAAAGGAGTCAATGCACAGTTCGACAAGAATGTCAAACCCTGTGTCTTCTCAGAAGGTGACTTGGTCTTACTTTATGACCAAGAGTCTGATAAATTGGGAGCAGGCAAGTTCAAGTCTTTATGGATGGGCCCCTATATTGTTAAGCGTGTATTAGGAAAAGAAGCCTACGAGTTAGTAGATTATGATGGGATTCCACTGGCGCAACCTCGCAACGGGTTGTACCTTAAGCATTACTATGCTTGACTCAATATTGTAACCCCTATGCTTTTGTTACATTTTTTTTTCGCTAAGGGTAATTGTTTTGGTTAAGTGATCCGATTTTACATTTGTTGCAGATGTAAAAACTATTGGAATAATTTGTTGGATATGCTGATGAAGCAAGTCGTAGTTCGTGGAACCCATCTTCTACGGCTTGGGCCATCTTCGATCCAAGCGGCGAGTTAGTGAGTTTTAGAGGGGTATGTATTGTTCGGTTAATGAACAATATTGCTGAATATAGTGCGTTGATAGAGCTACTCTCTAATGCCATCACATGTGGCATACGCCGAATCATCGTCAGGTTCGACTCACAACTCATCATCCTACAGCTCACTGGTATCTACTCCATACGGAATCCAGCTATCTATCGCATGTTCCTAAGGGTCAATATTTTGGAAAGGCAGTTTGATTCTATTCAATATCATCATATTTCCAGAAACTTAAACACATTAATGGACTCATTGGCAAATTATGTGCTAGATAGACATTTGCAACATTTATAAAAGAAGCATTTCATCAATATTTGCATCAAGATCACGTAACTTAACCAAAATAAAGCTCCGAAAATAAATAAATAAATAAATATATATATATATATATATATATATATATATATATATATATATATATATATATATATATATATATATATATATATATATAACTGTTTATGGTTTATACATAATGTTTTGTAACCAAGACAAAATTGGTCAAATGACCCAAAACTCAAAATACTAGGGGGCACCCTAGTCTAATGATGCTGGTGATAACAAGTTACCACCTGTGCAATCATGCGTAAAAGCCTAGTCCATCAACTTGGCACGCCAGTAGTATGTCACTGCAACCTCAGAGGCAGCTCATCGGTCCTCACGTCCAGAATACCAAGAGTTAGACCCTTGACCTGATCCTGCAATGCTGAAAGAGTCTCGGCCACATCAAGGTCACGAAGGATAGCCCTCCCCACAGCGTCTCTTGCTAGAACGGTAGTTGGTGGTCTCAGATGTACTGTTGGCCGAACTGGTCCAATATCTGCATGAGAACATGAGTTTTGATTAGTCTCGATAGAAGAAAGCACAAGAAAATTATAAAAAATGATAAACAAAGATATGGTCAGAGAATTTACCAATAGCACCCCACTGCTCACCAGCTGGTAGCACCAAATCCGGGTCGCCCTGGAAATCCATACCAGTGTATGAACACTCAGAAAAAACCATCTCCTGATGGTTGAACCACTCAAAGAAGGTATCAGATAAGGAAACCTGGGACTAACTAGCATGTCGGGCCATGAGGTCGACCCATCTCTGCATCCGAGGCTTAGTCGGTGGAGGTAAACTAAGTGAAATGTACTGCGGCTGCATCAGTGGGATCTTTTCCAAGGCGAAAGCAGTCAAAATAGAACCATAGCTGAAATTCTTGGATTTTCCACTTCTTACCTTGGTCAGTTGTTCTTTTATCACACAGAGTAGTACGTCACACCAGTTGAACACCTTTGGTTCAAGGCATTCCAAGGCATATTACATATAGGACCTGTTAGCCACGTGAAGAGCTGCACTACCAGCTAGTCTAGCGAAAGTGAATAGAATGGTCCTCAAGGACCGGTTAGTGACATCTCGGATGTTGATCTTTCCATCCCTACTCGGCTGAGATCCCTCTCTACAATACCAGCGAATATAATCTCTCATGGATTTGCCCCCACGGGCGGAACCTGATAATGAAAGAGGGGCACCACGCCTCGATAAACCGGTTAAAAAATAGATGTCCACGACAGTCAAGGGGATGGATTTGCCTCTGATTTGAAACACTTGGTTGGTAGGATCCCATGCATCAAGAAAATATTGCAACAAGTTGATTTGTTGCCTCATGCTAGAGATGTGAAAAAACTTGAGCAGACCACAGTTCCGCAGTGCAGTTACCGTACCCGGATCATGTAAAGAAACCATGTCCTCTTCTTCATGCTCGCATTCTCGCCATGTAACAACCATTTTGCTCTAATGAATCTCTGCAAAACAAGCAAGAGAAGAGTCAAGGTCCTGATTTGGCAAAAAAAAGGCAAAATTTCCATGAGAAAACAATGCAACAGTTTCCCTTCTCGTGCCCATCGCACCCCAGTAGTGTGTTGGGTGAGATGCATACTAACTGGCCTATGGCCAGGGTGAATTTTTCAAACCGCAGGGGCTCAGAAAAATAGGGAAACATGCTGAGAATTAAAAAATGAAGGAATGCAACTGAAGAGCTCAGGTTTAGCTCCTACCTGGTCCAAACAGTGCCAAGAATCGTCCATAGAATCTCCCAGAATCAGCTAGTGAAAATCAAGGGGGAAAAGCACCTCCAGAGCTCCAAAAAACCAAAGTTCAAATGGAATGGTAAAATGAGGGGTAAAAACCACTTTTAAATTACTTTTCACGTAATTCGAGTAAAGTCTTACTTTTTAACTGATTTTTCAAGCATGTATTGTTCATTTCTAATTGGTTTGATGAAGCAATTGAACAGGTAGTACAACCATCAAAGGAACAAAGTGGTTAGCGGTGAAATCAAATAATCAATGACCATTATCACGATCAGTTTTTATGTGAGGTTCAAGCTCATTAAAAATTAAACCTAAGCAATGAGAAAATGTTTCTCCCTGAGTTTAAGCTCATTAAAAAATGAACCAATTTCCGGTAAATAACCATTATGAATGCATTATCATCAACTTTTGAGCCTTGGTAATGTTCTCATCATCGCCTCCACTCCGTTTTAGCCGATCATTCACCTCCATTTGATTGTTTACTCCTTTTGAGGAATAGCTGCAAAGAGTGATCCTGTTAGCCATCCTTCTGACACTGCCATGATTGGGAAATTCCAAACATTACCTGGAATCAGCTGCTACTTGAAATTATCACTCGTTCCTCAAAAAACAAGTCTCCTTTAAGCTCTTTTCATCTGACTCGTAAAATATGAAAATATTGTTGAGCAGTTGGCCCCTCCAGCTCGTTAAAGCTACCGGGAGTGTTATCCCTCCTCTAGATTTTAATCTTTTTGGACCTGAGGGATTATTACACAAAAATATCGGGTGCTTGATTTTTTCGGCTTGTTAAAATTACTGAAAATTCATCCCTTTCGTATTATTTTATACTTTTTCAGACTTAAGGAATTATATGAAAAATAAGGATTATTGGAGTTTCCTTTATGTCCCTTTTAGACTCTCTAAAATTGAAAAGGATCGAGTTATCTTTGTCGTTAAACTCATTAAAACCAATAGTGACAAACTTGTCCATATAGACAAGAACGAGTTTCATTGTCGCTAGGCTCGTTAAAACATAGCGATGGGTTTGCCTAAAGGGCAAATTATAGAACAAGAATATTTTATCCTCCTCAAGCTTGATAAAAATAAAGAGGTACTGGTCAGCAATGACTGGGGAAAAATTGGGAAGAAAACTTGAAGAAACATTATTGGTAGCAAGTCGCTCTTGAACATGACACTTTCACTCCATGTCCGAGTTGGGTTGGGTTATTCCATTCACTGGTCATATCACCATTGGTCCATCACACCATCCATATTTGGGGTTAATGCTACCAATCCATGTCATTGTCGTTGGTATGTTCAGGAGAAGTCGTTCAGAGAATTCACCTGTGTCTCACCCGCTACAATACATTCACGTTCCGTTCTGTCATGACCGCCACCCTGAACCCTTTATCATCAGATCATTTTCACCTCAAAACTAATTTACTCTGTTCTGTGTCATAGATGTGGTATTCATTAAGGCCCTCCTATGACAGGTCGCTTCTTGTCAACATCAGCTCATTATCCAAGAAGTCGACTTAGGAACAACCCTTTCAGTACTTTGAAGCTTGCATACCTCAATGGCAAGTTTCTCACTTCCGGCAACAGGTTTACATCAATGGCCTTCGACCAAAAGATTTTGTGTGATGTTCGACGTCAAGTCCCTTTTTCACACCACACGAATTGTACTGTAGTACCTTGAGGGTCATCATCATTATCGGTGATTCCTCTCGCACCTGTTAATAGCTTACATCATTGGCTGGTAATTAGGTGATGTTTTTCCATGTTCGACTCTAGAACATCTTTCACATCGATTGACTTGTACTCCGACTGAATATTGGACGAGTTTGAAGACCTCAGATCTAGTTTCATCCATCCAGGCTGTGATATATTCAAGAAAATAAAGACATCAAATGTACATCATTGCTGCACAGATGATCATTCGAATCAAAGGATGATGGCTCTATCAGAATCATCAGTCTGCCACACAGATGGTTGTCTGTCTTATGTACATGAAAATGAATTTATAAAGCTGAGCATGGGAATGTCTGCCTCAGCTAGATCATGAACAATATTATGAAGATAATGTATTGTATTGTATCTTATTACAGGTCGCCTTCCAACTCGAAAAAACTTCGGATCCTCATGATAAAGCATTTCACCCGACATCAAAAGATTAACAACCTCATGCTTTAGGGGTCAACTGTTATATACATTTTTGGGCACTGCAAACCCAATCATACATGTCCATAAACCAAGGGCTCCTACATCCCTAAAATTTTTGCTTCACACCCTAAAGGAACAAGGTCAATTGATTACATCATCTCCCAGAAGTTCTCCATAGAAAACTGCTCAGAACTGGTCAAAGTTGGACCATACAGACTGCCCAGTATAGAGGGTGCGATGCATCTCACCTGCTCAGTGTAAAGGGTGTGATGCATACTGGAAAGCCCTTCTGTAGGGTATGATGGGTGAGAGTAGACAAATGGTAGAGACAGTTTGCAAGGTGGATTGTCATGGAATCTTCCAGAAACTTCTCCTATGACACTTGCCTCTCTGAATTCACCCAGGGATGAGTAAGAGATCATCAATCTCCAAGTGGAATCAATAACTATCAGAGAGAGGACACTAATAAAAATCCCAGAAGCTGACTCACGCCCCTGCAATCATCTATATATGGATCCCTCATCCCAGAGATCCAAAGGCTGGAATTTTGTATCTTGTAACGAAGTGTTGGGTAATCTAAGCTTTTCATGAGGTGAAGAAGGGATTTCATGCTGGGAGGATGACACTGGGTCAGAACAATTGGTTATAATACTCTTTTCTATCCTTGATATTAATAAAGATATTCAATTTTTCCTCCACATTCTTGTATGTTTGATGATATATGCATTTGTGTGGTCAATATATATCTAGTCCTATATTGTTTATGATTGTAGATCTTTGTTCTTCGATAGTATTATGCTACTTTGATTCCACAGGTGCTCTTTGAAGCTAGGTAGATGAAGGAAAAGTGGCAAGGATCTGCAGAAGGGAGAGGAACCAAGCAAGGAACCAAGCGCAAGACTGAGGTTGGTGTCCTTTGTTCTCCTCTTATCTACTTCTCATAAAGGAAAGTGAAAGTAGTTTTAGTTTGTTTGTTTCCAAGATAGCTACTAGTCTTAGTGGGACTAGCAGCTCCGAGTGGACAGTAGATTTCCCAATAACACCCATACTACCTCATGTGAGACCTCAGTTTTCACACCGCGAAATGTTTCCGAAAGGGCCGGTAGTTTTGGGATTTGTTTGGCTAAGTCACTTCTGAACTTGGGTCTGGCCCCAACAAGCCAACAAATGGTTCCATTGTCGGGACCAGGATCTACCTAAGGGATGTCTGATGTCACAACACTGGAACCCTATGAAGAAGGAAATTGAAGATTGGTTGGATCAGAAGCTTCACGAGTTTGTGACATAGGAAAACAAAACTCCACAGATATCTGAGAAGAGATGGCCAGATCGCTACATATATGCGGAAATTCACAAGATCTTCTTCGCGTCCTTCTATTTTGAATTGTACGAGTGGATCATGAGGCTAGCCAACATCCAGGGAAGGTATAAGCTCGATCAACTGATAGTGTGGACTCTGGAGTAAGTGCGCAGACTAGAGGTATCAGAAGATAAGATCGTGGAGGTCATGAACCATTGGCTCGATCGGATAATAGGGGCGTTTATCACTGAGTTCATGGTAGACACAACTGTGAGCTATAGCGAAGCAGGACGAAGTTTTCTCAAGGGACCATGAGGTAGGTATATGAAATCCATGAATACCTAGATTAAGATGTTGTTATGTGAAAAGCGGGTTATGCAAACACATTAATGTTTGGAATGACGTGGAGTGGAAAGATCTACAAATCTATCGAAGGGTTAGGAAACAATCCTTTAATTTCACCTCCACGAGCGAGTGAGGAAGAGCACTCTCTGGTTTCCTCGAGAAGTGCAGTCAATTTTGATAAGGTAGCACATTCCGTAATTATCACCTCCACTTACGCCTTCACCCGCTTCACCTACTTCGCCTCCATCTTCACCCACCCCACCTCCACCACCCCCAGAGTTCAACATGGTGAGCACGATCAAGCTACCCGTATTCAGAGGAGTAGGTAATGAGGATTCAGATCAGCTTTGGTTCATGATAAGAGTAGTGTGGGAAGCACAAGGGGTCATAGATGAAAACACTAAGAAGGCCATATTGGTAAGCACACTATAGGATCGCATGCTGACATGGTATATCAAGCACTCGAATGATCACCCAAATGAAGGAATAGTGGAGATCCAGAAGCGTTGAACAAAGAATTTAGCCGGTCGAAATTAGAGACACAATCAATCATCGGATTTAAAGAGATCGCAATGCTTCCAGGAGAGATCCCCTAGGATATAGATCATAGACTGAAGAGTACAATATGTGAAGCTAATATGATACTAATGGATGCACAGTACTGCACGTGTTTTGTGGCATCTTTGACACCACACCTGAGGACGGTGTTGTCACGACAGAAGCTTTAAACCTAGGTTGAAGCATTGGAAATGGCGATGAGGTTGCATGAAACATTGATATAGGATCCGGGGTTGGGGGTCCAAAATTTCCACATGCAACTATAGAATCTAGGCTTGTAGATGGAGAATTTGAAGCAGGATAGGGCACCCCAGCCCAAGGTGCACGAAGAAGTGTGGTGCATAAAATGTAAAGGCCAGGGCCACGATAAGGATCACTGTCCAATATTCATGAACTACTTGGCAGGAGGGGGACCAATGCCGTTGATACCAGAGGCACAGGTAGGACCAAGTGCGGCACCCACGCTTTAGTGTGTGATCTTTCAGGTGGGAGGAAAGCACACGACAGATAACTGTCATTTGTTGCATAAGTAAACACAGACTTCCCAGCAGCTGTTTTGCAATTTTTGTAGATCGGTGGGCCACGACAAGCGTAATTATCATAGCTACAAGTTAATGATGGAGCAGACCCCAACATATATAATGTAGATGGAAATGCGAGGCCTTGACCCAGCCGCGGGGATGGCACACGCTGGATTTTAGGGTCAAGGTCGAGGACGAGGAGGAATGGGACTAGGAAGGGGCTGCAGACAGTTAGTTTGTTACAATTGCGAAGGACCAAGGCACTACACTCGTGATTGTACCAACCCAATGAGAATATAGTGCTTGTACTGTTCTCAGTTTGATCACAAAATGGTGGATTATCCTACGTTGATTGCCAATATGCGTGAGAAAGGGGTACTATAGCCTACTCTGACTCAGAATATCCAAATAATGAGCTCTGAACCGCACGAGGAAGACCCCAATGTGAACATGATGCTCATAAGTGGTGTGACCACAAGGGAAAATAAGGGGAAGTAGCCGAAGGGAGATACATGGGTTCGCAAGGCTCCTACAAAAGAACATAAGTTTGACTTGGAATGCGCAATGGAGCCATTTATGGAAGCTAAGAAGAGCTTCACGGAGGCTTCTAATTCAGGTAGTAAGGATCAACCAGAGACAGGGATGGATCCTTCTATGCTAACTACCTTTTTAGAGACATGCATGAAATTGTTGCACGATAATAAGGCAGTTAAAGGACTACAAGAGTTGATAACTAGGTGCGCAGGGTCAAGGGAACTGCGCGTAGTCCGGGAACTAGGAAATCATACATTGTGCACTAAGAGGGAGATGATATTAATGGTGCATATTGGTGAATATGAAATGGATCATGTAACCCTAGACTTGGGTTCGAATGCGAATGTGTTACCACAGCAGACATGGGAACATGTGGGTAGGCCCACATTGCAGTGGTCCCCTATTCAATTGCAAATGGTGAACCAACAGAAAATTTTGCCTGTGGGGAGGTTGGAAGGGATAATGGTGGATATCGAAGGCGTGATCATGTAGATGGACTTTTAAATGAAGAGATTGTTGATGACAACAATCCTTATCCCACGTTGCTAGCAATAGATTGGGCCACTGATATGAATGGAGTCATCAACCTGAAGAAGCAGAAGATGGTATTGGAGAAAAATTCCCTTCGCGTAGTAGTTTCACTAGATCTAGCCGAAGGTGCGCACTACACCGAACCTGTGCACGACGATGATAGTGACAATGAACTAGATTGCATTTACCAGATAATGACGCAAGACCAAGATTGGGTGAACCTGACTACAGATGGGAGAATGTCATGGGAGCATGACAATTCTTGTACTTTAGATTTAGATGAAGAGATAGAACGCTGGTAGAATCGGTTGCACGAAGTGGCAATGCTGAATTGCAACATGATGATTATATCACTGCGGTGCATGATGATTGAAGCAAGGGAACTGCCAACATATGATGGGGTAATAGGAGTGGATGAATTCTTAGACAAATTTGAAAGTGCAGTACCGCAATAGCAGCGATACGATGTGCTAGAATGGGTGTTACTCATGTCACTTGCACAACGGTGGCGTACACATCAGAAGACTATAGGGAACTGGCATGAATGCAGAAGATGGATGCGCTTATGGTTTGAAAGTACCCAGTTTCAAACGCGAGACAAGAAGCCAGGAAAAAGCAGTCTGCGCCCACCTGTGTCAATGGGTGGAGATGTGTGTTATGCAAGCACATCCCAGACTAAGGATCAAAAATCAAAACCCAATGCAAAAGTAGGAAAAGAGACCCAAATTCCATGTCAAAGCCTTGAAAAAGCTATGAGGAATCATGAATAGAGTCTACCAGACGGGACTAACTGATTGGGAGTTGTGCATGCCAATGGTCCAATGGGCCTATAGGGCCATGTGCAAGAACTTGTGCATAGAAATGATTATAAAGACGACGAGCAAATTCAAGGCCATAGCTTTGGGAATGAATCCTCATGCAATCATTCCCATAATTGTGACAGCGCACGAGGAATAGAGCGAAGAGGTTATGCAACTGCGTAAGGATGAACATATGCAGATTCAAGAAGCCATTTAGTGAGGGAACCTTGAGCTTCATGAACTCAAAAAAGATCGGGTACGACTGAAGCAGGAAAGAATATTAATGTATGAGGATATTAGAAAGCTAGAAACCAAAATTTGGCAAGCATTAAGTGTTGACAGAAGGATGGGGCCACGTATGGGCAACCCTATCACCGCACTGGAAGATTGTCACTGAGAGGTTTTGGCTATATTGACATGGATGCGACTGCAACTTATCAGACAAAGTCACCAAGGAAGCACACCACATAAGGAAGAACGCGAGGCATTGATGGGCAGAAGGGTAACTATGGAAGGCCCACAGACTGGATTGAAGGTGACTTGGAGCCGCGCACCGGTAGTGTGACCACCTGCCTATTTGTAGGATGCACAGTCTCAGTGCTCAAAGCAATTGAAAGAGAGCACGTGCTTTTAAAATAGTTTGTAGGGGAGCTACGTGGCATGAAAGTTGTGCATAAGATTAGTATGACGCACAAGTCACATTCATGACAAGATGGCCAATTTAAGAGAATGAGGAGCAGACGGCGGGAAATTAAGACACAAATTTAGAACTAGATTTGGGACTATCTACTACGAGCCTCACATTAATGAGCCGAATCTGGGGGGAATGGTCGAATTTGAATTCAAAAGGACCTATAAATCACAGGTGGTCCTCCATTAAACAACCCTTGGCATTTTACAAATTCAGTTGTTGCATTATCAAGTAGGCATGAACCTAACGAGTTTGGAGGCTATAAGATTAAGTCTATGGTTTGAAGCATTACCAAAGGGGACACAGGATTCCCTCATCATAATAATGTCAACAACCAAGGGAGCAGCGCAGAGTTATATGCCATCAGTTGGGAATGCACCAGAAATCCCTAAATCACCCCGGACGCCGAGGCCCAAAAAGGACCCACAAGCAGTAGGACCGGTCTATATGTCTCTGCGAAATCCACGGTTCGGCAAACTTTCGATGGAAGCAAAGGGAAAAATAGTTAATATTGACAGTGATGATGAGGAGGAGGATCCTCATACCTTTTTAGAAGAGATGGAACTAGAGGAAGAGATGGAAGAAGACATCCAGCCAGTACGCGCCACAGTAAAGCTACCCAAGTATGTCCCTCCATAGAGAGGGAGGGTAAAGGTACCTAAAGATTTGGATGTTGTTAAAAGCACACTCAATACTTCGTTCCTCCCCGAGGGAGTTCTATTTGAAGGTTCGGCTGTGGGTCACGTACCTACTATGAAGTTTGAAGACTAGGACCTCACGGATAGCAAGAAGTTGCCTCATATGGAAACTAGCCAGCTGATGGAACAAAGCAAGGAGGGGACAGTTAAAACACTGTAGCCATGGACATGTCTACGCGAGGTGGAGGAAGTGGGGCTACTCCACCTCCTATCGATTCCACACTTTCATTGGGCCCCAAGCATGATATTTTTTATCAGGCAACTGCTTTGCCTGGTGCATGATGGATACTTGTGGCTGGAGGAGCCCATTCCCATCACAACGGACCTCATTCATAGGATTTCTCGGCTTCCCTATATGGGAAGGGACCCCTAGCCTGCACAAGTGGATACTTGGCGATTGCGGACACCATGAAAAAGAAATATAAGTTGGAGAAAAAGTAGAGGGGTTACATTATTACTAGTATTCAGAAAAAATGGGTCTGTGGTTCTACCCAGTTGTTGGCAAGAAAGGTGATGAGAAAATGTCATGGCAATGAGGTACCAGCAATAGTCATCGTGTTGGTCGAGCAATGCGCAGAAGGGGTATGGTTCAATTGGGCGCAGTTCCTCTACGACGAGTTCTTGATGAACTGCAGGGAGACACAAGAGCAAGGTAAGACCTTCCACTACACGTGGTTGCTCTTATCCATCCTGTTGGTTACAAGAGAATTGCAGAGGATAGTCAGTTTCCTCCCCTTGACCAGGATTAGCTAGAGGTAGCAAAATACACATCGCTATGGGCGATGAAGGATGCCACGCGAATCCGAGAAACCAAGATCTTCTAGGTACTGATGGAGGCTAGTGTACAACTGTGGATCAACAAATGTCCGGACCTATCCACCTCGGTATACGACAGTCTGAAGATCTTTGCAGACTTTAAAGTAGATATGCACAATGTGTATATCAAGGCGCGAAATGATCTAGAGAAGAAGTGGACCACACTCCCCTTCATCGCAATAGATGATACTATTTTCATGGTGCTCGACACATGGCCACCAAAATGGTGCATACCAGATGTGGTAGTGTGCGATGAGATGGAGATTCAAACACAAAAGGTTGCCACCAAGCTGCTAGAACAACAGTAGCAGAACAAACAGCTAGCTTAAGAAGTACGGGCTTCCTGGGAGGCAGCGAAGGTCACCGCGTAGTAGTAGGGGCCACTAAAACACACGATAAAAGAGGGCCGGACTTGACCACAAGCCATGGGACAGATGATACGATGGAAGGCACAGACCCAAGCACCACCTCTACACAATTGAAATGGGTGCACGTGATAGATCGAATAGGGCCACGGAAGAAGACCAAGGCTTCCAAGTTAGATGGGGAGCCTATTAAATTGACCAAGGGTGACCTATATGACATCAGCAACATTGTTCCGAAGTCACTAGGGAGGCACTCTAGGAGGTAACAACGGAGTAGTAGAATGTGTTGGGGGCACTTAGGGCACAACTCTAGGAACTTCAGGTGCGTCCCCCACAGCAGGTAATGGTAGCCGCCTACGGGGCTATGGGTACATCAGCAACCGAGTAGTTGTTGCGGACCAAAATGGCTAATACCATCGCGCTGTCAGAAGAAGCACTGACAGTGGACAACCCGAAGGATAGAGATATGGTAGGTTGGCTCAAGGGACTCAGCCTAAACTTGGTTGCCCTTCAGCAAGAGATATTATACCAGCTACAAGATGGAGTGATGACAGAGCTTCACGCTAGGAAGGATGCACAGTACAGATGCTCAGTGAATAACGAATCAACATCAAGCAGCTGAGCCTCCAATGTGATGAAGCGGTAGCATAGACTCTGTAGTTGGAGCAAATCATCGAGGAATCATATCACTGCATCCTCGAGCTAGAGATTGCAGCATATTTACTAGTAGGTATACGGATCCAAAAACTGGCCAGTGGATTCAACGAGGCAAAGGAGGAAGAAAAAAGGATTCAGATAGACCTCAACATATAGATCGCAGATCTGAGGCTGAAGGTGCAACCCTCTACACCGCCAGAAGTCAGAGAGCAGTGGCACTGCACCATTCAATTCAGGTTGGAAGCAATAGAGTGCACCATATGGATTGCACATGCTTGTTAGATCAGTCACTCGTCACCCTCACTTCACTACAGGAAGACCCAATGCTACAGTGGTTAGAGACAGAAGTGAAGGAGTTGCAGCAAGCCTATCATAATGTCCAGGGGACCGCGCAGACAATCACCTTTACTCAGCAACTGGCCAAGATGAGGGAGGCCCAGCTCTCAAGGCACAGGTGGATGCCACGTGTTAGAAAGAAGTAGTGCTTAAAGAATGCATCTAGCCTTGGCTTGAGGAAGCATTCACGGTCACTGTGAATATCGAGGGAAAGCTGGCACAGATGCAGGTGTATATGCACTCAAGCAAGGAATTACGCCTGACAATGAAGCATCGGAGATACATGCACAACAGGTACAACAGACAGCAGAAGAATGTGTTGCGGACATGAGTGAAGCATAGAGGTTGCTAGATGAACTTCACGTGAATATCGCCGCACTCATTGAGTGACATGGGATGAGTCACGACAATTGTGTTGGGACCCTGTTGGGCAGCAGATCCCCCCATAGCAGATTTTTGGGGCTTGTAGCCCGAATTTTTGTCAAAAGTAATGTAAGACCCCACAAAATGTGGGTGCAGAGCACAAGAGTCTAGGATTGTCTGCCCTAAAATATTTTAATTTAATATAGAATGTGTCGACCTACACATGGTCTGCAGACCATGGGAATGTATAAATAGAGCGAGGCTCTAAGTGTAGAGTTTTGATCTTAAGTGATATGGGTTTTTGAATAAGGATTTTGATATGAGTCTGTAAGTCTGTGTCTTCAGTTGTAGGAGTAAGGAGAGGCTCTGCAGTTGTGTGCGCAGAGGCCTGGTAGAGTCTGTAGCTGTGTGCATGGACCCTTGCAGTTGAGTGCGCAGGGTGGAGTTGGGATTGTAATTGAACATAAGTTTAATAAAAGATAAGTGGATTCTGAGATATTTTGCATCTGCTCATAGTCTATGTGTTTATGCTTCTATTATATTCTTATGCATCTCTTTATAGTTTATGCTTGCATGCACTTGTTAATATGAATGTTGAATAATTGATGAAGAATATTGAGCCCACAAAATTAAGTGATATCTATAATAATAACACAGTAAAGACAATGGATCTATACCATGCCTCTACGTGCCATTTACAGAGCTAAGAAAAGGTCAGACAACTACGTAGAGCAACGCAAGTGCACATGATCGGTTCACGAACTTCCCAGACTTCATTAAGAATCCCTAGGGTGTGGAAACCTGGTTCCATCACCCTCCCATTTTACCTCGGGTGAGACCTCATTCTGCACACCATGGACTGTTTCTGAAAGGGCCAGTAGTTTCAGGATTTATTTGGCTAAATCACTTCTGAACCTGGGTTAGGACCCAACAAGCCAACAAGGGGCTAGGCAGGCAGAGCCCTAGAACTTAACGACCTACGTGAAAGTAGGAATAGAAGGAATAAACTAACATCACAACCATCTCAGGGTGCAAAAACTTGGTTCCAGCATCCCACCATACTGATCTGGGTGAGACTTTAGTCTATGCTCTGCGGGTTGATGCCAAATGGGCTAGTAGTGTAGGGATTTGTTTGGCTAACTAACAGGGAACCTGGGTCAGGCCCCACCAAGCCAACAAATGGTTCCGTTGCTAGGACCAGAATTTGCATAAGAGATGTGTGATGTCATATCACTGGAATCCAAGTAAGAAAGAGATCAGAGACTGGTTGGATAGGAAGATACATGAATTCGTAGCGCAAGAGAACAGAGGCCTGTGATTGACAAAGGAACAATGGCTGGACAACTACCTATATACAGAAATACACAAGATCCTTTTCTGTTCCTTTCCAATTGAGTTATACGAGTGGATCGTGAAGCTAGCAGATAACTAAGGAAGGTGGAGACTTGATGGTCCTATTGTCTGGACCCTAGAGTTAGTATAGAGATTGGAAGCCTCTAAGGATAAGATCACTCGCGTTGTCGATCATTAGCTTGACCGCATCATAGGAGGAATTGTGACTAAATGCGTGGTCAATACCTCAGTCAGCTACATCGAGGCAGAGCGATGCTTTTTCAAAGGTCTGTGAGGTAAGTAATTGAAATCTTTGAATACTTGGATTAAAATGTTATTGTGTGAAAAGTGGGTTATGTAGCTACCTTGATGTTCAGAGCTACACAAAGTGGAAAAAATTATAGAAACAAAGGAAGAAAGGGTCCTGAATATAGTCCATTAATTTCACCTCCACGAGGTGACAAAGAGGGAGTAGCACAGGATTCTCTACAAAGTGCTATTCAATTAATAAGACAAGGATTCTCGCGACTACCACCTCCACCCACACCACCTCCAACTTCACCACCATCGCCTATGACTTCACCCATACCACCTCCACCTCCACTGTAGTTCAACATGGAAAATTCAGTGAAGCTATCTTTGTTTAAAGGCTTTGGAAATGAGGACCCGGACCAATTCTGGTTCGTGGTGAAAGCGTATGGGAAGCTCGAGGCATTACAAATGATCACTTGAAAAAGAAAACAATGGTTAGTGTGCTACAAGATTGCGTGCTAACTTGGTACATTAAATAACCTAATGATAACCCAAACACTGGACTGGTATACATCCAGACCCCACTAAACAAAGAATTCAATAGGCCTAAATCTGAGGCACAGTCAATTGTGTGGTTTAAACAAATCGCGATGAAGCCAAGCGAGACACCTTGGGAATTATATCAGAGATTGAAGCATCAGATCCATGAAGCTAATATGAACATAACAGATGGACAACATCGCGAGTGGTTTGTGGCTTCACTCTTTCCACACCTAAGGGTTGCACTATCACAACAGAAGATAATGACTCAGGCAGAGGCCTTGGAGATTGCAATTTGACTGCATGAAACACTGATGCAAGATCCAAATCTGGGGGTTCAGTAGATCCATGCGTAATTGAAAAATATTTGCCTTCATATGCAAAGTTTGGAGCAGGACATAATAGTTTGACCAGAGCTGCGTGATGAGGTATGGTGCCTGAAATGCAAGGGTTAAGGGCATGACAAAGACCATTTCCCGGTCTTTGATAACTACCTGGCAGGAGGATGACCGATGCCTTTAAGGCCGGAAACTCAAGCAAGACCAAGCATGGGGCTTGCATTGTGGTGTGCTATATGTAAGGTAGCAGGAAAACATGCCACGGATAACTGTCATTTACTGTAGAAGTTTGTACAAATGCCCCAACAACTGTTCTGCAACTTTTGTAGGTTGGTAGGGCATGATGAGCGTAACTGTAGAAGCTATGAATTGATGATGGATAGAACACCTTCCTATAGGGTTCTGGTAGAAACATGGTCCCCTGACCAGAACGCGGGGATGACATAAACAGGGTTTCAATGGCGTGGAGGAGGACGAGGCGGAGGAGGACATGTCTGAGGTCGGGGACAGCTGATCTACTACAATTGTAGATGACCGGGACACTATGCCCGCAATTGCACTAACCCAAAACATCTGTCATGCAAATATTGCAATATGTTTGATCATGAAATGGAGGACTCCTACACTAATAGTGAGTATATGCGACAAAGGTGCAATACCCCCTCAGCCAACTCAAAACCTGTAGATGATGAGGTCTGAGCCTTGCGAAGAGGATCCGAATGTGAATATAGTGCTTTGAAGTGGAGTTACAATAGGGGATGATAAGGGGAAATAGCCCAAAGATGGGTTCACAAATCCCTGACGAAGGAGGCTAAATTTGATTTGGAGCATGCACGTGAAATGTTCATGGAAGCAAACAAGAGCTTCACTGAGGCATCCACCTCAGGGAGAAAGGATAAGACTGATCAGAAGATGGACCCTTCTATGCTTACAACCTTCCTAGAGACCTGCATGAAGTTGCTAAGTGATAGAAAGGCTATGAAGGGATTACAGGAGCTTATAAATAGATGCACTGGAAACACTATGAGTGAACCACGCATGGTATGAAAGATTGGTAAGCATAAAAAAAGAACAGGATGAGATATGAAGCTAACTTCACAGATAGGATAGTATGAAATGGATCAAGTTATTTTAGATATGGGGTCAGATGTGAATGTCCTACCAAAAACCTTGGAAACAGATGGGAAGACTCGTGCTGCAGTGGTCTCTGATTTAGTTAATGATGGAAAATCAGCAGAAGATCATACCCATGGGATGACTACAAGGGGTGACTGTAGATATTGAAGGCAAAAGCACACTGGTTGACTTTGAAGTAATAGAAATTGTGGATGAAAACAACCCCTACCCCACACTCCTTGGAATTGATTGGGCTACTGATATGAATGGGGTAATCATCCTAAGGAAGCGAAAGATAATATTTGAGAAGAAATTTCTTTGTGTAATAGTACCCTTAGATCCTGCTGAAGGATCGCGCTATACTGAGCTAGTTCACGATTATGAGAGCGATGATGATTTGGATTGTATCTATAAGATAATAGCGTGAGACCAATATTTGGTGAATCCAACTGCAGATGGACAAATTACATGGGACAATGAGAGTTCCTTCACCTCAGACTCTGATGAAGAATTAGTGTGATGACAGAATTGTTTGCATGAAGTAACCACACTAGGTTGCAACATGATGACCTGCTTGCTACCCTGTGTGTTGTCAGAGGTAAGAAATATGCCAACTTATGATGGCCTAAATGATGTAGATATATTTTTGGATGCATTCGAACGGGAGGTACCAGATAAGTAGCGCTTCCAAGCTTTGGACTGGGCACTATGCGCTACGCCCACAAGATGGTGGGTTATGCACAAGGGTAGCTTTGATGATTGTTTATAGTGTAGAAGGATGATGAGAACACACTTTTGGAAGTCAAAGGTACGAATCACAAAAAAATATGATAGGCAGGATGATCCATGCACGCACTTGGCCAAATGGGCTCAGGCTTATGGAGAGAAGCCCCAATCTGAGTGGGTGCACTTGTTCTGTCACACCCTGGATGTTATCCTGATGAACTAGTACATAGAAATAGAGCTTCACCATGGTACAGGTGAATGGGATATTCTGTGCGAAGGATTCACAATGAAATTCAACTTTGAAGATGAGCTTGACTATATTGACAAAGCACTACAAGTCTAAGTAAAATTAGCAATCTTTAGGATACCCCATGATCCTTTGGACCTGATTCAGCCTAATTGGGCTACTTAGCCGAGTCACGCACTAGAATGCTATAACGTAACCGCTAAAGAAGAAGATGAGGATCCGCAAAAGATTAAAATCCATGAAACAGAAGGTCACCGTGAGGTTGAAGGACTGCAGATTAAGAATCCTGATATAACCACACCACTGAAAACAAAACAGGTAATTATTGGTATGGCGGCAGAGCCAAAATTCGTGAAGATTGGAGACTATTGGGTTGATGTGATGGTGGATAAGGTCACTAAATTTATCTATGAATACCAGGATTTATTCCCTACCAAGTTTACAAATCTAAAATGGATAACCAGGTACCTAGGTGTTATGAAGATCATGTTGAAGTCTGACGCAAAGCCGGTTAAGCAAATACCTTACCATCTCAATCAGAAGTATAAGGAGAAGGCTTGCTTAGATCTAGACAAGATGATCATGGCATGCATCATTAAGCCCATAGAAGAATCTGATTGGGTAAGCCCAATGGTGGTACATAAAAAGAAGTAGAAGGATGAAATAAGGATATGAGTAGATCTCAGGATGTTGAATGATGCTTGTGTACATGATCCCTTCCCAACTCTATTCACTGATGAAGTGTTGGACAATGTAGGTGGCAAGGAATCTTATTCCTTCATTGATGGCTTCTCTAGGTACCATCACATCAAAATCGCACCAGAGGATAGGAGCAAGAAAAACTTCGTGAATGAGTGGGGGTGTTTTCAGTACACTCTAATGCCTTTTGGATTGAAGAATGCACCTATGATTATTTCGTGCATAGTCGTTGTAGCATTCAAGTAATTTATTGACAAGTTCCTGGAAGTATACTTTGATGACTAGACTGTGTTTGGGTTGGTGAAACGCCATGTGGAAATTTTGTGGTTGATGCTAGATACTTGTCGAAGACACCAGATCATGCTCACTCTGAAGAAATGCATGTTTTATGTTCCTTTTGTGACCCTGCTAGGTCATGTGGTTTGTAGACAGGGACTAATGGTAGATCTCACGAAAATCATGGTGATACTTAACTTGGAAGTGCCGAGGATTGTGAAACAGTTGCACGCTACCCTAGGATATGCTGGATATTACAGGAAGTTTATCAAAGGCTATGCTCAGATCACTACGCCTATGGAGAAGTTGTTGAAAAAGTATGTCACATTCTGATAGAATGAGGACTATAAGAAAAGCTTGGATGTATTGAAAGAAAAGATGGTCACCATGTCAATTTTAGTCTTCCCGGATTGGAAGAAGGAGTTCCGTGTACATGTCGACATTTCATGTATATTGCTAGGAGCAGTATTGATACAAGCTGGAGGAGGAGACTTAGATCAACCTATAACGTTCACAAGTAAAAGGTTATCCAAGGTGGAGAGGAGCTATTCCATCACCGAGTGTGAAGGGTTAGCCATGGTATATGCGCTCCAGAAGATTAGAGACTACTTGCTGGGTGGTCATTTTAAGATGTATACAAATCATTTTGCACTGAAATACTTGGTCAACAAGCCTGTGTTGGGGGTGAGAATTTGTAGATGGTTGTTATTATTCTAGGAGTATGATTTTGAAGTTATTGTAAAGCCTAAACAACTAAATGTGGGACTAGACCATCTGTCGCGCATTGAAACAGGGGAAGAGCCCACTAATTTGGAAGAAGGATTGCCTAAAGTGCATCTAATTGTAGTGCACATCATGGATGGTAATTTTGAAGATATCATACACTTCCTAATGATAGGAACTGCCTTGGAAGGATAGACTGTCCAGTAAAAGGAGTAGTTAGTGGTACACCCACTGAATTTTCTATCATTTTCGGGAATCTATATAAAATGAGGTCCGGTGAGATATTGCAACGGTATGTACTAGAGTTTGCAAGGAGTAGTATCCTCACAGACGCTCATGGGGGGGCCGTGGGAGGGCATTATGCAGGGAGAGCGACTACGCAGAAGATTCTATGCGTAGGGTTGTGGTGGCCAACCCTCCATCAGGATTTGAAAGCGCACTGCAAAGCATATGATGTGTGTCAAAGGACTGGTAGGCCATCACAGAGGGAAGAGCTACCTTTGAATCCACATATGACGTTACAACCCTTTGAGAAGTGGGCGATAGATTTTGTGGGACCCATTGAACCCCAAGGAAAGACAGGAGCAAGGTACATTATCACCGTGATGGAGTATTTGACTCAATGGGTGGAGGCACAATCGATGAAGGATTGCATAGGCATGAATGCTGCAAAGTTCCTCTTTGAGTATGTACTAACGCAATTTGGGTGTCCAAAGATCTTGATGAGTGATTGTGGTATGCACTTTCTGAGTGAAACGATCAGTGCACTAATGGAGGAATTTCAGGTATATCACTAGAATAGCATGCCTTATTACCCACAGGCTAATGGGATGGTGGAAGCATTCAATAAAGTTCTAGAGAATGTGTTGACCAAGGTTTGCAATGCTCAGCGTAGTGATTGGGACCTAAGCATACCCACAGTACTATGGACCTATCAGACGATGTGTAAGAAGTTGATTCGACAAACATCCTTTAGGCTTGTATATGGTGTTGAAGCAGTGATGCCCATGGAATACATTGTGCCTAGTCTATGCATAGCAGCACTCACAGGCATGATGGATTGCAGAGCACTGAAGGAGAGGATTGCGCAACTAGCTGAGCTTGAGGAAGAAATATTTCTAGTTGGATTTCACCAATAGGTCCAAAAGTAGTGCAAAAAAGCATGTCATGATCGACACATTAAGATGCAAACCTTTAAGGAAAATGACCTGGTTTTGTTATATGACAGCAAGTTTCATAAATTTCCAGGGAAATTTTGAATGCATTGGTTAGGGCCCTATGTTATTAAGGAGATTACCGATGGAGGAGTAGTTTAGTTGGTCAAATTGAATGGAGATCCCTTCCCAAGAAAGGTGAATGGCAATTTCTTGAAGCCATACACCGACGGTTCGGCCATGTGACTATATGAAGGTAGCACAGTCTTAGTACTCCAGGTAGCTGAAAGGAGATGTGGGACAATAAACTACACTTCCTGGGTTGGGGAGCTATGTAATTGGAGGATTGTGCAAAGAAAGGAATTGTCAACAGGGTTCGTGGTAGCATGAAGGGAGCTACGTTACCTAGGAAGAAATCGCACAGGTTAGCCGGAAAGTGATTGCTAAAGTCACTGTTCATTATTTGATGGTAGAAATGCGGCCAAATGGAGCGGGTAGCCGACATTTAAGACAAAATTTATGGGGTAGATCCTTGAAAATCTACCGCCCAATCCAACATGAATGAACTGAATTTGGGGGGAACGGTTGGATTTGAATTCGAAATTCCCTGTAAATTACAAGTGGCTCTCTAGCAAAAAACACTTGTCATTTTGAGAATTGAGTTGTTGAGCTCTCGAGCACACATGAATCATGAGCACTACGAACTTTTGATAGCCAGTTCAGTATTTGAGACATTGTCAAAGGAGACACAGGAGTTATTGTAGAACATCATTTTGGTGCCCACAGAAGCTATAGATACTGAAGTAGAGGAGTTGGTGCCGGAAATTGAGATGGAGTAAGAAGTAGTTGCTCCAGAGGTTGCCAAATTTGTTGTCTTATTGGGGCCTGAACCAGGTTCGAAAGTGATTTAGCCAAGCAAATTCCACATTACCTGCCCTTTTGGCAACAGTCTACAGAGCGCGGACTGAAGTCTCACTCGAGGTAGTACGGGAAGGTGTTGGAACTAGGTTTCTTTAGCCTAGGGATGTGTTGATGAGGTGTGGAGGAGTTGAAAACCAATCCGTGCACTCGCACCACTCTGCGCAGCTATCTGGCCTTCGTGTAGCTCAGCGATGAGGCACTTCTTAGATTCTTTATTGTTATTACATTTATTATAGTTTTGATCTAATTCTTAAGGTATATAATCAAGTATTCAATAGTTATAACTAGCACGTGCAACCATAAATCGTAAAGACATGCATAAAACCATAACATGAGAATCAACATATAGATCTATGACTAGATGCACACTAATTCAGAAACACTTATCTTTATTGATCTTCTATTCAGTACAATCCAATTCCACCGTGCGCACTCAGCTGCAGGGGTCCGCACACACAGTTGCAGACTCTCCAAGGTCTCTGCACACACAGCAGCAGAGCCTACTCTAACTACTACCAACCACGACTCAAACTTATAGACTCAAAGAAATATTGCTTATACAAACCCATACATTTTAGATCTTTATCCAAAGCTACCTTCTACCCTTAGAGCCTTGCTCTATTTATACATTCCCATGTTCCTCAACTCGCTTTCTATTATTTTACATTATTTCTGGGTAGACAACCCATTGACTTGACCTATTACAATTCACACTCAGCTCACTTTGCGGAACTTTTACAATATCAGTACCCAAAATTGTGGGCTTTAAGCCCTAAAACCATTATGTGGGGGATTCGCTACCCAATAGGCCCCAAACACAATCATCGTGACTTGTCCCGAGTCACTCATCACTGTGGCGAGATGCCCTGTCAAGGCATCGTATTCCACCATCCCTGTCAGTGATGCACTACATTCTGTTGCTCCATCCTTACTTCTTACAAAACCCCTTCAAGATCCTTCTCCATTGCCTCTACTAGCTTTCTCAATTGATGATGCTCATTCTGCTCTAATCGGTTAACACAAAGCAACCCCTCATAGGATTTTATCTCTCCTCCTACTACTTGTTTGAGAATTTTTCGTACATTCCCTACCGTTGGTGCTGAGCTCGATGCGGCTACCGTGGCTGTTGACATCACACTATCCAAAAGCTCCTGCATCTCTTTTGGTAATACTAAAACCCCTGAGCTTACTCCTTGAGTGTCAAAGTTCAATGGTTCCATATTGATTAGAAGGAACAATAGCTTACTTCCCCAGACACCACAGATTGTTTAGTGGATGCCCCACTATGATTTATAGGCTTGTTGAAATTCAAATTCAACCATTCCCTCCTTGTCCAGCTCATTAATGTTAGATCTACGGTAGACCATTCCTGATATAGATCGTACTTTGTATCTTAATTTCCTGCTGCCTGCTCCTTTTCGCCATAACTCAGACATCTTGTCATGAATAGTGATAGCAAAGGTCACTTTCGTGTTTATCCAGGTAGCACTGCAGCCCCTTCTGCACAACTGCAAACCTTGTGACATACCGATCATGCACGTGCCCCTGTTGTCACGTAACTTCTCAACATATTTTTTTATCATCCCATGCTCTCTTTCAACTATCAAGAGCAGTGAGACTATGCTTCGGTTGATTAGTCAGGTAGCTGGCCCACCCATGTAGAGCTTCAGCAAACTGCCATTTACTCTTCTTGGGAAGGGCTCTCCATTAAGCTCGCCGAGCTAGACCGCGCGTCCATCTGTGACTTCTTTGACTACATATGGTCCCAACCAATGCATTCAGAGCTTTCCATTGAATTTTTCAAACTTTTTGTCATATAGTAATACTAGATTGTTTTCTTTGAATGTGCACAACTTGATATGGTGATCATGCCAAGATTTTTCTCGCTGCTTCTGTACCTGCTAATGGAATCCTGCTAGAAACCATTCCTCCTCAAGTTCTTCTAGTTTTACGAGTCTCTCTGCCAAGGCCTTGCGATCTACCATGCCTATCATCACTGTTATTCGCAAACTGGCTACAATGTATTCCATTGGCATGATGGCTTTCGTGCTATAGACTAACCGAAAAGGTGTCTGACCTGTCAACTTCTTGTATTTGGTTCGGTATTCCCATAGCACAACAGGTATGAGAAAATCCCAATCGTTTCGCTGCACATTACATACTTTGGTCAACGTAGTCTCAAAAATCTTGTTGAAAGCTTCAACGGTCCCATTTGCTTGTGGATGGTACGGCATACTTTTCTGATGATATATTTGGAATTCCTTAGTGAGTGCACTGATAGTTTCATTTAGGAAGTGCGTTGCGCGATCGCTTATTATAACTTTTAGGCATCCAAACCATGTTAACACATGATTGAACAAAAATCTCGTAGTTGTAGCGATTGTGTAGTCCTTAACCAGTTGTGCTTCTATCGATTGAGTCAATTATTCTGTTGCAGTGATGATATAGTGCACACCAGTCTTTCCTTGAGGTGTGATAGGCCCTACAAAGTCGATCGACCATTTTTCGAACAGTTGCAACGCCATCTGTGGATTGAGTGGCATTTCATCCCTCCGTAATGGTTTCCCAGTCCGTTGACATATATCACAGACCCAACAGTATGCTTTCGAGTCTTGATGTAAGGTTGGCCACCATAGTCCAGCACGAATAATCTTTTGTGTTGTTGCACATCCCGCATAATGTCTTCCTGTAGCCCCCCCCATGTGCTTCTACAAGGATATGTCCTCACTCAAATTAAGGTACATATCTTTGTAATATTTCATCGTTTCCAATTTTGTAGAGGTGCCTCATGATAATAGTAAAATCTGTCGGGAATATCACCAATTATTTCCTCTGTTGAACTAAATATCCCTGTCGCGTGGTCCCTGTGGTTAAGAAGTGGATTATATCCTCGAAGTGGCCGTCCATGACACACACTGCATAGAGCTATGCATTGGGTAGTTCTTTCTCCAAACTTGTTGGCTCTTCACCATTATCAATTCGTGATAGGTGATCTGAACTTGCGTTTAGGCATCCCGGCTTCACGATGACCTCGAAATCATATTCTTGAAATAGTAACAACCATCTACAAATGCGCCCCCCCAACACAATCTTATTCACTAAGTATTTCAACGTGGAATGATTGGTATACATCTTAAAGTTCTCGCCTAGCAGATAGTGGTGGTATTTCTGGAGTGCGTATACCATCGCCAATCCTTCGCGCTCGGTAGTAGAACAGTTCTTTTCTGCTTTGGACAACCATCGACTTGTGAACGAAATTGGGTGATCAATGCCTTCTGCGCCTTCCTGCATGAGTAAAGTGCCCAGTGCGATACAAGACACATTGAACTGTACATGAAATTCGATGTCCCATTTTGGAGACGCCATTTTTTCCTTGAGAATCTCCAAACTTTTCTTACAAGCATCATGCCAACAATAGGTAGTGTCCTTTTTCAACAACTATTCCATTGGCGCCGTGATTTGTGCATAGCCCTTAATAAACTTGCACTAGTAACCAGTGTGTCCCAATGTGGTGCAGAGTTTTTTGACACTTGGCGGTGCTTACAGATTGAGTATGACAACAATATTCGCAAGGTCCACCATCAGGCCTTGTCTACAAACCACATGGCTGAGAAATTTTTCAAAGGGGACGAGGAAAGTGCACTTCTTAATATTCAGTGCAATCTGGTGTCGTTAGCATGTATCCAACATCAACCGTAAGCTCGCGATATGTTTCTTGACTAGCCCAAATACAGTGCAATCATCAAAATAAACTTCCACAAACGTATGGATGAATTCCTTGAACGCGGCCACTACTACGTGTGAAAATATCATTGGGGCATTCTTTAACCCAAAGGGCATAACAGTGTACTGAAAACATCCCCATTTGGTCATGAAGGCAGTCTTGCTTCTATCTTCTAGCACAATCTTGATCTGATGGTACCCTGAGAACCCATCTGTGAATGAGTACGCGTCATGTCCACTAACATTCTCCATAACTTCATCGGTAAATGGGGTCGGGAATGGGTCATGAACACAGGCGTCATTCGGTTTACGGAGGTCCATGCAGATTTGAATTCTTCCTTTCAGTTTTTTCTCCTGTACTATCATAGGACTCACCCAGTTAGACTCTTCCACAGGTTCAATAATGCCTGATACAAGAATTTTGTCCAATTCTTCGCAGACCTTTCCCTTACACTTTGGATTCAAACGGTAAGGATGCTCCTTAACCAGCTTCATGTGCGGTTTCAGAGTTATCTTTATCATCCCTAGGTCACCGAGGATCCCTTTTAACTTGGTTATTTTGGTCGGGAAGAAGTCTTGATATTCGTGAAGTAACTCGATGACCTTATTCGCCATGGCATCATCCCAATATTCCCCAAGTGTTGTGTACTTTGGCTCCGCATCCATACCAATGTTCACTTGTTTCATTTTCAGTGGCACGGTGATGTCGGGGTCCTCAATCAATGGTCCTCAAACTTCGTGACTTCCCTCTATTTCTAGAATATTTATATTTCAGTGGTCATCATCATCATCTTCCACTTGCACATTATAACATTCTAGGGCATGGCTTAACTGATGTGACCACACTAGTTGCACTATTTCTTTTGGTTCCTGTGGTATTTTGAAAATGGCAGCTTTCACAACTTGTAGCGCATCGTCAACAGTATCCATCCATTGGTCCTCAAATAAGAACGTTAATAAAAATCCTTCATGCAAGATATCCCATTTTCCAGTACCATGTCAAAGTTTTGTCTCAGTCTACCAGTTTCTGGGATGACATCTAGGGTATGATAAAATAGGTGTACCCATTCTGGCTGGGGTTCTTCTCCATAGGCTTTGGTCCATTTTGTGAGGTGCATGTGCGGGTCACCACGTCCATCATATTTCTCGGTTATTTTTAGTTTCAGATTCCGAAACCTAAGCTACATCATCCTTCTGCAGTCGCGCTAGGTTTCAAAGGTTCCTTCATGTGTTCCCCACCAACGCTCAAGCATCCCACGCAACGCCCATTTTAATGCATTAAACCTCTAGTGCTACAGTAATGCACTCTCAAACTTATTTATGAATTCATCCATTACTGTCAACCCATCATATGTCAGTAGATCTCAATCCTGAGCTATTACACAACATAGTGATTTAGTCATCATATTACAATTTAGCATTGTTACTTGGCTCAACCAATTGTGCCAGTGTTCGTCTTCCTCCTCTGAATCTGAAGGGCAGGAATCTGCACTCTCCCACGGTATTTGCCCCTCCGCAGTCGGATTTACCAAATCCTGATCTCACACAGTTATTTTGTAGATCTAATCTAAGTCATCATCACTTCCATCATCGCATGCAGGTTCAGTGTAGTGCGCTCCTTCAGCTGGATCTAGTGGAATAACTACGCGTAGGGACTTTTTCTCAGATATCATCTTCTGCTTCTTTCAGTTGATGACTCTATTCATATCTTTGGCCCAGTATATTCCAATTCAGGGTAAGGGTTGCTGTCATCCACAATTTCTATTACCTCAAAGTTCATTTGTGTGCTCGCAACTTCTATATCCACTGTTACTCCTTGCAATCTCCCCATGGGCAAGGTCTTTTGTTGGTTTGCCATTTGTAATTGAATAGGAGACCACTGTAATGTGAGCCTACCCATGCATTCCCATGTCTGTTTAGGTAGCACATTCGCACCCGAACCCAATTCTAGGATGACCTGATCCATTTCAAAGTCACCAATTTGCACCATCAATCGCATTTCCCACCCGGTGTGCAAAGCATGCCTTCTGAGTTGGCGAACCATGCATGATTCACCTGACTCTATGCACCTGCTTATCAGCTCTTGTAATCCCTTAACTATCATATTGCCATGTAGTAGCTTTATGCATGTGTTATAGACATTTTTGTGCCTAACATCATGGAGCATGAAATGTCAATAATCTGAGGGATCCAAAGTCCCTAAACATGTTGTTCTTACCCTTAGAGGATCAAGGTCTGCAAACCACAGCACTGAGAATCAGTTCTCCACTCAAAAACACTAAAAAACAGGCTATTTCTGGATCATGTCAGCTGCTCCACTGAGCATCTGCGCTGAATGTCAACTGCTCCTCCTTGTACCTGCGTTGAAGGTCAAAATCAATGAAGGCTACATGCGCTGGGTGAGATTGGCCAAGTGGCACAGTCATTCTGCAAGGTGTCAACTGCCCAGGAAGCTTCCAAACTGACACTTGGGTCAAGGAATTCGCCTAGTGATGAGTAAGAGGGTCTTGATCTCCAAGTGGAAGCAAGATTCTCCAAGTGGACTCAAGTACTGAAGATTAACTAAAGTGGGAGAGGACACAAGTCAGCTTCAGGCCAGTCTCAAGATGACTCATCCTTTCTCCAAAACCCTATATATAGAGCTCTCTCATGAGGTCTAGGGAGGCTGGAATTTTGTGCAAGTAAGGAAGTGTTGTTGGTTTGTGATTAGAGCTATTAGGTGTTTGCTTGAAGGAGGTGAAGAGGAGATTTCATTCAGCTGGGAGGTGTTGCTGGATTGGGCCCATTGTGGTTGTAACTCTCTCAGAACTTTACTTCTATTATCAATAAAGTATTCAAGATTCTTCTATGTGCATGTATCTTTATGATGAATAGATGTTTGTACATTTTATTTATGCTAATCCTATAATCGATTATGGATGTATGCTTCTTGTAGTTTCCTTTTCTTGTGCTTTTACAGGATCTGTGTGTAGCTGGGCCGGTGAAAGGGCAAGGAGCTAGGAGCAAGCAGCAAGGAGTGAAGACTGGATCGACTATAAGCGCAAGATAACGGTTAGTAGATCATCCTTTTCTTCCCTCTCTCATCCCATAAAGAAGAAACTTTGAATAGCTTTGCATTCAGTTGTTGCTGGAGTACTATCACCTTCAGAGTAGGGATAGAGGCATTCTGCATTAGATACTTTTCCCCCCAACAAAATGGCGACTCCGCTGGGGAGAGGATCTTGGTAGTTTGTTGTGTTTCTTGCTATTCATTTCATAAACAAGGAGAGTACCGAATCGAACTGTGTTTGAATCTATCAAACACAAAGTAGAGGGCAGCTACTCTGGCTCAGTTTCTGAGCAAGTTTATGAGTTGAAGAGCTGATCCACAAGAACTCTAATAAGCTCTTAGTGATAGCTTTTCATCCTCCTTTACATCCCTTAGTGTGTCCTTGACTGATAGCTTCTGATTTGAGCAAAAACTATGAATTTTTGAGCAATCTGTGACCCGGAAACCAAGACGGACGAAAGTCTCATTCTTCATTGCAGGCTGTACACTAGCAGTTTGCATTTCAGCGCAGTTCCCGAAGGGGCTACTTGCGCTGAAGGTCAAACAGGCAGTGTTACACCTGCGCTGGACCAGTCTTGGCTTGAGTTCCTGGGGTTTCCTGCTGTGTCTTGATTTGTTTTCACTGTTGTTTTTGTTGTTTGCTGCCAGTCAGTAGGCCTATCTGAAACCATCTTCCTTTGTCATTATTCCGCCTCAGTTGTATAAAGAAACTGTATTTGTTCTTTTGTATTTCTTGTGTCATTTGCAGTTTCCCATAACGAAAGTGAACCAGTCTTGCATTGACCTCTTAGATCTAGACCTGTGATTGAGTGTCGTTCTGATCTTAAGAGTTAGCTTATTTGTTGTTCATCGCTGATTGAGTTTGTCGCTTTCGCTATATGGTTTGAATTTTTATATTTCTAAGTATCGAAACAAGTAAATCGTAAAGTGTCTTTCAATTTTGGACGAACTTGTTTGCTTTCGCTTGAAATTGAATTCGAAATTATACAACAACTTTCTTTCTGTATTTCATCAAACATTAAGGAAGAGAAAAGAAATGCTTGCATTTTTGCATTTTGCATTAAGTTTGTATGTTGATTTAGGGAAAAAGTGCATTAGCGAGTGCTCTTTGATTTGTGTGAAAATGATTTTATCTCTCTTTTCCCTCAGTAGTTAAGATTTTCATAAGTCGAAAAGATTGGAAAAGCTTGCTTCTCATCTTAGACTGCATTTAGGAATTTGTATCAATACATCTCGTGGTGAACCTTGAAAGGCAAACTTTAAAAAGATCAACTTAAAATATATTGAATGAACCTAACAACGCTTTGAAACATAACGCAAACATCTAGAGGTCTAATCTAGAGACGTGTTCTGGCGTCGTTAAACATAGTGACTGTCGATCTCGACGAAGGTGGGTGATTCCTCCTGAGAGTCGGTGGCACTAATACGGACTTGTGCTCCCACGTACCATCGCGTATATATTGGGAGACCCCTATAGGATCAAAGCCTTTATCCAATAGGAAACCGTGTCGGCCGCCCTACTGATCGCAATGCAGTGAACACAACATTCACGAAGATCGACCACCCGTACCGTAAAACGTATTCTGTGGTTTTGCGAAAGGTTTGGCACACCCTCTGCCTAGATCTCCAGAGCAGTTTCTTTTGGCCTTTTTCAAACTCTATAACTGAAAATGTCCAACCGAGCATTTGTCACTTCGGGCTCGTTAATACATCGAAGGAGACTAGAGTCATCTTTAGCTTTTTCTCGACTCTTTAAAACTGAAAAAGCAATTTGTGTCTAAAGCGTCGTTATAAAATTTATTTTAAGCGGAATAATCATCACCTTTCCCTCATTGATATTCGAAGTTAGTCCACCACAAGTGGAAGTTCCTATAGAATCGCTAAGAAATATTTTGGATAGACTAGATATGTCTGAACAACCATCGACATCTAAGACTGTGTCGTCCGACACAGCAGCAACAGAGCCTCCTGCTGCTACTCAAACGATGTTCGCTGGTATACCATCTGTCCCGGCAAATTGTCAACAACAAGCCGGAGTCCAATCAGGGACAACGACATGGTTAGTTCCTATTTCTTCATCCGGATTATCATCTGGTATTTCTTATGTTGAAACTCAAAAAATTGATCCAATGTGTCTTCAAAGGCCAATTTACCCTTTAAGTACAGGATTTCCACCATATGGAGGGCAGTATGCTCTTTCATTGTTCCCTCCCAGAGAACAACCATATGGGAGTTTACAACAAAGTTCAGGTCAAACTGGAATTACATCCAGCGGTTGGGTACCAATACTACCTCAACAACCAGGAGTTGTATATTCAACGCAACCAGTACACCCTGTGTCGAATATTCCCACCATACCTGCTATAGTGAATGCGTCGCAAGTACAAGCTCTACCTGTTGTATGTCGACCCCAAGTTTCTCCGGTTGCAATACAACAACATCTTGTCTCAATGACTCAATCACAACCTCAGGTTAGTGCCTCCTTATCTGGAGCGACTCAGGCTCAAACAAGTACTGTGACTCCTCATCTTGGTCAATCATCCAGTATTGGTCAACAGCAAATGGTCCAACAACCAGAGCTAGTTCAATCTCAACAACCGCCATTCCAGCAATCATATCAAGGACCTGAGCAACAAGTCTTTGTAAGTAATGGGCAACCATACTATAATGGTTATGTCCATCAACCTTGTCAAAGTTGCCAGCATTATGCTGGTTTGCAAAGACCCATTGCTCAGGCGATCCCATCTTATCCTGGGTATGCTTCGCCTAACCTGAACCAACAGTTGCCCTTTGTAGCAACTCTAGAATTACCAGATCTAAACCGGCTGACGAATGATCCAATTTCTTATGCCCCTTGGTGGCCAGCGATTCCGCATAAACTTCCGTCAGATATTCCTAAATTTAATGGAAATCCGGGTGAAGATCCGTCGAATCATGTGATGACATTCCATCTATGGTGTTCATCGAACACTCTGAATGATGATTCGATAAGACTTCGCCTCTTTCAGAGGACGTTAACGGGTCCAGCGGCAAAATGGTACATTGAATTGCCTAGAGCTTCGTTCGACAACTTCAGTACCTTAGCCACAACCTTTTTAACCCATTTTCAATTACCGATAAGGTATGAAACGGGAACAGAACTCCTTACCAACTTCAAACAGACGACTGCCACCCACATATCTGATCATATACATGAGTGGCGACGTCGTCGTAGGATGGTAAAAATGTACGTTCCCGATCAGCTGTTAGCTGAATGGTTTATAAAGTCGTTACTTCCTGCTATAACGGAAGATGTGGCCAAGGGGGGAGTCGTAACAGAGGAGCAAGTCATCGCTCGTGCACAGTATTTGGACTTAGTTTATACTCAGTCCGGCACGCTCTACGACAAAATACCCGACGCTCCTAGACCGGAATTTTCAATTCCTCCTCCTCCTAAATCAAACAATGACTTTCACGCCAGCGATGGCGTGATTGGCAAGCACAAAATTTATAGTCAAAATGAAAATGAAGAACTTCTTGCCTCAGAAGTAAATGCCATGTCGACCGACAAGGGCAAACAACTGAAGCAACCAGGGGGCAAGAAGAAAAAGACAGGGAGAAAAAGGAAACCCCCAGTAGGGTGTCATATATGCGATGAGGATCATTGGACGAAAGATTTTCCACATATAGCTGAAGTTAAGAAACTCTTTAAGAGTTCAAAAACCCCAGCAGTATTGATTGATCCGTTTCCTAATCCAGGTCAAAATCTGGTTGCTAATCAAAATGCTTCCCGATCCCAAGTGCTTATGTTGTCTACCTCAAAGCAGCAAAATAATGCTTTGACGAGGAATAAGGATTACAGGAATCCAAAGCTGTCGAACAACAAGGCTAACGAACAACCTAGTAGTTCGACAACAACTTTGACCGAAGTTGTGCCACCCATCGTCCCTAAGCCAATAATAAAGTCGCAAAAGGGAGCAGTTTTATTATCAGCAATAGGTGGAATTGACCCAATGGATTCCAATCTTGTCGCCTTTGATCATAAAGGATATGACCCTCAGTTACCAGCTCAACTAGCTTTCCTTATTCAAGTGAAAGCCCTCAACAAAACTGTTCATCGAACAATTATTGATGAGGGGGCATCTACATGTATTATGTCGATGAGTTGCTGGAAAGATTTAGGCTCACCACCCTTGTCGAAATCGTCAACGACGTTAAAAGCATTTGATGGACGATCATACACTCCATACGGGATTTTAAGTAACTTGCAAGTTGAACTGGGGGGCAAAACAGTAGGAATTGATGTTGAAGTAATTGATGGAAACCTCGATTACAACATCCTACTCGGAAGACCATGGATCTATGCCATGGCTGCAGTTGTGTCGACCTACTTCAGGAAGATTGCATTTCCCTTCCAAGGAGGAATTACAATCGTCGACCAACAAACTTTTCTCCCCAACAGTTCACAAGTTACGGGAAGCATTCCAATGATACATGGAAGGAATCATTCACTCCAAAATATCGGAGTAGGTCTCCTAAAAGACCCTGCCTTAATGGGTACTTTTGCCCTACCGCCTCCAAGTAATCTGGCGGAAGTGGCCACAGTGGAATATGAAACCTTCTATGTCTGATGGATTTGGACTCCGAGGACGGTTCTTATCTCGTGTCAACCTCGTTAAAAAATGAAACAAGGAGTCATGAGGATAGTTCATTTACTATGTCAACCTCATTAAAAAATGAAAACAATCCCCTTTCCAAATCTCAAAGGTAAACCTTCATTCCAACCACCAAGTTGAATGCAATGAAGCTTGGGGGGCATGCACCTCGATTTGTGTTGTTATGCTGGGGGCATGCAAACTTATCATTGAGCAGTTTTAGCATAAAGTTCATGCTCATTAAAAAATAAACGCAAGATCCGAGCAGTTTTATCGCGGTCTTCATGCTCGTTAAAAAATAAATATAAGCAGTGAGCAATGTTTCCCCCAGAGTTTAAGCTCATTTTTAAATAAAAAATGAACCTATCCCGGTAAATAACCATTGTGATCGTAAATTTATTAGCCATAAAAGCCTTGGTCGTGTTTGCACCCGCCACCTCCATTTCATTTGGCCTATCGTTCACCTCCATATGATTGTTTACCCATTTTGAGGAACAACTGCGAAGAGTGATTTCACTTAGCCATCCTTGTGACACTGCCGTGATTGGAAAATTCCAACTTGTACCTGGAATCTGCAGCTATCCCTGTTTATCACTCGTTCCTCAAAAGACGAGTCTTCTTTGAGCTCTTTTCATCTGACTCGTAAAATATGAAAAGTTTGCCGAGTTTTGGCCTTCCAGCTCGTTAAAAGGATCGGAAGAGCTATCCCTCCTCTATATTTTAATCTTTTTGGACCTGAGGGATTATTGCACAAAAAGGTCAAGCGCTTGTTTTATTCGGCTCGTTAAAGTTATCGAAAATTCATCCCTTCTGTATTGTTTTATACTTTTTCCGACTTATGGGATTAGATGACGAAAAAGGAATTTTGGAGTTAACTTTCTGTACCTTTTCAGACTCTCTAAAAATGAAAAGGACCGAGTTGTCTTTGTCGCTAGACTCGTTAAAATGATTAAATAGCGACAAACTTGTCTTTAGACGAGAACGAGTTTCCCTATCGCTAGGCTCGTTAAAACATAGTGATGGGCTTGCCCGAAGGGCAGGTTATAGAACAAGCATATGTTATCCTCCTCAAGCTTGACAAAAATAAAGAGGTACTGGTCAGAAATGACTGGGGAAAAATTGGGAGAATCTCGAAGCTTTGATGGTAGCAAGTCGCTCTTGAACATGACACTTTGTCCTCCGTATCACATCGGGTTGGGTTGTTTCATTCACCGGTCTCATCACCATGGTCCTCGCCAAACCATCCGTATTTTGGGTAATGCTACCGATCCATCACATTAGTGTCGTTATATGTTCAAGAGATGTGTTCAGAAAGAGTCAACCGTGTCCCATCCACTACCATACATTATCCTTCATCCACCCATGATTGCCACCCTGAATCATATCTCACAGTTTGTTTTCACCTCTACTAAAGTCATTAGCTCCATTCTGTGTCACTGATGTGGGATTCATTAAGGCCCTCCTTTGACGGATCGCTTCTTGTCGACTTCAGCTCATTATCCAAGAAGTTGATCTAGGAACACCCCCCCCAGTACTTTGAAGCTTGCATGCCTCAATGGAAAGTTTCTCACTTCCGGCGACGGTATACATCAATGACCTTCGACCAGAAGATTTTGCGTGGTGTTCGACGCCAAGTCCTTTATTCACACCACGTGAATTGTACTGTAGTACCTTGAGGGTCATTGTCATTATTGGTGATTCCTCTCGCACTTGTTAACAGTTTACATTATTGACCGGTAATCAAGCGATGTCTTTCCATGTTCGACTTCAGCGTAATTCTCACATGGATCGACTTGTACTTAGAGTGAAGATCGAACGAGATTGAAGACCCCGGATCTAGTTTCATCCATCCGGGCTGCGATATATATTCAGGATATAAAGACATTTGATATGTACATCATTACAGCAGATGATCATCCTACTTAAAAGGATGATAATTTCAGCAGAGAATTATCAGTCTATCATCAGATGGTCATCTGTTATATGTACCAAAATGAATTTATGAAGCTGAGCATGGGAATGCCCGCCTCAGCTAGATCATGAAAGAAGAATGGAAAATAATGTATTGTATTTTATTTTATTGCAGGGCACCTCTCAGCCGATTGAATGAACTTTGGATCCTCCTAATAAAGCATTTCACCCGATAAACGACCTCATACTTTAGGGGGCAACTGTTATAGACATTTTTGTGCCTAACATCATGGAGCATGAAATGTCAATAATTTGAGGGATCCAAAGTCCCTAAACATGTTTTTCTTACCCTTAGAGGATCAAGGTCTGCAAACCACAGCACTGAGAATCAGTTCTCCACTCAAAAACAGGCTATTTCTGGATCATGTCAGCTGCTCCACTGAGCATCTGCGCTGAATGTCAACTGCTCCTCCTTGTACCTACGCTGAAGGTCAAAATCAATGAAGGCTACCTGTGCTGGGCGAGATTGGCCAAGTGGCACAGTCATTCTGCAAGGTGGGAAGCTTCCAAACTGACACTTGGGTCAAGGAATTCGCCTAGTGATGAGTAAGAGGGTCTTGATCTCCAAGTGGAAGCAAGATTCTCCAAGTGGACTCAAGAACTGAAGATTAACTAAAGTGGGAGAGGACACAAGTCAGCTTCAGGCCAGTCTCAAGATGACTCATCCTTTCTCCAAAACCCTATATATAGAGCTCTCTCATGAGGTCTAGGGAGGCTGGAATTTTTTGCAAGTAAGGAAGTGCTGTTGGTTTGTGATTAGAGCTATTGGGTGTTTTCTTGAAGGAGGTGAAGAGGAGATTTCATTCAGCTGGGAGGTGTTGCTGGATTGGGCCCATTGTGGTTGTAACTCTCTCAGAACTTTACTTCTATTATCAATAAAGTATTCAAGATTCTTCTATGTGCATGTATCTTTATGATGAATAGATGTTTGTACATTTGATTTATGCTAATCCTATAATCGATTATGGATGTATGCTTCTTGTAGTTTCCTTTTCTTGTGCTTTTACAGGATCTGTGTGTAGCTAGGCCAGTGAAAGGGCAAGGAGCTAGGAGCAAGCAGCAAGGAGTGAAGACTGGATCGACTATAAGCGCAAGATAACGGTTAGTAGATCATCCTTTTCTTCCCTCTCTCATCCCATAAAGAAGAAACTTTGAATAGCTTTGCATTCAGTTGTTGCTGGAGTACTATCACCTTCAGAGTAGGGATAGAGGCATTCTGCATTAGATACTTTTCCCCCCAACAGCATGTCTCTAAAAAGGTAGTTAGCATAGAGGGATCCATTTCTGGCTCGGGTTGAACCTTAGTACCTGAAGTAGAGACCTCCATGAAGCTCTTCTTAGCTTCCATAAATGTCTCTTTTACACGTTCCAAGTTGAACTCAGGTTGCTTTCTAGGGGCCTTGCGAACCCATGTATTTTCTTCAAGACATTTCCCTTTATCTTCCCTTGTGGTTGTGCCACTTCTGAGCATCATGCTCACATTGGTGTCTTCTTCTTGCGGTTTAAACCTTATGATTTGGACATTCTACATTGGCATAGGTTGTTCTACCCCTTTCTCACATATCTATGCTATCAGCATGGTACAATCTATTATTTCGTGATCAAACTACTCACAGTATGAACACAATATTCTAGTTGGGTTGGTGCAGTCACACGTGTAGTGCCCAGGTACTCCATAATTGTAGCAGATTAATTGTCCATGGCCTTGTCCAGGTCCCATTCCTCCTCATCCTTGTCCTTGCCCTTGGAACCCACAACACACTATTGTTGTAGCTGGGTCCTGACCTAATGCCTCAGTCTGCATCCTGTAGGCAGGTGTTCGATCCATCAAGAATTCATAACTCTGACAATCGTGTTCATCGTGGCCCACCGATCTAGAAAAATTGCAAAATGGCTATTGAGGGGTCTGTGTAAACTTCTATAATAGGTGACAGTTGTCTGTTGTGTGCTTTCCTCGCACCTGACAGATTGCACACCAGAGCACGAGCACCGCACTTGGCCCCACTTGTGCTTCTGGTCTCAACGACATTGGTCCCCCCTGCCAAATAGTTTGGGAATACTAGGCAATGATCCTTATCATGGGCCTGGCCTTTACATTTTATGCACCATACTTCTTCTCGCACTTCTGGCCAGGGCACCATATCCTGTTTCAAACTCTGCATCTCCAAGCATAGGTTTTGTAGTTGTGCATGGATCTGTTGGACTCCCAACCCAGGATCCTGTATCAAGGTTTCATATAACATCATCATGATTTCCAGTGCTTCTGCCTGGGTTTAAAGCTTCTGCTATGATAGCATCATCTTTATATGTGGTGTTAAAGATACCACAAACCATGCATGGTGTTGTGCATCCATCAACGTCATGTTAGCTTCGTAGATCGTGCTCTTCAATCTCTGATCTAGATCCCAGGGGGTTTTTCCTGGAAGCATCATGATTTCCTTGAATTCAATGATCAACTATGTCTCTGATTTCATCCAGCTAAATTCTTTGTTTAATGCAATCTTGATTTCTGCTATCCCTACATTCGGATGATCATTCAAGTGCTTAATATACCAAGTCAGGGCGCGATCCTGTAGAGCACTTACCAAGGTGGCCTTCTTAATGTTATCATCCGTAACTCCGTGTGCTTCCCATACTGCTCTTACTATGAACCAAAACTCATCTGGATCTTCACTTCCTACTCTGAATACAGGCAACTTCATTGCACTCACCATGTTAAACTTTCGGTTTGGTGGTGGTGGTGGAGGCGAAGATGGGGGTGAAGTAGGTGACGCAAGTGGTGGTGTTAGTGGGGATGATAACTATGGAATGCGTTGCATTATCAAACTGACTGCACCCCTTGGAGAAGCCCAACTGCACTCTTCCTCATCCTCTCATGGAGGTGAAATTAACATACTGTTTCCTAACCCTTTGATACCCTTGTAGGTCCTCCCGCTCCAAGTCGTTCCACTCATTAATGGATTCGCATCACCCGTTTTTCACATAATAGCATATTAATCCATATATTCAAGGATTTGATGTACCTACCTCGCAGTCCCTTCAGAGAACGCCACTCCGCTTCATTGTAGCTCATGGTTGTGTCTATTGTGAACTCAGTGATAAACCCTCCTATTATCCGATCCAGCCAATAATCTACTGCCCATGCGATTTTAACTTTAGATGCCTCTAGCCTGTGCACCAACTCTAGAGTCCACACTAATGGTTGATCAAGTTTGCACCTTCCCTGACTATCAGCTAGCCTCGCAATCCACTCATATAGTTCTGACGAGAAGGATGCGAAGAAGATCTTGTGGATTTCCGTGTATATGTAGCGATCCAACCACCTCTTCTCAGATATCTGCAGGGTTGTGTTTTCCAGCACCACAAACTCGTGAAGCTTCTGGTCCAAACAATATTCAATACATTTCTTCATAGGATTCTAGTGTTTTGACATCAGACATCCCCTAGTGTTGTGGGGAAAAATGCCTATGCAGGACGATCCTATCCACCTAAGGTGTGACAGTGCCTTAGCAACAAACAGAAACAACTATTCTATTATTCTTCCTTTATGAATTAAGAATGAAGAGAGATAGATGGACTAACCGGTGTCTTCCATTTGTCCCTCGATCCGGTTTCTCTTCTCTTTGAGAGTTCCCAGCTACTTGCCTTCTCGCTCGCCCAGCTTCAACAGGTTCCTGCAAGATCACAAGAAGAGAACACTACACAAAGACATAGATTCATATTCATAGCTAGTTCAGGATTAGAAATAAACTAAACATACTAATGCAATCATACATCAAAGATAAATCAGTATATAGGAGAAACCAAGATAGCTTTATTGATGAATAACAAGGTTCAGGAGGAGATACAACCAAGAGGGCTCCAATCCAGCATCTCCTTCCCAGCAAATGAAATTCCTATCTTCACCTCCCTTCAAAGCATTAAGCACCCAATGATTCCAATCTCAAACCAACAACAATTCTTTGCAATAACAAAATTCTAGCCTCTGGATCTCATGGAGGAGAGATCCATATATAGATGTTTGGAGAGAGGATGAGTCAGCTTGAGATCTGAATAATGTCCTCTCCCTCTGTCAGTTCTTGCTTCCACTTGGAGACTAAGAGCCTCTTACTCATCACTAGTCGAATTCCTTGAGGAAAGTGTCATTAGAGAAGATTCTGGAAGCTTCCAGGGTCTTTCCACCTCGTTGAATGAACTTGCCATTTGTCACTTCCCGCTCATCGCACCCTGGTAGTGCTTCTACCTGCGTTGCAGTGCACCTAGCCAGTGTAATCTCTGCATTTCAGCGCAGACAGCTAGTGGAGCCTCTGAATTGATCCTGAATTGACTTGTTTTTGAGCAGTTTCTGGTGGAGAACTTCTGTGAATTGCTGTGGTTTGTTAGCCTTGTTCCTCTAGGGGTAGGAAAAACATGTTTAGGGAATTTGGATCCCTTGGATTATAGACATTTCATGCTCAATGTTGCAAGGCACAAAAATGTCTATAACAGTTGCCCCCTAAAGTATGAGGCCGTTTATTGGGTGAAATGCTTTATTAGGAGGATCTGAAGTTCATCCAATGCTGGGAGGAGACATGTAATAAGATACAATACAATACATTATTTTTCATATTGCTTTCATGATCTAGCTGAGGCAGGCATTCCCATGCTCAGCTTTATAAATTCATTTTTCTGTACATAGAACAGACAATCGTCTGATGGTAGACTGATAATTTTGATGAAATTATCATCCTTTGGGTAGGATGATTATCTGCTGCAATGATGTACATGTCAATGTCTTTATCTTTCCTGAATATATATCGCAGCCCGGATGGATGAAACTAGATCCGGGGTCTTCAATCTCGTTCGATCTTCACTCTAAGTACAAGTCGATCCATGTGAGAAATGTTCTGAAGTTGAACATGGAAAGACATCGCTTGATTACCAGTCAATGAGG
This sequence comes from Pinus tabuliformis, assembly GCA_031772625.1. NCBI lineage: Eukaryota > Viridiplantae > Streptophyta > Pinopsida > Pinales > Pinaceae > Pinus > Pinus tabuliformis. Next base: position 1,126,497,294 of record CM062816.1, on the reverse strand, counting down.
TAAACCGTTAACAAGCGCGAGAGGAATCGCTGATAATGAGAATGACCCTCAAGGTATTGCAGTACAATTCACGTGGTGTGAATAAAGGACTTGGCGTCGAACACCATGCAAAATCTTTCGGTCGAAGGTCATTGATGTATACCCATCGCCGGAAGTGAGAAACTTGCCATTGAGGCATGCAAGCTTCAAAGTACTGAAGGGGTTGTTCCTAGATCAACTTCTTGGATAATGAGCTGATGTCGACAAGAAGCAATCTGTCAAAGGAGGGCCTTAATGTATCCCACATCAGTGACACGGAACGGAGCAAATGATTTTGATGGAGGTGAAAATGATCTGATGACATATGATTCAGGGTGACGGTCATGAAAGGATGAAGGATAATGTATGGCAGTGGATGGGACACGGTTGACTTCTCTGAACGACTTCTCTTGAACATATGGCGACACTTATGCGATGGATCAGTAGCATTACCCCAAATATGGATGGTATGGCGAGACCATGGTGATGTGACCGGTGAATGAAACAACCCAACCCAACTGTGGTACGGAGGAAAAGTGTCATGTTCAAGAGTGACTTGCTACCATCAAAGTTTTCTTGAGTTTCTCTCAATTTTTCCCCAGTCATTACTGACTAGTACCTCTTTATTTTTGTCAAGCTTGAGGAGGATAACATATGCTTGTTCTATAACTTGCCCTTCGGGCAAGCCCATCGCTATGTTTTAACGAGCCTAGCGATAGTGAAACTCGTTCTCGTCTAAATACAAGTTTGTCGCTATTTAATGCTTTTAACGAGTCTAACGACAAAGATAACTCGGTCCTTTTCATTTTTAGAGAGTCTGAAAAGGTACGTAAAGTCAACTTCGAAAGTCCTTTTTCGTCATCTAATCCCTTAAGTTCAAAAAATTATAAAACAATACAGAAGGGATGAGTTTTCGATAGTTTTAACGAGCCGAACAAAACAAGCGCTCGATCTTTTTGTGCAATAATCCCTCAGGTCCAAAAAGATTAAAATCTAGAGGAGGGATAGCACTTCCGGTCGCTTTAACGAGCTGGAAGGCCAAAACTCGGCAATATTTTCATATTTTACGAGTTAGATGAAAAGAGCTTAAAGAAGACTCGTCTTTTGAGGAACGAGTGATAAAACAGGTTAGCAGCTGATTCCAGGTATGGGTTGGAATTTTCCAATCACGGCAGTGTCACAAGGATGGCTAGTGAAATCACTCTTCGTAGTTGTTCCTCAAAATGGGTAAACAATCATATGGAGGTGAACGATCGGCCAATGGAAAAGTGGAGGTGACGGTGCAAACACGACCAAGGCTTTAATGGCTGATAATGTTACATTCACAGTGGTTATTTACCGGAAGGTGGTTCATTTTTTAACGGGCTTAAATGCGGAAAAACACTGTTCAGTCTTATGTTTATTTTTTAACAAGCATGAACTATGTGCTAAAACTACTCGGATCTTGCGTTTATTTTTTAACGAGCATGAACTGTGTGCCAAAACTGCTTGATTAACTAGTCATATGATAAGAATGTCTCATGTAAGATTCCATTTTTTATGGAGCTTGCGCCTTACCAAAGCTATGCCCCGCATCCTTTCTTTATGCAAGTTAGGAAACGATTAACCCAAAAAACAGATAAATAACCACTCTTTGCTTGCACTCCGAAAGGTTTACATGCCCCCAGGTATAAGACAGAGTTTCAAGGTTACCTCTACTTCACTTCCGCTAAAACAATTGTTTTACCAAGAGAGACCTACCTCTTTCAGGTTACCCAAAGATTGTCTTGTTAATCTTTCAAACAAAACGCTTCTTCGGCGATATCTACCGAGATAGACAAAGGTGAGTGACAACAAGCACCAAACACATAACTTTAACAAGAGAATCTTATTCCAGAACAACCCCACTTCCAACCACGAACGGGGTATGGACTAGTCATATTCTCCCACGGAAACCTACCCTATACCCAAAGTTTTCCTGCCGAAGCAGGCTAGGACGCATGCTCCCTGGGTTCCAGTCATATCCTTCCGAATCACTAGCGCTCATCGGGAGGACGGACCGTGGGTTGAGACATTTCTTGCATGAAGAGACCATTTAGGGAAGGTATATGACTATTTGCGATGCGTGATCTGGAAAATGAAAGCTGGTCCACAAGCTTGACCACTCTTCCTTCGTGCGGAAAACACATTACTCTAAAGAGTGAGGAGACGATGTCTCCCATGCAATATATATAGTCTCATCCAAGGATTAGGTTATAATCCAAGGGTCCTTGAATGACCATCACGTTCATTTGAACGTTCTTCCCTTTCAATGTGATAGGCACATTGGGGAGGATCCCTAAAGGTCGACTGGTTCCTTTATCAAAGCCTGTCAGATTTCTCATTTCAGGCAAAAGCGCTGGCAAACCAAGCGCTTTCCAAGCAATAGAGGAAAGGATACTCACAGATGCCCCCTCATCAATGATGGTGCCAACCATTACCATTTTGTATATTTGAACGATAATTCTGAATGGTATGCTTGCTGGAAACCGGGGTCTGCCTAGTTGGTTCCAGTCGAAGGAGACAACTAGGTTGCTTGGTGGTGGGAACGAATATACGGCCGGGTATGACTCTGAAAAAGTTCCTTCCTGTGATAAAGGAATGGGAAAATTGCCCCCTTGTTTGTTGGAGTCTGTGTTGATGAAGAGAATTTGGACGGTGTCGTCTTTATTCTCTTCTGTGATGGTATCATTCGAAGATAGAACCTCTGAAGGCAAGACCGGGTCAACTGCCGCCTCGACCTTTTGACTTTCGTCAGGTATGGATTCGGAAGGTTCATCTTCAATGATAGGTGCTTCGGCTGACCACCTGAGAGGGCCAGCCGGGTTCTCAACTGGTGAAGGACATGGCAGGAGTTTTTGATATCCAGGAGGAAGTCGTGTTGGTAAAACCGGGCGATCTTCCAAAACTCTTTTAGCCTCATCTAAGAAGGGACAACGGTGGATGGCATGATCGCCTTCACACAGTTTGCAGGGAAATCTAGCTTTCCCTCTCTGTCCTGTGGCTTCAATTTCACTAGTTGACGGTGTGCTGTCAACATGGCTATCAGAGGTTGACGCCACCGAATTGTGCAAATGGGGAGACCAGTCCCTTAGTATCCGAGGGATGCAGGGACAATCTCTATGGAAGTGGTCTCCCTTGCATATGACACATGGCGATTTAGGCCTGGACAGTGCAGTGTGTGGATTTTCATTAGACGCCATTCGCTTGCCCCCAGTCACTTTTGGCTCCTTCTTCTTCTTTTCTTTCTTCTTCTTCTCCTTCTTCTCCTTAGGAGCTTGGCTTTTGGCTTGGCCAGCTCCATCATGCGAAGAGGAGGGAGGAGAGGAAGAATTATAAGAAGTGGAAGGTTGGTGGGCAGCTCTGGACTGGTCTAACTGCTTATTCGATTGTTCAGGAGTAGTGGTGTTTTGGACAACATTAGTTGAGAAGAGCCAGACAGGCAAGCCTATTGTCAGTCCTGGAAGCGACAATGTGGCCATATGAGGTGCTCCAACATCTCCCCAAGAGTAGAAGGGACTAGGATTTCCACCAAGGGGAATTCCTTGGTTGGAGGACTCCATTTTCTCAACTGAAAGATCAACGCGGGAATAAGGGTGATTTATTATTCCGTTTAAAATAAGTTTTAATGACGCTTTAGACACAACTTTCTTTTTCAATTTTAAAGAGTCAAGAAAAAACTAAAGATGACTCTAGTCTCCTTCGATGTTTTAACGAGCCTGAAGTGACAAATGCTCGGATGAAATTTTTCCGTTATAGAGTCTAAAAAAGGCCAAAAGGAACTGCTCTGGAGTTCTAGGTAGAGGGTGTGCCAAACTTTTCGCAAAACCGCAGAATACTTTTTAAGGTACAGGCGGTCAATCTTCCTGAATGTTGTGTTCAGTGCATTGCGATCAGTAGGGCGGCCGACACGGCTTCCTAAGGATAAAGGTTTTATGCCTATAGGGGTCTCCCAATATATACTCGACGGTACGTGGGAGCACAATCCGTACTGGCGTTATCGTCCCTCAGGAGGAATCACCCACCATCAGCGAGATCGACAGTCACCAGGCTTTACGACGCCGGAACACGTCTCTAGCCTAGACCTCTATGTTGTGCGTTAAGTTACAAAGAGTTATTAAGTTCATTCAGTTTATTTTATGTTGATCTTTCTTAGAAGTTTGCCTTTTGAGGTTCACCACGAGATGTATAGACAACTTCCTAAATGCAATCTAAAAGATGATAAGCAAAATTTATCTCTTTTTCAACAATGAAAATCCTAGCTACAAAGGGAAAAGAAAGACACCATCTTTTCTCAGAGAGCAATCAGCACACTCTAAATGCACTTTTCCTAAATAAAGCATGCCAACTATCAAGATGCAAATGCACAATGCAGGTGTTTGTTTTCCGCTCTCTTAATATTGATGCCTAAAAAGAAAGCTTTTTGTACAACTTTGAATTTGCTTTTAAATCACAAATACAAACAAGTTTACTTTTTCGAAATCAGAAAGGGTAGAAGAGAATACAACACTTCACGACTTTCGAAATGAACACTTGTTTCGACACTTAAAAGAGACAAACTCAAACCAAAAGCAAAAGTAAATGTATAATCAACTGTAAACAGCCAATGAACTCTCTCCTAAGATCACAATCAACAGATCTGAATCAAGGGCTACAGGATGACTATTTCACTCTTGCAAAGGAAAACTGTAAATGACGCCACAAACACATAAAAACACTCACAGTATTTTTGTACAAAAGGAGGTGGAATTTAAGCAGAGAAAAGGAGTTATCAGACAGGTACCTATGCTAGTTACAGGCTGTAGAAATCAGAGATCAAAACAAGGCAAAACAGAGTAGAGAACCCCAGCTGCACAAGGCCTAACTGGATCAGCGCACCCCTAACACATAGGTTTTGACATTCAGCGCAGGTAGCCTTCACGGGACCTGCGTTGAAATGCAAAATCTCTTCACAGAGTCTGCGCTGAAGGAGAAACGAGAGTTCCTCACTGGGTTCTGGGTTACAGTTTGCTATTTAATCTACGGTTTCAGGCCAAATCAAAGCAACAAGCAAGGTACAATCAAAGGGATGCTTTGAAGGAGGACTAAGATCTATCACAAAGGATCATCAAATCATTTGTGAGTCCATTGTTCAGATCATAGATAAATCCAGTGATTGGATCAAAGCAGCAGCTGTCTACTTTGCATCTGAGAATAGCAGATGCAGTTCGATTGTTGCTGTTGAGTCTATGAAACAAACAATGATAGAGACACAAATAAAATGACTAAACAGATCTCCCCAGTGGATTCGCCAATTTATTGTGGGGAAAATTGCCTATGCAGGACGATCCTACCACCTAAGGTGTGACAGTGCCTTAGCAACAAACAGAAACAACTATTCTATTATTCTTCCTTTATGAATTAAGAATGAAGATAGATAGATGGACTAACCAGTGTCTTCCGTTTGTCCCTCGATCCGGTTTCTCTTCTCTTTGAGAGTTCCCAGCTACTTTCCTTCTCGCTCGCCCAGCTTCAACAGGTTCCTGCAAGATCACAAGAAGAGAACACTACACAAAGACATAGATTCATATTCATAACTAGTTCAGGATTAGAAATAAACTAAACATACTAATGCAATCATACATCAAAGATACATCAATATATAGGAGAAACCAAGATAGCTTTATTGATGAATAACAAGGTTCAAGAGGAGATAAAACCAAGAGGGCTCCAATCCAACATCTCCTTCCCAGCAAATGAAATTCCTATCTTCACCTCCCTTCAAAGCATTAAGCACCCAATGATTCCAATCTCAAACCAACAGTAATTCTTTGCAATAACAAAATTCCAGCCTCTGGATCTCATGGAGGAGAGATCCATATATAGATGTTTGGAGAGAGGATGAGTCAGCTTGAGATCTGACTAGTGTCCTCTCCCTTTGTCAGTTCTTTCTTTCACTTGGAGACTAAGAGCCTCTTACTCATCACTAGTCGAATTCCTTGAGGCAAGTGTCATTGGAGAAGATTCTGGAAGCTTCCAGGGTCTTTCCACCTCGTTGAATGAACTTTCCATTTGTCACTTCCCGCTCAGCGCACCCTGGTAGTGCTTCTACCTGCGTTGCGGTGCACCTAGCCAGTGAAATCTCTGCATTTCAGTGCAGACAGCTAGTGGAGCCTCTGAATTGATCCTGAATTGACTTGTTTTTTAGCAGTTTCTGGTGGAGAACTTCTGTGAATTGCTGTGGTTTGTTAGCCTTATTCCTCTAGGGGTAGGAATAGCATGTTTAGGGACTTTGGATCCCTTGGATTATAGACATTTCATGCTCAATGCTGCAAGGCACAAAAATGTCTATAACACCTAGGCAGATCCCAGTCCTGGAAACAGAACCATTTGTTGGCTTATTGGGGCCTGACCGAGGTTCGAAAGTGTTCTAGCCAAGCAAATCCCACACTACCAGCCTTTTTGGAAAAAATCTGCAAAGCGCGGACTGAAGTCTCACCCGAGGTAGTATGGGAGGTTGTTGGAGATAGGTTTCCACACCCTAGGGATGTCTTGATGAGGTCTGGAGGGGTCGCAAACCAATCCACAAATTTGCATCACTCTGCGCATCTAATTGGCCTTCGCATAGCTCAGCGACGAGGCACTTCTTAGATTCTTTATTTTTATTACATTTATTATAGTTCCAATCTAATTCTTAAGGTCTATAATGAAGTATTCAATAGTTATAACCAGCGCACACAACCATAAATCTTAAAGACATGCATAAAACCATAACATGAGAATAAACATATAGATCTGTGACCAGATGCACACTAATTTAGAAACACTTATCTTTATTGATCTTCTGTTCAGTACAATCCAATTCCACCCTGCACACTCAGCTGTAGGGGTCTGCGCACATAGTTGCAGACTCTCCCAGGTCTCTGTGCACAAAGCTACAGAGCCTACTCTAACTACTACCAACCACGGCTTGGATTTATAGACTCAGAGAAATCTTGCTTTTACAAACCCATACATTTCAGATCTTTATCCAAAGCTACCTTGTACCCTTAAATCCTCGCTCTACTTATACATTCCCATGGCCACGGACTGTGGGCAAGCCGACTAACTTTCTATTATTTTACATTATTTTATGGCGGACAACCCATTGACTTATCATATTACAATTTGCACTCTACACACTTCGTGGAACGTTTACAATATTGGTACCCAAAATTATGGGCTTTGTGCCCCAAAACCATTACACAGGGGATCCGCTACCCAATAGAAGTATTAGTGGAAGTCCCCAAATCACCGAGGACGCCGAGACCAAAGCCAACCCCAACCAAGGAGACTGTGAAGGATAAAAATGGCAAGGAACCTGCAATACTAGTGCGCACATCTCCAAGATGAAACCCACTGAAGCCTACTGCTCAGGAGAAGGAAAAAGCCATCAATCTAGAACAGAGGAGGAAGAACTCGAAGACATCCCGATGGCTAATGAGGATGTGGGAATAGATGTAGAGGAAGTTGAAGACCAAAATGCTGACCCTATCACTCAGTTTCCTAAATACATCCCTCCACACAAGGGCAAGGCCAAAGTATCAAAGCATATTGATGAGAGCAAGACCCCCTTACAAACCCCTCTGCTGTCAGATGAGATTGTTTTTGAGGGATCGTGCTTGGCATGGGTTCCTCTGTTAAAACTTGAGGACTAGGACTTGGTTGATCATGAGAAGTTCCCACACCTAGTGATTGAGTAGTTGATTCATTACATCATTGATACAACCACCAAATGACTGCATTGGATCCACGAAGGTGGCTCAGAGGAGTAGACAAGGTAGGGTTTCTCAGCCTGCTTTAGGTGCCACACTACAACCGCACCCTAATTACAGTATTGGTCATCAAGAAATTGCTATGCTTTGTGCATGTTGTGTGTGTGGCTGGAGAAGACAATACCTATCAATGATAGGTTGATTCACAGGATCACGTGGTTTCCTTACACATGAGAAAATCTAGCTGTGATATTTGGCGTAAAAGGTGGTGATTAGGCCCTCACGAAGGCCATGAAAGAAAATTTTAAGTTAGTAAATAAGCCATGTGGATATTCCATATCCAACATTTGTGAACCTGCTGTAAAAGTGGCTATGCAGATTCTAGCAAGGAAGGTGATGAGGAAGTGTCACGCCGATGAGGTGCCAGCGCCCGTCGTCACGCTAACAACCCAGTGCACCGAAGGAGTTCAGTTCAATTGGGCAAACTGTCTCTGTGGTGAGCTCCTTGTGAACTACTGCGAAGCACAAGAACTCAGCAAGACATTCCACTATGTGTGGTTCTTTCTGTTGATTGTGTTAGTAGCATGGGAGCTACTAGAGGACAGCCAGTTCCCTTCAGTCACACCAGACCTACCAGATGCAATGAAGTACGCTTTGTTGTGGGCGACCAAGGACACACAATGAATCAAGGACAATAAGATCTTCTAGATCTTGATGGAGATGAACATCCGCATGGCCATCAATCACAAACCATTTTGTTCACCTACGGTGTTTGCCAACCTATAGGGCTATGTACACTTTCACCATGTTGCCATCAAGGCATGGAAGGACCCTGTGTAGAAGTGGTATGACTTGCCTTAGCTAGCAATGTATGATGCCATTGATGCAGTACTTGATCAATGGATGGTAGAGTGGCGCACCATAGCAGACTTGGCAGTGGGAGGGAGCAAGTCCACCACGTAGAGAAAGAAGGAGGAGGCCAAGCTAAATATGATGTAGCTGGTTGAAAAGACAAAGAAGGAGGATTCTAACAAGGCCCAGGGAGAGTGCGATGTCGCTCAGTAGACAGAGAAGCAAATAGGTGGAATAGAGCAAGGCTCTGACAAAGGTGCAAGGTTGACTTCACCTGAGATGGAGGGGGCGATAGACAAGAAGACATAATAGCACGGCGCGGACCCACAAGCGATGTCCACTTGCATCAAGCATCTAAAGGAATAGGAGAAAGGAGGGTCCAAGAAGAAATCAAAGGCTACTAAGGTATCACTAGACCTAATCACACTAATAGAGGGTGATCTACAAGACATTAGTGACACAGTGTGGAATTTCACTGTGGAGGCCCTACAATAGTTTGAGCAGCGGCAGGAACTAGGATTGGGGGCTATCTAAACATGTCTACAGGAGCTGCAGACTCACGTGAAATAGGCTAGCACGGTGTCTACCAGCCTTGCTATCCACACTTTAGAAGCTTTCAAGATGCTGCACGAAGGCCTCTAGCACGATAGTGTTGCCTGATGGAGCACTTACCACGGAGAATGAAGCTGACAGGGTCACTGTCAACAGCCTCAAGGGAGTAGGGTTGAATCTAGAAATGCTCCATGGTGAAGTGCTCCACCTCTTCTAGGATGGAGTGATTGTAGAGTTGAGGGCCCGTGACCACTACGCCCTCCAGGTGGTTAGTGAACAACAAATTAATAATGAGCAGATGGAATTCTAGTGAGACTCTACCATCGCTGCTATGACTGAGGCAACCAACTAGAACAAGCGTATAATGTAGGTCATCGAGGAGGCATGTTGAATGGTCCTAGAGTTGGCCATTCTTGAGGAAGAACTAGTTGAGGTGCATGTCTGCAAGCTTGCCACGGTGGTGCATGATGCTTGTAAATAAATGGTGAGGGTTTAGTTGGAGTTGAACCTACAGATCATAGAGTTACAGTTGAATTCCCAGCCTTCAACTCCTCCAGAAGTAAAGGATCAGCGAGGAACCTCTGTCACAGAAGTAGTAGCAACTGTTGACAACGTAGTAGAAAACTGCATGCAACCTTTTGAGCAGTCATTCAAGGTCCTAAAAAGCTTGCAGGAGAACCCTAATGTACATTGACTGGAGACAGAAGTGTCAGAGCTACAATAGTGATATGATGAAGTTAAATTCACAACGCGAACCGTCATGCCCACACAGAGATTGGCGAAGCTGTAGGAGGCCAAACAGCTGAAGGAACAGGTGGATGCAGTGCTGCACAAGGAAGCAGTGCTAAAGGCACAACTGAAGCCCTGGCTAGATGAGGCTTACACGGTGACAACCTTTATTGAAGGAAAGCTTGCAACTCTACAAGAAACTCAGCAAAAGATTCAAGCTGACAGTTTGGGAGTAGTGACCGATCAAATGGTTGAAGACATGAAGCAGGCGACTGCAAAGTGCACCTCTAAGATTGCGGTCATAAGGGTCGAGCTGAGAGGCCTTTGCACTAAGATCTCTGCACCTACCAAGTGACTCGAGGGTGAGTCACGATGTTTGTGTTGGGGGCCTATTGGGAACGAGATCCCCCAAGGACATTTTTGGGGCTAAAATCCATTGTTTTGGTTCGAATTTTGTAATAAAGTTGTAAAGTCTCCACATTTTGTGGTCACAAAGTATGAAGTTGTCATGAGTCATAAAGGGTTGTCCTCCCTTAATGTTGTAAAGTAAATTTGGCTATAAATATCTATCCATGTTACAGGAACCATGGGATTGTATAAAAAGAGTTAAGTAAGCTCTAAGTAGTAAAAAAAATGAGTCTTGAGTTGTAGAAGGAGTCTTGAGCGATAAGGAGAGAAGTCTAAAGTTTCAGGTCTTAGTGTAGGTAGAGGCTTTGTATATGAGTGCGCAGATCCCTAGGGTAGAAGTCCGCAGCTAAGTGCTCAAACCCCTATAGTTGTGTGCGCAAGGCAAATAGAGTCTTTAATCATCTCAAGATATCAATAAAGAGAAGTATTCTAGAAATTTTGTGTCTTTGTTTCTTATTAATGCATCTTGTCATATTGTGTATGAATTTCATTTATAATACTTATGTGATGCGTGAATATATGTAATTATGTTGGATAATTGAATGCAAATAAGGATATCTATTTACGTGGTGCTAACTATGCTTATCTAATAAGATAAGAAAGATTCTTAAGATAAATTGGGAATCTGTGCAATACACTGCCTTAGCAGCATGAAAGTATATGAATCAAAGGTTAGGGCTGCGTGAAGGTCAGTCATACCCTTTCATGGAGGTATCGAAGGGAGGAATAAGGGGCTAGGCAAACATAACCCTGGAACTTAATGACCTATGCGAAAGCAAGAATAGAAGGAACAAACCGACATCACAACCATCTCAAGGTGCGGAAACTTGGTTCCAACAGCCCCCCATACTTCTTCGGTTAAGACATCGGTCCACTCTCTGTGGGCTGATGCCGAAAGGGATAGTAGTGTAGGGATTTGTTTGGATAATGAATGTTGAACCTGTGTCAGGCCCCACCAAGCCAACACCCTCATAGATAGATTTACTATTTTTGTGACTTGGGAACCCAACCAAGTCATTGGAAAGTCAATGTTATGAGAAACCCAAAGTCTCCCTTTATCTGAAACTTCTTTGACCAACCCCTTATAATTGTAACCATAGGTTTTCATCCTACAATTCCTATTATGACCTTCTCATAACAAACTTTGTCCTTAAGACACCTAGAATTCATTGACACTCCTTGGCACACACACTTATTTGTTCATTTCCATGTATTTTGACCTAGTTCTCCCTTGTGATGCCATAACACTCCATAACATTCCTCAACATGTGGTAGCATGCCTTTTCATTCCTTGGCATGCCCTGGAACTCCTTAGCTATAATTCCCACACAACTGCCCTTACTATTTTTGGGACTTAGCAACCCAACCAAGTCTTGCCTCGACTACAACAACTTGACCAAGTTATAGTTACTACAACTAGACTATGACATGTTCACCTAAGAACTAACTGTAACTCATATTAGGCTACTCATGTACAATTTCAACTTATCCAACTTAACAAGTTACAAGTTACCATGTCAAGGCTCACGTCCAACCATGGCCATAAAAAATATGAGAAAATAGTTTACATCTTGACATGCCATAGCACCTGGAACATCTAAAAATCCCTTGGCACTATGTGGCATGTGTTAGCACCCCGTGCATTCATTGGCATGTTTTGTCACTCCCTAGCACTCCCTGACATGCCCTGGAAATCTAGCATGCCTTGGCACTGCCTAACATATAATCTTGTGACTCCCTCCTGTTAACACCCAGGTTGTTCCCTATGACTCCCAAGGGAATACGGCCGGGGTAACCACTAACCAATCTTTGGATTTACAGTTTCTAGCCACACTGTAATCAGAGAGGGCTCTCTCTTTATGATTTGTCTCTGTTCAAGATGATGTTTTTAGGCTAGCTATAAGTTCAGGTCTGTTTTGAGTTTTTACTTGGATGATAATTTTAATCAAGGTGCTTGTGTATTTTTCAAAGAGTTCTAGTCCATTGGGCTATGGAGTCAGTGGTCCTTTAGATGTTTGATGTGCTGTTGTGATACTGTAGTGATGTTGCAGAGCCAGATTAGTGTCTGAGAAACAACGTTTGTAATAGTAATGGAATCGAGTGTATCCAGTTAGTGCAAGGCAATTAAGAATCTTACAGTTTAACTGTTGGAGTGAGACAGTGAGAATATTGACCCAGAAGCATTTAAGAATTTCTAGGTGATATTCATACATAGAGATTTAACAGACACATGAGCAATTAAGAATTCATGTACATATTTAACCCTGAGGACAAACATTTACAGCAGCAAAAATTGAGCACAAGGTGTAATAAACAAATCTTGTACTATTATTTCTTTTTTACTGCTAGCTTAGTGTGAGATAAGTATGATTTGATAAACACAAGAAAAAAAAGAACAGAGTTTTGAAGAAAACTTGTTATTTCGTCAGACAGCACAGGAATTCTGCATCAACACATGGAGCATCCTCCAGACATCAAATAATTTCTGGAAATCACTGAGCTCATCCAGCCCTTTGTATTAGATAATTGAAAGTGTACAATACAAGTGTTCTCATAGAGAAAATTACCAACCCCTTATGAGTTGCTCAGGGGAGTTTATATACAAAAATTTACATCAAAATATCAGCGAAATGAGTTAATGCCTCATTTATGATATGCTAATCTCCGAAATGCAGTAGCTGAAGAAGTGAATGCAGCCGAAATTCCTTGATGCTTCAGCTGTCAAAAAGTCAGAAGATATTTGGTCTTTATGGCTGTTAGAGTCGGTTGGAGATGCGCTGTTCAAAATTTGGCTAGCTGTCATAGTCTTATGTGATGAGTCATTACTCAGCTATTTTTAAATGCTAACCCTTTCTGCTGTTTGTCTTCTAGTGACCTGGAGCTGGCAGTGACCAAATAGCTGGACTTACCGTGGCAAAATCTGAAGCATAAACTGCCACCAATCCTCCTTAGGCATTTGATGCCTTCGTATTTTAATCAATGTTTCCTCTGCCTCTGTATGTTTGTAAAGATTGGGAGGAGTCTCGAATAGGTGATTCACCTCATTCTCAATGTAGAACATGCCTTCAAGTTTTTCATATAGACTTTGTCCTGTAGGAGGCCCTGCTGGTTCAGATGTACTTCCAGATGCAATAATCTGATTTTCAATAGTGGTTGCCATTCTGTTGGCCATTTGATCTAGGGAGATCAGCTTTCCTGCACCACTTAGCAAGCTGGGCAGGCCTTTTGTTTGCAGCACTCCCATTTTGGCCTTGTATTCCTCCACATCTGCTTGCATTTCAAAAAATTTCATCTCTATTGTTTGTATGTAGTTTCTTAGTGTTAGTGCCTTCTTGACAGAGAGGACAGCTTCTGTTTTGTTGGGAATGCCTATGGCTGCTAATTCTTCCCTTTCCTGTCTATTCAGGAAATCTATCATCCTGTTGGCCTGTTCTCTTTTGTTCCCCAGTACTGTCTTGGCCTTCTGAATTTTAGCTTGTGCCTGGCCCATCAAATCCATCTGCTCATGTATTATTTTTATTGACCTCAACTGCTGTTTGATGGATTGGCCAATTTTGGCCCACAGGATTCTCTTTATGTCGGCCATAGCTGTCTCCAGATTCAGCTCCTTTTCTAAGGCCTTTATCTTGTCTCTTTGGGCCTTTATTTCTCTGCCCTTTCTGCTACAGTCATTTTGGAATTGGTGTACTTAGAGTCCAGTTCTGCCAATTTTTCCTTGGCCTTCTTTATTTCATCTGCTTGGAGCTCCATTGCTTTGACAACCTTGGTCAATTCTTCTACACTTGGACTGGCATCTGGGGCTGCTGTTCCTGCTGCTTCTGCTGTAGGGGGTACTGCTGCCCCTGAAGTTGCTGATGTTGTTGATGTAGTTGGAGGAGCTTGGGAAGTTGAATCTGCTTGTTTTTCCTGTAATATTCCTTCCAGCTCTTTCTCCAGTTCCCTAATCCTCTGGTCTTGCTACATTAGGAGGTCTAGCTGGTCCTCAACCCGTTTTTGCTTTTGGAGTTCTGTTGTTTGAGAGTGCTCTGTGTGCTGCAGCTTAAACCTCTTCTTCATTGCGTTCAAGTCATCATCTTTTTTCTTCAGGAGGGCCTTTACACCCGTTGGATCACTAGGATCATGTCCTAGATCGATGATGATCTCCTCCAGGGACTTTATCCTGTTGTCCTTGGCTTGGGATGATAATCTCTCAAAATCCAACTGAGTGTTGGTGTTTTTGAGGGACTCCTTCAGCTCATGGGCCAAGGTGGCCTTCTCTATTAGGGTCGTATAGACCATCTCTCCAGTTTGCCTGTGGAGATCAATCTAGTCCATGGGATGTATATCCCTGGATAGGACCTCCACCCTTGTTTTTATGAAATCTGCCGGTGTTTTAGGCTCCGGCCCCATTGGCTTGAAGTGGCTTAGGAGCAGTCTCTCCTCCTGAATGTCAAATACCGACAGTAGTCTCTCTTGCTGTGCTGGTGTAGCATCAACGAATTGCTTGTAGACCTCGGCCCTTAGCATTTCATTCTGAGCTTTTATCTGTTTGAAAGAAGCCTTGGTGCTTTTGGGCTTCTTGGTCAGCTGGGAAGAGGAGGACACCTCTAAGCCATGTTGTAAAGTTTGATCCTGCTGAAAGGAGCTTGTACCTGTATGTTGGCTGCCCTCCTTGTCCTTTCTTTCACTCTCCAAGACATCATCAGTGATGTCTTCTACCTCTGGGGAGTCTACTCTTTGCCTTTTGGCTTCTGGCTGGTGGGAGGATCCACTGAGAGGGGTGGACTCTTCTCTACCTCTTTTAGTTCCCCTGTCCTCATGTGCCGGGGTCTGTAAAATTGGGGCAGTCACTGGCTCCTTTTGTGGAGGTGGAATTTGCAATGTTGGAGCTGCTGGTAGCTGAGTCTGTGGGGGAACATTTTGCCCTTGCTGCTGTTCATGTTGCTGCCCTGTTTGCTGCTCTGTTTGCTGCTTTGTTTGCTGCTCTTTTTGCTGCTCTTCTTGCTGCTCTTCTTCAGGGGCAGGCTTTTCTTTTGTTACCTCCTCTTATGTGCCCATTATACCCTTGCCTTTATCTATTACGGGTGCTGATGTAGAAGGTGCCTGTGGTGCAGTCTTTGTAGCCGAGGTCCCTTCTCCTATTGAATAAGGCGGTCTGAAAGGTACCTGCTGCACATAGTCCAGGTCAATAGTCTTTTCAAGCTCCCTCCTACTCTTTAGCATTCTTTCTTCCTCAGTTAGATTTTCAACTAGGGTGTCCATCTGCCATTCTTGCAGGTTGGCATATTTTTCAATGTGAGAGTACTGGCAATGTTTAATGCCTATCAGCCTATACTTGTTTCTTCTGGCAGTGATGAAACCTTGAGGGTCATAATGGACCCACCGAAAACTATAGGATAACTTGTATTTATCCTTGAGGATTAGGTCTGCCTCTTCCCACCCTTCTTTTTTGTTCATGATGAAGGGGCCTAACTCATGTTTGAACTTGAGGTGGGCCTTCTTTTTGGCACTGTGGAAATGGGTGAGGTCTGACTGAATCAACTGCCTGTAATATTCTAAGGCAAATAACCTCATTGGTACATATTTTGGGAGCCTGTATGGACAGAGCTCACAGCCATAGATCCTAATGACAGTGTGGTTCTCATATAGGTACCAGTCACCTATTTTATATTTTCTAGAAAGCTGCAAGGCTTTCTTTATCTCATTTGATACCCTGGGAGGAGGGGACTTCATCAACATGCAAGAGACTGGGTAAACAAATTGGTCAACAAATTCACAGTAAGTATATGGTGAGTTTGTGACTTTATGAAAGACAGAGGTCCAGAAGATAACAGATCTTCTGTCCCCTTTGTGATCCAGCCTTCTGATGTAGCATGGGAAGGCTTAAGAGTGGTAGTACATGAATAAGTGGTAAATATATGCTGAGTACCTGAAGACCCCTTGCCTGTCCACCTTGCTCAGCTGATCATGAATCTTATTGGCAATAAATTTAGCAAAGTTATATTTCCTGGCAGGGGGTTGGCGTGGGCTATATGTAGATAGCAATACTAGCATCGTTCTGTCCACATGCTCACTGTTTTTGTATCCCAGCACATAGGCAATCATGTCCAGTAAAAGCCTGCCTATATCATTGAACTGGATACCCAGGTAGGGAGGTGGCTCAGTAGGCTAGCACTCAGGTCTCATGAAATCTCTGGTGACCCTTTGAATTTCCTCACTGGTCATCCTTTCACCAGTCTCTATCAAATAGCTCAAGGAAAATGGGATTAGCAATTCTGTCTGATCAAAATGTAACATCTTGTTGATAGACTCAGCATTTATGTAGAAAAGGATTCTTCCAGATGGAGTGCTAACAGTTCTGTGCTGCACATTATAGTTTTCAACACATAGGTGAATGATCTCAGGGAAGATATTTATAGTTGGGAGACAATAATATGGTAGGTTTGATTCCCATATCCCATGTGTGCCATGACCATCCTTATAGTCCTCCCTCAACTGACTGAAAGTTTGCAAGAAGTCCCTGTTGCCCTCAAAGTCTTCAATAAGACAGTCCTTGTCAACCAATGGCAAGGCCTCCAGCTCTCTATTTGTTGGATTCAGTGGAGCTACACTGAGGGATGAGGATGCAGAAGCAGCCATTGTAAAACTTGATTTGAAAATGAGGTGATGGAAATTGATAGACCAAGTCTGAAGTGTTTTTTCTTAGTGAAAGTGCAAGTTGGTCTGTGCAGTTTGCTGCAACCTCTCAGGGATGTGAACTGCCAGGGGTAAGTTGCAGAGGTAATGAGGTTTCTTCTGGTAAGAATGCAGGTGGCCTGTACTCGGCAAAAGGGAACAATGCCGAGCAGCTCGAGGACAATTTTACGGTTTCAGCCCGTGGAATGACCGCTCAAAAGTTGAATTATAGTTCAAGGGTGGTGCAGGTTGCTTGGGCTTACTAAGCAGAGTTGAATTTAGGATTTTTACCAGTCTTTTAATGGTGAATTTACAGAGAATTGGAATGCATGGGAAAAGTGGGGAAAACTGGTGAAATACCTGGAAAACTAGCTTGGAAGCCTGCAGACCGAGCTGTGGAGGTTTAAGGCCGTCGAATTTTGGACATGTAGCGGTTGAAATGTCAAATTTGATGGCTGGGGACAAATTTCGCGGCAGCTGCTTGTCAACGGCTCCTTCTTTTGCGCGCGAAAATGACCGAAAACGGCTCAATTGGTCGTTTATAACGTTAAATTTGGAAAAAGTGTGCATTTGGCGCTTTTCCACCGATGACGTCAACATGACGTCATGGCGGGGCCTGGGTACGGAGGTGACGTGGCTGCTGAGGTGTGAGCCAGGGTGGCAGGACACGGTGGCGGGTGAATAGGTGGCAGGGGTACGTGGAGGATTACATGGCGCGGGGTGGGCGAAAGGTACCACGTCAGGATGACGCAATGCTAACATGAGGGAAGGCTATAACAGAATAGTGGTAGGCGGGTTCCCCGTACTGCCTTTGCTGGTAAGCGGTATTGGGGAGGGGGGCTCTGAACAACCCCGGTGATTGACATGCGTCCAAGGTACGGAGCGGGAAACCACTTTCCCCGGACGCTAAAGTTCGGCAGGTCGGGGGACGAAAATGACCGCCCACCGTTAGATCTGGGCGGCGGAGATCGGACGGCTGGCGGGTCCTCCGACGGATCGTGCAGGTTGGGGGGGGTCCCGCCGGCCCATTAAAATATTCATTTAAATTTTTGGGCGGAGAACTATAGGAAATTAGGTTTTTCATGTATTTTGGGATATTTTCGGGTTTTCAAAGGTTTTTCAAGGGCTTTTATAAGAAAAAGGGGTTTATAGGGGTGATTTTATCAAGGGAAACAAGGGTTTTTTGTGTTTTTTAAGCAGAGGGATGGTGATGGCTGAGGGAAGAGGTTGTTGTTCATAACCAAAGGTTAGAGAAGCTCCAAGATAGGGTTGACCACAGTCCCAGATGGACTAAAGTCTCCCATGACCATTTATTTGGCTATAGTGCCAAGAGGAGGATATGTACATAGTGCTGGGATTTATACACCTTAGTGTTATTTATAGTAGGGAAAGGGGGACATAGGGGATTTAGATAGTAGAGTTAGTGGTTAAGATGTATGAGAGGGTAACTGAAGGGGAAACCCCTAAGTTTATTTGAAATTTACTTAGTTTAGGGAGTAGATCAAAATGAAAAGAATTTTACACAGGAAATGTGGCTTTTAAATGAACAAGAACCATCATAAACCTCAGAAATTTCTCATCAATCTCCATGGATGAAGGGATGTTAGCAATAAGAGTGGAAGGGGAAATTGGGGAATTAGACATGCTCCTTTGCCTTGCTTTTCTTATTTAACCAGCAAGATTCAATCTGCAATGAATACCACTTCTGCAACCCCATCTACTTACCCAGCTATGGTGCCTAGCATTTTTTATTTCTTCTTGGAGGGTGCACTTGGACTTACAGACCCTTACTTGCCTTTTCTTTTATTTGGCTTTTTATTTTGTTCTTTCTATCTACTTCTACCCTTATTTCTTCCAAGGTCCCAAATTAAGCTATTGGGAGCCTTTTCTTCTCTACCTGAACTACTTGTCTGCCAAGATTAAACAGTTTGGACAGACTTCCTTCTCTAATCTACAACTGCAAATTTAAATCATGGAATGATCCAGATTAGACTGTTGGACCATCCATCAAAATTTTAAGTCCATACCAAGCTATAAGCACAGATTGGATTCTCTTGGAAATATGTGATCTTTGAATCATCAAAGCAGAGCATATTTGGACCTTTCATAGCCAATCATGAAATATGAAACCTATTGGTATAGGTAGCTAACAGTGGCTCCACATGGGGATGGTGTTTCATTTGAAAAACCAAGAACAGCAGGTCAGATTGCCTTGCCCCTTGACTGCTCTTGCCAATATTGAAGTTTGCTGCTTTGAGGTGCCAAAATTGTGTACTTCTCTTCTTGGTAGACCTCTGATTTTATTTACCTTTTGCTGGCAGTCAATAAACTAGGAAAACTGCATTTTTACAATCTTAAACAGGGAATAATATATACATCTGCATATCTACAAGGGAACCTTAGGCTGCACTCATGGGTAATAGCCAAAATAATGCTTCAGCATCTTGCCATTCACAGGACCTTCATCCAAGTCAGTTTCAGTTAGACTTTTGAGGAAATAGGTATTGTTACCTTGCACTGCTTGGACAGCAAATGGCCCTCTCCAAAGGGAGTCAAATTTTCCATGTTTTCCTTTATCTTCTCTTCTTGCATCCCACTTGAGGACTTTGTCTCCTACACTGAAATCTTCTGCCTTAGTTCTTCTATCAAAGGCCTTCTTTAATTTCTCTTGTAGAACTTGAACTCTGCTGAAAACTTGGTCTCTAGTCTGCTGCAGACATATGATTTGATTGATTCTTCTTTGCATATCATTTGGTTCAGCTTGGCTTTCTTGAAGAAGCTTCATAACAGGCACTCCTAAGGATGAGGGGAATTTGGCCTCTAATCCATAAACCAACTCATATGGGCTGGTCCCAATTGATCTTTTGGTTGTTAGTCTATCTGCCCATAGGGCATTCACAAGCTTCTTATGCCAATTCTTTTTGTTCTCTTCTAACACTTTCTTTATGATGTTTACCAGACTTTTATTTGATGACTCAGCAAGACCATTACCTTGGGGATAGTAGGCAGTAGAATGACCCAAGGTAATGTGAAATTTGTGGCAGAAATTCACCATCTTTTTAGATCTGAAAGCAGCAGCATTGTCTGTTATTATTTTGTCAGGACAGCCAAATCTAGCCAATATGTTGTTCTCCAAGAACTGGATAATTATTGAATCATTAGCTTGTCTGCATGGGGCAGCTTCAATCCACTTAGTGAAGTAGTCTGTGGCTGTTAAGATCCATCTGGGTTGGCCTGAAGATGAGGGATGAATTTCCCCAATGAAGTCCAAACCCCATTGTTGAAAAGGTCTCTCTGTTGCAATAGGTCTTAGAGGAAGTGGCAGCAACTGTCTCTTCCCCTCAAACATTTGACATTTATGACATGAGGTGATGAGTTTCTTGACATCAAAGAACATAGTGGGCCAGTAGTATCCAGCCCTTAGTATCTTGTCCACAGTGGATTTCCAGTATAAGTGTCCACCACAGTCACCTGCATGAAATTCTTTTATAATATTGTCAGTTTCATTTTCAATTAAACAGTGCAGCAATATACCTTCATGGTTTTTCCAAAGCAGATTGCCATCCATCACACAAAATCTTGAGGTTTTCATTTTTAAGAATCTACACTTAGTTCTGGACAGTCCTGGGGGAGCACACAGGTTTTGTAACACATAATAGATATCAGAGTACCAAGGGGATTGTTCAAAGGCTACTTTGATCTTTGGAGTCGCCAGCTCCGGTTCACTGTCCAGCTGATTGATGTCTAAGGCTTGAAAATTTGTATCTGTCATTAATTTGGCCAAGCCTTGCCCTTTTATTAGTTTTGTAGGTTTTATCTCAACGTCAAATTCCAAGATGCTGGCAATCCATTTTCCTCTTCTGCCCTCTAAATTCTCTTGGGTGAGAATGTCTTTGACAATAGGACTTGGCACATATGCTTTAACATGGGAATAAAGGATATAAATCCTAAAGTCTTTAATGGCTTTGACTAAAGCATAAGCTTGCTTTTCCATGATTTGATACTTTAAAGGTGCATCTCTAAGAGCTTTGCTAAAGAAAGCAATTGGCTTCTCATTTCCTTGGTCATCTTTTTGCAATAGAACAACAGCAATAGTGTGCTGGGAGGCAAAAGAGAAAATGATAAATTCTCTGTCAAACTGAGGATTGGTCAACACTGGGGTTTGGGTAAGGGCCAATTTTATACTTTCAAAGGCTTGATTGGCTTCAACAGTCCACTTCACTTTTGAATCTTTCTTTAGCATGTTATTCAATAATCTGAGTAGTTCTGCTAAATTTGGGATAAACCTTCTTAAGAAATTGATTTTTCCCAAGAATCCTTGCAACTCTTTGACATTTCTTGGGTGGGGCATTTGTAGGATAGCCTGTATTCTATCTGGGTCAATTCTAATGCCATCTTTAGAAATGATGTGACCCAATAGCTTACCTTCTTCTAAACCAAACAGGGATTTCTTGGGATTCAAGGAGATTCCATATTTTCTGCATTTTAGGAAGATCTGTCTCAGATGTCTTATATGTTCTTGGTCTGATTTTGAGAAAGGTGTAAGGTCATCTAGGTAAATGACTAGAAAGTCATGAATCTCCTTGGCAAAGGCAATATCCATGGCTCTTTGAAAAGTTGCCCCTACGTTTTTCAATCCAAAAGGCATCTTTACATATTTGAAAGTTCCCCATGGGGTTGTAAATGTTGTTTTGTCCTGATCATCAGGGTGAACTAAGATCTGGTTAAAACCTAAGAATCCATCAAGTAGAGAAATTCTGGAATCCCCCACTACTCTCTGCAAAATGTGATCCATCTTGGGTAAGGGGTAATTGTCTTTAAGGGATACTTGGTTCAGATTCCTCAAATCCACACACAGCCTAATTTCACCAGTCTTCTTTCTTGTAGGGACTAGGTTGGAGATCCATTCAGAGAATCTGATTGGTGCTATGATGCCTGCCTTGAACATTTTTTGTACCTCTTGTTCCATTGCTGGGAGAAGCATAGGATTGATTCTCCTCAGTTTTTGTTTAAAGGGCTTTTGATCAGGTTTGAGAGGGATAGTGTGCTGGATTACAGAGGTGTCATAGGACTTCAGGTCCTCATAGCTCCATGCAAAAACATCCTGGAACTCTTTGAAGTGGTCAATGTATTTAGGCTTTTGGTCAGGAGGTAAGGAAGCAGATAATTTAATTATCTTGGGCTTCTCACTTGTACCTATGTTGCACTCTTCAATAGCTGCATTTAAGGGCTGCATTTTTGGTTTTCTGGGAATATCATTTGAATCAAAGATGTCCTCTAGGGGAGTTAGGCCTGTTGGTAGAAAATTGTCTTTCAGCTCTATGATTTCAGTTTCAGCATTGGCCAGTTCCTCACATTTGACTGATTGAATTCGCTGAATGCTGTCTTTGTTGAAAATAGTTGGATCTAGCATTTGTTTTGCTGTTCTAGGTGATATTGGGTGAGAAATCTGTTGAAACTGTATTGGTGATGGACTTTCTCCATCAAATATTTGTGATTGACTTGCTGTCTCAAGTATTTGTGATTGACTTGCTGTCTCAGTGTCAATATTTAACCCTGCAAATTCTTGCTGCATAGTTAAAAAATGGTTTATTTGCTTGTCATCCTCAAATACTTTCCAATCATTGATATTGTTTGGAATGGAGGGTCTGTGTTTTACCTCAGCTGTAAAACAATGGTGGGGCTCAAAGGGCAACTTGCAGGTACTTGCAAAGGTGGCTAAACTATGAGCATGTAGATTGTGGGTTCTGGGAATTTTAGTAATTTGGAATTCAGAGAAAAAGTTTAGTACCTCAGCAATGGCAGACCTATAAGTCCTTAGTCTTTTGTCATTGGTGACAAAGTTTCCCTTCACTTGTTGGATAACTAAATCTGAATCACCCATGATTGAAACCCTGGCAGCTTGTAAGAACTTTACTAACTTGAGGCCTAGTAAAAGAGCTTCATATTCTGCCATGTTGTTAGTACATCTGAAATTCAATCTATAAGCTCTGCCTTCTGCATGACTATTTTCTTTATTGTGTACCCAAACTCCAGCTCCTACTCCTAATTTGTTAACTGAGCCATCAAATTCAAGGAACCATAGAATATCCTGTTGGAAAGGAGATTTGATGATTTGTTCATGGGCTGGCAATGTGAGTAGCAGTTGTGGTTTTTTCCCTAGCTTGTCTTCTGGGACAGTCTCATCGTTTGATTGGATGCTCTTGACAATTAGGGCAGTAGTAACATCTAGTGTTTGATTGGCTGTTGTTTCATGGGTGATAATACTTTCATTTGAATCTTCCTCTTGTATGAATATCTCGGTTTCAACCTCACCTTTTGGGGGAGTTGTGGTGTCATTGAAGAGAATGTATGAGTCTATGTCTGAATGGACAGCATATATGGGAAAGTTTTGAGGCTTTTCTTCACTGCTGACCATGTATTTCATAAGTGTTTCTCTGTACAGTCTTTTTGGTTGCCCAAAAACAGAGATGGTGGCATATGACATGTCTAATTGTAGGGAACCTTGGAGTTTAGCTCCCCATGATCTTGATAACAGCATCCCATACTTAGGTGGGATATCAGCAACTACCACATCCATTAGGATTGTCTTGTTTGGGTATTGAACCAGAGACACACATAAGTCTTTTATGAGACCTAAGCACTTGACTTGGCTGGAGTCAAAGAAAAACAGGTCCTTATATGGTCTTGTTATGTCTAAATTCAATCTCTCCATGACTGCTTTTGGCATGAGATTGTGAGAGGCACCTGAGTCAAACATTGCATTATGTAATATTTTATCATGAATATGTAAACTGACATAGAAAGGTAGTACCCCTGTGACTACTGTTTTTCCATCCACTTCTGGGCCAAACAGGAGTTCTGGGGTGTCATCCATCACGTCGACATCATCTTTGTTACTAGTGAGTTGAAGGGACCTTTTGATCTGTAGTTTATAGATGTCATGCTTGGCAAGTTCTAAGAGAGGAATTGCTATCTTTAATTTGCCAATTTCCGTTTCTAAGTCAAAGGGTTTTTCAGACTGGGCCTTGGGGTTGTAGGTGACAGTTCTTTCCTTGTTCATTACATCTTCTTCTTGATTTTTGTCTTGACTTTGGGACTTATCCTTTTTGCCCATCTCTTGAGGAGTAACATTTAAATTAGGATGAGAAGATGAAGTAGCCACAGGCTGCTGTCTTAAGGACAGTGGTTCAGTGATCTCTTCAACAATCACTTCTTCCGTAGGTGAATTTAGTTTGTCATTAGGTTCTGTGACTATAACTCTTTCAGGCTGCTGATTATCCTTTTTCTTTTCAGGCTGGTTAACATTCACAGTCCTGCTCCTTAGCTTGTATTGTTTATGGACTTCATAAACAGCAGTGTCATAGCCTTGTTTGAAGTCAAAGGATTCACCTGACTTGGTTTGGAACAGTTTGATTTCATCATCCTCATGATCTTATTGTGTTAAAAAAACTTGACTTTCACCATCTAGACCTATTAAATTAATCTCAGGATCTTCATTGGGCTCAGCTGATGTGGAAGTTTCTGCATAATTTTCTTGGAAAGGGGGTCTTATATCTTGATCATCACTGGTTTTGCCAATGCCTGGGTTTTGAGTTCTCCTAAAATTTGGATTCCTAGGAGGGTTGTTTTGTGGTGCTTCCCATGATGATTTTCTTTCAACCGATTCCACTCTATCACCTAGTCTTTTCATTCCATTAAGTATGGCATCAAGCTTTTGATCAAAGGCAGAGGGTTCCTCTTTGAAAACAGTCCTCTTTTCCAACCTTGCCCTGTTTCTTTTGGCAATTAGGTTGGCTTCCACTGTGACAGCAACCCTTTGGGCTTCTTCAAGGGATTGACAGTCTCTTTCCTTCAACTGATAGGCCATGTCAGGGTCAAAACCATCCGGGAATTTGTACAAGGCTAAATCAGGAGGAGGCCTTAAATTTTGTGGAATTGAGTTATATACATTGTTAAATCTTGCACAATACTCCAAAACAGTCTCCTGGGGACCTCTTTTGATAGTGTCATATTCCCCAAGTATGTGCAGAGGATCTTTCTTCTTGTCCCATCTACTAGTAAAGGCTTGATACAGTTCAGCAGGAGTTGTAATGGAGTTTGCATTGAGGGATCTAAACCAAGTTCTTACATCCCCAGTTAGGCTTTGAACAAACATCCTCATTCTGACACTGTCATCATCTATTTCATAGGTCTCAAAATGGTCTTGCATCCTCTTGGCATGCTGGGCAGTTGTCAGAGGGCCATTGGAGTCAAAATATGAAATTTTGGTTTGGTAATCTTGGAGTAGAGCTGCAGCATTAGCTGGTATCTGCAAGGGTGCATATCTGTTAGCCATATTTACAGGATTTAGAGGATTAACAGGGGCAGCTGGGATAATAGGAACAGTGGGTATCACAGTGGTAACAAGTAGGGGTGAACCTAGAATGTTGGTCAAGGGGATATGTGCAGTGGATGAAGATGTGAGAGGAGGACTTTGAGATGTGGATGGTGAACTAGGGGAACTAGGGGTAGACCTGAAAAGGACCTTGCATGGGGTAGATATAAGGCTAGGATGATCTGAATCTGCGGTTAAATCAGCAGGCTGCTCCTGCTTTTGTTGCTTCCTAATATTTCTTGGGATGGTATTTGGATTATCAACAATGATGGGTGGATTAGGGTCAGGATTTGCCCTAGTATGCCGTGGAATTTTCTTAGGAGCCAGTTTCTAACTGTTTTTTTTTTTTTTTAGGATTTTGTAGGAAAAATTTTTATATCTGCAAGGACTGGATGAAGATTTTGGAATGGCTATATATTCTCAGAGTTAAGATGAAGATTCCTTAAACAAGCTCCTCCCTAAAGCTGTTAATGTGATACAGAAACAGATTTAAAGGTCTCTAGACTTATTTCAGGATTGATAGTAGCTATGGAAGATATATAGTAATTGAAAAAACCTCAAGCACTCCCCAGTGGAGTCACCATTTATGTTAACACCCAGGTTGTTCCCTATGACTCCCAAGGGAATACGGCCGGGGTAACCACTAACCAATCTTTGGATTTACAGTTTCTAGCCACACTGTAATCAGAGAGGGCTCTCTCTTTATGATTTGTCTCTGTTCAAGATGATGTTTTTAGGCTAGCTATAAGTTCAGGTCTGTTTTGAGTTTTTACTTGGATGATAATTTTAATCAAGGTGCTTGTGTATTTTTCAAAGAGTTCTAGTCCATTAGGCTATGGAGTCAGTGGTCCTTTAGATGTTTGATGTGCTGCTGTGATACTGTAGTGATGTTGCAGAGCCAGATTAGTGTCTGAGAAATAACGTTTGTAATAGTAATGGAATGGAGTGTATCCAGTTAGTGCAAGGCAATTAAGAATCTTACAGTTTAACTGTTGGAGTAAGACAGTGAGAATATTGACCCAGAAGCATTTAAGAATTTCTAGGTGATATTCATACATATAGATTTAACAGACACATGAGCAATTAAGAATTCATGTACATATTTAACCCTGAGGACAAACATTTACAGCAGCAAAAATTGAGCACAAGGTGTAATAAACAAATCTTGTACTATTCTTTCTTTTTTACTGCTAGCTTAGTGTGAGATAAGTATGATTTGATAAACACAAGAAAACAAGAACAGAGTTTTGAAGAAAACTTGTTATTTCGTCAGACAGCACAGGAATTCTGCATCAACACATGGAGCATCCTCCAGACATCAAATAATTTCCGGAAATCACTGAGCTCATCCATCCCTTTGTATTAGATAATTGAAAGTGTACAATACAAGTGTTCTCATAGAGAAAATTAGCAACCCTTTATGAGTTCCTCAAGGGAGTTTATATACAAAAATTTACATCAAAATATCAGCGAAATGAGTTAATGCCTCATTTATGATATGATAATCTCCGAAATGCAGTAGCTGAAGAAGTGAATGCAGCCGAAATTCCTTGAGCTTCAGCTGTCAAAAAGTCAGAAGATATTTGGTCTTTATGGCTGTTAGAGTCGGTTGGAGATGCGCTATTCAAAATTTGGCTAGCTGTCATAGTCTTATGTGATGAGTCATTACTCAGCTGTTTTTAAATGCTAACCCTTTCTGCTGTTTGTCTTCTAGTGACCTGGAGCTAGTAGTGACCAAACAGCTGGACTTACCGTGGCAAAATCTGAAGCATAAACTGCCACCAATCCTCCTTAGGCATTTGATGCCTTCGTATTTTAATCAATGTTTCCTCTGCCTCTGTATGTTTGTAAATATTGGGAGGAGTCTCGAATAGGTGATTCACCTCATTCTCAATGTAGAACATGCCTTCAAGTTTTTCATATAGACTCTGTCCTGTAGGAGGCCCTGCTAGTTCAGATGTACTGCCAGATGTAATAATCTGATTTTCAATAGTGGTTGCCATTCTGTTTGCCATTTGATCTAGGGAGATCAGCTTTCCTACACCACTTAGTAAGCTAGGCAGGCCTTTTGTTTGCAGCACTCCCATTTTGGCCTTGTATTCCTCCACATCTGCTTGCATTTCAAAAAATTTCCTCTCTACTGTTTGTATGTAGTTTCTTAGTGTTAGTGCCTTCTTGGCAGAGAGGACAGCTTTTGTTCTGTTGGGAATGCCTATGGCTGCTAATTCTTCCCTTTCCTGTCTATTCAGGAAATCTATCATCATGTTGGCCTGTTCTGTTTTGTTCCCCAGTACTGTCTTGGCCTTCTGAATTTCAGCTTGTGCATGGCCCATCAAATCCATCTGCTCATGTATTATTTTTATTGACCTCCACTGCTGTTTGATGGATTGGCCAATTTTGGCCCACAGGATTCTCTTTATGTCGGCCATAGCTGTCTCCAGATTCAGCTCCTTTTCTAAGGCCTTTATCTTGTCTCTTTGGGCCTTTATTTCTCTGCCCTGTTC
This sequence comes from Pinus tabuliformis, assembly GCA_031772625.1. Lineage (NCBI taxonomy): Eukaryota > Viridiplantae > Streptophyta > Pinopsida > Pinales > Pinaceae > Pinus > Pinus tabuliformis. The sequence goes on along the minus strand of CM062816.1, from coordinate 1,126,469,449 downwards.
TGCTACAGTCATTTTGGAATTGGTGTACTTGGAGTCCAGTTCTGCCAATTTTTCCTTGGCCTTCTTTATTTCATCTGCTTGGAGCTCCATTGCTTTGACAGCCTTGGTCAATTCTTCTACACTTGGACTGGCATCTGTGGCTACTGTTCCTGCTGCAGGGGGTACTGCTGCCCCTGAAGTTGCTGTTGTTGTTGATGTAGTTGGAGGAGCTTGGGAAGTGGAATCTGCTTGTTTTTCCTGTAATATTCCTTCCAGCTCTTTCTCCAGTTCCCTAATCCTCTGGTCTTGCTGCATTAGGAGGTCTAGCTGGTCCTCAGCCCGTTTTTGCTTTCGGAGTTCTGCTGTTTGAGGGTGCTCTGTGGGCTGCAACTTAAACCTCTTCTTCATTGCGTTCAAGTCATCATCTTTTTTCTTCAGGAGGGCCTTTACACCCGTTGGATCACTAGGATCATGTCCTAGATCGATGATGATCTCCTCCAGGGACTTTATCCTGTTGTCCTTGGCTTGGGATGATAATCTCTCAAAATCCAACTGAGTGTTGGTGTTTTTGAGGGACTCCTTCAGCTCATGGGCCAAGGTGGCCTTCTCTATTAGGGTCGTATAGACCATCTCTCCAGTTTGCCTGTGGAGTTCAATCTGGTCCATGGGATGTATATCCCTGGATAGGACCTCCACCCTTGTTTTTATGAAATCTGCCGGTGTTTTAGGCTCCGGCCCCATTGGCTTGAAGTGGCTTAGGAGCAGTCTCTCCTCGTGAATTTCAAATACCGACAGTAGTCTCTCTTGTTGTGTTGGTGTAGCATCAACGAATTGCTTGTACACCTCGGCCCTTAGCAGCTCATTCTGAGCTTTTATCTGTTTGAAAGAAGCCTTGGTGCTTTCGGGCTTCTTGGTCAGCTGGGAAGAGGAGGACACCTCTAAGCCATGTTGTAAAGTTTGCTCCTGCTGAAAGGAGCTTGTACCTCTATGTTGGCTGCCCTCCTTGTCCTTTCTTTCACTCTCCAAGACATCATCAGTGATGTCTTCTACCTCTGGGGAGTCTGCTCTTTGCCTTTTGGCTTCTGGCTGGTGGGAGGATCCACTGAGAGGGGTGGACTCTTCTCTACCTCTTTTAGTTCCCCTGTTCTCATGTGCTGGGGTCTATAAAATTGGGGTAGTCACTGGCTCCTTTTGTGGAGGTGGAATTTGCAGTGTTGGAGCTGCTGGTAGCTGAGTCTGTGGGGGAACATTTTGCCCTTGCTGTTGTTCATGTTGCTGCCCTGTTTGCTGCTCTGTTTGCTGCTCTGTTTGCTGCTCTTTTTGTTGCTCTTCTTGCTACTCTTCTTCAGGGGCAGGCTTTTCTTTTGTTACCTCCTCTTTTGTGCCCATTATACCCTTGCCTTTATCTATTACCGGTGCTGATGTAGAAGGTGCCTATGGTGCAGTCTTTGTAGCCGAGGTCCCTTCTCCTATTGAATAAGGCGGTCTAAAAGGTACCTGCTGCACATAGTCCAGGTCAATAGTCTTTTCAAGCTCCCTCCTACTCTTTAGCATTCTTTCTTCCTCAGTTAGATTTTCAACTAGGGTGTCCATCTGCCATTCTTGCAGATTGGCATATTTTTCAATGTGAGAGTACTGGAAATGTTTAATGCCTATCAGCCTATACTTGTTTCTTCTGGCAGTGATGAAACCTTGAGTGTCATAATGGACCCACCGAAAAGTATAGGATAACTTGTATTTATCCTTGAGGATTAGGTCTGCCTCTTCCCACCCTTCTTTTTTGTTCATGATGAAGGGGCCTAACTCATGTTTGAACTTGAGGTGGGCCTTCTTTTTGGCACTGTGGAAATGGGTGAGGTCTGACTGAATCAACTGCCTGTAATATTCTAAGGCAAATAACCTCATTGGTACATATTTTGGGAGCCTGTATGGACAGAGCTCACAGCCATAGATCCTAATGACAGTGTGGTTCTCATATAGGTACCAGTCACCTATTTTATATTTTCTAGAAAGCTGCAAGGCTTTCTTTATCTCATTTGATACCCTGGGAGGAGGGGACTTCATCAACAGGCAAGAGACTGGGTAAACAAATTGGTCAACAAATTCACAGTAAGTATATGGTGAGTTTGTGACTTTATGAAAGACAGAGGTCCAGAAGATAACAGATCTTCTGTTCCCTTTGTGATCCAGCCTTCTGATGTAGCATGGGAAGGCTTCAGAGTGGTAGTACATGAATAAGTGGTAAATATATGCTGAGTACCTGAAGACCCCTTGCCTGTCCACCTTGCTCAGCTGATCATGAATCTTATTGGCAATAAATTTAGCAAAGTTATATTTCCTAGCAGGGGGTTGGCGTGGGCTATATGCAGATAGCAATACTAGCATCGTTCTGTCCACATGCTCACTGTTTTTGTATCCCAGCACATAGGCAATCATGTCCAGTAAAAGCCTGCCTATATCATTGAACTGGATACCCAGGTAGGGAGGTGGCTCAGTAGGCTGGCACTCAGGTCTCATGAAATCTCTGGTGACCCTTTGAATTTCCTCACTGGTCATCCTTTCACCAGTCTCTATCAAATAGCTCAAGGAGAATGGGATTAGAAATTCTGTCTGATCAAAATGTAACATCTTTTTGATAGACTCAGCATTTATGTAGAAAAGGATTCTTCTAGATGGAGTGCTAACAGTTCTGTGCTGCACATTATAGTTTTCAGCACATAGGTGAATGATCTCAGGGAAGATATTTACAGCTGGGAGACAATAATATGGTAGGTTTTATTCCCATATCCCATGTGTGCCATGACCATCCTTATAGTCCTCCCTCAACTGACTGAAAGTTTGCAAGAAGTCCCTGTTGCCCTCAAAGTCTTCAATAAGACAGTCCTTGTCAACCAATGGCAAGGCCTCCAGCTCTCTATTTGTTGGATTCAATGGAGCTACACTGAGGGATGAGGATGCAGAAGCAGCCATTGTAAAACTTGATTTGAAAATGAGGTGATGGCAATTGATAGACCAAGTCTGAAGTGTTTTTTCTTACTGAAAGTGCAAGTTGGTCTGTGCAGTTTGCTGCAACCTCTCAGGGATGTGAACTGCCAGGGGTAAGTTGCAGAGGTAATGAGGTTTCTTCTGGTAAGAATGCAGGTGGCCTGTACTCGGCAAAAGGGAACAATGCCGAGCAGCTCGAGGACAATTTTACGGTTTCAGCCCGTGGAATGACCGCTCGAATGTTGAATTATAGTTCAGGGGTGGTGCAGGTTGCTTGGGCTTACTAAGCAGAGTTGAATTTAGGATTTTTACCAGTCTTTTAATGGTGAATTTACAGAGAATTGGAATGCATGGGCAAAGTGGGGAAAACTGGTGAAATACCTGGAAAAACTAGCTTGGAAGCCTGCAGACCGAGCTGTGGAGGTTTAAGGCCGTCGAATTCTGGACTTGTAGCGGTTGAAATGTCAAATTTGATGGCTGGGGACAAATTTCGCGGCAGCTGCTTGTCAACGGATCCTTCTTTTGCGCGTGAAAATGACCGAAAACAGCTCAATTGGTTGTTTATAACGTTAAATTTGGAAAAAGTGTGCATTTGGCGCTTTTCCGCCGATGACTTCAGCATGACGTCATGGCGGGGCCCGGGTACGGAGGTGACGTGGCTGCTGAGGTGTGATCCAGGGTGGCAGGACACGGTGGTGGGTGAATAGGTGGCAGGGGTACGTGGAGGATTACATGGCGCGGGGTGGGTGAAAGGTACCACGTCAGGATGACGCAATGCTGACATGAGGGAAGGCGGTAACGGAATAGTGGTAGGCGGGTTCCCCGCACCGCCTTTGCTGGTAAGTGGTATTGGGGAGGGGGGCTCCGAACAACCCCGGTGATTGACACGCGTCCAGGGTACGGAGCGGGAAACCACTTTCCCCGGACGTTAAAGTTCGGCAGGTCCGGGGACGAAAATGACCGCCCACCGTTAGATCTGGGCGGCGGAGATCGGACGGCTGGCGGGTCCTCCGACGGATCGTGCAGGTTGGGGGGGGTCCCGCCGGCCCATTAAAATATTCATTTAAATTTTTGGGCAGAGAACTATAGGAAATTAGGTTTTTCATGTATTTTGGGATATTTTCGGGTTTTCAAAGGTTTTTCAAGGCCTTTTTTAAGAAAAAGGGGTTTATAGGGGTGATTTTAGCAAGGGAAACAAGGGTTTTTTGTGTTTTTTAAGCAGAGGGATGGTGATGGCTGAGGGAAGAGGTTGTTTTTCATAACCAGAGGTTAGAGAAGCTCCAAGATAGGGTTGACCACAGTCCCAGATGGACTAAAGTCTCCCATGATGATTTATTTGGCTATAGTGCCAAGAGGAGGATATGTACATAGTGCTGGGATTTATACACCTTAGTGTTATTTATAGTAGGGAAAGGGGGACATAGGGGATTTAGATAGTAGAGTTAGTGGTTAAGATGTATGAGAGGGTAACTGAAGGGGAAACCCCTAAGTTTATTTGAAATTTACTTAGTTTAGGGAGTAGATCAAAATGAAAAGAATTTTACACAGGAAATGTGGCTTTTAAATGAACAAGAACCATCATAAACCTCAGAAATTTATCATCAATCTCCATGGATGAAGGGATGTTAGCAATAAGAGTGGAAGGGGAAATTGGGGAATTAGACATGCTCCTTTGCCTTGCTTTTCTTATTTAACCAACAAGATTCAATCTGCAATGAATACCACTTCTGCAACCCCATCTACTTACCCAGCTATGGTGCCTAGCATTTTTTATTTCTTCTTGGAGGGTGCACTTGGACTTGTAGACCCTTACTTGCCTTTTTTTTTATTTGGCTTTTTCTTTTGTTCTTTCTATCTACTTCTACCCTTATTTCTTCCAAGGTCCCAGATTAAGCTGTTGGGAGCCTTTTCTTCTCTACCTGAACTACTTGTCTGCCAAGATTAAACAGTTTGGACAGACTTCCTTCTCTAATCTACAACTGCAAATTTAAATCATGGAATGATCCAGATTAGACTGTTGGACCATCCATCAAAATTTTAAGTCCATACCAAGCTATAAGCACAGATTGGATTCTCTTGGAAATATGTGATCTTTGAATCATCAAACCAGAGCATATTTGGACCTTTCATAGCCAATCATGAAATATGAAACCTATTGGTATAGGTAGCTAACACCTCCTTAAGACATCTGAAACTCATTGACTCTCCCTATCACATAGTATTATTCATTCATTTGCATGCATTTTGAGCTAGTTCTCCCTTGTTTTTCAATGGCACTCCCTGACACCTTACACATCTTATCATGTTTCCCTGGCACTATATCATTCTTTGGCACTACCTTGCATACCTTGTCACTCACTCCTTAACACACCTAGAACTCACTAACACTCTCTATCACATATTCTTATTCATTCATTTCCATGTATTTGAAACTAGCGCTCCCTTGTGTTTTTGTGGCACTCCCTAATAGTCCTTGGAATGCATTGGCACACCCTAACACTTGGAACATCCTGGAATATTGTTCCCTTAGCCTTTAGCATCCCTTATCACTGCAAATAATATCTTGTCACTCCCTTAGCACACCTAGAACTAACTGACACTTCCTATAAAAAAATATTATTCATTCATTTCCATGAATTATTTTGACCTAGTGATCCCTTATGTTTCCATGACACTCTGTAACACTTCCTAACATGCATTGGCACACCCTAACACCTGGTACATCTTGGTCGAATGCTTACTCTAGCATGCCTTATCACTGCCTAACATACCATGTCACTCCCTCCTTAACACACCTAGAACTCATTGCACTCCTTGTCACACAATATTATTCATTAATTTCCATGCATTTTGACCTAGTTCTCCCTTATGTTTCCCTAACACTCACTAACACTCCTTAGCATGCATTGGCATACCTTGGAACTTGGTACATCTTGGAATACTTCCCTAGGATTGTATCATGCCTTAACATTTCCTATCATACCTTGTCACTCCATCCTTAGCACACTTGGAACTCTCTAACACTCCCTATCACATACTCTTATTCATTCATTTCCATGCAATTGAAACTAGTGCTCCCTTGTGCTTCCTGGCACTCCCTAACACTCATTATCATGTGTTGGCACTACACCCTAACACTTGGCACATCTTGGTGTGCCTTAACACTTGGCATGACTTGGCATGTGTTGCAATGAAAATTGGAATAGGGAAGAGACCTTCGGTTTAGGAACAAGGGGCCAACAAGGCTCTGTTGTAGTCTAGAACAATGTTGGCATGTTCACCTTACCTAGAGAGGGTAAGGAGTCTCAACCGAGGCATTCCATGGCTGAAGTGTGAGGGGGTAGAATGAGGCACCAAGGGAACCAAAACCCACAACCGATCTTAACTCATAACAATCAAGCACCTACTATAAACCAACCATAATATTCTACTAACATTACCTTAGAAAATCATTCAACATACAGAAAAATATTTAAAAAATGTAAAGAACCAGTACAGAACTCAACAAAACATCATAGGTGAAAACTGTCTCTTTCATTACACTTCATAGAAATAAATACATAAATAAGTATAGAAGGCTTGAAGTCTCATCATCAACAACAAGAATGATCCAACCCATAGATCAGAGTCTAGCAAAGAAAGAGTGTACCTGCCTTCCACAACTTAGGAAGGCTACATTGATTTCTAGCTCACTTGGTTCATCAACTGCTAATAATCACCAACCCTTTCCCATCCATTCATTTGCTTTTATCCTCTGCTCCACACCTAGACTGCGAGTTCCATTTATTTCCTGCTTGGATGACTTTGCCTTTGGATGCCTTTGCTCTCTACTTTCTCGACTGCTCTTGCTCACCCTTGCCACCTTTCCACAACTATTGAACCACTCCGGGTTCCTGTTCCCCCCCACAACTGTTAGCTCCAAAACTCGACCGATCATCCCCAACACCTGTTCTTGTCTTGTCTTCCCACAAAAACTCAAAACAAAGGCCCAAACAACATACCTAACATGCCTTGGAATTGTCTAGAATATGTTGGCACTTCTTGGAATTTCCTGGCACATGTTGGCACTCCCTAGTTGTCATGCCCTTATACATAGACTTATCTATTTTGCAACTTGGGAAACCAACCAAGTCATTGAAAAAATAATGTTGTTCCTAGCCCTAACACTCCACAACACTCCTTGGCATGCATTCACAATGTCTTGTATGTTTTAGCACACCTTTTCATTCCTTAGAAAACCCTATCACTCCTTAGCTATCATGCCCTCACAACTACCCTTACATCTTTTGCAACACGAGAACCCAAAAAAGCCATGTCTCAACTGTTAGCGCTTGGAATTCACCTAGGCTGAGATAAACAAACTCTCAAGGCTACATCAAACCATTTCACCTCGTAGCTAGCCCTACGAGGTATGAGAAGGCTCTCTCCTGTCAGATTCGGTAGATCTTTCAATATGATAAGCTGACCAATTAGGAATAAAGATTTTAGGCTAGTAAATTGATAAGGGAGGTTGATTTAAAGATTTTTGGGGTTTTTGGTGGCAATTGGAGGGAGTGTAATTCAGGGTGCGGGGATTGGGCTCAGTTTTTGCAGGGGAATCTTTGGGGCAAGGTAGGAGTGAGTGTTGATGCCTTAATCTGAGATGGATGATTAGGAATGATAGAGGAGGAGCTAAAGAGGGAAAACAACAACTTTGAATCCTCTTTAGACAGTGGAAAACATAGATATTGAACAAAATTAAAAGTTGAGCATGGCATGCATGAATTCAAACTTTATCACTTCATCTGTTCAATTAGCAGCAAAGAAAGAGATGGAACACATAAACACACTTACAGTGACATGTAGAGAACACACCATCAACACAACAATCCACAAGAATCCACAATGATGTCTGCAAAACCCTGGCCTTCCTTTTCCTTAAATTGCAGTAATAGATGTACAATATACAATAATGCTTCTCCCACAAGAGTCCAACCATGAAAATGAGCAAGAGAAGGCATAATATAGACCATCTAACTCCTTTCCTCACCTCTATGGGTCGAGCTCAGCTTCCTAGGAGCAGTTTGAACTGGTTCTAAACTAAGCACTAGATAATAGGTAGTCAAACAACTTGCCTCTATTACTTAGCTAACTCATCCATGCATTAATTATTCACTTTTTACATCAAGGAAGCTTCTAGAAGGGTAAAGAGAGATAAAATCTATCAATGTGCCATGAAAATTATACATTCATCCATCATCTACAAGTAAAAATCATCAACCAAGGTGAAAACAGTGTTTTCTGGCCTGAAAAGTCAAAACTGCCAAATTCAGCTCGAGTGGTCGCGCCCCCTGCTCGAGTGGTCGCGCCCCTTTGGAGCAACTTTTGAGTGGGTTCCACTGGTAAAAATCAGGTGCACGATGGCTCATTGGAAAGCTTGTTCTGTCTACTTTCCATCCCAAGTGGAATTTCTGGATTTGGAGTTGATTTGACCCCTCAAAAGTCAATTCTCCCAAGGTCACTTTCTGCAACTCAAAAAGTGGGCAGAAAGTCATTATTTTGATGTATTTTGAGCTTTTGGAGGCTCAAATCTCAAAATCAGGCTTCTCCCAAGTATAGGTAATTTTAGTCTTTGCATACCCTTTCCAAAAATGTCAACTTTTTGCAATTCCGAGCAATCCTCACGAGTGGTCGCGCGGGGGGTGAGACCACTCCACAGGCAAAAACCTGTAAATTTCCAAAAAATTTCCAAAATGCCCCAAAACTCTCAAATTTTTTTGATTTTGCTGCTGGATGAAGGCTAATGAGTACCATGGTGAGTGAGGGATGCCTCAGCCAAGATACAGAGTGGGTTTGTCCTTTTCTTCTTCTTCTGGGCCTCTGACAGCTTCCTTTGGAGAATTTTCATTTTAGCCTTGCAAACATGCAATCTTGCCCAATAGTGTGTTTTCATGTTGCGTAGCAGCTCTTTGTCATGATTTGCCTTCTCCAACAATCTCTCCAAGTGTGCATTCACACGGATAAGCATGGACTCCCGGTCAGCAGGCAATGGGTCACCGGGCCTCCTACGGTTCAAAGTTTGATCATTGCGGATCCTCGATAGCTCATCAAGTTCTTTTTCTTCTTCTAATTGTTTGGTGCGCTGTTCTAGATAAGTGATGGTCCATTGAGCCATTTGGAGATTTTGCTGCAACACGAGGTTCTCCTCCTCTCTCTGCCTGATAATCTCATAAAAATCTGAAGAAGGAGAGCGGGCATCACGACCAATGAAATCATCATGTGTATCACCAAATCTCTCATCCTCAATCATGGGCTACTTGCCCTCCCGTACTGCCTCTGCTGATGAAGAATGCGAGGCCCCTTCCACCTGGTGTGGAGATAACACTCGCTGATCTGAAGAAGATGACGAGACCCCTTCCACCTGTTGTGGAGAAAATACTCGTCGAGCTGCTGCAAATAAGGTCCTAGGACCTCTCTGATAGGTGACCCGAGGTGAAGAAGCCACATGTCTCGGAACAATAATCTCAGGCTGGTGTGATGGACCTCCCACCTCATGAATGACCTCTGGCTCTGGCTCTGGCTGTGGCTATGTGAAGAACTCACGGGAGATAAAATCTGCCCAAGAAATGCCCTGCTGACTCAGCTGATGGGAAACAACCAGCTGGATGAGACCATGATGACACAAGCTCCTGAGCTGCTGAGCTGGGGACTGCCTCTGAAACATAGAGACCATCCTCTGAATGTCATGAAAGAGATAAGCCGGGATGTTCATCATCCTCACCCTGGTGAAGTGCATCAGCATGCGGATGTGACAAGCAAATACCCGTGAGAATCTCCCCTCGCATGTGAAATAGTGCATGATAAGCCGCATGATAGGAGCATACTCCTCTCGAAGGAATCTGAAAGGAAAGTTCCCTGATAAGTTGTGTATGTATGTTGGCCTGACATATGGCTCAAAGTAAACAAAATCCAGCCATTTGCGCTTTGGCCACACCTCACCCACATTGGGTATCCCGGTAGCCTGTGAGATGGCCTCTGGAGAAAGCACAAAATTCACCCCTGCAAGGGTGACCTGCCCGTCATGAAGGTGTAGGACAAATAGTCGGGCTAGCTCTCTATGATGCTGAATCTGTGACAGCCTCTCGCAAAACTGATAGCAAGCCATGTGCTGAAAACAAGCCACTGCCAATGGGCAAGCCTGCAACTCTGCCAATGATGTGGGCTCTTCCCTCTTGTGATGACCACGCTTAACTCCTTTGCGAGGACTCTGCTGTGTCTCAATCTCAGTGGATGAAGATCGGTCATCACCTTGCTCATCAGTCTCAGTGGTTGACATGGTGTTATTGAGCAAGGTGGAATAAATAAGTCAAGATGACTGCTGCCCCGCCTGCAAAATGCTGTGAAGTATGCTGTTTTCAAGGGGAAAAATCATGAGGGAAATGTTAGGGGAGGGAATTTACATAAGGAAAGGGAAAATATATATATAAACAACAGGGAATTTCGAAGGAAACAATCACACAATGTTAAACATGTCATTCTATCTCTCATCATTTGCAAATTAATACTTTATTAGGGAAAATTTGTATTTTGAGCACCAAGGGAAAGGACAATAAAAATCTCCATCATGGAGGAAATAATGGCATGGGCACAGGGGAATAGGGTAGCATCAATGATGTACAAGTAACAGGCTGCTCCTTTGCTTATTTTGTCTTTTAATGCCTTTCATAAGCATACTCTGTTTTTGCACATGTAAAAATGGCCATTTGATGCTAATGGAAAACAGGGGTTTTGGGTATTTGATTACAAGGGGAAGAGAAGGGTTGATGTGATTATTTTGCAATGGAAGGGAGAGGGATTGTATCAAGGGAATTAGGGGAATGAGGGGATATAGGGAATTAGGGTTAGGGAGTAATGAAACCTATTAACAAAGTCTGCCAACCAATTTTCACAACAGCGGTCTTTCAATAGTGCTGGCAGCTTCATAATTGCATTTGTCATGAGTGAATTAAGGTTTCATTGTATGTTTTGACAATAGGGAAGGAGATTCAATTGCATAGGGATTTTGAAGAAGGGATAGGCAATTGAATTGGGTTTTTCATGAGGGGAATAGGTAGGAAAACAGAGTCTAGGGAAAGGGAGATGATACCATGTTAATGCACAAACCCTAGCACAGCAAAACTGCTCCTTTTTGATAGCTAGCAGCTGGTACATTTGATAAACTTTGTCATGATTTTCACACAGCTTCTAACCTTTGATATTTACAGCAAGATGACATTTTTCTTTTGTTTTTTATAAGGCTATGCAAGTTATATTTTTTACTCTGTTTTTGTGTGATTATAAGCATGCCTTGTCATCATTTTCTTTTCTTTTTACTATATTTGTTTTCATTCTTTTGCTGTGCAATTTACATATATAATTTGCTGTGTGTAATAGTGTAGGGTTTGAGCATGATGCATGGTAGAAAACTAGGGTTTGAAATAGGGTTTAGGAGGGGTTAGGGTTTCATGGAATTTGGGGTAGGGTTTTAGCGCTTCTTTGCAAATGAGATTAATGAAAATGACACTCTAACACATGTGAATTTATAATGGGAAAATAATGGAAGGGAATAAAGGAAAAATTACCTTGAAAAACAAACAATACAACCTAACATAAGCTTGCAAAGACATCAAGTCACTTAACCTATTTTTCATTAATTTCTTGCATGATATTTATGACCATAACCCTCCTTTGGATCCATGACACAATTCAAAACTTGATAAAGGAGGCATACCTTGTAGAATCCACGAGCGAATTTGAGAGAAAATTGAAGTTTGGGTGAGTTTTTGTGAAGGCGGAACGAGTGGTCGCGCCCCTCCTTGGAGTGGTTGCGCACCCTTGGAGTGGTCACGCGCGACCAAAAATACACTGCAAAAATTGGATGGAGTGGTCGCGCACCACCCAGGTGGTCGCGCACCCTCCAAAGCCTGGAATTTGCTGGAAATCGCCCAGATTCGCCCTCTTTGCCTCTTGCTTGTAATTTTTCGCTCTCAAATGCACAATGAAACTTTGCAAGGAGGGAATTTACCTTTATAGGGTCGTTTAAAAAAAAAATTGACTTTAGAAACCCACTTTATAATGTTTTCATTTTGCATTCTCTTTTAACACTGTTTTGGAGTTCATTTTGTCCTGAAATTAGCTCTTTGAGGCGTTTGACTTCGTTCTTTTTGCAGGTTGACCATCTTATGGGCTGTGGCGAAGAAACCAGGGTTGTTGCCGGCACTTTTGAAAACTTTTGAAAATTTCTTTATTTTTACAAATTTCTCATGGCCTTGAACTTAAAAACAGGGTTTTTAAATCCAAGGCATTAAATGACCTGTAGCTGAAGAAAATAACAATGAAACATATGTACATACCTCCTTCTGGCTTGCTGGGCACTCACTGAATTTGAACTCATGACCTGGCAGTGATTTTGACTCAAAACCCTAGACCTAAGACCTGGGACCTCAAGACAAAAATAAAAACAAACATGACTCAATTTCATTGTGGTATGACCTGATCCAGCAAAGCCAAGAAGGGAACAAAGACCAGCCCTCCATTCAATTTTATGGCATGCCTAGCGGGATGCAAAACTGACACTAATGAGACACCTACCTATGCATATGCAAAGAACTATTGATCACTGATGGAGGGCTCAAGACCGACACTAACATTGGCTCCAATGGGGATGGCATCTCCTTGGAGGTGCCAAGAACCTCAGACCTCTTGGGAGAGCAGACCAGTGCCTTATCTATTGGGCAATGGAGTCAACTAGTACAAATATAACCATACTCGAACATACTTTATTTGACTTGGATTATAAACTGAAAACTTTCAAAGGACTATGACTCAAACAAACTGATTTTTACAGAAAATAAACAAACTGAAAACCTCACACCAACCAATCTTCATCCTCGGAATTATAGCCTTCACTGCGGGCCCCAAACCAAGGCTGAGAGATCAGTTCACACTTGCTGTAGTAAAGTAAAATGATATATACAATGAAGATGACTTAGAGCAGCATTGCTCAAGCATGATATCTCTTGAGAAGCCGGCCATTCACCGACCCACCGGGACATTCATCACAATTCAACTCTTTGAGAATGAAAGCATTAGGACCACGATATGCAGCAATCTTATAAGGACCTTTCCATAAATTATCAAATTTACTGTGCTTACCTTTGTCCTCGTTTCGAGCATCCCATCTCAAAACAACATCCTCTAGCTGAAAATTTTCCAACTTTGCCTTCTTATCATAGATTTTCTTGATACGTTCTTGCAACTTTAAAGAGTTTTGGAGAACTTCTTCCCTTGTTTGCTGTAAGTGGACCATTTGATTGATTCTCCGTTGCATTGGATCCATATCTTCTCCCGTTTCTTGAAGTAATTTCGCGACCGGTACACTAAGTGATGTTGGAAAGACTGCATCAACTCCGTATACAATCTCAAATGGCGACATTCCAATGGACTTCTTTTGGCTCACCCGATCAGCCCATAATGCATTGACCAACTTCTTGTGCCAACTTTTCTTGTTAATTTCCAGCATCTTCTTGATAATGTTCACTAGTGACTTATTTGATGATTCGGCCAGCCCATTACCTTGCGGATGATAAGCGGTGGAGTGACCCAAGCTGATGTTGTACTTATAGCAGAAATCAACCATCTTATTGGACTTAAAGGCAGCTGCATTATCTGTGATTATTTTGAATGGACAGCCAAAACCTGACAAGATATTAGTTTCAAGAAAAGAGATAATTATCGAATCTGTGGCCTGCCGAGTAGGAATTGCCTCTATCCACTTTGTGAAGTAATCAGTGGCAGTCAAGATCCATCTATGCTGCCCGGACGAAGCTGGGTGGATTTCACCAATGAAATCAAGGCCCCACTACTGAAATGGCGCACTAATCTCCACCGGTTTGAGAGGCAATGGCTGCAACTTTTGTTTTCCTTGAAATATTTGGCACTCATGGCAGCTCTTTACCGCTTTGTACACATCAGAAAAAAGAGAAGGCCAATAAAAACCAGCTCGCAAAATCTTGTTGGCTGTAGTTTTCCAAAATAAATGACCTCCACAGTCACCTTTATGGAAGTCTTCTACCGTCGCTTTTGCTTCCTCTTCAACCAAACAATTTAGCAAGATGCCCCCGGGATCTTTCCAATACAATGCTGATTTCATAATGCAAAATTTAGCAGCCTTTAATTTCAAAGTCCTCGCTTTGTTTTTCGACATTCCAGGAGGCGCGGACACATTCTGAAGTACATACACTATATCAGCATACCAAGGAGAATTAATAAAAATATCTGATACCTGAACCGCTGAATTTTCTCCTTCACCATCGGATAAGGCAGCGATCAAGTTGATATCAAGGGCATGAAGGTTTGTTTCAGCCATTAGTTTAGCAAGTCCTTGTCCTTTAATCATCTTGGTGGGATTGATTTCAACATCATATTCTAAGAGAGCAGCAATCCATTTACCTCTCCTACCTTCCAGCTCTGTTTGTACCAAGACATCCTTTACCGCTGCACTAGGAACATAAGCTAATACATGAGAGTGAAGAATATAAACCCAGAAATCTTTCAATGCCTTAATCAGGGCCAGCACTTGTTTCTCAATGATATTATAGTTTAATGCCCCATCTCTAATGATCCGGCTGAAAAATGAAATTGGCCTTTCAACACCCTCTCTTTTTTGCATTAATACGGCTGCTAATGTATGCTCGGAAGCAAAAGAAAACACAATGAAATCCTGAGTATAATCAGGACTGATTAAGGTCGGGGCTGAAGACAAGATTACCTTGATTAAATTGAAGGATTTGACTGCCTCCTCGGTCCATTTGATCTCGCTGTCCTTCCGAAGCATGTTGGTCATTTCTCTAAGGTGCTCTGCAAGATTAGGAATGAAGTGGCGCAGAAAATTTAATTTACCATTAAAAGATTGTATCTCCTTATTATTTCGGGGCTGCTCTAGCTGCTGAATTTCCTCCACCCGTGCAGGATCAATTCGTATACCGTCTTTGGAAATGATATGTCCCAGCAATTTACCTTCACTCATGGCAAAAAGACTCTTTTTTGGATTTAAAGAAATGCCATATTTTCTGCATTTTTGGAAAACTTTCGTCAAGTGAAAAAGATGCTCCTCATCGGATTTGGAAAAGACCGTTAAGTCATCAAGATATACAACTAAGAATATGTCCTTTTCATTGGCAAAAGCCATATCCATAGCTCGCTGAAATGTAGCACCTGCATTCTTCAAACCGAATGGCATTTTAGCATAATGGAATGTTCCCCAAGGCGTAGTGAAAGCTGTCTTATCACGGTCATCCTCATGGACTAAGATCTGATTGTAGCCGGAGTATCCATCTAGCAATGACATCTTTGAGGCACCCACTACCCGCTGCAATATGTGATCCATCTTAGGCAGCGGATAGTTGTCCTTTAGCGACACTTTGTTTAAATTTCTGAAGTCTATGCACAAGCGAATCTCACCGGTCTTCTTTCTCACAAGCACTAGGTTGGAGATCCAATCTGAAAAGTGAATGGGAACTATGATTCCGGACTTGTAGAGCCTATTGACCTCTTTCTCAATCAAAGGCAGCAACTTGGGATTGATCCTCCGCAACTTTTGCCGAAAAGGCTTTTGATTTGGCTTTATAGGAATAGTGTGCTGGATGATGCTTGTATCATATGTCTTTAAATCTGAATAATCCCAAGCGAATACATTATAAAATGATGACAACAATCTAATGTATTGATTCTTTACCTTGAGTGGCAGAGCCTTTGATAATTTCACCATTTTTGGATGTTCCGTTGTCCCAAGGTTCACATCTTCCACACCTTCTTCTGTTGGCATCAAAGTTGGCTTGCAAGCCACATCATCTTGATCAAAAAGTTCTTCTAAAGGAATCAGCCCTTTAGGAATATGATTATCTTTCAGCTGCAAAACATCCATTTGATTAACTCCTTCTGGCTCCATGTCTATTGAAATTTCTTCAAATTTACCTTCTCCATGCAAGAAGTCTTTGATTTCCTCATCATCCTGAAAGACTTGCCAACTCCTTTGGTTGTCCGGGATTGTAGGGCGATGCTTTACATAGATTTCAAACTTGTTGCTCGAATTCATTGGTATTTTCAAATTGCTTGCTGCCCTGGCCAATGCATCCGCAACTCCATTTTGTATCCGGGGTATGCATGTTAAAGTATGCTCTGAAAACCGCTTCAAAATGTCTAGAACAGCATTGCAATAAGCCCGCATACGAGGATGTTTAGTTTGAAATTCCCCCTTTACTTGTTTGATCACTAACTCGGAGTCGCCATAAACTGCTATCTTCTTTGCTTTTAATTTCCGGAGGATTTTCAAACCAGCTATAAGGGCCTCATATTCTGCTTCATTATTCGAACAATCAAAAGCCAATTATAAGAGCACACTTGTACCTTGCTTGGGACTTGGTTAGGGACTGAAAACGGGCTACGAATCCATACACCTATGCCAGCTCCATCGCTGCCCACTGCACCATCAAAATCCATGGTCCAAAGACCATCTTCATCATCGTCCAAGGGCTGCACTTGTGATGTTGTTGCAGTCATGACTTGCTGCTCATTTGTTTCGGCAATTGACTTTATGACAGCAATCCTTTCTTCACTGTTCGTTCTCAATACTTCCCTGAAATTTTCTGCCATGCCTGGGATGTCTTCTATCTGAACTAATTGACTATCTACCTCATTAAAATTATCAGCAAATAAAGCAAAGGATTCTAAATCTGTTTGTACATAATTTACAGGATGATTTACTGGCTTTTCCTTGCTAGTAATCATATACTTCATCTTTTGCTCTCGGTACACCTTTCTCATTTGGCCAAACACCGGAATAGTGGCATATGAAAAGTCCAGCTGTAAAGTACCTTTAAGTTTTGATCCCCATGACCTTGAAAGGAGCATACCAAACCTTGGAGGAATGTCCGCCACTACCACATCCATCAAGAGATTCTTTGCGGGAATTTGATCCAAGCTAACAACCAAATCTTTAATCAAACCGATGCATCTAACTCGGCTGGAATCAAATGAATATAGATCATGGTAGTTACGAGTTATATCAAGTCCCAACTTCTCCATTATTGCCTTGGGCATTAAATTGTGTGATGCTCCCGAATCGAACATAGCATTATGAAGCACATAATCATGAATTCTTAAGCTGATATAGAATGGCGGGACATCGCTTTCCGGAGACTCACCGTTTAGAGCTGGCCCAAAGATTAATACCGGCTGATCATCCTCCACATTTACCGCATCTAACATTGGATCAGTATTGAACATCTTAGAAATTTGTGCTCTGTAGGTAGTGTTCTTCATGACTTCTGTTAGTGGAATGGACAATTTCAATTTTGAAACTTCGTTCTCAATGCTGAATGCTTGACTTTTCTCACTTTCTTTTGCCGGATTATCTCGTTTTTCTGCTCTATCTTTGGGTACATTTGATGGCTGATCCATCTTGTTTGCTGGAACTGCTTGAGTTGATGGGGGATCCATGACTTCTTTACCTTTTTTCTGTGGAACAGCAGCACCATTCTTTGCCAAATTTTCTGCCCTCTTTTGAATTGGATGTATGGGAACTGTCCGGTTTCTCAACTGTCTCTGCTGGCCTTGTTGAGCTGATAAAGCATGTAAGTAACCTCTTTGATACTCTTCTGACTCTTCTTGAAGTACAACATCATTAGATAGAATGTAATGCTCATCTTGAGGTGTATAAGCATTACTTACCAGCTCTTCTTCTTCCGTGATGTAAGTGGGCATATCATCGGGAGTGAAAAAATGATTTTCTTCACCAGGACCTTCACCCTCATCTTCAGATTCTTGAGTGACATAATTTTGCTGAAATGGAGGTTGGATTGGCTGCTGCATGGCCGCTTCTTGTGCTCGTGTTTCCCGCTGTTTGGTCCTATATTGGGGCTGCTGTTGTTGGCCTCTGAAGTTTGGATTTCGAACTTGTGGTTCCGGTTTGCCAAGACTGAGATTTTGGAGTGCCTTTGACACCTCTTCCATTTTCCGAATAACTTGAGAAGTGGATGGCACCTCCTCCTTGATTGTGACCTTCTTTTCCGCTTTCATTCTTGCCCTTTTATCATTCAATTAGCCTCTACACTTACTGCAATTTTCTGCATTTCCTCCAAAGTAGGAGGATCTCGGTCCTGTAGTGAGTAGGCCATCTCCGGATCGAAACCATCTGGGAACTTAAGCAATGCGGACTTTCTTGATGGTTTCAAGTCATCGGGTATAGCGTTATACACTGAATTAAATCTGATGATATAATATTGAACCGACTCACCCGGATTTCGCTTGAGGTTGTTGTACTCGGCATTGATTTGCAGCGGGTCTTTCCTTATTTCCCATCGGTCCAAGAATTGATTCTCGAGTGCTTCTAAGGTGGTGATGCTGTTAGCTGCCAACCCTCTGAACCATTTTCTTACTTCTCCGACAAATGTCTGCACGAACAACCGCATGGTAACATCTTCTTCATCTAACTCATATAGATCAAAGAAAGTGGACATTTTATCGACATGTTGCTGTGCTATAACACTTTGTGGAGCGCCATCGAACATGGGAATTTTGCTTTGATAGTCAGCTGGCATGTCATGAAGATTAGCAGGCAATACAAGTGGGGCAAAACGGGCTGCCATTTTTCTTGGTAATGTAGGTCTTGGAGTAGCAGGCAGAGTAGGTGTGGCAGTATGAGGAGTAAGAGGAGGAGAAGTAGTATGTGAAACCGAAGGCGAAACAACTGTAGATGGGGGATGAGGAACTATGGGAGTGAGGGCAATATAAGGGGGATTTGCCTGTTCATGCGCCGTGATAGAAGATCCGATATGACCAGAGATATTTTCAAGGAAATCAGCAAGAGTTGTAGCTTGTATACGTGTCTGGAGATTCCTCAAAATGAAATTTTCAACTAATTTATTATGCCTCTCAAATTCAATAGCAGCTGCAAAATCAGGATTAGGAACTAGAGTAGCAAGTGCACTTTCAGATTTAGATTTGAACAAGGACAACTCGAAACTTTCATCAAAATCAAGATCTTCAAGATACTCAAAAATAGTTGGGCATGAATTAGATCTAACAATTGGTCTTGGATCAGTAGCCAGCTTGTTTTCGTAAATAGACTAGGAAAGGAAAAACCGCTCAGCCGTATGGAAACTCTTAGCCTATCATCCGAAGCTTAGAGTCCATAATGATACTGGGATAAAGATGTCACTGAAGTGAGTGTTTCAGAAGCTCACGGAGATTGACTGAAGCAGCGTTTATCTACTAACGCTGATGTAAAACAAGAGCGTGTTCAAAGGCTACCTGGCATAACTTCAGGCTCCGTCTAAGACTTGCGAAACACACACATCAACACACAAAGAAGTTTGTTTTCCCCAGTATGGTCGCCAATATGTTAGCACTTGGAATTCACCTAGGCTGAGATAGTCAAACTCTCAAGGCTACATCAAACCATTTCACCTCGTAGCTAGCCCTACGAGGTATGAGAAGGCTCTCTCGGGTCAGATTCGGTAGATCTTTCAATATGATAAGCTGACCAATTAGGAATAAAGATTTTAGGCTAGTAAATTGATAAGGGAGGTTGATTTAAATATTTTTGGGGTTTTTGGTGGCAATTGGAGGGAGTGCAATTCAGGGTGCGGGGATTGGGCTCAGTTTTTGCAGGGGAATCTTTGGGGCAAGGTAGGAGTGAGTGCTGATGCCTTAATCTGAGATGGATGATCAGGAATGATAGAGGAGGAGCTAAAGAGGGCAAACAACAACTTTGAATCCTCTTTAGACAGTGGAAAACATAGATATTGAACAAAATTAAAAGCTGAGCATGGCATGCATGAATTCAAACTTTATCACTTCATCTGTTCAATTAGCAGCAAAGAAAGAGATGGAACACATAAAAACACTTACAGTGACATGGAGAGAACACACCATCAACACAACAATCCACAAGAATCCACAATGATGTCTGCAAAACCCTGGCCTTCCTTTTCCTTAAATTGCAGTAATAGATGTACAATATACAATAATGCTTCTCCCACAAGAGTCCAACCATGAAAATGAGCAAGAGAAGGCATAATATAGACCATCTAACTCCTTTCCCCACCTCTAGGGGTCGAACTCAGCTTCCTAGGAGCAGTTTGAACTGATTCTAAACTAAGCACTAGATAATAGGTAGTCAAACAACTTGCCTCTATTACTTAGCTAACTCATCCATGCATTAATTATTCACTTTTTACATCAAGGAAGCTTCTAGAAGGGTAAAGAGAGATAAAATCTATCAATGTGCCATGAAAATTATACATTCATCCATCATCTACAAGTAAAAATCATCAACCAAGGTGAAAACAGTGTTTTTTGGCCTGAAAAGTCAAAACTGCCAAATTCAGCTCGAGTGGTTGCGCCCCCTGCTCGAGTGGTCGCGCCCCTTTGCAGCAACTTTTGAGTGGGTTCCACTGGTCCAAATCAGGTTCAAGATGGCTCATTGGAAAGCTTGGTCTGTCTACTTTCCATCCCAAGTGGAATTTCTGGATTTGGAGTTGATTTGACCCCTCAAAATTCAATTCTCCCAAGGTCACTTTCTGCAACTCAAAAAGTGGGCAGAAAGTCATTATTTTGATGTATTTTGAGCTTTTGGAGGCTCAAATCTCAAAATCAGGCTTCTCCCAAGTATAGGTAATTTTAGTCTTTGCATACCCTTTCCAAAAATGTCAACTTTTTGCAATTCCGAGCAATCCTCACGAGTGGTCGCGCAGGGGGTGAGACCACTCCACAGGCAAAAACCTGTAAATTTCCAAAAAATTTCCAAAATGCCCCAAAACTCTCAAAATTTTTTGATTTTGCTGCTGGATGAAGGCTAATGAGTACCATGGTGAGTGAGGGATGCCTCAGCCAAGATACGGAGTGGGTTTGTCCTTTTCTTCTTCTTCTGGGCCTCTGACAGCTTCCTTTGGAGAATTTTCATTTTAGCCTTGCAAACATGCAATCTTGCCCAATAGTGTGTTTTCATGTTGCGTAGCAGCTCTTTGTCATGATTTGCCTTCTCCAACAATCTCTCCAAGTGTGCATTCACACGGATAAGCATGGACTCCCGGTCAGCAGGCAATGGGTCACCGGGCCTCCTACGGTTCAAAGTTCGATCATTGCGGATCCTCCATAGCTCATCAAGTTCTTTTTCTTCTTCTAATTGTTTGGTGCGATGTTATAGATAAGTGATGGTCCATTGAGCCATTTGGAGCTTTTGCTGCAACACGAGGTTCTCCTCCTCTCTCTGCCTAATAATCTCATAAAAATCTGAAGAAGGAGAGTGGGCATCACGACCAATGAAATCATCATGTGTATCACCAGCTCTCTCATCCTCAATCATGGGTTGCTTGCCCTCCCGTACTGCCTCTGCTGATGAAGAATGTGAGGCCCCTTCCACCTGGTGTGGAGATAACACTCGCTGATCTGAAGAAGATGACGAGACCCCTTCCACCTGTTGTGGAGAAAATACTCGTCGAGCTGCTGCAAATAAGGTCCTAGGACCTCTCTGATAGGTGACCCGAGGTGAAGAAGCCACATGTCTCGGAACAATAATCTTGGGCTGGTGTGATGGACCTCCCACCTCATGAATGACCTCTGGCTCTGGCTCTGGCTGTGGCTGTGTGAAGAACTCATGGGAGATAAAATCTGCCCAAGAAATGCCCTGCTGACTCAGCTGATGGGAAACAACCAACTGGATGAGACCATGATGACACAAGCTCCTGAGCTGCTGAGCTGGGGACTGCCTCTGAAACATAGAGACCATCCTCTGAATGTCATGAAAGAGATAAGCCGGGATGTTCATCATCCTCACCCTGGTGAAGTGCATCAGCATGCGGATGTGACAAGCAAATACCCGTGAGAATCTCCCCTCACATGTGAAATAGTGCATGATAAGCCGCATGATAGGAGCATACTCCTCTCGGAGGAATCTGAAAGGAAAGTTCCCTGATAAGTTGTGTATGTATGTTGGCCTGACATATGGCTCAAAGTAAACAAAATCCAGCCACTTGCGCTTTGGCCACACCTCACCCACATTGGGTATCCTGGTAGCCTGTGAGATGGCCTCTGGAGAAAGCACAAAATTCACCCCTGCAAGGGTGACCTGCCCATCATGAAGGTGTAGGACAAATAGCCAGGCCAGCTCTCTATGATGCTGAATCTGTGACAGCCTCTCGCAAAACTGATAGCAAGCCATGTGCTGAAAACAAGCCACTGCCAATGGGCAAGCCTGCAACTCTGCCAATGATGTGGGCTCTTCCCTCTTGTGATGACCACCCTTACCTCTTTTGCGAGGCCTCCGCTGTGTCTCAATCTCAGTGGATGAAGATCGGTCATCACCTTGCTCATTAGTCTCAGTGGTTGACATGGTGTTATTGAGCAAGGTGGAATAAATAAGTCAAGATGACTTCTGCCCCGCCTGCAAAATGCTGTGAAGTATGCTATTTTCAAGGGGAAAAATCATGAGGGAAATGTTAGGGGAGGGAATTTACATAAGGAAAGGGAAAATATATATATAAACAACAAGGAATTTCGAAGGAAACAATCACACAATGTTAAACATGTCATTCTATCTCTCATCATTTGCAAATTAATACTTTATTAGGGAAAATTTGTATTTTGAGCACCAAGGGAAAGGACAATAAAAATCTCCATCATGGAGGAAATAATGGCATGGGCACAGGGGAATAGGGTAGCATCAATGATGTACAAGTAACAGGCTGCTCCTTTGCTTATTTTGTCTTTTAATGCCTTTCATAAGCATACTCTGTTTTTGCACATGTAAAAATGGCCATTTGATGCTAATGGAAAACAGGGTTTTGGGTATTTGATTACAAGGGGAAGAGAAGGGTTGCTGTGATTATTTTGCAATGGAAGGGAGAGGGATTGTATCAAGGGAATTAGGGGAATGAGGGGATATAGGGAATTAGGGTTAGGGAGTAATGAAACCTATTAACAAAGTCTGCCAACCAATTTTCACAACAGCGGTCTTTCAATAGTGCTGGCAGCTTCATAATTGCATTTGTCATGAGTGAATTAAGGTTTCATTGTATGTTTTGACAATAGGGAAGGAGATTCAATTGCATAGGGAGTTTGAAGAAGGGATAGGCAATTGAATTGGGTTTTTCATGAGGGGAATAGGTAGGAAAACAGAGTCTAGGGAAAGGGAGATGATACCATGTTAATGCACAAACCCTAGCACAGCAAAACTGCTCCTTTTTGATAGCTAGCAGCTGGTACATTTGATAAACTTTGTCATGATTTTCACACAGCTTCTAACCTTTGATATTTACAGCAAGATGACATTTTTCTTTTGTTTTTAATAAGGCTATGCAAGTTATATTTTTTACTCTGTTTTTGTGTGATTATAAGCATGCCCTGTCATCATTTTCTTTTCTTTTTACTATATTTGTTTTCATTCTTTTGCTGTGCAATTTACATATATAATTTGCTGTGTGTAATAGTGTAGGGTTTGAGCATGATGCATGGTAGAAAACTAGGGTTTGAAATAGGGTTTAGGAGGGGTTAGGGTTTCATGGAATTTGGGGTAGGGTTTTAGCGCTTCTTTGCAAATGAGATTAATGAAAATGACACTCTAACACATGTGAATTTATAATGGGAAAATAATGGAAGGGAATAAAGGAAAAATTACCTTGAAAAACAAACAATACAACCTAACATAAGCTTGCAAAGACATCAAGTCACTTAACCTATTTTTCATTAATTTCTTGCATGATATTTATGACCATAACCCTCCTTTGGATCCATGACACAATTCAAAACTTGATAAAGGAGGCATACCTTGTAGAATCCACGAGCGAATTTGAGACAAAATTGAAGTTTGGGTGAGTTTTTGTGAAGGCGGAACGAGTGGTCGCGCCCCTCCTTGGAGTGGTCGCGCGCGACCAAAAATACACTGCGAAAATTGGATGGAGTGGTCGCGCACCACCCAGGTGGTCGCGCACCCTCCAAAGCCTGGAATTTGCTGGAAATCGCCCAAATTCGCCCTCTTTGCCTCTTGCTTGTAATTTTTCGCTCTCAAATGCACAATGAAACTTTGCAAGGAGGGAATTTACCTTTATAGGGTCGTTTAAAAAAAAAATTGACTTTAGAAACCCACTTTATAATGTTTTCATTTTGCATTCTCTTTTAACACTGTTTTGGAGTTCATTTTGTCCTGAAATTAGCTCTTTGAGGCGTTTGACTTCGTTCTTTTTGTAGTTTGACCATCTGATGGGATGTGGCGAAGAAACCAGGGTTGTTTCCGGCACTTTTGAAAACTTTTGAAAATTTCTTTATTTTTACAAATTTCTCATGGCCTTGAACTTAAAAACAGGGTTTTTAAATCCAAGGCATTAAATGACCTGTAGCTGATGAAAATAACAATGAAACATATGTACATACCTCCTTCTGGCTTGCTGGGCACTCACTGAATTTGAACTCATGACCTGGCAGTGATTTTGACTCAAAACCCTAGACCTAAGACCTGGGACCTCAAGACAAAAATAAAAACAAACATGACTCAATTTCATTATGGTATGACCTGATCCAGCAAAGCCAAGAAGGGAACAAAGACCAGCCCTCCATTAAGTTTTATGGCATGCCTAGCGGGATGCAAAACTGACACTAATGAGACACCTACCTATGCATATGCAAAGAGCTATTGATCATTGATGGAGGGCTCAAGACCGACACTAACATCAACTATAACAACAACTTGACTATAACAACAACTTGACCAAGTTACAATTACAACAGCTATATTATGCCTTGTTCACCTATTAAATTCCTATAACTCATCTTAGGCTACTCATGTATAATTTCAACTTATTCAACTTAACAAGTTACAAATACAAGGCTCACATCCAACCATGGTCATAAAATTAGACAACTAAGCAACAAAGTTTACATCTTGACATGCCATAACACCTAGCACACCTAATAATCCCTTTTCACTATGTAGCATGTGTTAGCATCCCCTACTTTTCTTGGCATCCTTTTGAACTCCCTAGCACATCCTAGCACTCCCTGACACTTATCACACATGGTAATCGCTAGATAATTCTCTACGTCACACTCTTATTCATTCATTTCCATGCATTTGAAACTACTTCTCCCTTGTGTTTCCTAGGAACTTGGCCCTAACACTCCCTAGCAAGTGTTGGTGCCACAACCTGGCGCCTGGAACTTCTTGGCATGCCTTAGCACTTGGCATGCCTAAAATGCCTTGAAACTATCTAGCATGTGTTAGTACTTCCTGGCATTCACTGGAACACCTTGACACTCCCTAGCTATCATACCCTCATAGATAGCCTTACCTTTTTTGTGACATAGGAATCCAACCAAGTCATTGACAAAATGTTTGTGCCCAACCCACATTCTCCCCTTGTCTGAAACTAATTTATACACACCTTATCACAACCATAGGCTTGCCTCCTACATGTCCTATTCTGAACTTATCCTAACACACTTCGTCCTTGAGAACCTAGAATTCACTAACACTCCTTGGCACACGACACTCTTATTTGTTCATTTCCAAGCATTTTGACCTAGTTCTCCCTTGTTATTCCTAAAACTTGCTAGTATACCTTTTCACTCCCTCCTTAGCACACCTGGAACTCGCTGGAAAATAATTTCCATGCATTTGTAATGAGTCATCCCTTGTGTTTCCCTGGCACTTGGCCCTCACACTCCCTAGCATGCATTCACACACCTTGGCACTAACACATCCTGCCATGCCTATCATGCCTTGGAACTGTCTACCATGTGTTAGTACTTCTCTTGTAAATAAAGAAAAGCATCATTTAATTAACAAAGACAACTAATTATTTAAGTTGTGCAAGCTATGTCAATTAAGAAATAAACAACTTTTCTTGTTTTGTTCCTTGGAATGAAAGTTCTGTTATGCTATACAATTACATCATACATGGCTTTGAACATATTAGGTTGAAGATATGATGTAGACTATGTTGCATAGCATGAATTTGTATGTGTAGGAGTAAGAGATTTTACAAACCCATCCAAGCATAACATGATTTCAGTCATTTGTTCCTCCAGAATATTGTTATGAATTATCTCAAGCATCCAAGGTTGACGATTTTCCAAGAATTTAGTTTTCCCTTATTAAGAGTTAATTCAAACAAATGCAGAAACACTATCTCAATTTTTATCTTTCTATCATGTACTCCTACAACATGTAGCCAAATCACATCTCAAAAAAACCATCAATATTAGAGTTACCAAGTCATAAAAAACTTTAGTCATGATATCAAATACTACTACTTGCTTCCTCTAAGATCAACATCCCTTTACTTGGTTTATTTTCACATAATACTTAGAGTTCCCTTTTCCATGCTCTTCATCTTGAAAACATAAATCAATATGTCCCTAAAACGTATCAATCAACAAGATTCAACATTGTATCCATCAAGGTATTTTCATCTCCCTCTAAAGTTATCATGGCTCATTTTCATTTTTCAAGGGATCATATCAGATGTTGATCAATATCACCAGGTTTTATGGACAACTGTCATGCTTCTATACATCAAGTACCCATATGGAAGAGTCCTTATTTCATTTGGTATTTAATCAATACATACCATGCATATGATTCCAAATATATTTCTACAACTAACTCTTCCTACCATGTCTCTAAATACATGAATTCTACTTTCTAAACAAGAGATATTCTCTAAAGATGTGCATACCTCGTTCCCTCATTTTGTAATCTAGTCAACTTCTTTCATGAATTGCCTCTTTCTTTGAAGAAAATTTCTATGATGAGGCTCCTTTCTCAATAGTATAAAATAATTCAATTATTCCTTCATGCTACAACTAAACTAGTAAACATTTTTTATGCTTGCTTCCATTATATTCCAGAATGCACCCATAAAGTTATAGTGGAATATACTCTTTCCAAAATTCTTCCATATATTGAAGAACCTTCTCATCAAGGATCCCTGTGATCCTTTCCTGCTAGAAGAACATTTCTATAACATGCCATGCCTGCGAGAGGACCTCTCTGAGGTAAAAAATCTTTGTCAATGTATCATCAGTGAGAAATTTTTCTTTTTGCAAATAATTCAATGTCCTTCTCACTTCTATAGTGATATCAAACATAAATAAGGATCCTTTAAAAGGGAAAATTGGTGGTTGTTACCATCTCACATGGATATGCACTAATTTTCTTGTCAAGGAACTTGGATCATTGGTTTATAACTTCGCATCAATGGGATTGTTTACTCCAGGCTCCTTAAGCTTCAAAAAGAAGAAGCATGCCTGGCCAGGACTTAGGAGTTAGGATCTCAGAATGCTAACGATTAATCACATTTTCTGGGCATATCTATTTCCTAGTTGATAGTGTAAAAGGCAATATCATGGCAACACCATACCATCATGTCTTCAGTGAAAAAGTTTGTAGTATTTTCTAGACTAGCCATAATCCAAGTATGAAATAATTTGCAACAAGCCTTTAGGCTAAAATAGAGGTTGTTAAAGTAGCTAAAAAATCTATTTCCAAATCTATAATTTTATTACCATTGTGGAAAATCCTTTACACAAAAGTAAGGAAACAAGTCCTTGTATATTTCCTTATCATAATAATAACAACCTTCAATCGCATTGGAATGACTTGGAGCTCAATGATCCATGTGTGGGTGTTGGCTTGATGGGCCCTAACCCAGGTTCAAAATTAAGCAACCAAGAAAATACCTACACTACTAGCCCTTTCAGCATCAATCCGCGAAGCGCAAATTGAAGTCTCACCCGAAGCAGTATGGGGGGATGTAGGAACCAAGTTTCCACACCTTGAGATCATTGTGATGTCAGTTATTTTCCCTAACCTTCCCTCACACAGATCAATAAGCCCTTTAGGGTTTACCAAAGTACTCTTATTCGTCCTCGAAGCCTCTGCGAAAGTCTCTAGTCATCCATCATGGGCCCTAAATAGATAGATCAGGAACTTACACACTCCTATGATTACTCTTACTTCTATATATACACATATTCACTTAAGTATTGGTTACTTTAACATGCATTACAGTTATATTTGTGTAAACAGATATTCCTACTTTTGTTCATATGACAAAGTAAAATACATATATTCGTGCATCAATATAACATTACTTCATACTCCAGTATTCAACATAACATAATTGAAACATTCATAACAGAAGTAAAATAACGCATACATAGATAATTACAAAATATTCCTATTTATTGATAATCTAGATTTACAATACAAACTGACTACCCTATGCACACAGCTGTAGGGGTCTGCACACTAAGTTGCAGACTTCTACCCTAGGCCTCTGCGCACTCAGTTGCAAAGCCTCTTCCTATGCTAATAATATTTTCTCTTAGCTCTCATAGACCCATTACATTCATTAACATGAAGTATCAACTATGAACTATCTTAGACTCTTCTAAGACTCCCCTTTTATACAATCCCATGGTCCGCAGACCATGGGTAGATCTCTAGAGTTGACATGACTTATACAAAAGAAGGGTGGAAAATCCTTAGTAAATCCTTACATCTTCGCACTCTATGACCACAAAATGTAGATAATTTACACAAAACTTGGGCTTTTAGCCCCAAATCATGGGCTTTTAACCCAAAAATTGACTCAGGGGACTTGTTCCTAAGAGGCCCCCAACAAAAATCTGGCGACTCACCCTTGAGTCACTCTGCTAGTGCGGAGATCTTATTGCGAAAACCACCCATCTTCACCTGTACCACTGCAACTTAGGTGGTGCAATGAGTTGCCACCTGCTTCATCTGTTCGACTAGCTACTCCATCGTTGGACTTGTGCCATCTACTTGTACCTTCTCTTGTGCTCCCTGCAGAATAGCTAGTTTTCCTTTGATGGTTGTTGTGAGCGCATAGGCTTCATCAAACCAAGGCCCTATTCTCGCCTTGAGGACACCATCTTTTTATTGTGCTACATCCATATTTAGCACCTTTGACTCGTGCATTTTTGCTAGCCATTACATAAGGGTGATGGTGCATGTCATCGCTTTGACTTCATCATATCTCTGTTGTAGCTCTCAGGCATCTGTTTCCAACCTTTGCAAGGTGGGATCCTCCTACAACTTGGTAACCACTTCGAGTGCCTGTTTGAAGAGCACTATGCACTCCTTCATTGCGCTATCTATAGTGGCTACTGCATCTCTGACGGCGGCCTCATGCTACTCCTTTACCTCTCGCAAAGTCGAGGGATGGTCCCGCAATTCAATTTCTATGATCTTAAGGTTTAGGTCCAACTGAACACTGGCCAGCTCTCATCTCGCTTCGCGCACTCTAGCAACGAGCTTCTGAATTCATTCATCCACGGGTGCATCTTTAGGAATATCTAGCTCAGGGATACGCTTGCATGCCTCTACCACTACCTTAGTAGTGTGCTCATTCTTTCCCATGATAGCCTTAAACAGCTTGATAGAAGAGGTCTTCTCAGCAAAGATTTTGGCGTTGTTCACCTTTTGCTCATTGATGACATTTAATGCTCGTTGTTCCTAAGCCTGAATTTTTGTGGTCATATCATCATGCAGGGTGTGAAGGGCTTCTCTTGGAAGTGCGGCCAAGTCTAGCCCGACCTTCTAGAGGGTACAGACAGTGGCCCTCTAATCTTCTGCTTCCCTGGTCAGCGCTCCATCTAGAAGCATAATAAACCAGGGGTCCAAGGAGAAAACCATTTTTGTTACTTCAATTGTCTCGGGCACCAAGCTAGTTGATGCCACGCTACTGTGACCCACACTTGTCTACACCTATGTCACCTAGATCTGCAACTCATGCAGACCCATCTGAATGGCGCCTAAGGCCTGCTTCTGCTACTGCTAAAACTATTGTAGGAGTTTTGTGGTGGCATCCCTCACCATATCACCAATGTCATTCAGATCACCTTCTGTCAAGGTGATTGGGTCGAGGGAAGTTTTGCTGGCCTTGGACTTCTTCCACAAACCTACTTACTTTGATTCCCTATTTCGCTTAATCCAGAATGGAGTAGTCCCTGGGTCCACTCGTCCCTGCCCTGTTTGTTGTTCCTCCTCCTCTTCTGTTTCTGAGGAAGTTGACTTCTGACTCCTGTTAGAGTCACATTCCTCTTCTTCCTCTGTTTTCTTTTCGGTAGTGTGCTCTACCCTGCCTTTGTCCTTAGCCTCCTTCTTCCTCTTTTTTTCTAGTTGTTCCATCTTCCATTTGACCTCTTCTTTCTTTCGCTATGCTACACACTTGCTAGACCTAGCTGTCAAGTCCGAAGCGGTGTGCCAATTTTCCAGCCAACGGTCAAGGAACGTTGTGATCATGTCATCTGTGGCCAGGTAGGGAAGGTAATACCACTTTTGTTCAGAACCCTTCCGCATGCGCATGGAGACCCGGTGGAAGTCCGCCTTGAACTCCACATACTCTACTAGCTGATCATAAATGGTCAGCGACAACCACGGTTTGCGGTTAATGGCCATGTGGATATTCATCTCCATTAAGATCCAAAATGCCTTGTTGTCCTTGACCTTTTGGGGGTCCTTCATAGCTCAGAGTGAAGCAAACTGCGCCACTTCCGGTAGCTCGTGTGCGATCGGAAGAAACTGACTATCCTTTTGTAACTCCC
Organism: Pinus tabuliformis; assembly: GCA_031772625.1. Taxonomy (NCBI): domain Eukaryota; kingdom Viridiplantae; phylum Streptophyta; class Pinopsida; order Pinales; family Pinaceae; genus Pinus; species Pinus tabuliformis. Next base: position 1,126,438,840 of record CM062816.1, on the reverse strand, counting down.
ACACAACCAACATTATGGATAGCAGCAACGATGCATAGTGAAATGTTTTTCTTTGATCCTGCACCTCCCTACAGTTCATGAGGAACTCCCTACAGAGTTATCATGCCCAATTGAACTGTACGCTCTCTGCACACTAGGCTGCTAATAACACTACTGGTGCTGACACTTCATCTACACAACGCTTCCTCATAATATTTCCTACCAGGATCTGACAGGCTACCTTGACTGCGGGGTTGGTTATGCTAGTGATGGAGTAGCCACGTGACTTCTTTGTGAGCTTAAATGTATCCTTCATTTCTTTAGTAAGGTTGCGCTCACTTTCCTTTCCTCTAAATGCCATGGTCATATTTTTCCTATGTGCAATAGTTGAGTGATCCTATGGATCAACATGTCACTAATGGGCAACGACTCCTCTAGCCACTTGCACCCATCATGCACCAAGCACAGTAGATGCTTGATCACTATCATGGTTATGGGAATGTGGTCATAATGCAGTACCCATAGCATGTTTAATAGACTAGCCTTTTCCACCCCTTTTACCCACTTTCTTGCTTCCAGTGTGGTCACATCAGAGTCTTTGTAGAAGTCGCAGTGCATGAGTTGATTTGTGGCTAAGTGGGAAAGCACTTCGTATGAGCCAAATCCCAATCCTCCAATTTTAATAAGGGGACGCACTCCAGGTGTGGTCCTTCAGAGGAAACTTTGTCTGGTAGAAATGGTGTATGTAGCGTGACCTTGTTTTTATCAATGTCCTTTGGAACCTTTGTCTTGCCTCTGCATGGAGGAATATACTTGGGTAGCTTAGAGATAGGGTCGGGCCCCTCAATTTCAACATCCTCTGCTACCATGTCAATGTCTTCCTCATCCATAGGGATCTCCTCAACATCCTCTTCAAGTTCAAGGTCAATTAGCTTTCTCTTCTCCTGCACGATGGAATTTTCCTTCTACGGGTGCCTTCTAGATGATGCGCGCACTAGCTGTGGCGCTTTTTGCTTATCTTTCTTTGATTTTGGACCCATTTGGGTTGGTGTAGGTCTTGGCCTGGGTTTCCTAAGTGATTTAGGCACTTATGCTAATACTTCAATACTCTCAACCTTAGGGGCAGCTTCCTCAGCTTCCATTGCTACATGTGGGGCAGTTCCCTCAGCTTCCATTACTTCTCCTGCACTCACGGTTTTTGTGGGCATCGACATAATACGAGAAAAAAACTCCTACATCTCTTTTGGCAACCTCTCAAACATTGAAATCGTTATCAAAGCTTCAACTCTCTCATGGTTCATGTGCACCTGAGAGCTCAACACCTAACTTCTCAAAATGCCAAGTGTTTTTCACTAGGTGGACACCTGTAATTTATAGGCATTTTTTAATTCAAATCCGACCATTCCCCCCAAAATTTGTTCATAAATTTTGGATTAGCAGCATATTTTTCACAAACCTTGCCCTTAAATTCTGACCTAAATGCTGCCCCCCACTCCATTTAGTCATTTTCCCAGTGTTTTCCCATTTAGGCTCCTTTCAGCAACCTAGAGTGCTAAGAATGTGCTTCCATCATGTAGTCATCTAGCTAGATCATTGGTGTATGACTTCAATCATATGCCATTAACCCACCCTGGGAATGGTTCTCCATTCAAATTTACCAACTGAACTGCTCCACCATCGATAATCTCCTTGATGACATAGGGCCCCAACCAATGCATCTGAAATTTTCTTGGAAATTGATCAAACTTGCTGTCATATAATAGAACTAAATCGTTTACCTTGAAGGTGCGTAGTTTGATGTGCCGATCATGCCATACCTTTTCGCATTCCTTTTGAACTTGTTGATGGAATCCACTATATCCTCCTCAATCTCTGTTAGCTATGCGAGCCGCTCCTCCAGGGCTCCGCAATCCTCCATTCCTGTGAATGTTGTTATGCACAGACTAGGTACAATGAACTCCATCGACATCACAACTTCCACGCCATAAACCAGTCTGAACAACATTTGTCCAGTCATCTTCTTACAAGTTGTTCTATAATCCCATAGCACCATGGGCATGTGAACATCCCATTCATTTCTTTTAGCATTGAAAACCTTTGTGAGCACACTCTCCAGTATCTTATTAAAAGCTTCTACCATTCCATTGGCTTGCAGGTGATAGGGTGTGCTCTTCTGATGGTAAACCTCAAACTCTTTTGTCATCGTGCTAATCATCTCATTAAGAAAGTGTTTACCATGATCACTCATTAGAATTTTTGGACAGCCAAACCTTGTCAGCACATACTCAAAGATGAATTTGGCTATTGTTGCACTTGTACACTCCTTCACAGGCTGCACCTCCACCCATATGGTTTAGTAATCAGTCGTAGTGATGATGTACCGCGCACCTGTATTCTTCCCTTGAGGTTGAATTGATCCTACAAAGTCAATCACCCACTTGTCGAAGGGTTGTAGCAATATCTATGGATTCAATGGTAGTGCATCCTTGCGCGAGGGTGTGCCTATCCTTTGGCATGCACCACATGCCCTACAATATGCTTTGAGTCCTTATGCAAGGTCAGCTACCATAACCCAATGCATAGAATATTCTGCATTGTTGCTTTTCTTGAACAATGACCTCAATTGGCTCCGCCATGAGCCTCAATGAGGATGTTGTTTCATTCAAACTCTGACACATAATGGCCCAAGATTTCATCTAATCCTATTTTGTACAAGTGCCCTACAATGACAAAAAAGTCTGTTATGCACACCACCAGTTCCTTCTTCTCTTGGCTTATATATCGTTAAGGAGCCATACCTGTCATTGGGAAGTGTATAATATCTTCAAAGTGGTTGTCTATGACACGTACTGGAAAGAGTTGCACGTCGAGTAGTCCTTCCTCCAAATTCGTAAGTTCCTCTCTTGTTTCAATTCACCATAGATGATCGCATCCAACATTCAAGCGTCCTGGTTTCACAATAACTTCAAATTCATACTCCTGGAACAACAACACCCACCTTCATATTTTCCCCTCGAACATAGGCTTGTTGACTAGGTATTTTAATGTCGAATGGTATATATACATATTGAAATTTCCACCCAACAAATAATGCCTGAACTTCTAGAGAACGTACACCATAGCTAGTCCTTCCCGCTCTGTCGTGGAATAATATTTCTCAGCTTTGGACAACTTCCTACTTGCAAATTCTATAGGGTGATCCAAGTCCCCTTCACCAGCCTATATCAGTACTACTCCTATCACAATACATGATGCATCCACATTCACATGAAATTCCTTCTTCAAATCTGGGAAGACTGGGATCGATGCTGTGACCATTTTCTCCTTTAGCACATCCAAGCTCTTATGGGATTCTTCATTCCAACAGAACTTAACATCCTTCTTTAACATTTTTTCCAATGGCGTGTTGATCTGGTCATAGCTCTTGATAAATTTCCTGTAGTATCCCGTATGCCCCAACATTGCACGTAGCTATTTCACACTCCTTAGCACCTCCAAATTGATTATGACTGCGATCTTCGCACAGTCTACCATCAAGCCTTGTCTGCACACCACATGGCCCAGCAAGATCCCAAGAGGGAGACAAAACAAACATTTCTTTAAATTGAGCATGATCTGGTACCTCTAGCATGTATCTAGCATCAAGAATAGACTTGCCACATGGTGCTTCACTAGTCTGAACACTGACCAATAGTCAAAGTATACTTCCCAAAATTTATGAAAGAATTCTTTGAATGCTGTGATGACTACACGTGAAAAGATTGCTGGTGTGTTCTTTAGCCTAAAAGGGATCACCGTATACTGCAAGCATCCCCATTCAGTTTCGAAGGTCATCTTACTTCTATCCTCCGACATGATCTTGATCTGACGGTACCTAGAGAACCCATCAGTGAACGAATATGCTTCCTAGCCACCAACATTATCTGGGACCTCATCAGTCAATGAAGTTGGGAAGCGATCATGCATGCAAGCATCATTCAACTTCCTGATATCTACGGATATCCTTATTTCTTCCTTCTGCTTCTTTTCTTGAACCACTATTGGGCTTACCCAATCAGATTCTTCCACTGGTTTAATAATACCTACTGCGAGCATCTTGTCTAACTCTAAGTGGACACTTTCTTTATACTTCAGATTGAGGCGGTAAGGTCTTTTATTCACAAGTTTCACATTCGGTTTTAGGGTGATGTTAATTACACCCAAGTCCCATATTATCCTAGTATTCATGGAGTAGTTTAGCGACCTTATCTACTATCTGTCATCCCAATAGTCCCCAATCTTTGCAAACTTCGGCTCTGCCTCCATGCCAATGTTCACCTGTCTAGTTTTGAGTGGCTTTGTTATGTCTGGGTTCTCTATTTGTGGTCTTTCAACTTCATGGAATATTAATCTTCCTCGGGTCTTCGTCTTGTTATTCCACTGTGACATTGTAGCACTTAAGCGCATGGCTCAGCTGGGTTGTCCAATCAAGTTTAACCAAATCTAGAGATTCCTACAATATCTTGAAAAGTTCCATCTTAATCTCCTGAAATGCTTTGTCGATAGATTCAAATCCATCCTCAAAACTCAATGTCATAAAAAATCCCTGGCGCAAAATATACCATTCTTCGATGCCATGGCAGAGTTTCGTCTCTAAGTACCAATTCATTGGTATAACATCCAAGGTATGACAAAACAAATTGACGCATTAAGGTTGAGGCTTCACTCCATACACTTCAAGCCATTTGGCCAAATGGTCACATGGATAATTTCTCCCATCATATTTTTCTGTTAATTGCACCTTCCAATCACTAAAGTGTACCCTCATCATCCTCCTATATTCACACCAATCATCAAAACTATCTTTGTGTGTACCCCACCATATTGCGGGCGTAGCACACAATGCCCAATATAATGCTTGGAAGTGATGTTTCTTTGGTACTTCCCTTTCAAATACATCAAAAAAGTGATCAATATCAGTTAACCCATCATAGTAAGGCATATTTCCTACCTCTGATGATACACGATGCAATGACTTGGTCTTCATATTACAGCACAGAGTAGATACTTCATTGATCTGAAAATCACTCTTGAGTGACCTTCAGTTAATTAATTATTGAATGAAGGTATTACAGACTCATGCGCTAGTGTGTGTCTATATTATTTTAGGCAACGGATCGATCAGATTGCAAAATACACAGACACTGGAAATAAAAAATAACAGAGAAACATAGTAAGAAAAACATGAACACAACAAATTAATAAGGAGTTCACCCTATCCTCTGGGGCTACATCTTAGGTCAAGCTCTCAATGATGGCCTTCTTTTATTGTGTCTTTAAAGTATAGAATTACAATGAGGAGCTCAATCTAAGTCTCCTAAAACAGGATTGCTTGGCAGGGTGGTTTCTTGGATTCCCCAAGCCACTAGAGTGCACAGACTCTTTTCCTTACCAGCTCTTGACCTATCTGGTCTTTAATGGAAGGAGTGCAATGTGATGCTCAGTTCCCCGATAGATCCTCAATGGGATGGCTTAATGCTGCGTTATGCTACAGGTCAGCTTGGATCTTTGTCTTCATTCTCTATTCTCCTTTCCCTCTCTCGGTTGTCTTCTGCTCTGCCTGTTCATGGCTTTAATGCCAAATAATCTCATGACCACTCAATTCCTCTTCCATCCCCTGTTGGGTCACCTATTGCTACTTGCTTGGAGTTCCCTTTCTCTGCGTCATCCTCAACGACTCACAGGGAGTGGTCACTTGTCCTCCTACGAACTGCGCCAACTTTTACTCGTTAGTTCGGTTCTTTGGTTAAGTTAGGAAATGACTCGTCCACCACCTCAGTAGTCAAATCAGACCTCAAATCCTTATTCATCATGGCTTAATCCCCTATTAATTTTGGTTTCTCCATCGGGCACGATCCTAACCAATAGATCTGGATCCCTTAGATCTGACACCATTCGCTCATTTCGCGCGGTTGACTTACTCGACTGTTAGTGTATGATGAGTGGCGGTTTTCTCTCTCCTCCACTTGTAACACATCGGGTGCTAAATGGAATCACTCATTTTTCTCCAATTTCTCTTACCGCCCAAGGGTGCCCCCGATAAATACCATCGATTTTTGGAGAGCGGGTCCCGCCTTTAGCCTTTAGCACTTTCCCCATAGTTTTCCTAGCTCCGATGTGACCAAGCACTTTGGAGCTTTCCTTCTCGAGGGGTTTTTCCCGACGATGCATGATTAGCACTAATCATGCATCAGAAACTACCTCCTTTTCCCAATCTGAGCTTCCCAGGTGCTAGTTTCGCCTCCTACATAGTCTCCATGCACCTCGGTTAGAACGCTTTGACCGAGCCCCTCATCATTCCTCACTGGTTGCCAACTGCCACTGTTTAGATGTATTCTTGATTGCTCCGTGCTCTTGAATTTGAAGTTTCATCCTAATTTGATACAGTCATGGTGCTTTGATCATTCTTCATGGATCCAATTCGGATCACGACCTTCCCACTGAAAAAGATTTTGGACCACCAAAAGTTGGTTTTCAAGCATCAACTAAGTGAGGATACAGTTGTCTCACTTGTCCAATCTCAATCCACTTTGCACTGCTCGGCTTCGAACCTTTGAGCCCAATTCTGAGGTACTCAACATATCCTCTGCACGTTGTCCTCACCTTCTTGTCCAAAATTGTGTCTTCCTACAATTCATTAAGATATTCAGGTAGCAGGTCATCAATAGAAGACAACTGACTCTGCTCTTTAGGATCCTCAATTAGAGAGGGTTCATAAAATCTCAAGCAATCTACATTTACGACTGAGTAGATGTGCATGTAAGCTGGTAGATCAAGGCAAAAAGCATTTTCCCCAATCTTCTCAAGTATCTTGAAAGGTCCATACCTGGTAGGCTTTAGATTTTTACCTTCACCTTGCATCCTATCCTTGCTGATGTACAACCAAACTTGGTCACTAACTTGAAAGCCATGCTCCATTCGATGCTTTTCATGCCTTGCCTTGTACTTGGCTTGGCTCTTTTCCAATTGTTCCTGTACTACCTGGTGGATCTCCTGGATTTGTTCAATGAACCTAGTTTCCCTATGCACAACACTGTGTCCCACAACTGTGGTATGTTTACCAAAGACAAAATCCAAATGAGACCTTGGTGTGAAACCAAAATAGGTCTCAAAAGGAGATCTCTGTGTAGAAGAATGTTTTTCTCTATTGTAAGCATGTTGCACATAACACAAATGCTCATCCCAAAGCTTAGGATGTTTGCTGAAATATCCCCTGAGTCGCTGGATCATTGTCCCGTTAACTACTTTTATCTGGCCATCAATTTGTGGATTAAAATCTGTGCTTTTCTTCAATTTGGTGTGCATTAGTTCCCACAGACTTGACCAAAAGTTCCCCACAAATCTGGTGTCTTGATCAAATACAATAGAAGTGGGTAATCCAAAATGAACCCATACATGTTCAAAGAACAATTTTGTAGTTTGTTCAACTGTAATCTGTTTATTACAAGGTATCAATATCCACATTTTGTTGAACCTATCCATAAAAACATATAGATAATCATGACCTTTCCTATATTTAGGCAATCCTCCATCAAAATCCATGGAAACACTTTCCCAAGGGTGAGAAGGAACTGGTAATGGAATGTACAGGCTTAGTTTTCTATTGCTAGGCTTGTTTTTAGCACACATAGTACACCCTCTTACATATATAGAAACTGTCTCATTCATTTTTTTCCAATAACAAAATCTTTGCAGTTGTGCAACTGTTTTACTTACCCCAAAGTGACCTGATATCAGAGAAGTGTGTGCTTCTCTAATTATCTTTACTCTCTCAGTTTGTGGAGTGCATAACTTCCCACAATGGTATAAGAGTCGGTCCTTTACATGATAGTCCAATTCTTCTACTCTTTTTCCTTGACTTAAAGTTGCATATACATCTTTAAAGTCTATGTCTTGAGCATATTGATCAATGTAACTTTCATGTAACACAGAATTATGCTTAAGTATAGTAGATGCATTTATAATAGGTATAGATAACATGTCTGCAACTTTATTATGCATGCCCTTTTTATATCTGATGACTGGATGAAATTGTTGTAGAAAACCCATCTATCTATAGTGTCTTGATTGCTGCAACTTAGTTTGGGAGTGTAGATATTGAAGTGGTTGATGATTAGTATGTATTACTGTCTCTTTGCCCGTTAAGTAATGTTTCCACTTTTTCACACTTTGAACTAATGCATACAATTATTTATCGTATGTAGGATAGTTAAGTACTGCAGAATTAAATGTCTTAGAATGATAACATATGGGTTTACCGTGCTGTGTCAACACTGCTCCCATGGCATAGTCACTGGCATCTATTTGGATCTCAAATGGTCTTTGAAGATCAGGCAGTGCTAGTATAGGTGTTGTACAAATCTTTTCTTTCAAGGTGTCGAAGGCTTTCTGATGTTTGCCTCCCCACTGAAACACCTTGTTCAATCCTGTTAAAGCATGTAAGGGAGTTGCAATTGAGGAAAATTTAGAAATTAACTTCCTCCAATATTGTGCTTCCCCTAAGAAGCTTCTCACTTCTATAGTAGACTTGGGTTTAGGCCAGTTCACAATGACTGCCACTTTAGACTGATATATCTTCAATTCACCACCCCCTACTATATGACCCAAATAATTAAGAGATTTTTTGCCAAATTCACATTTTGAGATTTTAACATGAAGTTTTTCTTTTTTCAAAACATCTAATGTCTGCTTAACATGCTTTAAGTGTTCTTCCCATGTTTTGTTAAAAATCAGAATGTCATCCATATATACAATAACAAAATCATCAATAAAAGGTCTGAGTACCTCATTCATTAATCTCATGAAAGTAGCCGGAGCATTAGTTAAGGTAAAAGGCATAACCAGCCATTCATACAATTCCTGCTTTGTTTTGAAAGTAGTCTTCCATGCATCTTGTTCTGCAACCCTGACCTGATGGTATCCACTGTGCAAGTCTAGCTTGGAAAAATAAACAACTTCTTTCAATTGATCCAAAATATCATCTATGTGAGGAAGAGGATAATGATTTTTTATTGTTATCTTATTCAGTGCTCGGTAATCAATGCACATTCTCCACGAGCCATCTTTCTTTCTCACCAAAACTATTGGTGACCCACATGGTGATGTGCTAGGTCTGATGAACCCTTTCTCAAGCAACTCCTGCACCTGCTTCTTGATTTCAGCATTCTCTAAATTAGACAACCTATACATTCCAATGTTAGGCAATGGAGCATCTTGCTGCAAAATAATATCATGTACTATTTTCCTTTTGGGTGGTAGACCTTTAGGTTCTTGAAATAAGATATCATACTCTGAAACAACCTTTTCTAAATCAGCTTGCTGTTTAGCATTACAGCCCTCAAATACATTGGTTTTATTAGGTTTCTTTTCCTTTACAACCATCAGTAAGAATTTTTTACATGAATTTATCATTCATGTCATCTGCCCTGAGTTTGTGATAGTATAATTATTTTTGAGCTTATGGGCTCTTACAAAGTATTTGATTCCATATTTAATAAGTAGATACTCTATAGAAAATAGCTTTTCTGTCATACAAATAAGTACTTCCTAAAACAATTCCACATATATCCAAAGGAATTATGTCTAACTCAACCTCATATACAAATGCTAACCCAAAAGAAAACTTGAGTTTGCACTGTCTAGTCACTTGTAGTTTTGCTTTATCATTCAACCATCCTAATAGGTATGGTTTCTTGTGAGGTGTAGTTACTAATCTCAACTTATTTACAATTGCTTCAGAAATTAAATTTACTTGTGAGCCACTATCAAAAAAAGTATCAATCTTTTGATGTTTGGAAATAACTTGAATATGGAAAATCCCATGTCTTTTTCTCTCATTTTCTTCATAAATAATAGATTAAACAAAATTACTAGTAGACGTTTTAGAATTCTTACCTTTTATACCTATGGCTACAATAGTTGTTTAATCTCCCGAGTCTGACCACAAATCTTTCTGAATAGCTACAGCAGTCTTCTTCTTCTTGCCCTCGAACTTCTTAGGTCTCAACTCTGGATGCAGAATCCAACAATGCTCATCATCATGCCCATCCTTTTTACACTGAGTGCATGAAGCTTTTCTCTTTTTTGCAGTGTTATCCTTCCTTGCTTTCCACTTCTGCTTTCTTTTCTCCTTTTTCTTGCTTGCAGTGGGTTGGGATGGTCCCCCAACTTCTCTATTTCCATTCTTTTCTCTAGCTTCTCGATGAGTAGCTTTTGTACAGATACCTCATCTATACTAGTGGGATTAAACATGAGGATGGTATGCCTCATGTAGCTGTGTAGACCACCAATGTACTTCAACAGAGTCTCTGGTGAGTCTAATGAGATTCCTAGAATCAATGATCTCTTTCTAAATTCTTGAGTGTAACCTTGCACACTTTGCCCTTTTAATTGTCTAATAGTTTGCCAACTCATCATGGCTTGTTGCATGTAGGCCAATGGATATAACTTCTTTTTTATTGCAGAAACAAATTCAGTCTATACAGAGATAATCTTACCATGTCTCTTCAAGTTAGCTTGGGTCCTGCCTTACCACCAAACCAAGGCAGTGCCTCCTAGGCGTAGGCTTTCCAGTTGAATATTTCTCTTGTCTGAATCAATACTCTGCATTCTGCAATAAACATCAATTTGTCTAATCCAATTGTCCAACTTTTCGGCATTCAACTCTCCATCATACATAGGAAAATCAAATTTAACATCTATCTTAATCAAAGATGCTTTCTTGTTATGTATAGGGCTATTATGAGGTGTGAGAAAGCTTTCTTCTTTTCCTTTGCCTTTGGAGTGGTCATGGAAATGTGACTCATCTTCTCCTTTGTCTTGTTTGAAGCTTGATGAATCTTCCTCCTTATGTTTTCTAAAATTCCTATACATTTCTTCTACCATGGACTTTATGGCTAGGAACCTATCTATGAATTGAGGGTCTAGCCCTATAGAACCTTCTTCTGACATTGTCTTCTGAGAATAGAATCTCCCAATTTCAAGATTAGTTTTGACCAATCGATCCCAAGGAGTGCAAGGTAGGGATTTCTATCATCCACAATTTCTATCACTTCAAAATCTATAGTGTGCTCGCACCTTCGATATCAACTGTTACCCCATGCAACCTCCCCATTGGGTTGATTTTATGCTGATTCTCCATCCTTAACTAAATCAGAGACCACTGTAGCGTAGGTCTCCCCATTCTTTCCCATGTCTGTTTCGGTAAAACATTCACGTCGGAACCTAGGTCCAAGATAAATTTCTCCATTTAGTATTGTCTTATTTGCATGGTGAGTCTCATCTCACGTCCAATTTGTGTCTTATGCATACCAAGCTTCCTAACTACGTGTGGTTCATCAGTAGCAGTTTCCTTTCTAGCGCACGTAATCAGCTCCTGCAGTCCCTTCACAACCTTACTATCGTGGATCAGTTTCATGTAGGTCTCTAAGAACATGGTAATCATGGATGGGTCCATTTCTTTAGTCGGATTCTATTGACTTCTTGAGGTAGAGACCTTAGTGAAACTTTTCTTCGCTTCCATAAATGTTTCTTTTGCGTGTTTCAGATCAAACCCAGTCTCGTTTTCTGGTGCTTTGTAGACCCACTCACCTTCTTCAGGCTACTTTCCCTTATCCTCACCAGTCGTCACTCCACTCCGCAACACAATATTTTCCTTAGGGTCTTCCTCACGAGGCTCAACCCTCATCATCTCTAGGTTCTAAGTTGGTTGTGTAGGCTGCACCCCCTTTTTACATATCTTGGCCAACAATATAGGGAAATCCTCCATCACATGGTCAAACTAAGTACAATAGCGGCATGACAGTCGTGTCGGATTTGGACAGTCTTGCACGTAACGTCATGTTCCTCCACAATTGTAACAAATGACCTGCCCTCAACCCCTAATAGATCCTCCTCTACCTCATCCTCGGCCACGCCCATGATACTCGCCTCGCGCTCCTCTAGCGTGTTGGTTTGGGGGTCGTGTTTCTGCCTGCACCTTGTATGTAGGTGTCCTTTCCATCACTAATTCATAACTTTGGAAATTGCACTCATCATGATCCACATGTTGACAAAAAGTGCAGAAGAGTTGTTTCAGTGTCTGTACGAATTTTTGCAGCAAATGGCAATTGTCTGTCGCATGTTTCCCAGCTACCTGATAGATAACACACCATAGCATAGGCCCTGTACTTGGCCCTGCTGCAACTTCTAGCCTCAGAGGCATCAGTCCCCCTGATGCAACATAATTTTTGAAAAGAGGAGTGTGATATTTGTCATGTCCCTGGCTTTTTCACTTTAGGCACCACACTTCTTCATGTGTCTCTAGTCAAACTATTTTGTCTTTCTTCAAACTTTGCATTTCGAGGCAAAGGTTCTGGAACTGCACATGAATCTACTGAATCCCTAGATTTATATCCTGCATTGGTGTTTCGTGAAATCTCATCACGATTTCCAAATCTTTTGCGTGGGTCCCGATCTTTTTTTGTGATAGTGTAACCCTTAGGTGACGCTGAAGCGAGGCCACAAACCATTCGTAGTGTTGCCCATCAGTCAGATTCATGTTGGCTTCATGGATCATATACTTCAATATTTGATCCAAATCCTGGGGCATTTCTCCATGATTCATCATGATCTCCTTGAATCCCACAATTTATTATGCCTTAGACTTAGGTCTACTCAATTCCTTATTCAGCATAGTCTAGATATTAGCCAACGCAGATGTCTGATTATCAGTGCAATACTTAAGGTACCAAGTTAGTGCATGGTCTTGAAAAGCACTAACCAACATTTCTTTCTTCTTTTGATCATCCGTGATACCCTGAGCCTCCCACACAGCCTTCGTGATGAACCAAAACGGGTCTAGATCTTCATTTCCTACACCCTTAAACACAAGTAGCTTTACGAAGTTCGCCATGTTGAACGATGGTGGAGGTGGCGATGGTGTGGGTGAGGGGGTAAGTGGTGGAGGTGAGGATGGAGGCATGTGGATGGATGAGGTGAGGATGGAGGTGGTGTAGGTATTCACAAGAATCCTTCTCTTATAAACTGAATAGCACTTAGTGAAGAAGCCTGTGCTACTCCTTTGTCATCACTCACAGGAGGCTTAATCAGCGGGCTATATTGAGGGCCTTTTCTTCCTCTGTCCCTGAAATTCTTTCCACTTTTCATAGCCCCAAACATCAAGGTAACTGCATAACTTTATTTTCACACAAGAACATCTTAATCCAAGTATTTAATGATTTCAAATACTTACCTCATGGCCCCTTGAAGAAGCGGCATTTTGCTTCACTGTAACTGACCAAAGTATCGACCACGAACTCTATCACAAACCCTCCTATGATACGGTTGAGCCAATGATCGACAACACATGCAATCTTATCTTACGAGGCTCCTAATTTCCGCACTAACTCTGGGGTTTAGACATTCGAACCATCAAGCCCCCACCTACCTTGGCGATATACCAACTTTATGCTCCACTCTTATAATTCAACTGGAAAGGAACATAAAAAGATTTCATGTATCTTTATGTACATATATTTGTCCATCCATTGTTCTTTCGTCAATCATAGATTCATGTTTTCTTGTGCCATGAGTTCGTGGATCTTTCTATCCAACCAGTCTTCAATCTCCTTCTTAGTTGGATTCCAATGATGTGACATCACACATCTCGTTATGCAAATCCTGATCCCGACAATGGAACCATTTGTTGGCTTGATGGGCCCTGAACCAGGTTCAGTGTTAAGCAGCCAAGCAAATCCCTACACTACTGGCCCTTCCAACATCAGTCCGTGGAGAGTATACTGAATTATCACCCGAAGAAATATGGGGTGATGCAGGAACCAAGTTTCCGCACCCTAAGATGGTTGTGATGTCAATTATTTGCACTAACCTTCCCTCACACAGATCGATAAGCCCTTTAGGGATTATCAAAGTAGTTCTCTTATTTGTACTTAAAGCCTCCGTGAAAGTCTCTGGTCATCCTTCGTGGGCCCTAAATAGATAGATTTTGGCATGATGGGCCCTTACCTAGGTTCAACATTTAGTCAGCCAAGCAAATCCCTACACTACTAGCCCTTTCGGCATCAATTCGCAGAGTGTAGACTGCAGTCTCACCCAAAGCAGTATCGGGGGATGCAGGAACCAAGTTTCCACACCCTGAGATGGTTGTGATGTCAGTTTTATACATTAACTTCTATTTCATGTAATCGATAAGCCCTTAGGGCTTATCGATGTACTTTTCTATTAGTCCTTCAGAACATCCACAAAGATCTACAATCATCCTTCACGTAACCCTAACAAGAGATCTCAACACTTATGTGCCTCTGTAACTACTTTGCTATATAGTTCTCCAAATTATCTTAAGTGTTCACTAATTATATAATATAATTTAGATTATCTTTGTGTAAACATATATCTCTACTTGCATTCATATAATAGAGAAAAACATATATATTCACGCATCAATTTAGAAATAAAACATAAACTCAATGCTTAACATAACATAATCACATGCAATTGACAGAAGTAAAATAGACAACAATTTTAGAATACTCTTCTTTGTCGATGATCTAGACACTCAGTAGAGACTCTGACTACCCTATGCACACAGTTGCACAGGTCCACGCACTCAGCTATGGACTTCTACACTAGGAATATGTGCACTCAGCTGCATAGCATTCTTCCTACGCTAAGGACTCTCCCTCTTAGATCCTTTACAGACTCATCAATGACTTAACACAACTTCCAAAACTACTAACTTAGACTGCTCTAAGGCCTCCTTTTTATACAATCCCATGGTCTGCGGACCAAGGTCGGATCTCATCAAGATGACATAACCTATCTAAGCTAAGGGCGGAAACCATTTTATACTCTTGATATCTTCGCGCTCTGTGACCACAAAATGTGGAGACTTTACATTTATTTATACAAAATTTGAGCCTTCTACCCCAAAACTTAGGTTCCTAACCCAAAAATTGACCCAGGGGACCTGTTCCCAACAATAGATCAGGAACTTACACGCTCCTGTGATTACTCTTACTTTTATATCTACCCAGATGGGCTTAATTATTGGTTACTTTAATACACATTACAATTATCTTTGTGTAAACATATATTCCTACTTATGTTCCTACAACAAAGTAAAACACATAGATTCGCGCATCAATATAGCATTATTTCATACTCCAGTATTCAACATAAGATAATTGCAACATTCATAACAAAAGTTTAATAACGCATACACAGATAATTTTAGAATATTCCTCTTTATTAATAATCCATATTTCCAATATAGACTTCGACTGCCCTGCGCACACAGCTGTAGGGGCCCGTGCACTCAGCTGCAGACTTCTACCCTAGGCCTTTACGCACTCATTTGGAGATCCTCTTCCCATGCTAAGACTCTTCGCTCAGCTCTCACAGGCCCATTATATTCATTAACATCAAGTATCAACTATGAAATCTCTTAGACTCTTCTAAGACTCCCTTTTTATACAATCCCATTGTTTGTGGACCATGGGTATATCTCTAGAGCCGACATGACTTATACAAAAGAAGGGCAGAAAATCCTTAGTAACTCCTTACATCTTCGTGCTCCATGACCACAAAATGCGGAGACTTTACACAAAACTTGGGCTTTTAACCCCAAAATTGTCCCTAGGTGATCCGTTCCCAACAGTGAGGTGCCTTCTAAGACTAAAATGGTCTCTTATCAATTATAAAATCTTTCATTAATTATTTTAAACACCATATTAGCTACTTATGCATCCACAATTAATTTCTTTTATTTGTCTTAGCGTGGGTTGTAACATATAGCTACAATATAGCTAATGCTTCTATAAATCATTTTCTTGATTTCGATTTTGGATAAAGTTTATTTTAATTTGGTTGTGGATTGAATCCCATGATTCAAATTTTGATAAACATGCAACATTGGATACCTTAGAATACATAAAAGTTAATCCACTGTACTAGTCTATAATCCACTATAAAAGAATATAAGATAATAGTCATTGAGAGATTATCCAGAATGTGAAACATGCCTATTGTAGATAATTCTATAAGAAGGTTTGTTTACTAGATTCATTAATATTTTTTATTCCTACATCTTGTATTGTCATAGAGAATATTTATTTCATTTTCCATGTAAAATATCCAAGTTATAATGAACAATTCTCAAGGTCAAGCACATGTCTTCATATATGTTTCATGATAGCATAAAGTATTGCATGAACATGGATCTACGTGTTACATTGATCCATAACTTTGTTTCATAAAGACAAAGATCATCATTATTAAGTTATATTGTCATTAAGTTATATAATTATTAATGTTAATTATTAATTATTTATTAGTTTTATGGTATTAATATTAATATATTTATTAGTTTTTAGATATAGACCTTTTGATATAAATATTTACATTCATATTAGTTTAAATGATTAATTTAGATTTTAGTTTAAAGTATTTTGTTTTAAAAATATAAAATAAATAATATTAATTTAAAAATATTAAATAAATAATATTAATTTATAATAATTAAAATTAAATTTAGGTTTTATGATAATTCTTTCTGGCCGACCTGTGCTTTGCTTTTAATTCTCATCCCTCATGAGTATTTATTCCCTCCATCTGGCTCTTCCTTTTATCATCTTTCTCTTTACCCTGATGATGGATCCCATTTTGGATTTGAAACGTTGGTGTAAAAACTCGACTACTGTGGATTCTCCGATCAAAAATTCGAAAAGCACAAACCACAGATCACTGAAATCGAAAATATCTATCATTAGTAAAGTACAAAATGGATAATTCACATGGTTTCACAGTTGTTTAAGCCATAATTTAAAAGGTTTCTAACTATCATTAAAAATCACACAAATATTGCAACCCTTACACAACATTTACAAAACATGATAAGACTATATATCCAACATACAAACAATAGCCAAACAATAGCAAGAACAATGCGGTATATTTGATGTAAAGGAACATATATCTTATAGAAGGATAAGAGTAATCATGTATCCAACATCTTAAACATGATATTAATCAAAATTAATTCACATTCTGCATTCAACATCCTCAAATAGTTGAGATAGTAATTTCCCAAGTCGTTTCTCTCAATCATAGATCAATTCAATGTCACTGCTCTTCTAACATATAAAAGTGTTAGGTGCATCTTCTAAATACTCACATCAATTAATTCTACACTTAAGCTTGATTTCATAATCAGAGTCAACCAAGATTGAATATGGGCACATAAAATAATATCCCTCTCCTAATTATTCTCCATTCGGCATGACAAAATTTGGTTTAGTGTCTTTTTATGTAACCCTTTGCAACCTCACTTGACAATTAAAATATGTAAGTAAACATTCTTTTCCCTTCAATCCTGTATATGAAGGAATTAATTGTGGTTGACCCTGGAAAATAAACAAATTCTTGTGAGATTCCATAGAATAAGAAGATAATATTAAACAAGAAAATAAACAAGTATAGAACTTACCTGTGTTAATGAGTCAAAAATTGTCATGAATATGTTGTCCTGAAGTCAATGGAGTTTGTTGTGGTGAAATCTGACTAGGACATAAGGAACCTTGCTAAAAGATAACTAATTTGCATGAGATACTATGAAATAAAAAATTGAAGGGTTAATCTACAAAAACAATCTTACATTAATTATGCATCCTACAACAATACAATAATCCTCATATTGGAATTATGCTTTTAAAATCACAATCTCCAAAGATGGCATACATAAAAAATTAAATAGACTACACATGTAATTCTTACATTGTTGGCTGGTTTTGAATCAAATTGGCATTTTATTTTCCCACCTCTGTGGAAGCTTTCCATCCCATTAATTCTTCAACAACTAAAACACCAAGATTAATGTTGTAATGGGGCAATGGATCTTGGTGCTCTCTTTTTTGGGTGTTTTTTGATAATGCCACTTTGAATGTTGTCATTTTTTTCATAATGTGGCTTGACTTTGTGGTTTTAATCACTATTAAAAGTGATCTCTTACAATGTCTTTCAATCCTATTGGATACCTACAAATATGGATTGCGACACTTGATCAGAGTTAGTAAGAAAGAATTTATAGTAGAAAAGAAAGCACAATAATTGTTAAAAAAGTATTGACGTTCAAAATGAAAAATAATGTGTTACCTTAGTATGGATATCCATAGATAGACTGCATAACAAAAAAAAAACATTTTTATTAGCACATCCTTTCCATTTCATAAGAGTTCAATTCATAATCTAGTATTTTCAAGGGTCCATTTTTGTTGTCTTAAAACAATACCCATCTCCATGTGTGCCAAAATAGAGTGCAAGTTATAGAAGTATGTTTTGACTAAAATCATTAACCAAAACAATTAGATACATTTCCACAACATGTTACCTCCAAATTTCAAAAAAAATGCAGCATCACACCAATGAATCAAACTACAAAAGGTTTGGAACATGTAGCTTTACCTTTCATTTATGTTCTCAAATATTGAGAAGTATGAGTTGTAAAATTTTATTTTGTAATGCCAAAATGACACTACCATTTCTAGGGAAGAAATTATAGCGTGGTGTGAATGGGTTCACATATAAAAACAATTGAGGAGTTATCTTGCCTAAAGATAAACAATACACTATTTTATGTGAACAGCTAGGCTAAAAAAATTTAAAAAGCTACATAAATAGCTAGGTTGAAAGAACCATTACAGAAGTCCAATGGTAAAACATCTATTTAGAAAAACACATATAACCGTAATCATGCTAAGTGACACTTGAATGATATATTGAAGCAATGGATGCCACATGCATGTCAATAAAACTTCCCAAATCCATTGTGCTTATCATGCTATGTGTTAAGACTCCTTAGTTTCCCAAGGCTAAGAAAGGAAACAAAAGAGGTAACCTCAGACCAATATTTTCACTTGGAAGCTAGCCCTACCAAATCAGAGAGGGATTTCTCTAAAATCAAGCAAAATATGGTTGGAATTATTAGGGTTTTAGGCTAGATATTTGCACAGTAGGTTTTTTATTTACGTTTTGTTGGATATGAAACACTAGGTTTAAGAACTAGAGCCAAATAGGTCAAAAGGTCAATTGCAATAATTAATTGAGGCAAGATAGATGTAATCAAAGACACAAAGGGATCTGTTGTAGTAGTATGGGGATGAGGAAATTAGATATAAGGAACCAAGTGAGCATACATGCATGAATTCACTTGTTTAGAAGATAAAAGCAGTTAAATGATAATCTCAAACAAAACATAGCATTTCTGGCAATGAATTATGTTTAACACTTAAGATATTAACATCAGAAGAATATGGATAGCTTCTAGAAATATATAAAAATCAAATGTATAAGAATAACTGAAGAAAATAATGTCACTCACCACAACACATGAATCCCAGAAAAAAGAAGTTGCAACCGTATATTATTTTTGCCAAAATCAAGTACACTAGTTCAAAATGTATGAGCTTCAAGTATCCAAAAAAAAATTAGATTTGTTTATGAGTACATATATAAGGTAAACAATATTTCCCCTCTAAGGGGTCGAAAAAGCTAGAATGCTACAGGGATAAAATATCTGCAAAATTTGCTCATATCCTACTATCAAGGGTTTGGTTTTTGACTAACTAAAAATATGATAACTGAAGAGATAATCAAGGGATATGATATAAAAATCCTAAAAATTCCATATCCAAATATATTTTAGGTCAACCATGCCAAGTTGGAGGTCCACTATGTTAGGGTCCACCCCTAATCCCTTTATTTATGTAATAGGGTTGAGTCGTAGTTATAGTTAGTTAACGAGTCAATAAAGCCCATATTAATAATTGTAAGTGGTTGACCCACATTTAATAAAGGGACCACAGTTAGTTTTAAACAGGCCATGGTATTAGATAGATGGTATTGAGAGAACCATGGTACTGACCCATGGTATTGCATGTATGAATCTTATATAAAGGATAGAGACTCCCCATTGAGGAGAGTCATGTCTTATTTTGTAATCGAGCTCTGCTCTGCTAGAGGTTGCCCCCTCAAAAGGCAAGTGAAAATTGCTTTCATCTCTGAATAATAAAATACTTGTTGTTTTTCTCATATTGTTTTGTGTTATGGGTTGTATTTCTTCATATTTTTGGTATTTTTGCATCTTCTCACAGGTCAAAAGTATAACAAGTGGTATCATAGCGCTTTCTAGGGTTGGTGGTATCTCCATTTTTGGGAAGAATTTTTTTTTAGGCTAGAGACGTGTTTCGACGTCTTTAAACCATGGGATCTGTTATTGAGCGCATAAACCTATGGATTTGGGGAGGCATGCACATAGGAAATACAAGAGGTGGTCATGCTTATTGGACACCCTTGTAACCCCTGGGGGTACCCCTTCGAGTAGTAGTGCATTAGACCAAACCGTGCATGGATTGTCTTTCACGTACCCTTAGGGTATATTGGAAGCCCCCTAGGCTCACCTGAAACCTCACCTTAGATAAATCGTTGGCCATCTTGCTGCTAAAGTACACCAAGAACAACACTTGGGTAGATTAATCATGTGTATGATAGGGTAGTCAGGTAGTAAGGCTAAGGGTACAGTTGATCCTCCTTAGTTAGTTCCCTGAAAGATTGGGCCGAGTACTACTACTGGACCCCTATGTATATTGCGATTTATAGCACCTGACACTCCTTGAGACCATAGTTCCCTCATCTCTCTGAAGATTGCCCATTATCTTCTTTGTCAAATCAGATCTACAATTTGGGGTTCTGTCGTCGCCACAACAATCAAATCCACCAGTTGTGGTTCTATCGCCACATTACTATTAAGATCTAGTAGCTGAGGTTCTGTCGCAGCCACAGTCCAACTCACATTCATCAGTTGGGGGTTTCACAAGAAGATCTAACCATTTGTGTAGTGAAGCTTGTGGCTCCTATACCTTGGGTAGATTTTCATAGGGCATTGGGTAGGATTAATTTTTTTGGAAATTGGCCACTGCAGTATTGATAAGCAGGGAGTAAAATTCCATTTGGAGAAGGAAAAAAAAATCTAAGGCCTTCCTGAGACGCTTATAAGAGACTTAGCTGATAAGAATCAGGACAACGAGCTGATCACAGTAGTACCATTCACTTGCCAATTTCAATTTTTAGGTGGTCCCAATTTTTTTCAAAGTGATGACAAGAGACCAGGATCTATGTATGCTAGAAACTAGAGCTCAAGCCATGGCCAATGAGAATATTAAGATCCTTGAAAAATAGTTGGCTTCTTTCCAGAGCTTAGCAGATTATATGAATAAATTCATGGGCACATTCAAAAGGAGCTTGTCGAGGTTGCATTCAAAGGCACATGGTTTTAATGAATACCTTGAAGGAGAATCTAGCCATCATATTCACTTCCATGGAAATCACCAACATTCCAACCCTCGACCACCCAAGTTGGACATGTATAAATTTGATGGCTCTAATCTGGTAGTATGGGTAGCACAAATGGACCAATATTTCACTCTTAATGATATCATAGATGATGAAACTAAACTACATGTGGGAGGCCTTTACTTGGACCAAGAGAGATGGCATTGGTGGCAGTGGCATCGTAAATTCTATCCTGAGAAAATTACTTAGCAGGTGTTCTCAAAATCCATTGTGACCCCTTTGATGTGAATCTACTTTTTTCGATCGTCTTACCAAGCTCTGATAGAAAAACATAGTAAAAGACTACATTGTAGCCTTTAGGACATTGGTCATCTGCATAGAAGGTCTGGGAGATGAATTTTAATTGGAATGTTTTATAAGTGGTTTGAAATAAGCCATCCAAGCCCATGTCCGAATGCACCACCCACCTACATGGATGGACACTTGCAAAAAGGCTATCGAAGTGGAACGTGCTTTATCTACGAAGTCGCCTCGTCAAAATTTCATAGCCAAGGGATGCCCCACCTAGGCTGAGGGCACTACCCAAACACTCAAGGTTGAAAGGGTGTCACCAACAAAAATGGCTGAAAGAAGAAAACAAGGATTGTGCTACTACTATGATGAAAAATAATCCCCAGGGCATAAATGCAAGGAACCCAAATTCTTTCAAATTGATGTTACTGATCACAACTAATCTAAGGAAGCCCCACCCCTTAAGGGACCATAGGAGTAAGATGAGGACACGATCAGGACAATGATCTTCCAGCTACAACATAAGAACCAGTTATCACGCTACATGCTTTGCCATGCATTTCTACACCCCAAACTCTCAAAATCATAGGTTTTATTAAACATCGCCCTATAGTAGTATTGATTGATAGTGGCAGCACCCATAAATTTATCCATCATAGAGTTGCTAAAGCTATTCATTGTTTTGTCATGGTAGTCTCTAATTTCTAGGTCCAAATTGTTGATGGGGGGACAAACAAATGTGAAGGCCACTACGAAAATATCAAACTTCATATGGGAGACTACCACCTAAAGACCCACATGTTTGCAATCAATGTGGGTGGTTGTGACATTGTCTTGGGTGCTGAATGGCTTCACACACTAGGCCCAATCACAGTGGATTTCCGAGTTATATGTGAGTTTTAAGCAGAATGACCACATGCATACCCTCTGTGGACTCCAGACAGGTCCTCCTTCTATCATCAGCTCACATCGAATGCAAACGTTGTTGAAAAAGGGCCATCATGGAGTTATCGTCCAATTTAATTCCATCCAAGCCATCGAACCCACTACTCTTCATATTCATCCTAAGATGCAATAGGCCTTAAAACGCCACCAATAGGAATTTTACAAACCTAAAGAGCTTCTACCCTCTAGAGGGAACATGATCATAGCATCACTTTGGTCCCAAAGGCACAATGACCGAATGTATGCCCATATAGATATCCTTTTTCCCAAAAGAATGAAATTGAAAAAATCATCAACGAACTCTTGGAAGCCAGTGCCATTCATCCTAGCATCAGTCCTTATTCATCACCAGTGGTCATGGTGCTCAAGAAAGATGGGGAATGGCGCATGTGTCCAAACTTCAGGGCCCTCAACAAGCTCACAATAAAAGACAAATTCCCTATCCTGATTGTTGATGATTTGCTGGATGAACTACATGGTGCTCAATTCTTTACTAAGCTAGATCTTCGCTCATGCTATCACCAAATACACATGAAAGAAGTAGACATTCCCAAGAATTCTTTCTGAACTCATGAAGGCCATTATAAATTCTTGGTCATGCCATTTTGGTCTCTGTAATGCCCCATCCACTTTTCAAAGCCTCATGAATCACCTGCTCAAACCATATCTCAAAAAATTTGTCCTCATTTTCTTTGATGACATTCTCATCTACAGCCTCATCTGGGAAAAACATCTTCAACATGTAGACCCATTCTTGCAATTGATTTGGAAGCAAAAATTATTTGTAAAATTTTCCAAGTTCTCTTTTGGCATGGAAGAAGTCGAGTATTTGGGCCACATTGTGGGTCATGAAGGTGTCCGGGTGGATCTCAAAATGATACAGGCAATGCAGGATTGGCCCCAACCAAAAACATTAAAGAGTTTGAGGGGTTTCTTAGGTCTCATAGGATACTATCACAAATTTTTCCGTTATTTGTTGAGGAGCTTAGTGAATAGCCAATGGGGGCAACATTCCTCATAAATCAGATCATATTTGGAGCTGTCCCAAAAGGAGGCAATCCTTCTAGAGGCACCTCTGGCACTAACTACTCTCCCTTGGCCTTTATGCCAAAATTCTTTGCTTGCTTGGAGAAGTAGAAGGTCCTCCAACTTTGTCTCCTGGATGAGAAGGATTCAACCTGCTACCTAACCCTCTGTAATTCCAGGAGACATATTTCATTATATACTGGCTTGGGAGGTTGTGGCTCCTTTTGGAGCCTGACCATGCTTGCACCTAGATTTGGTATTCATCATTTCTTTGAGAGTTTTCTGAGAGCCTTGGAGTACATCTAGATAAGTTTTTTCCTCTCTCTGTTTCTTCTTGGATTTTCAACCCCTGGCCGAATCGATAGGAGTGACTTGCGAGCTATTTGATTCAGAGACTACATCTTCTGAATCTCCATCAAAATCGGTGCCCAGATTGATGTGCTCCTTGTTTTATTCTTTTCCCCCTTGATCATCCTCTGATGGAGGAAGATTTGACTTTGCCTCAGCTTCTTTCACTTTCTTCGACGGGTCTTCTGGTTCCTCTTGGATCCCAATGGCATCCGTCTTTTCCCCAGAGGAAGAGCCTTCTTTTGGAGCTTCTTTGGCTTTTGGTTTAGGCTGGGGCTTCACAAATGGCCCTAAATTTTTCTTCTCAGTTGGTTTTGGGATTGCCTTTCCCTTTTTTGTCTCTTTCCATCCTTCTTCGTCCACTTTATCCCCGGTTGGAGATTTTGGGCAATTTTGTCGGAAGTGTCCATGTTCGTGACAGGCTCTGCATTTGAAAGGAAATTGCTCGTAATCCAATTTTTGCTAGTGATGCCATTCTATGACTGTAAGTTTTACCGCTTCGGGTAGTCTAGCTTCCAGATCGACTTCTACATAGATTCTTTCATAGGTATACTAGCCCTTGTTATTTGCTTTTTCAATGAAATGGCCTAGACCATTTCCAATCTTCTACAGGGTGTGATAGCTCTAGCAATGGATCAGAAAATTGGGAAGCCTAACCCAGACTGGGACCTCTTTAGGGGCATCGACTGAGGGATCGAAGTTGGGAGTCCACTTATTAAGATACAGACCCTAATTTCCCATGAAATATGGACCATTTCTGAATACCAGATCTCGATCTTCTTTGGAGGTGAACTCGAAAATGAAATACCCTCTTCCGACGACATAGTAGATCACATTGTTTATCAGCTGAGGTCTCCAGTTGCGTTGGGTCCAGTCATCTATTGTTTTTGTAGAGGGCTAGCGTCCCATAAATTTTCCCACCAACCCTCTGTCAGCCAGGGCTAGGGTGATTTTTATCGGTTGGTCTTCTGGAAAGGCGATCTCAGGAATTTCTTCCAGCTTTTTGATAAATTTCGGGACTTTTGGGATCAATTTTTTCTTCCCTTTCTATGTTAGCTGTCTTCGTAAAGATTCCTCTGATGATATTGGCGGGGTGGGAGAAGGTTCCCCACCCCCAGGTGCACTCATGGCGCCAACTATGGCTTCTTTCCGGTCGCAAACCTAGAAGACGTGGTCGCTGTGTGTGGAAATGTCTCCTCTACTGTTGTTCCCTTGTATTATTATTGTTATGTCAGCTTTGATTATATTGTGACCCCTTAGACTCCTATATGTAGAAAGGAGGTTTTTTCATTTGTATCATCCAAGAATTATTCATTTTTGTGATGTAAAGGAGGTTTCCCCTCGAAGAGTCTAATTTTGAAGTCATTGATCTATCATTTCTTCTATTTTGTAAGTTGGTTGCATAACATTTGGTATTATAGTCATGGATTCTAGGGTTTCACTACTCCAAACAGGTCATCGTGGAATTTTCACTATACATTTCTTTGTAGGATGTCTCAAAAGCTGAAAGTAACACCCTTTTGAGCCAAAAGTGTGATGAATCGTGGGTCCAAATTTCAGATATTTTCTCTATATAGTTTCAGAGATATGATCCATGGAAGTTAGGGTCTTTGCAGGCTCCCGAATTACATCGCAAACAGGTGATCTTGGGAAAAGCTTCATAACTTTCTCTTCAAGCATTAGATTGAAATTTAATAACAAATTAAATAAGGAGGATGGATTTTGGTTTTTTTTGTATTGTGTTCAAGTGTGAAGGTTGAAGCAGTGACATGTGGCAGGACGTACAATTATGATCTACTGAACCAGTCTATAACCAGGCCATCGTGGGAGATTTCACATAACGCTTTCATGAATAATAGATTAGGATGGTGGGGTCAGAAAGAGGACTTTGAGGGCTAGCACAGGACTCAATTTTAGACCTTGGATATCTGAAATTATAGAGATAAAATAGATTCAATATCGAGCTCCTACAAAACGAAAAAAGTGTGTAGTTTTTTTTTTCCAATTTGCATAAGTTTGGTTTGAAAAATTAGTTTTAAGTGATTCAAAGGGCATAGTGAGGAATAAATATCATTACTTTATGTCCCAAAGAAATAAAATGGAACCACCTAGTAAGGAACCTAAAATCTTTACCATGACTCATGAAGAAGAGGAAGAAATGCAAAATGACATATCAAAATTACAATACAAGTGCAGAAATTTTCACTCTCACAAAAAGTAACAGAAGCTAAGATGGATGGTCTAAAGAAAGGCATGGAAGCTAAGATAAATGTCATGGAAGCTAAGATGGATGGTGTGGAGGCTAAAATGGATGGCATGGAAGCTAATATGAATGGTGTGGAAGCTATGATGAATGGTGTGGAAGCTAAGATGGATGACATAGAAGCTAAGATGGATGGTATAGAAGCAAAACTTAAAGGCGACATGGAAGATTTGAAGATAGATTTGAAAAAGTTGCTACAAGAAATTCTTACTAATGATGAAAGGGTAGTAAAAGAAACTCATGATGAGAACAAAAGAAATTT
The DNA here is from genome assembly GCA_031772625.1 of Pinus tabuliformis. NCBI lineage: Eukaryota > Viridiplantae > Streptophyta > Pinopsida > Pinales > Pinaceae > Pinus > Pinus tabuliformis. The sequence continues at coordinate 1,126,412,345 of CM062816.1, read as the reverse complement.
TAATCATGATTTCATAGACTGTAACATTGGATTGAAGATCCACCATGTTCCAAAGATTGATATGAGGAAGCTTAATGGAAAAGATCCAATAACATGGATAGTATATATGGAGCAATATGTTGATCTCCATAATGTGAAAAACACACAAAATTTACGCATTGAAAATTTATAATTGGAACCAAATCAGTTTGTATGGTATCGATGACTTTGTTTTCATAAACAAATTTTCACTTGGTAAATTATTACTGAAGAAATTGATGAGCCTCATCATTGGGTAACTATATGGGCCTTAATTCGCCTCCTAGATTAGCCAAACCAAATTTCTCACAACTTGTTGCATACTTTTGATTATATTTTGTTTATGAGATGAGTTAGAGTTGGATATTTTTATTTTGGTCTAATGTGCATGTAATGCAGGATTAAAGGATAAAAGCAAGGAATTTTAGCAAAGACCTTGGTCAAAACTTGAATGGGACAAGGGAGAGGAATTATAGGAGGGAAATCCTCCTCATTTACTACCTGTTGCATTCGAAAATTCCTCCATTAGCTCGAAGTGCAACCAACCAAATCATGAGGACTAGAAGGTAGCCGAGCAAGTGGAAGTCAAAGCACCAATTTATCTCTAGTTTGGGAGCCGAGCCTCACTAATTTTAAGGAAGTCGTTGTAGACTTCAATAGTATAAGTAGAGAAGCCTAGGAACTTAGTAGGATTCGGTTTTTATTCTGAATTTTGATTGTAAAACTTTACTTTATTTTCGAGCTGCAAGACTTGTGACAGTTTTTTATGTAGTCCATTGTTTTGAAAATAAGAATGAGTTTTGTTTCAAGCCAACACTGATTTAACTTAGAGGGCTGAAGCTCTTAGGTTAGGGCCCAACCATAGTGATGAGCCTCATAAATGGGTAATTATATGGGCTCATTTTACCTCCTAACCTAGTAAAACCAACCATTCTCTTAGCTTATTGTATGATTTTTTGATTATATTTATGCTTATAGGGTGAGTTGAGTTAGTTATGATGCCATGTGGTCTAACATGTATTTAATGCAGATTACTGATGGATTTCGAGGTCAAAGTCAAGGATCCAATGGTAAAATGGCAGCAATAACTCAAAGTAAATAGAGGAGAGGACTTATAGGATGGCAGCCCTCTCATTTATTACTCCTCACTTCGAATTCCCCTTCATTCAGCTCAGAGTACAGGTAGTTGAATCATGCACTAGAAGGCAGTCGAGCAAGTGGAGCATGACTGATAGTTATCTCAAGTTTGGGGAGCCAATCCTCCTTGATTTTAAGGAAGTTATTGGTAGCTTCAGACGTATAAGTAGAAAAGCCTAGGGCCTCACTAGGGTCAGATTTTTTTTTGCTTATGTAAACTCTGGTCAAATTTCGAGCTTATTATTTTTGTGACAGTTTTATGTAATCTTGATACTTTTTGATAATGAAGATGGAATCCTTTTTGAGCTAGCACTGAGTTACCTCAGAGGGCTAAAGCTCTTGGGTTAGGGCCCAATATAAGCAACCAAGATTCTTTTTACCTGTATTTGTATGATTTACTTTAGTTTGTAGATTAATTCATTGATTAGATGTATTTCTTCTATGGTTAAGAATAGGTTGCTTTTGATGATTTAGTAGTTTTCTTTCATTTGTGCTTTCTGTAGCAGGTTAAGCAGTGATGAAAAAAAGATTCAAAAGGATAGAAATAGTGCCTAGGCCTCTCTTCCTCCCTCTGGGACCATGATTTGAGGCAAAGACTCTCTTGCAGCCCCAAAAACATAGATTTTCCTCATTCATAGGACTTCTAGTGTTTGCAGCTCTTTAGTAGGTTAATAGTCCAGATTTTATTTTCTTTATATCTCCTTTATCACGTTCACTTCCTGATTTGCAATAGTGTTGGCATTATGATACAAGTGTTGTCCTTGATGGAAACTCACTCAGAGGTTGATACAGGTGATGGCAACTTAATCAGAGGACAGATCTTAGTACAGCAGGTCAAGGTAGAGTATATACGCAGGTTCACTATATACCAAGTAGGGTATACACGCAGGTTCACTATATACCAAGTCGCGTATACGCAGGTTCTCTATATACCAAGTAGGGTATACAAGCAGGTTCACTATATACCAAGTCGTGTATACGCAGGTTCTCTATATACCAAGTAGGGTATACATGCAGTTTCATGCACAGAAAAGCGCGTACATGTCGGAAAGCTTACTTTTGGTCCGTGGTAGTTAGTCCTCGGTATTTGAACCTATGGTTTTGGACCATGGTATCTCGACAAGTGTGTTGATCCCAAGTATTGGGCTCTTGGTATTGATTTATTATGGTTTTGGACCGTGGTATTGAAAGAAGCCTAACATATATAAGGAGAAGATCATTAGGCAAAGGAGATAGGCAAGGAATGGATGTCTGACGAAGTGGGAAGATCTAGTATCGCTGGTTATCTGTTTGTGACGCTTGGCTAAGGTTGGATCTGATAGCGAAGGTATAAGTAATTATCTTTAGATCTGTACGCGGGTTGTCTCTGGTGAAAGCGCGTACACACGCGGTTTTGATATAGTCAAGTAGCATATGAATTATGAGATTTGGTGTTTCAGGTTGCTGTTGATTCTAGTGGTTGTTGCAGAGTTCTGGGCTCTGGTTTGTGTTCGGTGTTTTTGATGACAGGGTTTCAGTGATTCAGTATTGGGTGATTTAGAGATTTATGATGCAAGCATAAGTTGATGATTGTGTTGCAGCAGTGATTTTTTTGTACTCATGGATCCAGTCCGAAAATTAATGAAATGTGGTCCTTGAAGAAAAGAAGGTTGTAGCCTTCTGTAGGTCAGCACCTACGTACTAGTATATTAGCTAGTACAAGAGCTAAGGGGGTTGTAGCTTCCTTCCAGAAGTAGCTGAAAAGTGAGAGAGGGTTGTAGCCCTCTGCAGGTTGAAGCCTGCGTGCTGGTAAAGGACTGCACCAGTACATTGTAAAAGAAGTTTCTTATTAAAGGAAGAAAGAAACGAATTGCAGCAGGTGGTTTTCACCCACATTGGGTTTCCACCTTACATCTTGTGTTCATGTGTGCTTCTTATGTGTGATGATCTATTCTGTTTTACTGCACCTGATTACTGTTATTATGGTTAATAATGTTCTAATCAATTTACTGAAGATAAGCTAACTGATTGACAAGATTACTGCATGTACGCTAGTTGAATTTAACACAGTCGTGTATATACGTTGTTATACTGAATTGAAGCCGCGTATATGATTCTGAGTATGAAATTGAAAAGTATCTGAGTTGATAATACTGATTCACCCCCCCTTCTCAATATTATTTCCAACAAATAGTCCTCTTTTATTCTTTCATTTCTTGAATAATTTCTCAGCATTTCCTTTCATACATCATAGTTTAGACCATTTTTATGCAAAACTCTATTTTTCCTAGGTGCACTCATTTAATTGGTTACTTGATTTTCTTGGTTTACTGTCAGTGTCTATGCAACATATCTCTTCTAGCAGTAGGCCAAATTACCAGAAATCACACCCTCCATCTGATCCATGCCCTACAGGTCTCGCAAACTTCACCTCAATTTCACCCTAGTTTCCTTTGTTTTCCATAGAACTTCTTCCTCTCTCCTTGAGCAAACCCAATCATCTTTCCCTCTCCTGGTGGTTCATGGTAGACCTTAGGTGCCCTAACACCTCATCCCAACCTTCATCCACCTTTTCCACCCACTCTCACACCATCAAAACAACGGAAATTTCTCTCGGCCTCCTCCTGTAAGCCTCCTGTAGTTTCCCTGTTTTCCTCCTATAGTTTCCCTATGTCCTCCTGTAGTTTTTCCTGTAGGCTTTCTTTTGAAGGAAAAGTGTGGGAAAATCCTCCAGAAGGTCACCTAAGACCTCCTAGGACCCATCCACACCATATTACATCCTCCCAAGCTCCAAAATTGCCCTTTAACGCCACCTATTCACTACCACACTCACACACAATAAATTAGATACACATCAAATTCACATAAAAACACATAAAAATCCAAAAATATGTTTTTTTCTTATTTACTTCCAGAAATAACATGGTTAGATTTTGTTTACTTTCTTGAGTAGGTAATGTCATTTCTTTCATGGTTTTCATAATGTTTTTGGCAAAAGTAGAATTAGCTTGTTAATTAGGGTTTACTAGGTTTTTCTTTACATTCTAGTCTTTCTCCTTTCTGCAATTAGAATAGCTTTTGTAGAGTAATATTTATTTCCTTTCATCACACGTAGAGCTTCTTCTGAAATCTATAGAATTTTGCCTGAGCTCCTAGTGGTATCGCGCTGGCTGACCAAGTGACAACCTACAGTGAGAACTAGTACTTGTGCATACAGCACCGGCACTTCCAAGTTTGTTATGAACTACTGGGTTGATAAAAGTAAATTTGGCAGCCCAGGAGTTATATCATACTTGCTGCAATGCTGGTGCTCAGCACTTTTTGGCACCACAACCGAGGAAGCGTCAGAGTACTCTGTGATTACTGCTTTCTTCTATTTCCTATCGCAACATTCTTCTAATAGTTTATTTCGGAAAAAGAAATTTAGTCATTTATTTTCTTTCAAGTTCTGCATTTCCTTGCTTTCCTTTTAAATTATGAAAATTTAATTTTAGCAAATGTAGACTAGTCATTTATTTTCTTTCAGTTATGCATTTCCTTGATTTCCTTTTCAATTCTGCAAATTTCCATTCAGCAAGTTCATTTCAGCTAGTTCCAATTTGTTTTGTTCAATCAATTTCAATTTTTGTAGGTACTATCAGTGTGGGGTAAAAACAAAAACCAACCAAAAATATTTCCTTTCATGCCTCATAGGAATAGAGATAACTCAGGAAAATTTTTGCCCAACGCCCCCACTGCTTCACATAGCCAACCTTCTCTCTTCTTCGGTGGCTGCGATCAATAAGAACCCTTAGGTGAACAACTAGACATATTTGAAGAACCTATAGGGGAAGAAGAAGAAAAAAACATTCCTCTAGAACCCATGGCTGAAAACAGAAATGCTAGGGGGAATGGAGAGATAATAGAGGGTACCTTACCCATTTGGGAGACCAATGGGGACACCAAAATGAAGAATATAAGTCCTTCAGCCCTACCTCATTTCCATGGTTTGACTACAGAAGATCCTGACACCTTCTTGTTCGAGTTTTCTGTCATATATAGATCTTATGACTATGCAGAAGACAAGAAAAAGTTGAAATTGTTCCATTCTACTCTCAAGGATGCAGCATTGCATTGGTTCATGGGATGTTGCATTGCATTGGCTCAGATGCAGCAAGCCTTTAAAAACAAGTATCGAGACTATTGTGGGACAAAAGATACTAAAGAAGAAATCTTCCAAATGACTATGGGAAGTGATGAGTCCCTGGAAGAATATGAAGAGAGGTTCCATCTCAATTACAAAAGGGTCGGGTGTACACTTGACCCTGAGTCTCTGAAGTTGGTCCTGCTCAGGGGGATTAGGGAAGACTTTGTAGACACCCTCCATCTACTGGCCAGGGGAGACATCTACAAACTATCCTATGAGGACATAAAGACTATTTTTAGAAACCATTCTAGAGTAGCCAAAAAGAAAGGAAGGGGAAGTCAATCCATAGTCAGTACCTCTTCGTCCAATTTATCCATTAAAGGTGAAATTGGAAACATGCTAGAAGACTTAAATAGTGAGATGTTGCAAACTCTTGCCATGCAAATGGATACCTTACATATCAAAAGAAAACAAGAGGAAACAGAGAAGGCTTTGGCCATTTTTTGCCCTAGATGCACTAGGAGGCATCCTAGGAATGAATGCCCATTGAACTCTATACAGGTTTGTTTAGTTTGTGAAGAAAATCATTCAATAGAAAAGTGCCATTCCTTGCCCAGACTTAAAGCTATATACCGAGGGGCTGGAGGAGTCACTGAACATATATATTACATAAACCAAAGGAGGCTGCATGGACTTAGACCATACTAGCAGGGGATGCAAAGGACATCTCAAGCATACTACAACCCCAACCAAGTCACGTCCATACCTTCTTAGGGCTCCCTTGCTCATCCTTCCTAGCCCACGCCTCATCCTTGTTCCTTCACATCTCAATATCATGCCCAACCATCCACCCATTCATTTCAATCATATGCTCAGCTGTAACCTTAGTGGAATGCATCTCATCAGGGGTGGAGGCCCCAATACAACTCTCTTCTCTCTCTTCTGCTTCCACCACCTATCCAACCATAACGTTACCTTCTACTCCACCAAGGCAACCCCAAATACCTACCCAGCCAAATCCGAACCCGAACAACAGACAGGCTCATCAAGTGTATAGTGGGGAACCATCATGCCCAACTTATGCTATGGAGATTCAAGAAATTAACTTGCAATCTGGGAAAGTTCTCCTAGATAGCCAGCCTCCACCCAGGGAGGTTGAGGAAGATAAAGAGGAAAGCAAACCTAAAGCAGATCCACCCTTTCCTGAGAGACTATCCATGACAATCCAAACTACCCCAAAAGAGACTAAACTCTTGGGAGAATCGAAACAGTTATGTGTGAAGATACCACTTCTCCAAGCCTTAAAATATGTGCCTATCTACAAATATAAGTGCTTTAGGCATCCATGAAGGTGCAATAGAGATGCCCCAACCATCAATGTCATAGGGAAACTATCCGACCTGATGTTGGGGCAAGTAATCTGTCCAAAATATCTAGATCTTAGAAGCCCAGTAGTTGATGTAAACATCAATGGCATAATTGTCCCACATACCTTTATTGATCTGGGAGCTACCATTAATGTGATGAAAAAGGACGCAATGCTCAAACTTAACCTCCAGGGCTCCTTGAGGAAGACCACGACAGTGCTATAGCTAGCAGACTGCTCCACCGTGACCCCTGAGGGGATTGTGGAAGATGTTATGGTCTTTGTTGATTCTTGGGAGTACCCTGCTAATTTCTTAGTTCTCCAGCCAAAGGCAAAGCTCACTGGGTATCCTCTCATTCTGGGAAGACCCTGGTTGGCTACAGTTGATGCCTACATCAACTGCCAAGCTAGGAACATGACCATAAAGAACGAGCACGTTTCCAAGTAGTTAACCCTATATATTCCTACCCAACCCTTGCTAGAACATGATCTACCTCTCTGGTTGGAGGAGGAGGATGAGGATGAAGTTTACTCTGCACCACTTTTTACATTAGAACTTGCCATGGGGGTAAAACTTCAAGATGAGGATGATATGATTGAAAATCTGATTCAAAATCCACCTTCTAGTGTATCACCATTAGAAGACATAGTAAGGGAAACCCAAAACAATCCCTCAACTGATCTCTGTGTGGCCAATCCTACTTCTCTCTATGTCAAAAATATAGAGTTTGACCCAGAAAGACCATTGAAAATAAATCCATCCCTATTTACTTCCCAGGAGAAGGAACTATGCAGCCTACTGAGAAAACATCTAGATGCCTTCGCCTGGAGTTATAAGGAGTTGAAGGGAGTGCACCCTTCAGTATGTACTCATCAGATATACATCAAGGAAGGCTGCAAGCTAGTCAGGAAGCCTCAAAGGAGGATGAACCCAACACTTAAAGATATTGTTAAGGAAGAACTGTAGAAATTGCTTGATGCAGGATTCATCTATCCCATTTCTAATAGTGAATGGGTCTCTCCTTTGGTGCTAGTGCCAAAGAAAAATGGTAAGTGGAGAATCTATGTCGACTATCAGGAATTGAACAAGGTCAGTAAAAAGGACCATTTTCCTTTACCTCTCATAGATCAAGTGTTAGACGGTCTGGCAGGGAAAAAGTTTTTCTCCTTCCTATATGGGTTTAGCAGGTACAATCAGATTCAAATTATCCTAGAAGACCATGATAAGACCACTTTGACTTGTCCTTGGGGTACCTTTGCATACTGGGTCCTTCCTTTTGGTTTGTGCAATGCTCCATCTACTTTCCAAAGAGCAGTATTGAGTATATTTTCTAAACTAGTTCATGATGCAGTAGTAATATACATGGATGATTTTACTCCTTATGGCTCTGACTTTCAGGAAGATTTATCTAACCTAGGAAAAGTTCTAGATAAGTGTATTGAGATGAACCTGTCCCTCAGTCCAGAAAAATGTGAATTCTTAATGACTGAAAGGACCATGCTAGGTCATACAATATCTCAACAGGGACTATAGGTGGACCACAACAAAATTGCCATCATCCAAAGGGTTCCACCTCCTCAAAAGGTGAGAGATGTCTCAAGTTTCCTAGGCTTAGTTGGATATTACATTAGATTCATTAAATACTTCAACAAGATATCCTCTCCTTTGTTTTGCCTCTTAGGCAAAGATGTTGAGTTCATATGGTCAGAAAATTGTCAAGAAGCCCTAGATACCTTGAAAAGCAAGCTAGTGACTTCCCCAATTCTCAGAGGCCCAAATTGGGCCCTACCCTTTCACATTCACACAGATGCCTTGAACAGAGAAATAGGAGTAGCCTTAGAAAAAATTGATGAAAGGTTACCTTATGCCATATACCTTATAAGCAAAAACTTGTCAAAGATAGAGTTAAACTACATAGTGACCGAGAAGGAACTCCTAGTTGTCCTGCATTCCTTAAACAAATTCAGACATTATATCATAGGTTATCAAACCTTTGTGCACACTGATCATTCTACAATTAGATACTTAATGAACAAACCAGATGTAAATGTTCGCATTATTAGATGGTTGTGTTTATTGCAGAAGTTTGATTTGACCATTATTGATAAGCTTGGTAAAGAGAATGTTGTTGTTGACTTCTTGTCTAGGGTAAATTTGCCTACAGGAGAAGAAGGAATGGTGGATTATTAGATTCCAGATGAACACCTATTTGCTATATTAGTACTCTCTCCATGGTTCGATGATATAACAAACTACTTGGTTTCAGTAGAGTTCCCACCACACCTATCCTCAAAAGAGAAAAGCAAGATAGTAAGGAAAAGTGCCCCTTTCACTTGGATTGGAGGAAATCTTTTCAAACATGGCCCAGATCAGATCTTGAGAAGATTTTTCAGGGAGGAAGAAGTCTTTGACATCCTCCTGACCTGTCATTATGGGCCTTGTGGAGGTCATTTTGCAGCAAAAATAACCGCCTTCAAGATATTGCAAGCAGGATACTACTGACCCACTCTTCATCAGGATGTGAAGAGATACACAAGCCAGTGTGATTAGTGTTAGAGGACAGGGAAACCCACTCCAAAGGATGAAATTCCCATGCAACCCCAAGTGACCTTTGAGCCATTTGAGAAGTGGGGCATGGACTTTGTGGGGCCTATCAACCCCCCTTCAAAGCAGAAGCAATACATCATTGTGTGCACCGACTACCTGACAAAGTGGGTAGAAACAAAAGCAATCAAAACAGTGACAGAAGAAAAAGTAGCTGAGTTTTTTAGAGAAAACATATTCTACAAGTTCAGGTATCCAAGAGAGTTGGTCAAAAACCAAGGCAGTCAGTTCACTTCTAGCCTAATTGAATACCTGCTCACACATCATAAGATCAAGAACAGGACTTCCACCCCTTACCATCCACAAGCCAATGGGCAAGTGGAGGTCACTAATAGAGCATTGGAAGGGGTCATAACCAAGGTAGTGAGCAGCATCAGAAAATACTGGGAAGATAGATTAGTTGAGGCCACTTGGGCCTACAACACAACATGGAAGACTACTAAGGGGTTCACACCGTATGAACTCGTCTATGGGAAGAAGGCTTTGTTGTCAATAGAGTTTGAATTCAATACCCTAAGGATGGCAACTCAGCTGGACCTAAACCCCAGCCATGCACAAAAGGAAAGATTACTTTAGCTCAATGGATTGGATGAATATAGATCACAAGCTCTTCTCCATACAGAGGTAGTTCAACTTCAGAGAAAGATATGGCATGACAAAAATATTAGGAAGAAGCAATTTCAAGAGGGATATTGGGCACTTCTCTATGATTCAAGATACAAATATTTCAAAGGAAAGTTGAGGACAAGATGGCTAGGACCCTACTCTGTGGAGAAATGCAATGACAATGATTTAGTTCTAATTAGAACCATTGATGATGAAGCCATCTCCATGCTTGTCAATGGACATCGGTTGAAAGTCTATAAGAAACCCCTCTCCAAGTGAGAGTTTATTGAAGATTTGAATAAAATAGTGATGGTAGTGGAGAATGTCTTAGCTTCCACTTCACCCACTCACTGAAGAAAAATAAAAAGAAAAAAGGACTTAAGTGAAAACCTCCATGAGGCGCTTGAGTCCCATCATTAGGTTGAAAACCTCTTCTGAGGTGGCCCAGTGATGTCAAAAAAAAGGAGGAAGAAAGAATAAGATCTCTAGGGTGAAAACCTCCCTTGGAGGTGCCCAGGGTAGGCAATTAGGGTGAAAACCTCTTTGAGGTGCCCTAGTTGTTTTCAAAAAAAATTGAGAAAGAAAAATGAATTTCTGTTGCATTACATGTTTTTAGAAGGACTACAGGGAGAAAAACAAGGTGCCAAGGGGACCCTAACATCTATACTAGGATCCATCTCATCTTCTCCACACCTTCCTCCATCATTTTTGGCATCTCTTTCACCCTACTATACCTCTTTTTCCAAAACTGTGTTTTCTACAAGAGGCTCCTGTAGGAATTACAGAGAGCCAAAAGTGTCTATAGAAGACAGTTTGAGGGACCGAGATAACTTCATGAGGAACCTGCAATCCCTCTTACCATCTCCAAACCTCCTTGCCATCATTTCCAAGCCTACATCACACTCCAAGCATCATTATTTTTTTCCCTGTCCAAGAAAAAACACAGAAAAATAGTTTTTCAGTTTTGAAAAAAAAAAATAAAAGGAGAAAAGGCACCATCAACTTCACCTGAAGCTTACCTGCTATCCTTCCATCTTTATCTACACCTCTGGCATCATTCTCAAGCTCCAAACATGAGAAAAAGATGAAGTTTCAAGGGGAGAAGCAGCTTGATCAGGTGCTCATGTCCTAAGTGTCGGAAAATGCTCAAAATTTAAATTGTTTGAACTGATTCAAAGTTAAATTACTGGAAATTTATTGTCCTCCTGATTCCAGCACCGCAAACTGTTCGAAAAACGGTCGCCGTATGAGGAAGTTATGGCAAAAAGAAGAATTTGTCCATAACATTAGAAATTTTAATTTTTCAAAAAAAATTAAAAAAGGAATATTCCGCCTGGAATGAAATCCGAGGCAACCACCAAACATTAAATGTAACTGCAGTTAATTTGGCGGAATTTTGGCAGGAGTGCAAAATTTGGCGGACCCGCCATAATTGGCAGAGCTATCTGGAGTTAACTAAAGTTAGCTGGCGTTTTTCTAGGGAAAAACTGGAGAAACTTTAAATGGCCATAACTTTGGCTAGGAAAGTCGGTTTTGGACGAATGTTTTTTTGATTTTGGGTATTTTATACCTTATGAAGCCATTGATGCAAGTCTTACAACCATTGGAGGTCATTTTTAGAGGTTCTAGAGCCATAAAAGTTCCAGGAGCCACCAGGGCCAAACCAGTTTGGGAGCTGCATTGGGAATTGTGCAGCCAGTGAATGTGGAACGAAGGTCGTTTCTGAAGGTTTTCAGCATTCTAAATCCATTTCTACAGCTCGTTTTTCCTTCTGAGACATTCTTCTCACTATTTACCTTCAGGGAAGCTTTCAGGGCCACCAGGGCCATTTCAGTGCAGGAGCTGTTTGGGGGCTCTGTTCATCCGTTTTTGGTGATTCAAAAGCCTATGTCTGCTATTTTCGACCTTCTGAGTCTAATGGTAGAGGTTTTAGAACCAATTCAGGTCATCCTAACCTCTAAATTCTCCATGCAATTTTAAAGGGCCACCAGGGCCAATTGGGGAAAGTACTGTGTAAGGTACAAAATTCACTGTTTAGTGTTTGGGAAAGAGCATGTTTGGCTAATTCCTATCTTTTGATTCTGTATTTACAGTCAGATCTAGCCTTTGAGACACCCATATTCTTGTATTAGCCTTATTAGCAATTTTAATACAAGAGGACAAGCCTAGTTGGAGAGGTTTGGTCCAGTAGATGTAGCCCAGAGGGGGGGTGAACTGCTTTATCATTTTGATGTCTTTATTTGCTGAAGATGATATGCTGAACAAAACTGATATAAAGTATTAAACAACAAATAAATATAACTTTCATACACACATAATCACCTGTTCAGCTGCAGAAAGTTACTTGTCTTACTCCGCAAGACCTTAAACTTCAAGTATGTGTATGTCAAAGACTTCTAAGTGTTTACTTTGTTATTTCTTTAGGCAGAGCCTGTAGAGGGCCAGGTAGCCTCTGGAACTCATCCTCTTTTTAGAGGTGACATGTCCGGTGAATGCCCCTATAGTCTATCTCTGTATAAGAAATAAGAAGTTTATACATTTTTAGAGGTCATTTGGAGGGTCTAGCTCACAGTTGAAATTATTGGAAATGGATACCTTGCACCCTTAAACAAGTACATTCCATTTTCAGATGAGGATGGTATCAGAGCACTAGGTTGCTTGACTGACATCACTAGCTTGATTGTGTAGCTTGAAATGTGTCTTAAGCAGTGTTGGAGATTGACTGCTTTATTATTCCGCAAAGTACTTGTTGTTTGAGTTGTTGAAGCTCTTTTGTTCATTTTTACAATGACAAATTCCATAAGTGAGTTCTCAAAATCGTCCTCCTTCACAAGATTCTTTGATGAAGGCTTGAAGCAAGAATTTTTCATCATGATGAATATGGTGAGAGAAATGTATGAGGATGAAAGGAAGAGCTCTAGACTTCAAGAGCAGTTGAATTCCATGAGGGAAGAGAATTAGTTGCTTTCTAACCAATTGCAGGAAATGGAAGGCCAACTTCATATTGCAAACATGAAGCTGGAAAGGATGCATGAGTTGGAGACATAACTCCTAGTTGACAAAGAAGCCTTAGCCAAGTATCAGCTTGAAGAAGAGGTAAACAATTCTAGTTTGTTTTCAAATTCTGATAAGAATGTTTATGTTGGTTCTTTTGAGAAACATACCAGAGGCATAGGGTGCAAGTTGATGTCCAAAATGGGATATGAAGGAAAAGGATTGGGAAAACATGCACAGGGTATAGTTGAGCCAATAATGGTTGAGGTAAGGCCTAAGAATTTGGGTCTTGGCTATGGACAATCTTGTGGAGAAAGTTATAAAGCAGCCATGAAGGCAATTGAAACAGTTCCTAGAAGAAGTTTCATTTCAGGTTCTCTATCTTAAGGTTGTAAAGGTTGTATCCTTGATGAATGCAATAGTTTGAAACATACCTTGCAGGAAGAAGGTGTGCATAAGCATGCACTTGAACAAGAGAATTGTGAAAGCTCTAAAACTATTGAAGGGATTCATGGTGTTCCAAAAGGAGCTTCTTCTTCGTTTGATTCATCTCCTCATGAAGGTAATGAAGGTGAAAGGGAAAGGTATAAATCTGATTTCAATCATATTTCCTTTGATCATGTAAAGCATGGAAAATTTCCACATAAGCATTGGAAAAGAATTGCATGTTATTTTTGTGGTTTGTTTAACCATAGTGTTTCTAGATGTTGGAAAAGAATGGCAACATACAGGAAATTTTTGAAGGAAAGGAGGCAAGAAGCCAAAGTTCCATTGAACAATGCAAATCATGCTATCAAGAAGATGAACCTGTGTTGCACTTATTACCATAAGCAAGGACATTCTGTTGAAAGGTGTTGGACTCTGAAGCCAACAATGCTTCCACGAAAATTGAAGAAATGGGAGAAAGAGTATGGCAAGAATGGGAAGGAAGTTTCCATCATTGATATGTGTCAGGATGATACGCATGTTAATATTGATGTGCAATTAAAGGAAGCGCCTTTGAAATGGATTGGTAAGAAATGGTTAGAATTCTTATCCAATTAAAGTGGCATGTATTTTGATTGAATGCATTTCTTGGTTAAGGGAATGCAAGTTGCAGGATGGAATAGCTGAGTATGAGACTCACTCTATTGCAGCGAACGTTATATTCATTTCAGCTTTGAAAGTACATGTACATTTGATCAAGGATCTTGTACTTATGATTGTACTTAAGAGAAAGTTGAAGGATAAACTGCATGCATGAGAATGATATGCATGAGCACATGGATCATGATGATTTCGTTGTATTTTAAACATGTATGTGTGATTAACTTGAAGGGTTGATTACTTTTTTTTTAACTAGGCATGTAATGTAATATTGACTTGGAAAAAGTTAATTTGATCTCCAAGATTGTAAAGAGGAGAAAGGATGAAGTGTTTCATCTTTATAAGAGCCTTCTCATTTGGGAGGCAGCTCTTCTTCTGGAGCGAAGGTGCCATGGATGGGCATCGTGACAGCTGGAAAGCGCACATGTTCAGGGGAATATTTCAGCTCATATATCAAAAAGTTTCATTGCTGGTTTCTACAAACTTTCAGTTTGTTTGGCGAACAAGCTTGGTCGGGATTCGACGAGTACTTGGTTTATGCAGCAACATTCACCATTACAACAGTTGATAAGGCAGGACATTTTGGCATCAGTATCCTCTTTTGGCTGAATGGAAGAGGATATTTTTGTTCCTCAAGTGTTGTAAAGTTCATTTCAGAGATACAGTGAGCTTTTGGGGACCAAAAGCCTTCTCATTTGGGAGGTGTGATCAGGTGCTCATGTCCTAAGTGTCGGAAAATGCTCAAAATTTAAATTGCTTAGAACTGGTTCAAAGTTAAATGACTGGAAAGTGCTCGTCTTCCCGATTCTGGCACCGCAAACGGTTTGAAAAATGGTTGCCGTATGAGGAAGTTATGGCAAAAAGAAAAATTTGTCCATAACATTAGAAATTTCAATTTTTCAAAAAAAAATTAAAAAAGGAATATTCCGCCTGGCACGAAATCTGAGGCAACCACCAAACATTAAATGTAACTGCAGTTAAGTTGGCGGAATTTTGGTAGGAGCGCCAAATTTGGCGGAGCTATCTGGAGTTAACTAAAGTTAGCTGGAGTTTTTCTAGGGAAAAACTGGAGAAACTTTAAATGGCCATAACTTTGGCTAGGAAAGTCGGTTTTGGACAAAAAAAAATTTGATTTTGGGTATTTTAAACCTTTTGAAGCCATTGGTGCAGGTCTTACATCCATCTGAGGTCATTTGTAGAGGTTTTGGAGCCGTGAAAATTCCAGGAGCCACTAGGGCCAAACCAGTTTGGGAGCTGCATTGGGAATTGTGCAGCCAGTGAATGTGGAACAAAGGTCATTTCTGAAGGCTTTCAACATTATGAATCCATTTCTACAGCTCATTTTTCCTTCTGAGACATTCTTCTCACTGTTTAGCTTCAGGGAAGCTTTCAGGGCCACCAGGGCCATTTCAGTGCAGGAGCTGTTTGGGGGCTCTGTTCATCCGTTTTTGGTGATTCAAAAGCCTACGTATGATATTTTCGACCTTCTGAGTCTAATGTCAGAGGTTTCAGAACCAATTAAGGTCATCTTCACCTCTAAATTCTCCATGCAAGTTTAAAGTGCCACTATGGCCAATTGGGGAAAGTACTGTGTAAGGTACAAAATTCAATGTTTAGTGTTTGGGAAAGAGCATGTTTGGCTAATTCCTATCTTCTGATTCTATATTTACAGTCAGATCTATCCTTTGAGACACCCATATTCTTGTATTAGCCTTTGTATCAATTTTAATAAAAGAGGACAAGCCTAGTTGGAGAGGTTTGGTCCAGCAGATGTAGCCCAGAGGGGGGGGTGAACTGCTTTATCATTTTGATGTCTTTATTTGCTGAAGATGATATGCTAAACAAAACTGATATAAAGTATTAAACAACAAATAAATATAACTTGCATACACACATAAACACCTGTTCAGCTGCAGAAAGTTACTTGTCTTGTTCCGTAAGACCTTAAACTTCAAGTATGTGTATGTCAAAGACTTCTAAGTGTTTACTTTGTTATTTCTTTAGGCAGAGCCTGTAGAGGGCCAGGTAGCCTCTGGAATTCATCCTCTTTTTAGAGGTGACATGTCTGGTGAATGCCCCTACAGTCTATCTCTATATAAGAAATAAGAAGTTTATACATTTTTAGAGGTCATTTGGAGTGTCTAGCTCACAGTTGAAATTACTGGAAATGGATACCTTGCACCCTTAAACAAGTACATTCCATTTTCAGATCACAGTTAGAGGAGCTCTTGTAGGAATTCTTGTAGCAGTTGATCCCATAGAAGTCTAGTACCAACAGCAAAAGAGTGCACATCTACAAGTTTAAAAGGCACATGCAGCTCAACTCCAACAAAGGAAAAACCTATGAAAACACACAACAACACATCAGCAAGTGGGGGCAACATGCATGAAGAAAAATGAAGTCATGCAGCAGAGAAAGCCACAAAACCTCACAACCAATACACTCGGATCATAGGTAAGTAACTAAGTCACTCCTCTATTTGCATTTGTATAATTAGGAGTCATACAAAGGCAATGAGATGGTTGAGATCAAATGAGGGAAAGGTGCCCAGTTAACTTGGCCACCTTCATTTAGTTGACTCCACCTATCCGAGATGTCACCCACACGTGTGCACAGTCAACTCAAGCAAAAGATGCCAAGGACAGGTAGTGGAGAAAAAGTTAACTATGATGCAATTATGAGGGATGATTACGAGGAGAAGCCATGATGATCAAGCAGGTCGGGACCAATTGATCTGAAAATGGAATGTACTTGTTTAAGGGTGCAAGGTATCCATTTTCCCTAATTTCAAATGTGAGTTATACACTCCAAGTGACCTCTAAAAAGGTGAAAACATCTTATTTCTTATACAGAGATAGACTGTAGGGGCATTCACTGGACATGTCACCTCTAAAGAGAGGATGAGTTCCAAAGGCTACCTGGCCCTCTACAGGCTCTGCCTAAAGAAATAACAAAGTAAACACTTAGAAGTCTTTGACATACACATACTTGAAGTTTTATGTCTTGCGGAATAAGACAAATAACTTTTTGCAGCTGAATAGGTGATTATGTGTGTATGAAAGTTATGTATATTTGTTGTTTAACACTTTATATCAGTTTTGTTAAGCATACCATCTTCAGCAAATAAAGACATCAAAATGATAAAGCAGTTCACCCCTTCTGGGCTACATCTGCTGGACCAAGCATCTCAAACTAGGCTTGTCCTCTTGTATTAAAAATTCTACAAAGGCTAATACAAGCATATGAGTGTCTCGAAAGACAGATCTGACTATAAATACAAAATCAGAAGATAGGAATTAGCTAAACATGCTCTTTCCCAAGCACTAAACAGTGAACTTGTACCTTATAGAGTACTTTCCCCAATTGGCCCTGGTGGCCCTTTAAAGTTGCGTGGAGAATTTCGAGGTGAATATGACCTCAATTGGTTCTGAAACCTTTACCATTAGACTTAGAAGGTCGAAAATAGTAGACATAGGCTTTTGAATCACCTCAAACAGATGAACATAGCCCCCAAACAGCTCAAGCACTGAAATGGCCCTAGTCGCCCTGAGAGCTTCCCTGAAGCTAAATAGTGAGAAGAATGCCTCAACAGGTAAAAAAAGCGGTAGAAATAGATTCATAATGATGAAAACCTTCAGGAATGACCTTCATTCCACATTCAATGGCTGCACAATTCCCAATGCAGCTCCCAAACTGATTTGGCCCTAGTTGCTCCTGGAACTTCCACGAAGCTAAAACACCTGCAAATGACCTCATATGGCTATTAAACCTATGCCAATGGCTTCAGAAGGTCGAAGAGACCCAAAATCAAAACAAAAATCATCCAAAAAGGACTTTCCTAGCAAAATTTATGGCTCATTAAAGTTTCTCCAGTCTGCCCTAGAAAAACTCCAGTTAAAACTGGCTAACTGTGAGATAACCCCGCTAAATTTGGAAATTCCGCCATTTTTGGAGCACTCCGCCAAAAATCCACCAACTTGACTGTCAGTTAATGACCAGTAAATCCCGCATGTGACCGGAAAAATTGGTCTGGTGGTTTGCATTGGATTTCGCGCCAGCGGTTAAAGGTTTAGGCCCACGGTTTTAGGCGCGTAGTCATATGTACATGGGGGCTGACCCTTAGGGGCTGGCCTCGTTCGGCCCCGCCCTTAAAAAAATTCAAACTTTAACATAAGTTTGTTCTCCCCATGCATCAAGTTCCAACCATATGGTTTAACGGTAAGGTGTGGGAGTGTTATAAGGCAGGTCACGTGTTCAAACCCAAATTTTTAACACATATGCACCCATAATGTTGATGTCACCCTGGGCCACGTGGCAGTTTTTGATTCCCTGCCCAAAAGGAATATTCCTTGGAATATTCCAAGGAATATTCTGTGGAATATTCATGCTAATGTCACCCTGGGCCATGTGGCAGTTTTTGATTCGCTGCCCAAAAGGAATATTCCCTAGAATATTCCAAGGAATATTCTGTGGAATATTTTTTTTTAAATTTTTTTGAAAAAATTCAAAAATTAAGAGTCATTGGGCAATTTTGTTTTTGGAATAACCTCTGCATATGGAGATCATTTTTTGAACCGTTTGCGGCGCCAGAATCAGGAAGACGAGCTCTATCCAGTCGTTCAGGTTTAAACCAGTTCCAAGCACTTTCATTTTTGACCATTTTACGACACTTGGTCCTGAGCTCCTGATCACACCTCCCAAATGAGAGGGATTTTGGTCCCCAGACGCTTACTAAATCTCTGAACTGAACTATACAGCACTTGAGGAACAGAAATATCCTCTTCTGTTCAGCCAAAAGAGCATACTGATGCCAAAATGTCCTGCCTTATCTACTGTCACGATGCCCATCCATGGTACCTCCACTTCAGAAGAAGAGTTACCTCCCAAATGAGAAGGCTTTTACCAGCTGTAGCATGCTGAATGTACTGCAAATGCTCATCCCAAACTCTTGGGATACTTGCTGCAAAAACTAGTGAGTATCATGCTCATCTTTCGCCATCCTGCAACTTGCATTCCCTTAACAAAGAAATGCATTCAATCAAAAGACATGCAACTTTAATTGGATAAGAATTCTAACCATTTCTTACCAATCCATTTCAAAGACGCTTCCTTTAACTGCACATCGATATCAACATGTGTATCATCCTGACACATATCAATGATGGAAACTTCCTTCCTGTTCTTGCCATACTCTTTCTCCAATTTCTTCAACTTTCGTGGAAGCATTGTTAGATTCAGAGTCCAACACCTTTCAACAGTATGTCCATGCTTATGGAAATAAGTGCAACACATGTTCATCTTCTTGACAACATGATTTGCATTATTCAAAGAAACTTTGGCTTCTTGCCTCCTTTCCTTCAAAAGTTTCCTGTATGTTGCCATTCTTTTCAAACATCTAGAAACACTATGGTTAACCACATAGAAAATTTTAGGGGCGAATGTTGGCCCTTTGGCGAAATTAAGGGGTTTTAAATTTTTAGTGAGCCAATATTTTGTATCATAGTACATTTTTACAAATCACCTCAAATAGCCCACCTTATTCTAAGGGAGAGGGTAAAAAAGGTAAATTTAGTCCTTGAAATTAGGAGTTACAACCTTCCATTCACCCATTTTCAAGAATAAATTTTATTTAAGTGAATCCATTCGCCCATTTTCAAGAATATGTTTTATTTAAGTGAATCCTATGGGCCAAATACCATATTTATAAAAGAGTTATGGTAAATTAATAAAAATATAAATAAATGAGAGGTATGGTAAATAAATAAAACATTTTTTATATTTACTCCATAAGTCACCTTATATACATGCAAGGGTGTAAACAAATAAAAATATAAGTAAAGTGGAGGTATGGTAAATAAATAAAATG
The DNA here is from genome assembly GCA_031772625.1 of Pinus tabuliformis. Lineage (NCBI taxonomy): Eukaryota > Viridiplantae > Streptophyta > Pinopsida > Pinales > Pinaceae > Pinus > Pinus tabuliformis. Next base: position 1,126,392,561 of record CM062816.1, on the reverse strand, counting down.
TCTTTTTATACTTACTCAAAAGGTATGGTAAAGACCTGTTGTTGAATGGGAGAGAGAGCCATGGAGACCGAACGAGCTAAGACACGAGAAGGTTTAGGTTAGGGTTTCAACTTTCTACAGTAGCTGATCGGCGCCCTCCGTTTACGCGCCCACCATCCTCTATTACCGGCTCACCTTAACTGCCGAGAATCTTGCCGCTTTCTCGCTGGAAGCTTTATCGGAGGGTAGAAGACTGAACCGCGACACTCGGTGACTTACTGTGACGGTTTTGGACCAGCTTGCACGGTCCATTACTGAACTGCGAACTGTTGTTTTCCTCAGTTTACTCTCCATTTTGAGGTGTCTACAGATCCAAGAAGCAGCTGGCAATGGAGGACATCGAAGCCGTTGATTATTCAGCCGACCCATTGGAAGGGGTCTCCATCTGGCACACTCCTTCTGCCACTTCAGGAGGTATGTACAGCACAAGTTTCTCCGATCATTTCGCTCCGTTTTTGTTTGGTGACCAGCAGCCGTCTAACCCTGTGGTCCTCCCGGATGATCCACCGACTTGGCCTGCTCTCTCCACCCCCCCTCACTCTCCGGCAACCCTAGGGTTTGTCTCCGGTTGCCTCAACCCTAACCCTGGTCTCCATCCTCCGGCATCGGGCTCTTTACCCTATCCGCTTCAAAACCCCTCTTTTCCCTGCCCCTCCACTGGAATCCCGGGCTCCTTCGGTCATACTTCTGGTAGTTTTACTTCCGTACCTCCGCTCTCGGGCCATCCTTCAGTATCAGGCATCAGCGGCCCCTCCCCTGCTCATCTAAACCCGGCACCACCGAACGCTAGCACCCATCCCCCCGGTCGTCCCCTGAGCAATCCCCCTCCTCGGGGCCCTAAACGGAAATACAAGTGCTTCAAGTCCAAAGAGGATGACGTCTTTCTCAGATTGGAAGAGGACATTCGGTGGGGAGAGACTATGGATTTTACGGATCGAGTTTTGGTCGGGCACATCAGGGGACGTAGCTACTCGGCAACATGCTTGAAGACCTGGGCAGCCAAAGTTTGGGGCCACCATTTGGTTGATATCCCCTTCGTGCAGACCTTTGTGAGGGGATGGTTCGCACTGAGATTCGCTCGTGCTGATCATACCAACTGGGTTCTGTCCTCCTACTGGCACTTTGATCATGCCCCGGTACTCTTGAAGAGATGGTCTCCATTATTTGACCCAAAGACAGAACAGATTGGCATCAGACCGGTATGGATTTGGCTTCCAGGGCTTCCACTTCATTACTGGTCAGAAGACATATTCAGGAGAATTGGCAATGCCATTGGCACATACATGGACTACGATAAATCCTATCAGCAGACGGGCATGATGGCCTATGCTAGGATTCTCATTAACCTGGACAGAAGGGGAGGTCTGCTAGAATACATAACCATTCAGTGGAGAGATACAGAGCGCAAGCAGATTATAGATTACGAAGGCATCCCATATCGCTGCCGCAGGTGCCATAAAGTGGGGCACTTATATAGGGACTGCCCACTCCTCAGGAAAGCAATGATGACTGACAATGAAGATGCAGCCGATCAGCCTCAAGACAATCCCCCCAGGTCGCAACATGTTCAGCTCAATGGGGATCATGAGCGCACACAGAATGTGGAGGAACCTCGGAGCATCCCAGAGGCAGCCGATACTGCTATCGCTCCCACTGCTCCTCCTCCTACATCGCCAGCACCCGTGCAACCATTGACTGAACAAGCGGGCTATGAGCAATCGGGTAAGTCTTACACATTCCCTTCTTCGACATCTCCTATTTATTTCATGTCGTTGGGCATCTCATCTCATAATTATATTGGCTCTGAACCGATCTCCGCTATTTTTTCCTTTGCTTCTCTCCCCCTGAGGTTCCGCACACACACTTCACTCATTTGCTCCCTTCCGTTCCCTTCACCGGTGGCCCCTCCACCGCGGATCACTTTGTCCTTGGCAACCCTCTCCTTTCTTTCGACTCAGTCTTCCCCTCGTTATTCTCTCCGACCCCGCACAAAGGACAGAGGACCGGATGCTGTAGGCCTCGACCTGGCTAACGCTCCCATGGCCCTCAAGAACTCCCGGGGTCGACCCTCCCGCATTACCAAGGCAAGACACACTGCTGATGAAGAGGTTGCCCTTGGGCGACAGCAAACTATCTTCAGGGCCCTTAGAGTGAAGGATGGCCCTATTCCCCTCCCCTCATGAAGATTCTCTCCTTCAACTGCCGTGGGTTTGCTAGTTTAGCCAAAAAACTAGCGCTTAAGAGACTGCTCTTATCATCTCTGTTGGACATTATTTTTCTTCAAGAAACACTCTGTCAGGCCGAACCCCTCACCCACACCCTCACTTCCTGGTTACCTAACTGGACCTTCCATGCACTAGATGTGTCCAGTCGATCAGGGGGTTTGGCCATTGGGGTCAATAACAGAGCTGCGGAGGTCCGGAATATTTTTGGAGGAAGAGGTTTCATTGGACTTGAAATTAGTTCACATTCTGTAGAAAGGGACATCAGAATCATCAATGTCTATGGCCCTTGTGCTGACCGTGCCAACTACTAGCGGTCCTTACTTGAATCAGAACTATTCCAAGCAGACAACATTATTCTTGGAGGGGATCTAAACTTCTCCCTTGGGTTCAGTGAGTCATGGGGGCACCTAGCACAGGTCGATTCCCTAACATATACTATGTCTAGCCTACTAGAGGAACATCAATGGGTGGATATACCGTCTGCTAGACTTCAATATACCTGGTCAAATAACAGAAGTGGAGATCAAAGTTTGGCCAGGAGACTCGATAGATTTCTTATCAAGGAATCTTTGTTTAATAACCTTCCCAGAGTTCGTCAATGGGTTGGATCGGGAGGCATTTCAGATCATCGGCCTATTTTCTTAGAAGCAGAGGACATCACCCACAAAATCAAAAGCCCCTTCAAGTTTAATGCCTCTTGGCTCCAGGACCCCTCTTACATCCAATTGGTCCATAATTACTGGCAAACCAATCTCATCAGGGAAGACGAGGATATCTCAGTGGGCTTTGTTAGGAAACTTACAGAACTCAAGCAGATTACTAAAAACTGGGCTCATCAAAAACGCATCCAAGATAATCAGACCCTAAAAGAGGCAGAAAGGGTCATTGCAGAATTTGAAGATTCGTCAACTGGGACCTTCCTCTCCCCTGAAAGTAAGGAGAAATACACCTCTCTCATTGCAAAACGCTCACAAATCCTGAGAGAAAGAGAAGAAAGTTGGAGGCTTAGAAGCAGAGCTATTTGGCTCACGGAAGGGGATGCCAATACAAAATTTTATCATAAATTTGCTAATGGCCGGAAAGTTATCAATACTATCTGGGAGTTAAGGAATGACCAAGGGCATCCTGTTACTTCACAACAAAACCTGGCCAGGCTGGCCACAGAGCACTTTAGAGGCATTTATAAAGCTCCTGAAGAAGTTAATATCTTAGAAATCATGAGGGTGGCCGAACTTTTCCCTAGATATATAGAACAGGAAGAATCTGAGGAACTTTGGAGGGAAGTGACCATGGCAGAATTGGAGGCTACATTGAAATGGTTCAAAAAAGATAAAAGCCCTGGCCCATATGGATGGACCATTGAGTTCTACCTCACTTTCTTTGAAATCCTGGGCAACGACCTTCTGAAGATTGTTGAGGACAGCAGAAGGCGAGGTAGAATATCCTCTGCCAATAAATCCACTTTCATCGCTCTCATCCCCAAAACAAATGCACCGAGCACTTTTGATGACTTTCGCCCCATCTCTCTCTGTAACTGCCTCTACAAGATCATAGCTAAGACCATTGCCAACCACCTCAAGCCCATTCTCTCACATCACATATCCTCCGAAAAATTTTCTTTCCTTCACCACAGACAGATCCACGAGGCAATTGCCACTGCCCAAGAACTAATGCACACCTTGCAGATCAAAAAGAAAAAAGGAATGATTCTAAAAGTGGATCTGTCCAAGGCATTTGACAGAACGAATTGGTTATACTTGAGGCTGTTGCTTACTTATCTGGGGTTCCCCTATGACTTCATCAAATGGACTATGAGCTGCATCACCGATGTATCTTATAGTGTTTTATTAAATGGGGAAGCTACCTCTTTCTTTACTTCTGAGAGAGGACTCAAACAGGGATGTCCGCTCTCACCTCTGCTGTTTTTACTTATTATGGAAGGTTTAAGTAGAGTTATCTCATCTACTCGTGACAGGCATCTTTTGTCTGGCATTAAACTTGCAGATAACTTCTACCTCACTCATCTATTATTTGTTGATGACATCCTGGTCTTCTTGAATGGCGGTATTGGGGACTCCACTACCCTTCATAACTCCATTCTTCTCTTCGAGAAAGCTACAGGTATGAGGATCAACAATAATAAATCCGCGATTACTACAATCGACTGTTCTATACATGAAACTGCCTTTGCTACTCAACGCTTTCCCTTTATCACCTTGACCCTGTCGGATGGTATAAAGTACCTTGGTTTCAGATTGAAACCTAATGGCTATAGAATAGCTGACTGGTTATGGCTCATAGCTAAAGTGGAAAAGAGACTCCAGGTATGGTACCATAGATATCTCTCCCGTGCTGGTAGACTGATCCTCATTAAAGCTGTGATCGAAGCCACGCCAGTCTACTGGATGGCCCTTACCTGGATACCTAAGGGCATCTTGAACAGGTTACAACATATATGCAGCAGATTTCTTTGGAAGGGACATCAGCCAGGAAGACTATTTGCTTGGGTCAAATGGGACACCATCGCCAAACCCAAGCGCTGGGGGGGTTGGGGTATTAAGAGGCTCGACCTATTCTCCAGGGCACTGGCTGCCAAACTTGGGTGGCAGCTCCTCACCTCTGATGGACTATGGACACGGGTAGCATATACAAAATACATCAAGCCCCTGAACGTGTTGGATTAGATTTGCACTCAACATGGAACAAATCATAACATTTCCATCATATGGAAAGCGGTTATTAGCACCTTACCTTTGTTACGTGAAGGATTAACTTGGCGCATTAAGGCAGGAAATGCGGTATGTATAGGTCAGGACCCGTGGGTCGGATGTGGGAACATTCACAGACTATCAGCAGGCCTCATCAGGCACCTTAATGACAGAGGAATCACCAACATTATGCATATTGGAGATCATGCAAACTCCACCTTCCTCCATTAGGTTTGGACCAGTGCACAAGCATTAGAAATTCCAGCTCAATGGCAGAACGAATGGATGGAGTATACGGACGCTCTCACACAAGCCCACATCAGGCTCACAGAAGGACCTGATGAAATCATATGGGCCTTCGCTAAGCATGGAGCATACGTCCCGAAGCTAGGCTATCTAAAACTCATGGAGCCTTACAAACCTCAAAATATCCACCCCACATGGAAAGCTGTATGGAAACTCAAGTCGCCCCCCCGTACACGTTTTCTTATGTGGAACATTCTGTTTGATAAAATTCCAACGGGCACAAATCTCATGAAGAGATCCTTTCACGGACCTTTTCGTTGTCATCTATGTCATGAGGAGGAAGAAAGCACTGAACATTTATTCTTGAACTATAACATTACATTACAGTTTTGGCATGCCCTCATCACTCACTTCACGCACTTGAAAAATTGGAAAGGCAATAATATAATGGATGCATGGGAAAAATGGTATCAGAACCACTCAGGGAAATCCAACAATATTCTGCTGCTCGCTTGCTGGGCCGTTTGGATCGCCCGAAATCAGGCTATCTTTAACCTTAGGGTCCCTCACTGGCCCACTATCCTACACAACACTATTGCTGATTATAACTTGATACCTGAAGAGGAAACCTCAGCCCCAACACGTATCATTAGACAGGTGAATATCGACAAATCAAAACCATGGGCCTTCTTTGATGGCTCGGCGCAAGAAGTGGGTTGCGGAGGAGGAGCAATACTTTATCTCAACAAATCACACTGTTATAAGATACAAATAAACTTAGGCAGAGGCACTAACAATTATGTTGAACTATGCATAGCTAAACACATCATACACTTTACCATCCAAAAACAATGTTGACACCTCCAGCTGTTTGGAGACTCTAAAATAGTATGCAATTGGCTGAATGATGCATCTCATTGTCATGCATTTTCGTTGAGACACATATTAAATGAAGCAAAAAGACTGACTGCTTCCTTTGAATCATTTATCTATCGACACATCTACAGGGAACAAAACACCATCGCCGACCAGCTCTCCAAAGAGGCAGCGCACAGACAAAGAGACAACTGGCTGATTCAGGAGGAAATCGATGGAACATACTACCAGCATTATCACAGACCTTTTGATGATCATATGGGAGATGGGCTATAAAGCCCATTACAGAATCATTTTTGTTTATAGCTTGTATATATTTCCTTTGTCTAGTTCTGAGTACAGCACTATACTTTTGATATTATCAGCATATATATATGGCTCTCTGCGAAGAGCATGGCTATAAATTTGAACACTACTAGTACACAGTTTTGGAATTGCTCCCTGCGTGGAGACAACTTGTGTTTTTTTTTTACTATCTATTCTAGCAGACTATGAACTTGACAGGCACAGCTGCCTCTATATGAATGCTTCGGCATCTACAAAATGTAATTTCTTAACTCTAATAGAAATTACGATTTTTTCCCAGGGGAAAAAAAGGTATGGTAAATAAATAAAAATATAAATAAACTAGACGTATGGTAAATAAATAAAACCTCTTTTTATATTTAGTCCATAACCCTCATTCTATTTATCAAGGCTCAAGAAAGAGGTTTTATTTAAGTGAATTCTATGGGCCAAATACCATATTTGTAAAAGAGGTATGGTAAATTAATAAAAATATAAATAAACGAGAGGTATAGTAAACAAATAAAACATTTTTGTATATTTACTCCATAAGTCACCTTATATTTAAGGACACTCAAAAAATGCCTTATATTTAGGTGAAACCTATGGGCAAAATACTATGGGAAAAATACCATGGTCTAGATTGTTATTAGTACCATGCAAAAAAACATTATTAACCCTAATATTAGTATTAATAAAAATAAAAATGGCACATGGTATTGACCCATGGTATTCACCGAATGTAGCCTATTTAAATGGGGCAATTAAACCGGCATAGATCCATCTTTACAATGGATCCACTAACCCCCGACAGGTATCAAATATCGACCCATGGTATTCACCAAAATGGCACATGGTATTGACCCATGGTATTCACCTGGAATGTAGCCTATTTAAATGGGGGAATTAAACCAACATAGATCCATCTTTACTCTGGATCTACTAACCCCCGATAGGTATCAAATATCGTGATATGCAAACTAGCATAGAGTGAAAAAATATTTGATCCCTCTTGGGGTGGATCAAGAGTAAAAATGGATGTTGTAATTTAATGTATGATAAACATTTTAGCTTGGTTAAAATAAAAAATAAAATAAAAATCAACTATTAATTCTATTAATTTTTATAAATTACTAATAGTAACTTTTAAGCTCCAGGTTTATGATAACCCATGGTATTGACCCATGGTAATACCATGATCTTACAAGATTTTATAATTGAGTAAAATATTCGCCATGCCTAGTGAGAGATTCGCCAAAAAATTATATATACATATTATATTATTGATAAAATCTCCTTCCATTTTTCCTATATACCATGGAGATTCGCCCAATTATTATACATATAAATTTAGGGAAGGTTCTTAAAGTTTTCCCTAGTTAACCAAACCACAAAAAGAACATGCAATTCTTTTCCAATGCTTGTGTGGAAATTTTCCATGCTTTACATGATCAAGGGAAATATGATTGAAATCAGATTTATACCTTTCTCTTTCACCTTCATTACCTTCATGAGGAGGTGAATCAAATGAAGAAGAAGCTCCTTTTGGAACACCATCAATCCCTTCAATGGTTTTAGAGCTTTCACAATTATCTTGTTCAAGTGCATTCTTATGCACACCTTCTTCTTGCAAGATATGTTTCAAACTATTGCATTCCTCAAGGGTACAACATTTACAACCTTGAGATAGAGAACCTGAAATGAAACTCCTTTTAGGAGTTGTTTAAATTGCCTTCATGGCTGCTTTGGAACTTTCTGCATAAGATTGCCCATAGCCAAGACCCAAATACTTAGGCCTTACCTCAACCATTATTGGCTCAACTATACCCTGTGCATGTTTGCCCAATCCTTTTCCTTCATATCCCATTTTGGACATCAACTTGGACCCTATGCCTCTGGTATGTTTTTCAAAAGAACCAACATCAACATTCTTATAAGAATTTGAAGACAAACTAGAATTGTTTACCTCTTCTTCAAGCTGATACTTGGCTAAGGCTTCTTTAGCAACAAGGAGTTGTGTCTCCAACTCATGCATCCTTTCCAGATTCATGTTTGCAATATGAAGTTGGCCTTCCATTTCCTGCAATTGGTCAGAAATAAACTAATTCTCTTCTCTCATGGAATTCAAATGCTCTTGAAGTCTAGAGCTCTTTCTTTCATTCTCATACATTTCTTTCACCATATTCATCATGATGAAAAATTCTTGCTTCAAGCCTTCATCAAAAAATCTTGTGAAGGAGGACGATTTTGAGAACTTACTTATGGAAGTTGTCATTATAAAAATGAACAAAAGAGCTTCAGCAAACTCAATCAACAAGTAGTTTGCAGAATAATAAAGCAGTCAATCTTCAACACTGCTTAAGACACCTTTCAAGCTACACAATCAAGCTAGTGATGTCAGTCAAGCAAACCTAGTGCACTGATACCATCTAATCTGAAAATGGAATGTACTTGTTTAAGGGTGCAAGGTATCCATTTTCCCTAATTTGAAATGTGAGTTATACACTCCAAGTGACCTCTAAAAAGGTGAAAACTTCTTATTTCTTATACAGAGATAGACTATAGGGGCATTCACTGGACATGTCACCTCTAAAGAGAGGATGAGTTCCAAAGGCTACCTGGCCCTCTACAGGCTCTGCCTAAAGAAATAACAAAGTAAACATTTAGAAGTCTTTGACATAGACATACTTGAAGTTTGATGTCTTGTGGAATAAGACAAATAACTTTCTGCAGCTGAATAGGTGATTATGTGTGTATGCAAGTTATGTATATTTGTTGTTTAACACTTTATATCAGTTTTGTTTAGCATACCATCTTCAGCAAATAAAGACATCAAAATGATAAAGCAGTTCACCCCTTCTGGGCTACATCTGTTGGACCAAGCCTCTCAAACTAGGCTTGTCCTCTTGTATTAAAAATGTTACAAAGGCTAATACAAGGATATGAGTCTATCAAAAGATAGATCTGACTATAAATACAGAATCAGAAGATAGGAATTAGCTAAACATGCTCTTTCCCAAGCTCTAAACAGTGAAATTGTACCTTATACAGTACTTTCCCCAATTGGCCCTAGTGGCCCTTTAAAGTTGCATGGAGAATTTCGAGGTGAAGATGACCTCAATTGGTTCTGAAACCTCTGCGATTAGACTTAGACGGTCAAAAATAGCAGACATAGGCTTTTGAATCACCTCAAACAGATGAACATATCCCCCAAACAGTTCAAGCACTGAAATGGCCCTCGTGGCCTTGAGAGCTTCCCTAAAACTAAACAGTGAGAAGAATGCCTCAACAGGAAAAACGAGCTATAGAAATAGATTTAGAATGCTGAAAACCTTCAGGAATGACCTTCGTTCCACATTCAATGGCTGCACAATTCCCAATGCAGCTCCCAAACTGATTTGGCCTTGGTGGCTCCTAGAACTTCCACGAAGCTAAAACACCTATAAACGACCTCATATGGCTGTGAAACCTATGCCACTGGCTTCAGAAGGTCGAAGAGACCCAAAATTAAAAAACAATTCGTCCAAAAAGGACTTTCCTAGCCAAAGTCATGGCTCATTAAAGTTTCTCCAGTTTGCCCTAGAAAAACTCTAGTTAAAACTAGCTAACTGCCAGATAACCCCACTAAATTTGGAAATTCCGCCATTTTTGGAGCGCTCCGCCAAAAATCCACCAACTTTACTGTCAATTAACGGCCAGTAAATCCCACATGTGACCAAAAAAATCGGGCTGGTGGTTTGCATTGGATTTCGCGCCAACGGTTAAGGGTTTAGGCCCACGGTTTTGAGCGCGTAGTCATATGTACATGGGGGTTGACCCTTAGGGGGTGGCCCCGTTTGGCCCCACCCTTAAACAAATTCAAACTTTAACATAATTTCCCCCCCCATACATCAAGTTCCAACCATATGGTGTAACGGTAAGGCGTGGGAGTGTTATAAGGCAGCTCGCGTGTTCAAACCTCTCCACTGTCAAATTTTTAACGCATATGTACCCATAATGCTGATGTCACCTTGGGCCATGTGGCAGTTTTTGATTCGCTACCCAAAAGGAATATTCCTTGGAATATTCTAAGGAATGTTCTGTGGAATATTCTTTTTTTAATCTTTTTTGAAAAAATTCAAAAATTAAGAGTCATTGGGCGATTTTGTTTTTGGCATAACTTCTACATACGGAGACCGTTTTTCGAACTGTTTGCGGAGCCGAAATCAAGAAGACGTGCTCTATCCAGTCATTTAGGTTCAAAACAATTCCAAGCACTTTCATTTTTGACCATTTTACGACACTTGGTCTTGAGCTTCTGATCACCAATGGTTTGAATATGAGCAATGTACACCTTGCCAGCTCAACACTCATAACCGAAAAAATCCATAAAGGGTAATGAACAATTCTCCTCACACATTCTCACCACTTTTGCTTCATTTCCTCCTCGTAACATAGCCACATAATAGTCCTCTTGTGCCCCCACAGCCTCATAACCACCATCATCCATATATTTCCTCCATATTTCTTCTCTTAGCATTGTCTACAGGAGCACCTACAGGAAATCTACAAGAGCACCTATAGTAAATCTACAAGAGGGACATCAGGCTTCTACAGGAGGGAAGTGAGTCATTTTGAAGGGAGAAAACACAGTTATTGGCATGATTTTCAATTTGAAGAGGTAGGGTTCATGAAAGCCCCCTATTGAATATAAATATATGAAAGAAGTGGTGTCAATTTGAGGATGAATAAGTCTTTAAGAAGGTATGAAATACAAAAAAAAAATCATTTGTTTAAAAAAAACACAGTCTCCTCTATTTTTCTATTTCACTCGAAATTCTTTGTCTCCACCTCCATATTTGGTTTTCAAGAGAAGTACAGGTAGTATGACAGGAGAATTTATGAGAAAGGAGCTCACTAACTCCACTAGGCTCCATGCACATCCTCAGGTGGTGGACATATTCACAAGGGAAAACTAGATGAAAAAGATAGGAGGACAGACAGAGGTGAAGGAGGAAGCACAAGAGCTACAAGAACCTGACCCCCAACCTAGTATTGTCTCCTATTACAATCTACTCGAGGGAGGCAAGATAATCGCACAAAAATTTTCAATTCCACTGTTTTTCGAATTGGATAAAGAAAGAGTGAGAACACATAGGTGGATGTAGATAGCCAAATCCATAGGAGTTGAGGATGTTGGCCATATGGAAAACAAAGTCATGGAAATGGGCAGAGAATTGAGTGCTCTTAGAGACAGAGAGGCGATTACAAGAAGCCACCTTGAAAATGAGAATGAACTGGTAAGGAGGTAGCTACAAGAGAAAGAGACTTAGCTGGAATACATGGCTAGCTTATCCATGGAAGCATTACAATGCAGAACACTAGCCAAATATTATGGCCTCTATCTGAAGGATTAATGGCTTCAATTACAAATAAAGACTTTTGCACAAAGAGGCACAATTCCTTTCCAAGACTACAAGCAGTTCATGGATTTGTGTGACGAAAGCACCTCTGAGGATAAGGTAAAGATGGTAGAGTTCTACCTACACAACATGGACCTCACAGATGTGAATGTGTGGGACCCCAATGCGAAGCTAGGGGATCTACAATTAATGGCCATGGCCTCATGGATGAACCATGAGGAATTGAGGGTAGCATAAATGACAAGATTGATGGTAAAAGAGCAGAATGAACCATTAATGATAAGAGCTGAGCCATTAGATCCTATGGCACTCATCAACACACACAACCAGCTTGCCAATGACCATCAAATTGCCCCTAAATATCTAGCCAATCAAGAACAATCCATTGCACACTTTGAAGTTATGTTTAGGCTACCTGGGAAGGACTGTTTGCATGCATGCATGAGAACATGGAACACCTTACCCCACAATTTGCAGATCATGGAATACCATTCCCCCATGAGACTAAAGGAGGCATTAAAAAGAGTGCCAATGTACAAGCGCTCCATGTAAATGCTGAAGGTCAACTGGATTGGCCTCAAACTAAGTCCTCCACTCATATTAGGCATGCTGGAAGGCACAAGAGAAGAAGAAGAGGAGGAGCAGTAGAAGGACATAGACATAAAGGCAAGATTTTATGGAGAACATAAGCAAACCACAACAGAGGCCTGGGATGCTAGGGAGGCCACCAGGGCCATAAAAGATGAAGAGATTGACTTGGTTGCTTAGAGGATGAGAAACACCTTCAGTAGGGGGCTGACGATGAGCCTCATAAATGGGTAATTATATGGGCTAATTTTACCTCCTAACCTAGTCAAATCAACCTTTCTCTTAGCTATTGTATGATTTTCTAATTATATTTATGCTTATAGGGTGAGTTGAGTTAGTTATGATGCCATGTGGTTTAACATGTATTTAATCCAGATTATTGATGGATTTTGAGGTCAAAGTCAAGGATCCAGTGGTCAAATGGCAGCAATAACTCAAATTATATAGAGGAGAGGACTTATAGGATGGAATCCCCCTCATTTATTACTCCTCACTTCGAATTCCCCTTCATTCAACTCGAAGTACAAGCAGTTGAATCACGCACTAGAAGGCAGCTGAGAAAGTGGAGGATGACTGATAGTTATCTTGAGTTTTGGTAGCCAAGCCTCCTTTATTTTAAGGAAGTTGTTGGTAGCTTCAGATGTATAAGTAGAGAGGCCCAGGGCATCACTATGGTCGGATTTTTTTGCTTATGAAAACTCTGCTCAAATTTCGAGCTTATTATTTTTGTGACAGTTTTATGTAATCTGGCTACTTTTTGATAATGAAGATGGAATCCTTTTTAAGCTAGCACTGAGTTACCTCAGAGGGTTGGAGCGCTTGGGTTAGGGCCCAATCTAAGTAGCCAAGCTTCTCTTTACTTTTATTTGTATTCTTTACTTCATTTTGTAGATGAATTCGCTGATTAGATGTATTTCTTCTATGGTTAAGAATAGGTTTCTTTTGATGATTTAGTAGTTTGCTTTCATTTGTGCTTTCTATAGTAGGTTAATAAGTGATCAAAAAGTATTCAAAAGGCTAGAAATAGTGGTTTGGCCTCTCTTCCTCCCTCTGGGACCATGATTTGAGGCAAAGACTCTCTTGCTACCCCAAAAACACAGATTTGCCTCATTCATAGGACTTCTAGTGTTTCCAGCACTTTAGTATGTTAATAGTCCAGTTTTTCTTTTCTTTAGATCTCCTTTATCATGTTCACTTCCTAATTTAGAATAATCCTCTTTCATGATTTCCTTTCTTGTAGCATTTCTCGGCATTTCCTTTCATACATCATAGTTTAGATCGTTTTTATGCAAAACTTTGTTTTTCCTAGATGCACTCATTTCATTGGTTGCTTGGTTTTCTTGGTTGGTTGTTAGTGTCTATGAAAAATATCTCTTCCTGTAGTAGGATAGCATACTAGCAATCATACCCTCCATCTTATCCATGCCCTATAGTTCTCCTAAACTTCACCTCAATTCAGCCCTAGTTTCCTTTGTTTTCCATAGAAATTCTTCCTCTCTCCTTGAGAAAACCCAATCATTTTTCTCTCTCCTAGTGGTTCATGGTAGACCTTAGGCACGCTAACACCTCATCCCAACCTTCATCCACCTTCTTCACCCAGTCTCACACCCTCAAAATAGCGAAAATTGCTCTCGACCTCCTCCTGTAGGCCTCCCGTAGTTTCCTTGTGTCCTCCTATAGTTTTTCCTGTAGGATTTATTTTGAAGCCCAAGTGTGGGATAAGCCTCTAGAAGGCCACCTAAGAACTCATAGCACCCATCCACACCATCTTAAATCCTCCCAAGCTACAAAACCACCCTTTAACTCCACCTGTTCACTACCACACTCACACACAATAAATTAGATGCACGTAAAAACACATAAAAATCCAAAAACATTTTTTTTGCTTATTTACTTCCAAAAATAGCATGGTTAGATGTTTTTTACTTTCTTGAGTATGTAATGGCATTTCTTTCATGGTTTTCATAATGTTTTTGGCAAAAGTAGTATTAGCTTGTTAATTAGGGTTTACTAGGTTTTTCTTTACATTCCAGTCTTTCTCCTTTCTGCAAGTAGAATAGCTTCTGTAGAGTAATCTTTATTTCCTTTCGTCACACATAGAGCTTCTTCTGAAATCTATAGAAGTTGGCTTAAGCCCCTAGTGATCTTGCGTCGGCCAACCAAGTGACAACTTGTAGTGAGAACTATTACTTGTGCATACAACATTGATACTTCCAAGTTTGTTATGAACTACCGGGTTGATAAAAGTAAAGTTGGTAGCCCAAGAGTTACAACATACTTGCTGCAATACTAGTGCTCACCTCCTAGCATCTAGGGCTATTCTTTACTCTACATGTATGTTAGCATAGATCCATGGTTTAATCATTCATTTTCTTAAATAGCTGCATTTCCATTACAGTAGTATAGCACATAGATTCATGGTTTAATTGTTCATTTTCTTAAGTAGCTTCATTTTGATTACAATAGTGTATAGTACATTGGTTTTGTTTCTGATTTATAGTTATCGCATGAGCTTTGGAGTTCATTGTCTCGATTCAGTACTTGGTTCATTTCAATATTATTGTCTTCAATCACTCTCTTTCTGTCATAGATATCACTCATATTTCAGCGGAATACTTAAGCACGAGCCTATAAATATCGTCTTAAGCAAATTATACCTGTAGATCTCCTTACCGTCTAATCCACAGTAAACCCAACAAATCACCATCTGATTCATTTCAACGTTTGACTTTATGCGCTCAAAATCTCCATCTTTGATCTGTCTAGCTTGATCCAACAGCTATCGTGGATTCTTCCACATACTTTATGTGCTCCAAATCTCCACCGTCAATCTGTCATGCCCTCGATCAAATGGCTATTGCATCACCCGATCGCCAAATAGCATGGTCGATCTCAACCATTGATCAAACCTGCATGATCTGATGGTTATCATGCAATATCATGTGGATTCTTGCAAGATCGATATCCGCTCGAGAGAACATGAGAAAAGTGGTTTTCTTGTGCTACATGTCACCCAGTTAGGCTAATCATGCAAAATTTTTGAATTGTGCTTACAACCTTGAGGGCACGAGAGAAACTGCTTACCACCTACGAAAACCAACTCCATCATTCCGCATGTTTTCTACCCTTCTGTTGCCACGTGACTTGAGGTGATCCACCCATTTATTCACTTCATCTCTGCGATAAGATCTCCACCATTCATCTCTCGTTTAACCCTCTTCATCCATCTATTCACTTAACCTACATGATAAGATCTCCGTCTCTCATCTTCCATTAGTCTTATTTGTTCATCTATTCACTAAATCACCCATGATAAGATCTCTACCACTCATCTTTTGTTAACCCTATTCATTCATATATTCACTGAATCGCCCATGATAAGATCTTTTCCATTCATATTCTAATTAGTCTGTTCATCCATCTCTTGAATTAACCTCCAGTGATAACGTTTCTGCCATTCATCTTCCATCAGTGTTATTCATCCATCCATTCATGTAATATTTTTCGATAAGATCTTCGCCACTCATCTACCTTTAATATTGTTCCCAATCGATCCAATGGTTCCTATGCACTTCTACTTGGTTACATCCTCCCTTCACTAATTTTGATCTTTGCTTGCTCTTCTGCTTGACTCCTTGCATTCTTGAATTTACCAAAACACCAAAAATGCGAAAATAGACTTAGTTTAGTTTCCTTTCTTACACATTAGTTTGGTTTGATGCTCTTTACTTTTGTAACTTAGATAACAACATTAGGTTAGTGTTGATTTAGCGATTTTTCTTAGTTTAGTTGTTTAAATGGTTAATTAGGATATGCTGTGATTTATAATTACATTTTTTTTTCTTCAGTACTACAATAGAATAGCTCTCTTAGAGTAGATTTTCTCTTCTTCCATCAAAGAATCAAGCTTCTTCTGACTCTGTAGAAGTCTAGCTCAGAACCCTTGGGGTCTCTTGCCATATGAACAAGTGACAACAGGAAAGACCTTCACTTCTACTTGTGCATATAGCACTGTCAACTCCAATTTTATACGAACCCTAGGTTGATAAGTAAAGCTGGTAGCCCAGTTGCAACATCCTTCCTACAATACTAGCACTCATCACTTTTTGGCGCCATTTCCAGGGAGGTGTTAGAGTAGAATGTGAGTACTGCTTTCTTTTCTTCTATTTCTAGTCTTCAACTTTATTCCGTTAGTTTATTTATGAAAAGTTAATCTAGTAGCTCCTTTTCTTTCATTTGTCATTATCTACTTTCCTTTCCATTCTGCAAGTAGAATTTCAATTCAGCAAGTAACTTTTCTTTCTGTCAGTAGTTTTCATTCAGTCAGCAATTTCATTTCTGCAAAGCACTTTCCAACTCAAAAAAACCTTCTAAAAACCAACCCAAAAACATTTCCTTTCATGCCTCGTAGGAGTAGGGACAATTTAGAGAAATTATTGCCAAATAGCCCCAATACGTCCAACAACCAACCTTCTCTCTTCTTCGGCGGCTGTGAACTAGAGGAACCTTTAGGTGAGCAACCTGACATATTTGAAGAACCTATAGGGGAAGAAGAAGAAGAATAACCCATTCCTACTGAGCCAATGGCTGAAAGCCAAAAGGACAGAGGAAATACAGAGAGAATTGAGGGTGTCTTCCCCATCAAGGAAACCAATGGGGACACTAAGATGAAGAATATAAGCCCCTCTGCTCTACGTCATTTCCATGGCCTGACCACAAAGGAACCTGACACTTTCCTCTTTGATTTTGTTGTTATATTTCAAACCTAATACTATATAGATGATGAGAAAAATTTAAAACAGTTTCCATCTACCCTCAAGGATGCAGCATTGAGCTGGTTCATGGGTTTATCTGGAGATAACATCAAAACTTGGGTTGAGATGGAGCAGGATTTTAACAAAAATATAGCAACTAATGTAGGTGAAAGGATACTAAAGAAGGGATTTTCATGATGACCATGGGCTAGGGTGAATCCTTAGAAGACTATGAAGAAAGATTCTAGCTCAGTTACAAAAGGGCCAGGTGCACACTTGACCTTGAGTCACTGAAGCTGGTCCTAGTTAGAGGAGTAAGGGAAGATCTTCTAGATACCTTACATTTGTTAGCAGGAGGGGATATCTACCATTTACCCTATGATGATATCAATATTGTCTTTAGAAACCATTCTAGGACAATGAGGAAAAAGGGTAGGGGTAGTCAACCTATGCCCATTACATCATCTTCCAACTCATCCATCAAGGGTGAAATTGGAAATATGATGGAAGATTTCAAAAGTGAAATGTTGAAAACCCTTGCCATGCAATTGGATACCATGAACATCAAAAGGAATGAAGAGGAATTAGAGATATCCTTGGCCATCTTTTGTCCTAGATGCACCAGGAGGCATCCTACGAACGAATGTCCATTAAACTGTATCTAGATTTGCTTGGTCTGTGAAGAAAACCACTCCACGTACAAGTGCCCTTCTTTACCCGAACTCAAATTTGTGTATCAAGGAGCTAAAGAGGTCACTGAGCAGATTTTCTACATCAACCAAAGGAGACCTCTTGGGCCTAGACCATACCAGCAGGATATGCAAGGGTCATCCCATGCACATTACAACCCCAACCAAACCACAACTATACCTTCTTGGGAACCCCTTCTCATCCTTCCTAGTCTACACCCCCTCCTTGTTCCTATGCATCTCAGTATCATTCTCAGCTAGCCAACCAATCATTTCAACCTTATGTTCAGCCACAACCTCAGTGGAATACCACACACTAGGGGTGGATGCCCCAATACAACAATGCTCCAGCTCTATTGCCTCGACCAACTACCCAACCACAACTCCTACACTCTGGTCCACCCAAGAAACCTTAGATGCCTGCCTAGCCAAATCCAAATGCAAACAATAGGTAGGCTCAAAAGGTATACAATGGAGAGACATCATACCCATCTTATGTTGTAGAAATACAGGAGATCAACCTAAGATCTAGAAGAATTCTCCGAGATAACTAACCTCCCTCTCCACATAGGGAGGTTGAGGAAGAAAGAGAGGAAAGAAACCTTAAAGTAAATCCACCCTTTCATGAGAAATTAGCCCAACCACTCGAGCCTACCCTAGAAGAAATTAAACTTCTGGGAGAATTGAAAAATCTATGTTTAAAGACCCCCCTTCTCCAAGAAATAAAATATGTTCCCATTTCCAATAAGTTGATTAAGGAGAAATTCTTCAAGAATCCAGGAAGAAGAAAAAGGGATTCCCCTACCATTAATGTCATTGGGCAACTATCTAACTTAATTTTTGGGTAGGTAATATGTCCAAAGTATTTGGACCCTGGAAGCCCTATAGTAGATGTGCACATCAATGGCACCATTGTCCCACACACTCTGATTAATCTTGAGGCTACCATTAATGTGATGACCAAGGACACCGTGCTTAAGCTCAACCTGCAAGGGTCATTGAGAAAGACCACAACAGTTCTGCAACTTGCAAACCATTCCACAGTCACCCCTGAGGGAATTATGGAGGATGTGATGGTCTCCATTGACTCTTGGAAGTACCCTGTAGATTTTCTAGTTCTCTAGCCTAAGGATAAGCTTACTGGTTACCCTCTCATTCTTCGGAGGCCATGGTTGGCCACAAATGATGCTTACATTAGCTACAAACCTGGGAATATGACCATCAATAATTGGCATATGTCCAAGAAGTTAGTCTTATACCCTCCTGCTCAACCTTCTCTAGAGCATGATTTACCTTTATGGTTGGAGGAGGAGGAAGAAGATGATGCTTACATTAGCTACAAACATGAGAATATGACCATCAAGAATTGGCATATGTCCAAGAAGTTAGTCTTATACCCTCCTGCTCAACCTTCTCTAGAGCATGATTTACCTTTATGGTTGGAGGAGGAGGAAGAAGATGAGGCTTTCTTAGCCCAACTTTATAATTTGGAAGAAACCACAGGAGGAGGACAACAAGATGAGGATGAATTAATTGAACACCTTCTCCAAAGTCCAATTCCTAGTTCGTTATCATTAGAAGAAGAAGTAAGGGAAACCCAGAACAATCATCCAATTGACTTATGCTTGGAAAATTCCAACCCACTCCATGTCAAAACCATAGAATTTGGCCTAGAGAAAACTTTGAAAACTAATCCATCTCTTTCTGCTCTTGGAGAGGAAAAGCTATGCAACATGTTGAGAGAAAACCTAGAAACCTTTGCTTGGAGTTACAAGGAAATGAAGGGAGTACACCCCTTAGTGTGTACTCACCACATATACATCAAAGAAGGTTGCAAGCTAGTCAGGCAACCACAAAGGAGGATGAATCTAGCTCTTAAATATATAGTCAAAGAGGAACTGTAAAAACTACTAGATGCAAGATTCATTTACCCTATCTTTGACAGTGAGTGGGTCTCTCCTTTAGTGTTAGTTCTCAAGAAAAATGGTAAGTGGAGGATTTGTGTCAATTACAGGGAGTTGAAAAAAGCCACAAAGAATGATCATTTTCCCTTACCCTTCATTGACCAAGTGCTAGATGGCGCCGCAGGGAAGAAGTTATTTTCCTTTCTAGATGGATTCAGTGGGTACAACCAAATCCAAATATGCCTGAAAGAGAAGGATAAGACCACATTCCCCTGTCCTTGGGGTAATTTTGCCTACAAGGTCCTTCCTTTTAGCCTATGCAATGCTTCTGCCACTTTCTAGATAGAAGTCTTGAGTATTTTTGTTGAATTAGTACATGATGCAGTGGAAATATATATGGATGATTTTACACCTTCTAGCTATGATTTTCAAGAAGCCCTGACTAACCTAGGCAAAGTATTGCACAAATGCATTGAAATGAACTTGTCTCTCACTCCATAAAAATGTGAATTCCTAATGACTGAAGGGGCCATGCTATGTCATTCAATATCTCATGAAGGATTGTAGGTGGACCCAAACAAAATAACAATCATCTAAAGGGTCCCACCTCAAAAGAAGAGGGATGTTAGGAGCTTCATGGGGTTAGCTGGATACTACAGAAGGTTCATAAAGGACTTCACTAAGTTGACCTCCTCTATTTGGGTTGCTGGCCAAATATTCTAAGTTTATATGGTCAAAGAGCTGTCAAGAGGCATTAGACATTTTAAAGGGTAAGTTAACCACTGCACCAATTCTTCGAGGCCCAAATTGGGCCCTCCCTTTTCATATTCATGTCGATGCCTCACGCAAAGCTGTAGGAGCAACCTTAGGTTAGATAGAGGAGAAATTTCCTTATGCCATCTATTTTATTAGTAAGAACCCGTCAAATGTTGAGCTAAATCATACTGTGACCGAAAAGGAACTCCTGGCTATTGTGCATTCATTAAAGAGATTTAGGAATTACATTATAGGCTATCAAACTTTTGTGCATACTAACCATGCTGCAATCAAATATTTAATGAACAAACCAGATGTGAATGCTATAATTATAATATGGTTGCTTTTATTACAGTAGTTTTATCTAAGTATTGTTGATAAGCCTGGTAAGGAAAATGTCGTTGCAGACTTTCTATCTAGGATGAATCTTCCTACAGGTGAAGAAGGAATGGTGGATGATCAGTTACCAGATGAGCATTTGTTTTCTATTTCAATTCTCTCCCCATGATTTTCTGATATAGCAAACTATTTGGTATCAGCACAGTTCCCACCAAACTTGCCTTCCATAGCAAAGAGAAAGATAGTCAGGAAGAGCGCCCCCTTCACATGGATTGGGGTTAATCATTTCAAACTTGGCCTAGATCAAATCTTGAGAAGGTGCGTAAGGGAAGAGGAATTTTTTGACATCCTTTTGACTTGTCATGATGGGCCTTGTGGAGGTCACTTTGTAGCAAAGAGGACAACATTTAAAGTGTTACAAGCATGCTATTATTGGCTCACTCTTCATCAGGATGTGAGAAATTACATTAGTTAGTGTGATTGGTGCCAGAGGATGGGAAAGCCTACTCCAAGAGATGAAATTCCAATAAAACCTCAAGTGACATTTGAGCCATTTGACAAGTGGGCCATGGAATTCATTGGACCTATCAACCCTCCTTCAAAGAAAAAATAATACATTATTGTGTGCATTGATTATTTGGATAAGTGGGCTAAAACCAAGGTGATTGAGGCAACAAAAAAATAAAAGGCAACTGAGTTCCTAAGGGAGAATGTATTCTACAAATTTGGGTACCTAGAGAGCTAGTCATAGACCAAGGAAGCTAGTTTACCTCCAACATGATTGAATAACTGCTCAGTCATCACAAAAGAAAGCATATGACCTCCACTCCTTATCATCCACAAGCTAATGGGAGAGTGGAGGTGACCAACAAGGCACTGGAGAGCATCTTAACCAATGTAGTGAGAAGAAGTAGGAAGGATTGGGCGGAGAGACTAGTTGAGTCACCTAGGCCTATAATACAACATGGAATACCACCATTGGATTTACACCCTATGCGCTTTTCTATGGGAAAAAGGATTTGTTTTCCATTGAGTTTGAATATAACACATTGAGTATGGTAGCCCAACTAGATTTGGATCTCATTCATGCAAAAAAAGAAAGATTTTTCCATTTGAATGGCTTGGATGAATTCAGAATGGAAACCCTTCTACACACATAGATAGTTTAGCTTCAAAGGAAATCTAGCATGATAGACATATTAAGGAGAAGCGATTTCAAGAGGGTGATTTAGCATTGTTATATGATTCTAGGTATAAAGACTTCAAGGGCAAGCTAAGGACAAGATGGCTTGGACCTTATGTGGTAGAAAGATGCCATGATAATGGTTCAGTGAAAATCAGAACTATAGATGAAGAAGCCTTCCATTGCTTGTTAATGGAAACTGATTGAAAATGTACAAGAAGCCTTTATCAAAACAAGAGTTCATTGACAATATCAATTAGACAGTGATGATGGTGGAGCAAGTTCCAGCTCCTCCCTCATTAGGTCACTGAAGAAGGAAAAAAGGAAAAAAAGAATAAAGATTCAGGTGAAAACCTCCATGAGCTACCTGAGTCCCATATTTGGGTTGAAAACCTCATGAGGTGGCCCAATTATGAAAAAAATAATTGAAATAAGAATAGGAATATCCCTGGGTGAAAACCTCCCTTGATGCGCCCAGGGAAAACATCTAGGGTGAAAACTTCTCTGAGGAAGCCTAGGTGTTTTTAAAAAAAAAGAAGAAAAGAAAGAAAAAAGAGATAAAAATATGTAATCGTTATTTGTAGGTGGATGAGAAAGACAATTAAGGAGAAAAAAGAGGATCTAAAGGGCACCCTTCCTCACACATATCCATCTCCTCCACTCCATTGCTTCAATTTATGCAAACACTGTGTTTTGAAAAAGAGATCGGTTTCTTCAAGTTATTCCCTTCTTCCACACACAGTCATTCATTACAACATCCTCATAGCCCTAGCTAGCAACATGATTAAGGAATTCTAAGGGAGAAGCAGCTACATGACATCCTATAGGAAATCTTGTAGCAGCCTATCCCACAGCAAATCAATCATCAATTACATGTCTTCACTACGATGATCCAGGAGCTCCACAACAACAGCAACATCAGTTCTTCAGTCACAAACATAAGAGGAGGAAGAAGAATGACCATGTAGCAAATAAACAATGTAGCACATCTGATCTTTGACAACTGCAGCATGGAATCGAGACCATAGGTAAGTATCCCTCTCACTTACTCATATGCATAATTTGATCAAAAGTTGCAAACGTTACGAGGTAGTTGGTTTATAAGTGAAAAGGTGGCTAGTTAATTTGGCCACCCTCGTTCAGTCATCACATACAAAACCGAGTGTCCTCTCACATGTGGCTGCAGTCAACTCAAAGGCAGAGGAGGAGTAGGACAAGAAGTGGTTAACTATGGATCTACAAGGTGGGAGCTGATTACGAGGAGTGGAAGCTGATTACGAGGAGTGGAAGATGATTACGAGGAACCTCACCCTAGAAAGACATAAAGGGAAACAAAACAAATTTTGCATGCATTTGTGCATTCCACATCCTCAAAAATTCCTCATGCAGGTCACTCTCATAACATTGGACACCCATCAGAAGCAAGGATCCATTGTTCTGCAAGAGAATTTCTACAGGAGCATGCACAAGAATTCCTACAGGAACAGTCTACAAGAGCAGTACATAGGATACATAGAGTTAGCCTAGAGGATAGGCAAAGAGGTGTTCAAGAGGCAATATCATGAGAATTTTCCATGGCCACCATTCTAAAGAGGTAGGATCTGAAAATCCATCCCCATTTACAAGCAAATGAACTAGAAATGCTCTAAAACCTAGTGGATATAACAACTATGGGAGGTGAATTACATACACAAGAAACTCTATTTTCTCCTGAATTTAAAATTCTTGTGTCAAACCTCTCATTTCCTCCTCAAGCCTCACAAGTAAGATGACAAGAGGGTTTAATAAGAAAGAACCCACAAACATTGTGAGGATAAACCAACACCCCCAAGTGTTTGAAATCTTTATAAGACACCAATGGATGGGTTTTTTTGAAAACTTCTCAGGGTATGATGATAAGGCAGCTTAAGAATTTGATCATTCAATCACTCCACACAGTAGAATCCATGCCACTATTATAGTTAGAGGGCTCACTATATATCTCACCCCAAAGCTCATCAGTAGGGTCACCACACTTCCCCTAGGAATTCCATGGAGAAAAGAAGACAAAGAAAACAGTCAAGTGGCAAAAAGGAAATTTTTTTTAGAAAGTGAAGAACCCACAGAGGATAGAAATGGAGTAAGGAGAGACAGTTTTCCATACCCATTGAGTGAGGTAGGTTACCAACTCATTAAATATATCTCATGTGAGGGTAGATACAACGTTTTTTATGGCTACAATTTTAGGATGCTTGAAAAATTAAGATTTGGGGTAGAAACCCTAGTTCACCAAAGACTTAGTATACCCTATTTCTTGATGCAATCACTCATAGACTCCAACAACAAAGTAAAGAAATGGAATTCCCAACAATTGGCTCACCATGGATTGATCACCATCCCCATTGAGGATAGCTTCCAAAACCTTTGGATCCCTATAACATGGTCAGTCTTTAGAGACTTACCAGCAGAGGATGACATCAAAACCCTCACCTATAATGTTAGTCCTTCTATCAGTGAGGTGTAGGAAAAATAAGAAGAAGAATATACAGATCTAGATGGGGATGAGATGGATGAAGAAGAAACTAATATAGAGGAAGATGATGAAGGAGAAGAGAAGGAGGATGATGTTGAAACAGAGGAGGAAACGAAGGAAGAAACTGATGTAGATGAAAAAGAACAACAAGACGAAGAAGATAAGAAAAATAGAGAGGAAGAATGCATCGAAAAATAAGGAGAAGAACACAAGGAGGAGTCATCTATGGTGTCTCTAGAGGCCCCTAAGAAGAAGGCAGGAGCCATCCACATTGCTCTCAGCACCCTATTCAAGAAAAAAGGGAAAAGAAGGAGGAAAACCCCTCTATATTTCATAACAAGAAAGAGCACAAGAATCAAACAAGGGAAGCCACAAATATCAACAAAAATTCCTATTGAGTTTGAAGATTCCCCTACACCAAAGGACAAAGAAGCAATAATGAGATATCAACTTGAGAGGGAAAATTCTTGGCTGAGAGGATAGCTGCAGGAAAGGGAGAACCAACTAGCATGTATGGCCAGCCTCTCCTTGGAGGCCATATAAATCCTATTATCTTTACCTGAGAGAACAACGGCTGCAATTTAAGATTAAAACACTAGCACAAAGGGGCACCATGTCATTTTAGGACTAAATGTAGTTTATTAATCTTTCTTATCAGAGTACACTAGAGGATAGGGAAAAAATGGCTATTTTTTACTTGCATAACAAGGCCCTCATAGACATGAATGTTTGGGATCCTAATGTCAAGCTAGGAGATCTACAATTAACGAATTTGGCATCATGTATGAACCATGAGGAGTCAAGGGCTACAAAGATGAAAAGAATATCGGCTAGAGAGAAAAATGAACCTCTTTTTGTCAGAGCTAAACAATAAAATCCCATGGCCATAATCAGCACCCATAATTTAATTGCAAATGATCCTCTGCTGGCACCTAGATATATTGTTGCCCAAGAGAAAGCAATTTCACATTTTGAGGATATGTTTAGGTTGCTAGGAGATGATAGTATACATGTCTACTCAAGGAGATGGAACACACTGCCACACAGCTTGAAGATCAGGGAATATCACTCCCCTCAAAGGTTGAGAGAGACACTCGACAAGACACCTATGTATAAGAAATCAATGCAAAGGTTGAACGTCAATTGGATAGGCCTGAAAATCAATCCACCACTACTACTAGGAATCCTAGAAGAGAGAAAAGAAGAAGAAGAAAAGAGGCAGTGGGAAGAAGTAGAAAGGAAAGAAGGCTTCTATGCACAAGAAGAAGAGACCACAACAGAGGCATGGGATGTCAGAGAGGCTACCAGAGCCATGAAGGACATAGGCATTGACCAAGTTGCTCAGAGGATGAGCAACACTTTCAGTAGCAGGGTGATGTTGAGCCTCATCATTGGGTAATTATATGGTCCTTACCTCCTAGCTTAGTCAAACCAACTCTTCTGACAACTTATTGCATACTTTTGATTATATTTTGTTTATGAGATGAGTTAGAGTTGGATATTTTGCTTTGTGCTCTAATGTGCATGTAATGCAGGATTAAAGGAAAAAATCAAGGAATTCAAGCAAAGACCTTGGTCAAAACATGAATGGGACAAGGGAGAGGAATTATATGATGGAAATCCTCCTCATTTACTATCCCCCCCCATTCAAATATTCCTCCATCATCTTGGAGTGCAACTAGCAAAATCATGAGGACTAGAAGGCAGTCGAACAAGTAGAAGTCAAAGCATTAGTTTATCTCTAGTTTGGGAGCCGAGCCTCCCAAAATTTAAGGAAGTCACTGGAGACTTCAGTCGTATAAGTAGAGAGGCCTAGGACCTTGGTAGGATTCAATTTTTATTTGGAATTTTGATTGTAAAACTTGACTTTATTTTCAATTTTCAAGACTTGTGACAGTTTTTGATGTAATCCATTATTTTGGTAATAATAATGAGTTTTGTTTCAAGCCAGCACTAAGTTAACTCAGAGGGCTGAAGCTCTTAGGTTAGGGCCCAAACCTTGCAGCTAAGGATCCTTTTTAATGTACATGTATGCTAGTGTAGATCCATGGTTTAATTGTTCATTTGCTTAAATAGTAGCATTTCCATTAAAGTAGTATAGCACTTAGATTCATGGTTTGATCATTCATTTTCTTAAATAGATGCATTTCCATTATAGCAGTGTAGAGTATATTGGTTGTATTTTAGATTTCTAGTTATCGCATGAGCTTTGGAGTTCGTTGTCTTGATTCAGTACTTGGCTCATTTCATTGTTATCATCTTCAATGACTCTATTTCTGTAATAGATCTCACTCATATTTCAACAAAATACTTAAGAGCGAGCCCATAAAACTCATCTTAAGTGGATTATACCCATAGATATCCTTACCATATGATCCACAACGAACCTAAAAAATCATCGTCCGATTCATTTCAACGTTTGACTTTATGTGCTCCAAATCTCCACTGTCAATCTATCTAGCTTGATCCAATCCCTATCATGGATTCTTCCACCTACTTTATGCGCTCTCTACCATTGATCTATCGCACCCTCGATCCAATGGATATCCCATCACATGATCGCCAACTAGCATGGCCGATCTCCACCGTTGATCAAACCCGCATGATCTGACGACTATCACACAATCTTGTGTGGATTCTTGTGGTGAGCACCAATATTACAACAATAATGTTGCAACTCTTGGGCTACCTACTTTACTCTTATCAACCTGGTAGTTCATAAGAAACTTGGAAGTGACGGTGTTGTATGCACAAATACTAGTTCTTACTGCAGGTTGTCACTTGGTCAGCTGACACAAGATCACTAGGAGCTCAAGACAACTTCTGTGAATTCTAGAAGAAGCTCTATATGTGATGGAAGGAGAGAAAGACTACTCTATAGATACTACTCTAATTGCAGAAAGGAAAGAGACTGAAATGTAATGCAAACCAAGTAAATCCTAATTAACCAACTAAACCTACTTTTGCAGAAAGCACTATGTAAACCATGAAAAGAATGCCATTATCTATTCAAAGAAGTAAACAACATCTAACTAAGATATTTCTGGAAGTAAATGAGCAAAAAACATCTTTTTGGATTTTTATGTGTTTTTATGTGAATTTGACATGCATGTAATTTATTTGTTTGTGAATGTGGCAGCGAATAGGTTGTGTTGGAGTGTGGTTTTGGGACTTGAGAGGATGTAGGATGGTGTGGATGGGTCCTAGGACGTCTCAGGTGGCCTTCAGGAGGCTTTTCCCACACTAGGCCTTCAAAAGAAAGCCTACAAGAAAATCTACAGGAGGAAAAATAACGTTCTACAAGAGGCATATAGGAGGAGGCCGAGAGAAGTTTTGGATATTTTGAGGGTGTGAGAGTGGGTGGAAAAGGTGGACGAGATTTGGAATGAGGTGCTAGGGCAGCTAGGGTCTACCAAGAATCATTAGGAGAGAGAAATATGATTGGATTTTCTCAAGGAGAGAGGAAGAAATTCTATGGAAAATGCAGGAAACTAAGGAAAAATTGAGGGGAGACTTGGGTGACCTGTAGGGCATGGATCAGATGGAGGATGGGATGGCTGATAAGCTAACCTACTGTTAGAATATAAATGTTGCATAGACCACTGAAAGTCAACCAATGAGATTAAGCAAGCAATGAAATAAGTGCATCTAGCAAAACAGAGTTTTGCATCAAACTAATCTAAGCTGTGATCTATGAAAGGAAATGCTTATAACTATTGCAAGAAAGGAAAGAATGAAAGAAGACTATCATAAATAAAGAAATGAGCATGATGGAGAAGTTCTGAAGCAAAGCAAACTAGACTATTAACCAACTAAAAGACTGCAAACACTAGAAGTCCTATGAATGATGAAAATCTGTGTTTTTGGGGCAGCAAGAGGGTCTTTGCCTCAGGTCATGGTCCCAAAGAGAGGAAGAGTGGCCAAGGCACTATTGCTAGCCTTTTGAATCTTTTCTTTATCACTGCTTAACATACTATAGAAAGCACAAACATAAGCAAACTACTAAATCATCAAAAGCAACCTATTCTTAACCATAAAAGAAATACATCTAACAACAATCTAATCTACAACTGAAATAAAACATAAAAATACAAGTAAATAGGTGCTTGGCCACATGGATTGGGGCCTAACCCAAGAACTTCATCCCTCTAAGGTAACTCAATGCTAACTGTTACACTAAAAAATGTCACCATGGCTATTTACAGTGAGTATGGCTCTATCAACAGTCATGCTATCCTCCTGGGCAAGTCTTATGCCTCTGCTTTCCATATCAAACTCCAAAAAGGAGAGAAAGTCTTTGTAAATGTGTTTATCTCTGGGTACACAGATTCTCTCAGCCTTACCCGCGTATACGCACCTAATGTTCACAAAAACTGCGTACTTGCACGCTCTGTATGTAAAGGGGCAGGTGCGTACCCCTGTAAAGGTCAAAAGGCGCAAGTTTCACTCCAAAAAAGTTACTTGTGGTCATTTCTAGAGGCTTCTAGAAGTATGTTTGACGTGTATGAAGTGCCTCCAGATGGTTCATGTATCCCTACCAAAGAGGAACTTATCCCATCAATAAGGGAGCTATCCCATCCAAAGAGGGACTTATCCCATTGATGGTGGACCTGAATAACTTCCTCTAGAGCACTATAAATACAGGTATTGGGCCAGAAGGAGGAGAGGCTGAAAGCTAAACATTTCTAAGGGTAGATGCTGCTGGAATTAGGACTCCCATTTAGAAGCTTGTGAGGAGAGATTACCATCTTTGCTTGTTCTATTTGGAAGTGGGTGAGCTTTGTCAAAGTAAAGGAGAACTCTTGATGGACCCTGGGAGGGACTTGCACAACACCAAGGCTCAGGTTGTAATTGTTCCTTTTGTTTCATATTAATGCAAATGAGTCCATTTTTCTCAATAACTTGTTATTAATGAGTTGTTTCATGTACTCCTTGGTCTACATGTTAAATATGTTTTATTTTATGAGATTATCAAGCGATATTTAATCGTTTGATTGTTAGTGAATGTAGGTTTCGAAGTGAAGGAGGACCTCATCCGGATCGGCGAGGCTGGACTGCTACAACAGCGTTGGACTACAGGTAGGATCTAAACACTTGATTTCTCGTATGGTAAATACATGTTTAGAGAGGGATTGCTCTTGTTTGTCTTGTTTGTCACTAGAGAGTCTTAGTATCCTAGGGAGGTTGGTTGTGTCTACACTATCGACTCTTTCCGCCTGACAAAATGGCGACTCCGCTGGGGATTCCATTGATGTGAAATTTTTTTCCTTTGTATGCAACTTTGATCTGAGAAAAGTCATTTATTTTCTGGTTTTTGCCTGTGTGACTTTGTATTTGGGTGGGCTAGCTTAGGGTTAAGTTAGATTTAGTTTTTCTTGGTTTTTCCAGTAGTACGCACCCTCTGAGTATTGCACAGTGCGTACCTGTACGCACTGTTGCTGTGTGCACAGAGCGGGCCCGCACCTGTCTTAACAGGTTGCCTGCGTACCCTGCTAAAAATTAAGAAATTTCCATTTTTTACATTTTTCCTCTTATATTTTGATTTTTTTTAGTTTTTACTGCCCAGATCCATTAGTCTCCTGTCAAAGATTTTCACCTGAACTTGTTTCGATAGCATTGAGTGTTTTAGTGGATTTCATAGAAGTTTAAGCCCTAGGGTTTGATTTTTGAGTAGGTCCTGTAGTGACTTTGGCAGTAGAAGTTGTCAAGCCTTAGATCTCTCTGGTTTTGTCAGCCTTCTTAGGAGTCGGACCTGTCATAAAGTCTACCTGTGAGAGCAACTTACCTTTGAGTTGTCTCTTTGGCGAATTTCGAAGTGCTTGTTGATTGAGTATTGAATTCCATTTTACAAAAAGAACAAAAAGATTTGAGTTTTGTTTTGACTGGTTTTTTGATTCTGCATTAGCTGGTCCTTGGCTTGATTGTGGTCAAGTAAAACAACCTAGAATCATCCTTGTAGGCTTTTGCCTCGTTAGGTTTGCTTTACAGTAATTTTCCTTTTGATTTGCTTGTGAGTCATTTTTTCATAGATTTTATAGATTTTGAGATTGATTTTCGTTAAAATAGATTTATATGCTTTATTAAATAAGAAAAAGTACAAAAACATCTCCTTTGAAAAGTTTTGTTTCAAGTAGCTTTTGGAGTATTTTGAAATAAAAGGACTTTTCGTGCACGTAATGAGTGGTCATGTTTGTATGCTTGGAAAGATAAAGAGAATTGTTTCTTTGATTGTCTTTACTAAGAAAGTTGTTTTCTATAACATTTGCATTTTCCAACTCTCTTAGTTAGGAGTTTCATTGAAAGAGAAAAGTAGCGTAAATCATCTTAGGTGCATCTTTGTAGTGGTTTGAGTCGAGTCTACACACCATTGGTTTCATTTCCGCTACCTTTTGTCTTTAAGAAAAACCATAAAATTAACGCTTAAAGTAAAATCAACTTAGTAACTTTTATTTACTAGGGCTCTGAAACACCAATTTAGATCAGGCTAGTGCCTTGGAGTAGGAGAGTAATTAACTCTCCAAGACAACAAAACCAAACAAGTAGCTTATCTTGTGATAGAATAAATCCAATTGTCTCATTTGTACTCTGGGAAAGCTCCTCTTAAAGGAGAAGCACGAGCTCGTGTCCGAACCAGTGAGGGGATCAATCCTCCCTCGTTGGGAACGACGCCAGACACGCACGTATTACAAACGGTAAACCTCGGATTAACCATTGTCGAGGAGCCATGGGTCACTTATCGGTAAACCTTGGATTATTGTCAAGGAACCGCTAAGGGGATTGAGCTTGATACTCTGCCCTTGCGTGCTGTCGGAGTGTAGACTGTTCCCCCAGGTGCATTTGTTGCGGTTGGTAACCTTAGTGACTGTTATCACAAAATCATGTACTGATGGCTACTACCAGTTAGACTTTATGTAACTACTTCAGACCAGACTCTTGGCTAAGGATTAGCTTCCCTAACCTGAGAGGGCTCTCTCAAAATAAACTACTGATTGTGATTAACACTAAGAGGACTAACTCTTGAAATGAGAACTTAATAAACATGCTGGTTGGATAGACAACATAAGATTTCTTCCATTGGGCTCATGGAGTCAAACACCGTTTCAGTAAACTATTCAACTACTCATTCATGGAAGTCAAGGCATATAATGTCTAAACACTCAAAACATTTCTCAAAGGAACCTCAACTCATAAGTATGCACAGGAAATCTGAGCAACTAGTTGAATTCAGAGTGATTGCACATCTATGAAGCTGTAAAATATGAAAGATAAGACCAAAACCACATACATCTTGAGCATTTGAACACAATATGAATCTTGAGAAGAGAAAGTAATCTATTATATTACTGCCACAAGTCCTTTTACAAGAGCAAATGTAAAACTCTGTTTTCAATAACATCCAACCCTAATTACATCAGAGTTTTCGCTATATATAGGAAAACATACTTAACTACTTTGAGTCTCCTCCTCAAGCATGAGGGGAGCTCAATAACTTATCATTAACTATCCTTATCTACTTTAAACAGACTCATTAAATACACAAAGTGTTGAGCTGTAATTACAAAGAGTCTTAATCAAACTAAAATTCTAATTTCATCTCCTCGTAGCATGATTCTTTTCTTGATCTTTGACAACTGTCTTCTTGTTGGTTAGGCTGAGATGACTGAGCTACAGGTGCAAGGAACACTGACTTTGGATACCTGAAGGCGCTGATGGATCATTTATCATTAGGATCAAAACCCCTGTTTTTATGGTCCCTGTCTCCTACCATCCTCCAAAAATCAAGCAACATGTCCCAACTCCTTTAATATCCCAAAACTTACGAGCCTCACCATACTTCAAATGCGTTGGAATCTTCATGGATAGCCAGGTGTATGAACCAAAAAGATACTCCTCATATGCCATTCTGTTAAACCCTAACTTGTCATAAAGTAGCTTTTCAAAGATTTAACTTGAGACCAAAAAACTTTACCTTTACCAAAAGGTCGACCTGTCATTCTCTAACTAGCTAGGATAGCCTTGAGTGATATCTCTTTTATTACTTTGGCGTTTCCTTCAAAAATCTGATGACCTCACCATTAACTGCTCATTTTCCTTATAAAACAGCACCTACAGCAGTTTCGTAGCGCGCTACGAAACTGCTGTTTTTACCAAAACAGAATGCATTTGCACTAAAGCTTCCTTTACTTGAACTTTTAACTTTTCAAACCTTCTCTACAGGTGCCAAACACTTAGATGACTTCAAAAATAGTGAACTCAAACAAAATTGACCAAAACTGAAAATATCACCTTTTCCTCAAATCAATGAGCTAGCTGAGCTAACTGCATCTTCAAATTTGAAACTTCTTTCTTTAAAGCTTTGTTTTTAGCTCTCAGAGTCAGGTTCATTTGTCTGAGGAGTTTTTCTTGTTTTAGAGCTGGGACAGTCCAAGTATATATATCAGCCATAGATTCTGTCTGACCCATTAAGTTTCTGCTGCCCTTCAATACAACTCTTTTATAATTGGCATATCTAACAGCACGCTCCTTAGTCACATTTTTGGCTTTGACAATTTCTTCTTTGGCTGCTCCCACCTGATCTTTCATGGCTGTCCTCACTTGACTCTTTATGGCAATCACATTTCCCCCTTGGGTGATGATGACCTTCTTATCCTTGTCTTTATGTTTGACTGCCTCCACTGTTTTTGTCAATACATCAATTACCTCAGTTCTGGGTGACTTTACAGCCTTCTTTGCCTTATGCACTTTCTCCTTTACAGCTTCTTCTTCTTTATTCACCTTCTCGGCTTCTTTAATTTGCTTCCTCGTAACTGGCCTTCTTGGCTTGAACATAAAGGCCTCACTAGGCTCATCAAACCTTAATCTTTTCGAGGATTTTGACTTCTTAGTGCTCTCAGGAGAAGATTGGGTCAAGTCAATATGCATAGGTTCAAGATGCATTGGTTCTCCTTGTTCAAATTCAATAGCCTCAAGCAGGTCACTTAGACTGGCCTTTGAAATTGGACTTTCTTCCACAGCCACTGATTTACCTTTCTCCTTGCTTAGTTGCCCCCTAGTTTTAACTCTTGATGCTTTTTCAGACTCAGCTGATCCATGAACATCCTTCTTTTGCTTGACTTTTCCCTTAGATGATGACTGAGGTGGCTGAGATGGCTCGTTAATAATCAAGGGTTTGACTGGTTTGTTCAACTGAGATTTCACTTTCTTTTTCTCACTAGCCTCCTTCCTAAGCTCAGCAATAGTGGGTTCCTTCATCAATTCTTCTCTTTCTCTGAGTGGTTGTGGGGTGAGGCCTGTCTTGCTCTGGAACCCAGCCATATAAATGAAAGAATCCCAATCCTTACCAATCTTTTGCAAGGCATCCATCACTAATAGTTTAACTAGGCCATGATGAAACAGTGATGACTCACAATCGTCCTTCCTCAATTGAATTTTATCACACATTTTACTGAGGCTTCGAAATAAGTAGAATGGGAGATCTATAGGTGCTTTACCCATGAAATGAAGCAACAACTTGAAATGATATGAATAAACTTTGTTATACCTGCCCTCACAAGTTAAATATTTTTGAATACAAGTAAGCAGCATAGCATAACTCTCCTTAACATAACTTCTTGGTACAGCCTTGGTCAAATCTTCATTCACATAGGCTTCCTTCAAGAATATTTTACAGGGGCTCATATCAAACTTGAAATTTTTGAACCACTCCTGGCATCCTCTAGGAATCTCAGTCACCCTAGCAATAGCTTCTGGAGACACTGGGAATTCTAACATAGATACTTTGGAACTCAAGCCTATAAAATTCAATGCAAATTCTTTTGTTACCTGAGTGTGTCCTCCCTTCAGCTTTTCACAAAAACTCCAGCAACCAGCGTCTTTGAAGGCCTTTTTAACACCTTCCTCCCTCAATGTCAAGTCTAATCCTTCGGGTTCTGCTCTTTGGCACCTTCCTGATCGATGCTCTTTCTTCTCCATCACGCCTTGAAAATTTTTGCACAGAGTAACACCGGCAGCTTCAACTCAACAGGCAACTTCGAACTTTAGAACACGGGCTCGCTTGCAATGCAGCTCCTTTGAAGAAGAAATTCGGGCTCATTACAATTCAAATAGCTTAACATGTAAGCTAGCCGCTTCAAATAATGATAATAGAACATCATGACACAAGCATGCATAACAAGGATATTAAAATGAACTTAATGTGCATGACTCTGAACCTATTGGGGAAATGATGCCTCTAAATGTTTGGAAGGTACATAAACTGACAACAATCTGACCGGACATAATGACTCATCCCCGGACATGACATTTTGAGAATGTGCGCTGCAAAATCCCGAATCCGCGATTTCGTAGCGCAGACGGTTATAATTCAGTGACATGTGCTACGAAATGGCTGGCGCTACGAAAAGGATAAAACATTACTACGCTGCAAAATCAGCCAATCAAACAGTGCTGCGAAACTGCGAAAAAGTGCTGCGAAACTGCAAAAAAGGACAAATGACACATACGAGACAAGACATATCTTACTCAATCATGATGAAGGATGACTCGTGATTTTGAAAATGATTCTCAACAACATTATTGAAGAACATGACATCTAAATGGTAAACATAGGAGAACAACCAAATAACATTCATTTTACCCATGAAGTTTTGGACATAACTTATATACATGCAACTGCACTTCTCAGTGATAACAGTGACCATTATCTTTAGGATTCTACCGAGGTGACGGTGGAGGGAAGATCCCACTGTACCTGGAGCAGACTTCGGCTAGACTCACTTGGATTTTCCGGGGGGTTCACTTCACTCGAGACGGTTAAAGTGGAGGAACTTGTGCTGGTCTATTCATTAAGCAGGTTGTCGGGGTAATTGTTCCACCCGCCACTTCTGTACTGAATCCAGCGATGTTGGGTTTCATCTCCAACTAGCGTTTTCAGTCTGGAAGGCTACTGTTTTTGTTTGGTTTGATGCCCTAGATTCTTTAGGCGTATGATTCAAATTTGTTTGGTTCTTTAGAGACTTTAGGTGGTTTGATTTGAGATTTTACTTTGTTTTCGTGTGTAGTAGTTAAAAGTCTTTAACTGTGGCGGAATTACCGAAACAGTCCCATAGACTTCGGGGCAAGTCACCTAAGATTGTTACCGGAACTGATTTGTTGAGGAAACTCCGTAGATCACGGGGTGGACCTCCTGAAGACGTCCCGGGTCAGTACGAAGGATTGAAGGTCCTTGTAACTCCTCCTAGTGGCAGTAGAGTAGGTTCACCTGAAGAAGGAGAGTCTTCCTTGGTAGTCCATCCAGATTACCAAAGTCTAGAGACAGGTTATAATCCCGATGCTGTTACAGTTTCCGAGCTTGCTGGTAGCTTTTCATCTACTAGTGATATAGGCGAAGAACCTGAAATATCTGAACCTGTTACTCCAACTTCTAGTGTTCCAGATTCACCAAGAGTAGAACGAGTTATCACCGAAAATCTTCCTACTGGTTTGATTGCTATTGAAGAACTTGCTCCAGAGGAAGAAATAGGAGTCTCTAACCTTGAAGATCAACCTACTCTTGATCTAAGAGAGCGTGAATCTATCTTTTACAGTCCTCCTAGAAGTACTACTTGGTACCTTTCGTTAACCAATTATTTAGACAACTCAGGGCTAGGTTTTTCTCCACCTCGTACTCCTTTTCCACCTGGAGGTATTTATACTCCTGTAAATATGTCTGGTCAGTCGTCCGTGTTCACTCAATCTCCTGAATCTTTCTTAAACGGCGGTCCTTCTGTTCCCACCGGGTATCAGTCACTTTCTGGTACCTTTGCGGGGGCATCTCCTCAACCCATTGATCATGGGTTATTAGCTGGAAACAATGGTAATAAACCATTGGGTGTAGGAGACATTTACATGATGTCAGGATCAGTTCCCATTTCTCAACCTCAAGGTGGCCAATTACCACCTGGGGGGCAGCCTCAATTAACGCCTGGGGGGCAACCTCAAGGTATAAAAATTGTGTCTGGGGGGCAGCCTCAAGGTCAGTATGTACCTATGGTACAATACATGCCTCAAGGTCAACCCCAGCCTCAATATGTACCCCAAGGTCAACCTCAGTATCAATATTTACCTCAAGGGTATCAACCCCAAGGGTATCAACCTCAAGGGTATCAACCTCAAGGTCAAGGTCAACACCAGTATCAGTATTTACCCCAAGGTTATCAACCTCAAGGTCAATACTCGAGTCAAGGTTATCAACCGCCCCAAGGTCAGTCATATGTTCAAGGTATGGGAACTGTACCTTTCAGTTATCAATCCTATCCTCAACCCGGTTATGGATCTCAGTATCCTCAACCTGTTACGGGTCAATACCCTGGAATGATAGTGTGGGATCCATCACAAGGTCAACAGGTGTTGCAGCCAAGTATACAGTTGTTACCTCAAACCGGACAACCCGTAGTTTTTGGTTCACCCCAGCAACCGCAACCTGTCCAGTCAAATGTTCAAACTTCTGTAACTTCGGTAGTTACTCAGCCACCAATTGCACCTAGTACTCCATCTCAAACGGCTGCTGCAACTACCGCAACATCTGCCGCACTTACTTCTGGAGTATCGACAACTCCTGTTTCTACTGTCTCTGTAACTACTCCTCAGACATCTTTACCCTTATCTGGATCTACGATTCAAACTACGGTTCAGATGCCTGTAGGTCAGCCTGGTATAAGTACGGTTGTCACTACTCAACCACAATTTGTTCATCAACCGTACCAGGGACAGTACCAATATGGGCAAGCTGTCCAGCAGCCGGTTTACCAGTATCAACCGTATCCTGGGTACACTTATCAACAACCTCAACAACCCCAGTACGGTCCGGTTAATCCTGGTTTTCCAGGAGGATATAATATCCCTAATGCGATTCTTGTTCCTAGTTATCCTGGATATCCTCCTCCTGGGACTGGTCTTGTGACCTAGAGTTTTAGAGATCCTAACCGGCAATTACCGTTTTTCGCAACTTTGGATTTACCAGACTTGACGCGCCTAACGAACGATCCAATTCAATATCTTCCGTTCTGGCTGCCAATGCCAAATAAGTTGCCCAGTGATATACCCAAGTTCGAAGGTAAGTCTGGAGAGGATCCGTCCAATCACGTGATGACTTACCACCTCTGGTGTGCTTCAAATTCTATCTCGGATGATTCGATCCGCTTACGTCTTTTCCAGCGTACACTCATTGGTCTCGCGGCCAAGTGGTACATTGAGTTACCACGAGCCTCTTTTTACAATTTTAGCCAGTTAGCTACCTCGTTCTTAACTCACTTTCAGTTGCCGGTCAGATACGATAATGGCACGGAGTTATTAACTTCACTAAAACAATCGACGTCCACGTATATTTCCGATCATATTCATGAGTGGAGACGTCGAAGAAGGTTAGTGAAATTTTTTATTCCGGACCAAATCTTAGCTGAATGGTTTGTTAAATCATTATTACCGAAGATTACTGAAGATGTAGCTAAGGCCAGAGTAGTTACTGAGGAGCAAGTCATTGCTCAGGCGCAATACCTTGACTTAGTTTATACTCAGTTGGGTACGTTACACGAGAAGATCCCAGATCTTCCAAAATCGAATCAAATCGTTGCTGCTCCTTCGGGATCTCATGCCGCTGATGGTATGATTGGTACGGTGAACACAAAGAGCAAGAAGAAATCTTCCAAGAATTCCGCTACTCCTATAATCACCTTGCCTGATTCCCTGACAGGAGAGTCTTCTCCTGAACTTTACGCTGATATTCACGCTGTAGAGTCATCTACAACCAAATCAAAAAATGGTGGAAAGAATAAAGGAAAGGAGAAGGCTAAAGCAGACAAGGCTCCGAAGGAGAAAACAGAAAAGTTGGAAACCAATGACGAAAAACGCAAACCTCGATATCCTTATCTTATTTGTGAAGAGGATAATTTTACAAGAGATTGCCCTCATCGGGCCGAGGTTGTGAAAATAGTCAAAGGTTCTCCCACTCCTGTTGTGTTGAAAGATCCATTTCCAAAGCAGGAGAGTAAGATGATAGGTTCTTCCTCGACTGCCAGTGAAGAACCCATTTTGATGATGTCTCATGTGAGGATTGCGACTCGGTCGCAAGATTATGGTAGTAAGCATCCTGTTGATGGTAAGGAAGCAGAATCTTCTCATTCTAATCCATCAACCTCAGCTCCTGGTTCCGATCCACTACAGATCGAAAAACCTAACCCGGACTTAGTAATCAAACTTCCCGCCAAGGTTGTTCTTCGAAGGTCTGCTTTCAATCCACATGCGAGAGCGGCCCAGAATTACAACATTGTTGAGGACTTAGCTGTTTCACCCTCAGCAATGTCGGCTTTAGAAGTGCTGCAATCATGCCTAGTATAACGAAAATTACTTTTGTCGGCTATTGGAGCTATTGATGTTCAGGACCCGAATCTGATAATCTTCGATCTAGAAAATAGTACACCGCGTCTCCCTCATAAAATGGTTTTTCAGATTCCAGTGATAGTAAAAAACAGGCCTTTCATCGGACTGTAATTGATGAGGGAGCTTCCACGTGTATTATGTCGATTCAGTGTTGGAGATCACTTGGTTCCCCTTCACTGAACCAATCCCCGACCATCCTTCAGGCCTTTGATGGCCATGGGTTCCGTCCGTTTGGTATTCTACAGGAATTGCCTATAGGGGTAGAAGGTAAAACCGTTAGTCTAGATGTGGAGGTGGTTGATGCCCCTCTAGACTACAACCTTCTTTTGGGTCGAAGTTGGTCATATGCTATGACAGCGGTCGTTTCATCGGTCTTCAGAGTAATAAAGTTTCCACATAACGGCAAGATCGTGACAATTGATCAGCTAACATACTTTTCATCCGACCCAGACTCTTCAGAGAGTATCCAGCATGTTGGTAAGACGACAATCTCTTATAGGGACGTTGGCGTAGGTTTAGTTAAAGATTCCGGTTTACTGGGAACTTTTCCTTTCCCTCCAATCAACGCAGACCCTTCGTTTGCATCAATTCATATGATTACATCAGACACCATTATTTACGACGATCCTTGGATTGTCCCATCTGAATCTGAGATAGACTCATTCGGTGATGCTATGCCTTTGAGTCCATATGAAATTGCTTATGAAGCCGTCGTGTCTTTTACCGACTAGCGTTCAACCCAAATCGACCAAATGAATGTGGTCAGTGAGGAATCACTTTTCACATCAACCTTAGAACGGATAGCGTTTCCTGAAGTCATGTCATCTGACGAACAACTTCGCGAAATCCTAAGTTTAGACGATCTACCATGGGAAGATCTCCATCATAGATCTTCGTTTTTACCTGAGGATGATG
Source organism: Pinus tabuliformis (assembly GCA_031772625.1). Lineage (NCBI taxonomy): Eukaryota > Viridiplantae > Streptophyta > Pinopsida > Pinales > Pinaceae > Pinus > Pinus tabuliformis. Next base: position 1,126,352,725 of record CM062816.1, on the reverse strand, counting down.
CTTTTGAAAACGATTTTTCATCTATTCTTACCACTGAATATGTCAAAGACGCTCAGAATCCAACGAAACATCCTGATTCAGAGTTCAATTTAGGGAATATTTCTCGTACTATTCCCATTGACATTTCAGTGAAGTCCGGAATTGAGGAAAACATTCATATAGGTGCCTCATGTACAGAAGATGAAATTCAAACTTACAAGGCCCTATTCCAAGAATTTCGCGATGTGTTCGCCTGGTCTTACGAGGAAATGCCAGGAATCGATCCTGCCATTGTTGTTCATGAAATAAAGACCTACCCGGACGCTAAACCCGTCCGGCAACGGTTGCGTCAGATTCACCCTCGAAAAGCAGCTGCGATTAAAGCAGAAGTCGAAAAGATGTTGAAAGCAGGTTTCATTTATCCAATCCCGTTAACGGATTGGGTATCGAATATTGTTCCGGTTAACAAGAAACAAGGAACAATAAGAATATGTATCGACTATAGGGATATAAATCGAGCTTGTCCAAAAGACAACTATCCCACGCCCTATATCGATCAAATAATTGATGATTGTGCCGGAAGTGAAATGTTTTCCTTTATGGATGGTTTTTCGGGCTATAATCAAATCAATATTCTACCTGTCGATCAACCAAAAATGGCATTCATTTGTCCATGGGGGACATTTTCTTACTGCAAATTACCTTTTGGGCTTAAGAATGCCGAAGCCACTTTTCAACGGGCGATGTCTTAAGCATTTCATGACATCAAACACATTGTGCAACCGTACCTCAATGATTTGCCTGCTCATTCTTTACATCGAGCTGATCACCTTGTCCACTTACGAGCAATCTTTATGAGGTGTAGGCATTATCGTATTCGGTTGAATCCTCACAAGTGTGTATTCTGTATAGAAGCGGGTCGATTGCTGGGATTTGTTGTTTCAAAAGCCGGCATTCGCGTCGATCCCTCGAAGGTCGAAGCTATCATCAAATTTCCTCCCCCTTCGAGTTTGCGCCAACTCCAAAGTTTGCAAGGGAAAGCAAACTTTTTACGCTGATTCATTCCAAACTACGCCGAGGTCACTAAGGGTTTTACACGGTTGTTGAAACAGAATGCTCAATTCTTTTGGGACGAGATTTCCCAACAATCTTTTGATGCACTTAAGCACGCGTTGACCCATGCACCGTTGTTGCATCCTCCCAACTACAACCAGGACTACTTCTTATACCTCGCAGCTTCGCATTCCACTATTGGAATGGTGTTAGTCCAAGAAGATGAATTTGGAACGGAACACGTGATATATTATATTAGTAGGACATTAAACCCCACTGAGCTAAAATATTCGCATGTGGAGAAATTGGTCCTGGCAGCCGTTCAAGCTGTCCAGCGTTTTCGTCACTACATTCTTCTCCGTAAAACTATAGTTATTTCGGATTGCAACCCTATGATTTATATTTTGACTAAACAACTGCTAGGGGGAAAGTACTCTAAATGGATCGTTATCCTGCAAGAGTTCGACTTGGAGTTTGAGAAGTCCAAGTCTAAGAAATCCTTATTTTTTGTGGAATTGATGTGTGATTTCCCGCATGCTGACACAGAAACGGTGGCAGAGGAATCCATTGCGGACGAATCTTTGTTTCTTATCAGTACTTTAGATCCGTGGTATGGGGATATAATCATATATTTCCAAACCCAAACCTTTCGGCCTGAAGCTTCAAATTCGGAACGTCGAAAAATTCGGTTTCAATCCCAGCAATACAGAGTTATTGGAGATACACTTTATCGCCAGGGGGCAGACTTAGTTTTTCGACGTTGTTTAACTCACGAAGAGGCTGAGAGGGTTTTGAATGATTGTCACTCTAGAGCGTGTGGCGGTCATATGTCTGGGTATGCCACAGCTCAGAAGGTGTTGCGTGCTGGCTATTTCTGGTCGTCCATGTTTAAAGATTGTATCATTGCGGTCCGAAAATGCCACAACTGTCAAGTGTTTGATCGCAAGATGCGCGCACCACATGCTCCTCTCCACCCTATATCCTTTCGCCAAATGGGGTATCGATTTTATTACTTTTAACCCTCACTCGGCCGGGGGTCATGCGTATATCATCCTCGCGGTTGATTATTTTACTAAATGGGCCGAGGCGATGCCTACATTCGACGCAAGTGGAAAAACAGCTGCAGTTTTCGTATTCAATCACATTATAACTAGGTTTGGTGTCCCGCAAGCAATTATCACTGACCATGGGAGCCATTTTCGAAACATCATGATGACTAAGCTTACAAGCCAGCTTGGTTTACGCCACGATAGCTCTACTCCTTATTATCCCCAAGCCAAGGGTTTGGTTGAGTCTATCAACAAAGTTTTGGTTATCATGATCCGACGAATCATTGGGATTAATCGGTCGAATTGGCACAACATGTTATTTTCAGCGCTATGGGCATACCGAACTTCAGTGAAAACTTCAACAGGGTTCACTCCTTTCCAGCTAGTTTATGGCTTGGAAGCTGTGTTACCCATTGAATGCGAAATCCCATCACTTCAAATGGTTGTCGAATTACTCCCAGCTGCTTCCGAAGCGGAGAAACGTTTATTATACTTAGCCCAATTAGATGAGACTCGACGTGATGCTGCATTGGCAATCGAGAATCACGCGAAGCGAATGAAAGCTCAGTATGATAGAAATGTGACCCCTCGAAGTTTTTCAGAGGGAGACCTAGTGCTATTATATGATCAAGCTAACGATAAGCTAGGTGCTGGAAAATTCGTTCCTATGTGGCATGGACCCTACATTATAAAGCGAAAGCTAGCAAAAGGGGCCTATGAGCTGGTAGATTTTGATGGGGACTCTTTGGGTAAACCCAGAAATGGTCTTTACCTAAAGAGGTATTATGCTTAAATGATGGGTGCAGAGAATTTTTAGTTAGGTTAGGTTTTCTTTCTAGCTAGTATGTTTGTTAGTTTAGATAGTGTGCTTATCTTAGAAAGTGTGTTTTTCGTCGTTATTCTGGCTTATCTTGGTTTTACTCTTGATATTGCAGATGTCGACGCCTCTCCAAACGTACATTGGATTTGCCGATGGTACTTGTCGTAGTACACAGAATATCTCTTCCGCAGCTTGGGTTATCTATTCGCCCTCTAACGAGTTAGTTTCTATGCATGGGGTGAGCCTCGGTCAAATGACGAACAACATTGCAAAATACAGTGCAGTGGTTGAATTATTGTCTGAATCTATTTCATTTGGAATTCGATGTTTGATAGTGAGGTTAGATTCTGAACTCGTTGTATTACAGATTAATAGAGTATATGCCATTAGAAATCCTGTGTTATTAAGGTTGTTTTTGAGAGTGCGCCTCTTGGAACGTGAATTTGATTACATTGAATATCAGCATATTCCAAGGTCTTTAAATACATTAGCAGATGCAATTGCTTCTCGAATGTTGGACAGATATTTGCGATAATCATGCAAGTAAATTTAAAAACATTTCATCACATATGTTAAAACAAGATAAGCCGGTAATAATGATATATATATATATAGATAGGAGTGTGTCAAAAATATACATCGTCTTCGATCATAGGTTGAAAAACACCTTATGATCGGCAAAATGATAAGTACAAAAAACCAACAATGTCATATGTGTCTACAAAAGTGACTAGCCAATCACTGGTGGTGCTCTCTATACGAGACCACTGCCCATGCTAGCCTACACAGGAACCTCCTAAAAGGTCCTGGGACTGCGACCACATAGCGCAGAAGTCGAATAGGAATGTCATCTATGGTGGTCTCTGGTATACCTGTCGTCAGACACTCTAGATCTTGTTCCAGCTCGGCTAAGGTCTCTGCGGCTGCATCCTGTGGGGCTGGTGCTGGTACAGCTGGTACTCTCCTCTCAAAAGCTCGGAGGTTGGCCGGACGCCGTGGACCTACATCTGCATTTTGAAAATTTGTGCTGTCAGTTTTGAGGCGATATATATAAAAACAAAAAAGATACATAATTTAAAAACTTGTGAAAAATGAAATACCTATGTCGTCCCACTGTTCTCCCTATGGAAGAACCATGTCCGGATCATTTCGAAAATCCATTCCGGCATAAGGAAAATCCTGAATAGCAAAGACCTGGCCCTCTAGCCAGTGAAACTAACCATCAGGAAATCGAACAACTGTCGCACCCTCATCAGGATGTCGGGCCATTACCGCAACCCATCTCGTCAACTTAGGCTCCCGAGGAGCCCCAACTGGAACAGTAAGATGCTGGGGGATCAGCATTGGAACTCTCTCTAAGGCAAAGCTCACAACTAAAGGCCCATATCCAAAGGTCTTCAGTTGTTCGTTCTTTGCCCTGGTTAGTTGGCCCTTCATATTGGCCAACACAGCATCGCACCAGTTGAAGATGGTGCCTCGGTAGCAATCTATCGCCATCCGCATTTGGGACCCGGTGGCAATGTGTAAGGCGGCTTCACCGCAGAGTCTGGTAACAGTAAAGGCTATCACCATAAGTTCGGGCAGGGATATGTACTTGATTTCTATCCCTTTCTCCTGGTTCTGATTGTTGCACCACTCTAGCCAGAGGCTAGCAAGGGATTGGCCACCCGGCCTAGTCCCGAACAGAGTCAGTTGCTCGCCCCTATTTGGCAAGCCAGAGAGAAAATATATGTCGGAGGGCTCTATCTCGAGCTGGTTCTCTCCGATGTAGAATTATTGATCCTGAATGTTCCACCTTTCAACCAGCCACTCAAGGAATGACACCTGGCCCCTCATGCCAGGTATGGCCCAGTATTTGTACAGTCCGCATGCTTTTAACGCATCAATAGAAGGTTGATGACCAATTGCGGCCAAATCAACGTCCTCGTGTTCTCTTTCTCTCCAATCTAGCATGGTGAATGCCCTACACACCAAAAAAAAATAGTTAGAATTCATTAGAAGAAATTTGATTGGTTGAATTTGGAGTTTGGGTTTTCAAAATGCGTGTTTCACGGGGTACGCACCCCGCGTTCAGAACACAGAGCGGCGGTACGCAGCTGGTCTGAAGGCGGGCTACGTACCCCGACCTTTTTCCTATATACAAAAAGGTCGGGGTACGCAGGTCGCCCATGGGGCACCTGCGTACCCCGAGAAACATATCCTAAAACCCTAAACCCCCTAAAAAATAAAACTAAAACCTAAAAATGAATTTTAAACGGATGAAATTGAAGAGGAGGATGTTGTGGAATACCTGAAAGAGAGGTGCTCGATTCTAACGGTCAGATTCTCCGCAATGTCCACAGGAAGTTTTCTTGTCAAAAGCCCTTTTCTCAACCTCAACAGTAAAATGGTAAAATGACATGGTAAAAGATCTTTTTATAGGTTTTTTGGATGAATGAATGCTAAGTTTTTTTATTTTTCACCATAGAAAGATGTTTTCTAATGTATTTTTTCCTATCTTAAACAGGTATGAGCAATGTGTTGTTTTTGTGCAGGACAAGGGGACTTTAGGGTAAATTGTCATTTTCACGAACCAAAACATCAGAGTCATCTTTTAAGCTCTTTTCTGACTCCTAAAAAATGAAAATATTGCCGAGCGTTTCTTTTACACTCGTTAAAATGGAATTAAAAGACGGTCCCCTTATAGCTCTTTTCTGACCGTAAAAACAGGAAAAGATTGCTGGGTTTTTGTCGTTTTAAACTCGATATGGAAATAAAATGACGTGTCCTTGATCGCTTTTTACTTTTCAGGTCAGTGGCACTAATCATGAAAATACTCCTTGGTCACAAGATCTACGCCCGTAGCCCAATCGGCACGCGACTGCCCGCCCTCGCCGCGAGAGCAGCTCGGGTAGACTGCCGACAGCCCACAAGTTGAGGGCGCAGACCCCTAGGCCCAACCCTCAAAGCCAATCCTTTTCCCGAAGTTATGGATCCGTTTTTATGACTTCCCTTACCTACATTGTTCTATTGACCAGAGGTTGTTCACCTTGGAGACCTGATGCGGTTATGAGTACGATCGGGCATGAACGGTACTCGGTCCTCCAGATTTTCAAGGGCCGCCGAGGGTACACCGAACACCTCAAGATGTGCGGTGCTCTTCTAGCTGCTGGACCCTATCTCCGGGTGAACCGATTCCAGGGTGGGAAAGCTGTTAAAAAGAAAAGATAACTCTTCCCGGGCCCCCGACGACGTCTCCGGATTTCCCAACGTTGCTGCCCACCGCCATGTCCCGGTTCGGGAATATTAACCCGATTCCGTTTCGATGCTCGTGCAAAGTGCACCCTTGATACAAGGCTTCCCCATCTCTTAGGATCGACTAACCCATGTCCAATTGTTGTTCACATGGAACCTTTCCCCACTTCAGTCTTTAAAGTTCTCATTTGAATATTTGCTACTACCACCAAGATCTGCACCGGGGGCCGATCCACCCAAGCTCACACCATAGGTTTCTCAATACTCCCCGCGTCCTCCTACTCATTGGAGCCAGGCAATTGCTCCGACGATCGAGTATAGGTTGTGCGCTTCAGCGCCATCCATTTTCGGGGCTAGTTGATTCGGTAGGTGAGTTGTTACACACTCCTTAGCGGATTTCGACTTCCATGACCACCGTCCTGCTGTCTTAATCAACCAACACCCTTTGTGGGATCTAGGTTAGCACGCAATTCAGCATCGTAACTTGACTTTCGGTTCATCCCGCATCGCCAGTTCTACTTACCAAAAATGGCCCACTTGGAGCTCTCGATTCCACGGCATGGCTCAATGGAGCAGCTGCACCCTCTTACTATTTAAAGTTTGAGAATAGGTCGAGGGCGTTACACCCCCGATGCCTCTAATCATTTGCTTTACCTTATAAAACTTGCGTGTGAGATCCATCTATCCTGAGGGAAACTTTGGAGGAAACCAGCTACTAGATGGTTCAATTTGTCTTTCGCCCCTATACCCAAGTCAGACGAACGATTTGCACGTCAGTATCGCTACGAGCCTCCACCAGAGTTTCCTCTGGCTTCGCCCTGCTCAGGCATACTTCACCATCTTTCGGGTCCCAACAGGTGTGCTCTCACTCGAACCCTTTGCATAAGCTCAAGGTCGGTCGACGATGCACCCCCCCAGAGAGGGGATCTCGCCCATCAGCTTCCTTGCACCTCACAGGTTTTCAAACCTAACAACTCGCACACATGTTAGACTCCTTGGTCCGTGTTTCAAGACGGGTCGAATGGAAAGCCCGCCAACCAACACCACGAGCGCCCAGGTACACACGGCCCGCCACAAGGGCGCATGCTTTGATCCTCGACCACCGCAGCGGCAAACCGACAGGCAGTAATCCACCCGCGCTTATGACGATGCAGCAGCCCGTGTTGGTTTTCACCTCAAGTCGAGCGGCGGACCAGCCTGAGCCATTCCGCATCCGACCGAGACGCATCGACAACCTCCATCCGCTTCCCTCCCGGCAATTTCAAGCACTCTTTAACTCTCTTTTCAAATTCCTTTTCATCTTTCCCTCGTGGTACTTGTTCGCTATCGGTCTCTCGCCCGTAGTTAGCCTTGGACGGAATTTACCACCCAATCAGGGCTGCATTCCCAAACAAACCGACTCGCCGACAACGCCTCGTGATGCGGCAGGGTCCCTGGCTGACGGGGCTGTCACCGTCTCAGGCGTCCCCTTCCAAGGGACTTGGCCCAGGTCCGCTGCTGAGGACACTTCTACAGACTACAATTCAAGCAGCGCCGCCGCCCGATTTTCATGCTAGGCTCTTCCCGGTTCGCTCGCCGCTACTAGGGGAATCCTTGTAAGTTTCTTTTCCTCCACTTAATTATATGCTTAAACTCAGTGGGTGTTCTCGCCTGAGCTGAGGTCACAAAGTTGGAGCTAAATCTGCCATACCCCATGGGAGGACAAGAGAGAGCAAAGCAAGTTCGAGCGATGCCACACAATGCCCACATCAGCTAACGTTGACTGCCCATCCAAGGGGACAAGATCACCGCTCGCCAATGCACACCATGAAACATTGCTTGAGGTATTTCAGCCGACCGCACCACATGGGGCACGGACGACCAGCTCCGCTGCTCCCTAGCATATTGTAGGGAGCACGTTTGAATGGGATGCGATGCCTAGATAGACATGCCCTCGACCGAGGCCTCGAGCGCATATTGCATTCAAAAACTCGATGATTCATGGGATTCTGCAATTCACACTAAGTATCGCATTTCGCTACGTTCTTCATCGTAACAAGAGCCGAGATATCCATTGCCGAGAGTCGTTTCCACGTGTATTACCGAAAAATTGGCCACAAAACTGAATAGGGGCACCCCCCACAACAAATGTAAGGCCAAGGGGAAAAAGGAGGAAAAATGCATGAGAGAAAGAGAAACAAAGGTGTCTAACCCCCTCACAGGGGGAGGCTCGAACAGAGGACAATCTCCCCCAGCCCCACGCCCTCACAAAAAGGGGGGAAATGCGTGGAACAGCAATCGAGAAGGACTAGGGTGGCCACCCCGGGAGCTCGCACTGCTTTTAGCCCTTCCCCGACACCAGCCCACAACGATTCCCCCTTTTCTCCGTAGAGTTAGGGACCGAAAGGAAGAAAAGGGTAGAAAACAAAGCACAAACAAGGCACAAGCCTCCCAAAGCCCCGTGCCTTCGGGAACTGAAGGGGACGATGATCAAGAAGGACTAGGGTGGCCACCCCGGGAGCTCGCACTATGTTTCGTCCTTCCGGAACACCAATCCACAACAATCCCACCTTTTCTCCGTAACGCTAGGGGCCATGAGGAAGAAGGGAAGAAGAAAACAAACAAGAGAGAAAGGGATATATCAACCATGGCTACCGGCTCACAAGGGGAGGCTTCAAATAGAGAACAAGCTTCCCCAACCCCGTGCCTTCGCAAAAAGGGGGG